>CP099846.1:24945200-25545200 GCA_030062745.1 Capitulum mitella
GCCGAATCCGCGATGTCGGCGCACATGCGCGTCTCCCGCGCTCTGCCGAAACGCACGGACAGCGGCCGCCCGCTCCGGCGTCGGTCGGTGATACAAACCGTGCGTGCGGACGACGTCACCAGAAGACGCCTCTCGCGGCGAGGACGGCGAGGCGGCGCGGGAAGACTAGAGCGGCAGCTCGGGCGCGGGGCGGCCGGCGGCCGGCGCCGCCAGTGATAGTTGGCCGCCGCCTGTCGCGGCCCGGCGGCCCGGGCCCGGCCCCTGGACGGGCAGGGCGTCAGTTTACAGACTGTGCTCCAGTTAACGTGCGAGCGGGCTTTTTGATGTTTTGCCGGCTGTATTCGGTGCATGGTGGCCGGCGAGGGACCGGCGGTGTGTGCGTGCGTGATTCTCCTGTACAGACGTGATGAAGGTATTGAATAAACTGCGTTATCCACCGTGCTGGCCTTTTCACCTCGGTAACCGGACCTGGTTAGTGATTTTAATGTGGGCGTTAAGTGGAAATTGCGGTCGAGAAGATTTTGGTGGCCGAGACAGCTGATGGCGGTCGTATTTGGAGAGCTGGCAGCACTGAGTAATGCGATCACCGTTTGGTGGACTGCTATCAGCGCCACCTATATTCATCCTGTGCTCTCAGCTACCTCTGAATGTCGTTCACTGGACTGTGACAACATTACGAGGACGGACACTGTTACATTAACTGTATCTTGGATCTAAGTTTATTATGGAGGGTTGCCGTACATTTCGGATGTTAGATGAATATCTAAGACTTGGTTTGTTTACAGCAGATATACTGTAGTGTATAAGTGTACAGTGTACACAAAACCAGCTTCGTAATTAACGCCATGGCATAAGCCACAAAGCCGAGAGCAATCGTATTTTCCTCACTTCGGCTCACTAGTGTCCGTGCCCTTCAGAACGGCAGCCAAAAATACCCGGTGCGACCGGCCGCCTTGAAAAAAAACCTTCGCGTGACTTCCGGTCGGCTGTCGCCTCGCTGGAGGCTGGAATTGTCACCATCGGGTCGGGTCGGTTGAATTGCTCCCTGAGCTAGATCGGATGATATGCAGCCGCCAGGAACTGAAGTACCCGCGGGGCCGGCCAGAGGGCCGAAGCGGTGTGATCCACGAGCAGCAGCAGCAGTTGCAGCTGCATCATCAGCAGCAGCAGCAGCAGCAGCTGTTCTCTGTTGCAAAGCACCGGGCCTCTGTGATTCACGAACGGCAGCAACAACAGCAGCTGGCCACTGCCTGGGCCGCCAAGACCGTAGCCAGGGCTCACCGGGCACGCCGTTCGTGCTGATGGCGTTAATCAGCTGATTTTAATCGAGACTGCGGAAGGGACAGGCCCACTACGGTCGGTGTGGTCTGGCCGAAGGTTAGCACAACCGACGAATGCTTCACGTTGGTCGCGCATGCATGAACAAGTCTTGCTGATGAATGTGGCGCATTGAGCGTTCACACAAGCAGCAGCGAATCTTGTGAGGTAAGATGAGGATATGGCCAGGAGAGCTCTGCTACAGGGAGTTTCAAGAGATTTCCTGGCGTTTCCCTGTTGTAATAAGGGCTAAGCGATGCTTGCGAAGGGTTTGCGCTGACAGATCATCGAGAGTCGTCAAGGATCCGTACGGTGGTTATACTTCTACTACTGCCTGAAACTGTAATCCCAACATTTGGACAAAACGGAATTACTCACAGTTTGCTCCGTGCCGTATAATCAGATGTACCTAAATGACAAGTTGTCATTTACTTTATTAGAGTGTTAATGGAAACTAGCACGGATCTTGTGAAAGATCTTATATTATCAGACGAAAAGGTATCGGCAAACGCCAGCAAACGCCTCCTTTATACATGTGAAGTCTAAAGCGACGTCTGACTAGCCTCGCTCAACTTCCCGACAGCGGCCCCCTGCCGTGAGTCACGATGGTCGATGAAAGGGCATTATCCGCGAACGGATGGGGTTAACCAGCTCCGAAGTGTTCCTGCTCCTTGCACCAGGCATTTAGGTGATAACGTGTAATGAGCGTCAGTAAACAAGAGCGCTAAAGGTCATGAACGGCCACTTGTGTCACCGGTATGTTAAATGGTTTGTTCACTGAGTCGACGGGCCCTTGTGCCATGGGCGTAGCCAAGGGAGGGGGACAAGGGGCCCTTCTTGAAGGTTGAAAATGTAATGTTTCTTTAGGTGCTAAAAATGAAAATAGGCCAAAGTTTCCGGAGATCGAAAAGAAAGCGGCCCAAATCCGAGACGTTTTCGGTTTGGAAGGGAACTAGGCTTGTCCTGGTCCACTCTTTGACAAAATCCTGGTTCCCCCAATGCCTTGTGCTGCTTTGTCCTCCCGAAATGGAGGATATCTTTTCGTTACCAGCTCCGGAAATTTAATGCCATTGATTTTGTCGACCTGTCAGTCACGGTGACAGCCTTTTCAGTCAGGATTTGGCCGACAAAAATTTCGAATGATCCCGAAGTCTAAAAACAAGGGAATCTTTTGGTGTGGGCCTATGACACTAACAAATGGACTGGGAAAAGACGTCACCTTTGTAAAGCTCACGATAACAAAGGCGTTGTTATGGCTGGATAAAAACCGCTGCTCGTTCCGCCTTCGAACGCTAATAATTGTTCATTGCAATTTCCTGGGAAGGTGCTGATCGGAGAGATACCGCCTGATTGCCGCTGCTGGGGCGGACCGCTCCTGCCTCCAATCATCTCGAGTGGGCCGCGGGCGCCGCCGCTGGCGCCTGGGGCGGCACGCCGCTGTCACGTGACCGTTGGTGGCCGGCCGAAGATCAACACGTAATCACCGCCGTCCGCGCCTGCAGCTGGGCTTCCGCGAGGATCGCGTCCAGGGGCGGCTTCCGTCGGGTCCCTGGCGCTCGTCTGCAGGAGGCCGTGAAAAGCTGCCTCGCGAAGTGTGCAGCCGTGTTTGAAAAGTTTGGAGGAGAAAGGTATAACTGCACTCGTCGGCGCTGCGGTGTGCGACTCCCGAAACGATCAGCGCTCGCGGTACTGATTTACAGAGCGCGACAAGTCATCTGCGCGTGATTCGTCAGGTTCGCTGAATTAGCTGGACGTTTTCGCTCTAAACGTGTGGTAGTTCAGTCGAAAGCTTTCTCTGGAAAGGAATGGCAGTCCTTCGTGGAAGTGCTGTGCTGTCAAGTCAACAGTTTAGCACGCCGTGAGATTGTGTTCAGGATCGTTTTCCGGTGCTGATAGATTCGCGGACTTGTATGTTTACCGTCGGTTTCTTCCGAACTGAGACAGACAGGGGAGACGGAAGCCACGTTTGTGTGGTTTCACGACGAAACGTGTTGTTTTGAACCGTGATTTCGCCGACCTTGGTAATCTTCAGAATGTTTTCCATTCGCTTAGCAGGGCTTCACACAGCCATTCCAACAGCCGTCCTTGTGCCTCCGTCCCCGCATCTTTTTTCGCTCCCCACCTCCACATTTCTTGCCGTCTCTCCCTCCTCTGCGTCATTCTCTAGCTGCTGACAAATCGGATTAGTGTGATTCAAACGTAACAAGTATTTGATGGGATCGCCGACCAAGCCGTGTGTGGGGAGCTGGTCTGGCCGGGATGGGGTGGGGGGGGCGACCGGGGAAGCCAGCGGGGCCGCCCCAATCCCCGCCAGAACAACAGGCAACGCATGGCAACCGATAATTCAATATTCTGCACCACTTCCGTAGATGGAAGCGCCTTATTTACGGGGCCCTGGCGTCGGCAAACGAGGCCGAAAATGAGCCAGCTGTGTGATCTGGGCGGGCAAACGACCCTCGGAACGAGACGACCACTCGTCGAGAGCTCAGCAATGCGTCACGGGATATCCGAGTGCATGCGTAATGGCACTGGGGCGCAAGATGGATCATTTTGCGATCGGGGCGGTGCGTCCAGGCCGCCCCGGCCTTCGGCGAGGCCGGGCGAACCGCAGCTTGACCCAGCGCCCGTTCGCTCGCATCGAAAGGCCAGGTTTAATAGACCGGCGCCGCTCCCGGCCACCCTGAGGCGCAGCGTTCACGTGGAAACCGGCCGGCCAGCGCGGAGGGGCTTCCTCACGCCGATGAGCGAAACCTTACGCCTCAGGACGCCGCACGGAAGCCGTCCCGTCGCGGCCAGCTGCCGCGTTCGGGGGCGGCCCTGTGGAGACGCGGCGAACCGGTCAGAATGAACGTGCGCCACCCGGCCGGCCGGCCAGAGGCGCACAGAAACTGCACGCCCAGCGGAATTGCCACCCCGGACGGAGCCTTTGTCAAAGCTGCCAAATTGGAACGCAGTGAAGCTTGTCTAAAAGCCTTTCTCCCGCGCACGGCGGGTTCAAAGGACGAAAGGCGACTGAGACGACTATTTCCGTCGGGGATTGCCTTTATCTGAAAAAATCCTCGAGGAAACGTCGGCGGAAAGCAGCAGCTGTAGGCGCCAAAAACGCTGTCCAGGACACTTCTAGAGCTCTTGCAGCTGAGAATAGACAGTCGCAGTTTGCACGAGGGCGGTGCGCAGTAAAGATAAGTAACTCAAATTCTGCGAAAGTTGGAAGTGCTGCCACATAATATAACACCAGATGTCGTTACCTACGCAGAAACTTAAGGTCTTTACAAGAAAAGGTGATCGTCATCACAGAAGACGACGATATGTTACATCCTTCAACAGTTTCCGACAACACGTGCATGCTACTTGAATACAGATTGATTCACCAGAACCTAAATACAGTCGTTAGCGTAATCGCATATTACATAAGCCATGCTCTTTTTATCCAGTACATCGCGCCCATTTTATGAGTTGTGACTAATCGCTCTTTACGGCCTAATCATCAGCTACCATCGCTTACGAGTTTTCGGAAACGGTTTGCTCAGCAGCAGCAGGATGTCGATGGGCCGCACGGCGCGCCATTGCACTGTCTCCGGCTCGTGACTGACAGAGGTGGCGTAGCGCTGCCGGCAGCTGACAGCTGCGGATCACGGCTCGGCCGCCGGGCGGGCGGGGCGTCAGCCGCCGCCGCCGGCCGCCGTGACGGGTTATGACGGCCGGCGACGGCTCCGGCCGCGCCGTTGACGGCTCTGTGGCCGCGCCTGCGGCGCCCGGTAATGGCGCTGCCGCGCTGTTTGTGGCGCGGCGTCAGCGCGTCGGCGCGTGCGTCATCACATCGCGCCAGTGACGGTGCTTCGACGGTGAATGCACCTCAAAATCTGCCCGACTGGTGCCGGTGATGCGGCCGTAGTCACTGCGCCGGACGACGTTCCGAGGCGAGAGTTGCATCGGGTGGACACCGACGACAAACGCACCTGCCGGACTGTCTTGCACGTGCGTCGCACCATCTGCTCAGCTTCGCTCGTTTTGTTGTCTCTGCCCCAGCGGCGACGATTTGGACACGTCTGCCCGGTTAGACTTACACGCTGTTCGTTCCCTCCGCAGAGCGGTTGAATCGTCGGCCGGGCTAATGCAACGAACGATCCGATAACATCGGCGAAATATTTGCAACTGGATAGTGCAAGAATTAAAAAAAAATATGAAGATGGTCTTTGCAAAGCCTGTCGATTATGAGACGGGACACTTTCGTGTTTATCGTGGCGACTTTTTTTTGTTTTGAAGGCCTACAGCTTAAATCATATGCTTGGTTGTTGTCAACAGGCAGTGTGGTTACGGCCGTCTAATCACACAATCGTGGTAGAGAATAACCGTCTCTTCGGTGCAGTAAATAAGATTAACGATGGTTTCATGGAATTTTGCGAGAAGATTCAGTTTGTTTTCAAGGTTAAGTTTTATTTCCGGCACATGGTTGCCTTCAAATCGCATTTCCCCAATGTTCTGCAAGTTAACGCCGCTTGGAAACGAACTTGCTTTTCTCAAAAAGGAAAAACTGTTATGACAGTGTCTCTTCATGGCATTGTTATCTTTCATTTCGATGCCTGACGACCTTTGTGTGACGTGAATTTAAATTTTTGTCTTGCGGTTTCTTTTCATTCAGTTATCAAAGTGTCATTGTATTCCGCCGACACATGACTCCAGCATAATGCGTATTGCCGATGGCCGAGACATATTTTAACCCTATTCCCGGCAGGAGGGGGGCGGAATCCGCCCCCCCTCGGGTTTTTTGCTTGCCAATTCCAGGCTTTTTAACGCAGCTTCACGAAACTTGGTGACTTTTCCTAGCTATTCTTTCTACGTGCTGTGACAAAATTTCGAAATTCTTCTTTGCTCAGGGGAGGAGTCAGGCAACGTTTTTGGGAGGCACCTCATGCCATTTTTGGCCATGTTAAGGGTAAAAGGAAAATGTCTGCCAAAAACAAAGTTTTTAAGATAGAACTTAAAACTTTATATGGATGTATAGCTAAATAGTTGCGCCATGTGCGGATAAAATTTTGTTCACCTGAGGTCATTTTACAAGGTCAGGTCAAGGTCAAAAGTCAAAATTTGTTTTTTCGCAATAATTTCGATCCCGTTTTTTCAAATGCCAAACCCGGAATATACATGACGTAGAAGGGTGCCTTCTACTTGTGTACAAGGTTTCAGCTTGATATCAGGTCGGGTCACGGAGCTATGACCTAAAATGTCGGTGCGCGTACCCTATATCGCAATAGCCATAAAATGAAATTTTTGAAATAGAGTGAATTCAAACGATTGAAAACGTTTAAAGATAATATTAAATGCATAGGAGATCATTCCAAGTGACCCCAAGGTCACTGGAGGTCATTTAAGGTCAAAGGTCACAAGTGATCTAAGAAACGTGTGACCATGACAGTTCCCCCTTTTTCATGTCCCTGGCACCGCCTATGCTAACATTATACAAATATTGTAACGTGATTTGTACTTCTTTAGTATAACACGACTAGCAGAAGCCAAAAAAGGGTGTTTGCCTCTTTTGTTCATCCAGCTGTTAGAAAACTAATCCTCCTATTTCTGAAACCCTGTGAACGCCCATGAATTTTCTTAAAATTTCAGATTTGTGGACCCATGGTAAAAACCCTATCCATAATCTCTCGATTCATGCCAGTTTCATTGAAATCGGTCAATAAACAACGGAGTTATAAGAAGTCCAAAAGTACCCCCCATTTTGACATTTTTGCCCCCCCCTGTATCCACAAATTTCAAAATTTTGAAAATTTCTTTTTATAAAAATGTAGTTCACGTCACGGCAAATCGATTGCCGTTTGTTGCGATGAAATCGGACAAGTAGTTCTCGAGATCTCAGGGGGGGCCGAATCCGCCCCCCCCCCTGCCGGGAATCGGCCATACCGCCTAGCCCTCCGGGAATAGGGTTAAGCGCCTTCAAGCCCTGGAGACTGGTTCTCGGCCAGGTCTACAGCTCCGGGATTTCTTCTCAAATCTTCGCAGGCAGGCACTGGCGGATCCAAGCGGGGACCCATCTTGGCCATGGCCTCCCCATGCGCGATAAGGGGGGCCAAATGCTCATTCCCTCTCCCCTACCCCAAAAAGACATGGGTATTTCTACTCAACCAGAGTTTAAAGTTGCTGGAACTCCGAATTCAACCTATGGCCATCGTTCTCCAGCCACCCCCACGCCCCCGGTCGATGACGTACCATCCATGCCCACATACCCAGCCCGCAAATACACACTCCACACGGACAGCGTCTTCCCCCCACCCCTAGGTCAACGACCCTACTGACCTACCGTCCAAACCCAGGAAACTCTAATTTCCACATCCCCCCCCCCTTCAAGCGGAGCCGCTGGATCCAACCCTGCAGACAGCCCCATATCAGAGTTTCATCCCTTCAGTCCAGGTCAGCTCTGGCGCAGACACGACCCCAGACAGGGCATGCGGACCCGATGCACCGCGATTAAGATGTCCCCTGGCGTCGTGACAACCTTTTATCGGACAGGGTCTCAGGTTATCTTTTTACGTTTGATACCTTCATTCCTTATATGACGGCGTCGTAATCTGGCATCAACTGTTCCAGCGCGAACGAAAAGATGCTGGCTTTACCCGTTATCGAACCGACCGTATCAGCACATACTTCGGTACAATCGCGATGTTCGGCGTCCGCAGGCTTTGATGGTGCGCTGGTCATGGCCTGATAATCATCAGGTTTGCAGGGAAGTACTTGTGCAACCGTGTGTAAAGGCGATGAGGTTTTTCGGGCTCCAACGCGCTACGTTTTTGAGTCAGACGTGGTGCCAAGTTTGAGCTTCGGCTGCGTGTAGCGCAGGAAGAAGTCGTCTTTCATTATTAACGCATCAGCGTGTGAGTGAGGATTTTACATCTACGCAGGCTTTCCTTGACATGTAAGTCAAGATCAGCGGCTCTCGGGACTCAAAAAGGGTCTTTTATTGCCGTAGTGCAAAAACCATGGGGCCTGGAAAGGTCAGCTACCTCCAACATCCGTGATGAAACATGCCGTGGAATATATTCGGCAATGCTTTGTCACCATTGTGCTAATAATTCAAGGTAAGGTCTGAACTAATTCTTTATCAGCTGTGACTGTTTCACAAAACCTGAATGCCGCGGTGGAAATCACTGACGTCGATGTTTCCAGTACATCTGAAAATAAATACTTCCATAGTTGGGATGCAAAATCTTAGCTTGTTTCCGGGGCCTCGCGAACCCACTTCGGCTTTTCATCAGAGTCCATGCCAGCCAATTACTTCGCAAATGATTAACTTCAGTGCGGAAAAAGAATGCATCCACTCAATAGTAACATGTATAAAGAAGCAAACATTCTGGTAGATTAGGTCGTGTTGGACATTTTGGCAGAATAAATCGCATTACGTGATATATTCGCGTGGTTGAAACATCCGATAGGGCACAGGGGACGGCGGCGTCTTTGAAGTTTTTTTGACATCATGTGACATTGTATGGCAGGAAATTGCCTGAAAGCGGTCATGGCCATTCCAACTTTGAAAACTTCCTCACATCTGGTTGCATTGCAGGTCGCTGCCATTGAATTAAGAGCCAGTAGCCACGCCCGCAGCAACACTTCGCCTAAAGTGGCCTCGAAATAACACGAAGGAACACTCCAGGTCAGAAGACTTAATACGTTCCGTGAGATACGAGACACTGAACATTTTTAAGACAGTTAAGCATAAGAACACAGTCCGTTTTCAGTTTTGGAGAATGGCGAACAACTTCAAAGAAAACTGCTGTTGTATCTCATCCTGTTTTTGTGTTTAATGATCGTAAAATACTTCATAGAACACATCCTGTTTCATAGGAAATTGAACGATAGCTCGATGTTTTAATTTCTGCATAGCAATTCAGTCTTTTCAGAGGCGACGTCTCCGCTGAGCACGTCGAAATGTAAATGCATCTGCCTGATTTCGCCCCGCGGCTTGTTTCAACGTGCCCGTCAAATATTCATAATCCGCAGAAACGTCACGTGACTCTTTCACTCGTCTCATCAGGGCGACGACCGACTGTCAGCGCAGACCGGAGACGGCGGCTTTGTCTTCAGGATTACGCTCATCACTCCACGCCATGGTCCACGGAGAGATTGGATTGCGGTATCACACATCAGCGGGAATCGTAGATTACACATCGCGCGGGTCATTTGATCCTTCTCAGACGGGACCGGGCCCTGGTCCATCCCTCCGCTGCGGATCAGTTCTGTACCCCATGGCGCTAATAGGTTCTCCTTGTTTAAAACCATTTTCGCGAAATGGTGGATCCGCGTTCTGAAATATGTATGCCTTCGTATGTATGGAATATGTACGGTTTTATGCACGGTCTATATGACCCTAGCGGACATGGCTAGAAACCCAGAGGGGTAGGGGGGTCTGGGCCCACAATTTTCGAATATGTAAACATTAGGATTATGCCAATAACTGAGAAGAAACGGTCTGAAATGCTCTTCGAAAATTTTTTGACAACTTTCGGAAGTCCCCAGTCATGTTTGTGTGTGTTGAGCTTCTTGGTGTGCTGACAGCGATCGAAGAGGCCAAGGTGACACTGAAGCAAAGAGAAAAAATATAGCATGCGTAGTTGCGTAGCCAGGGGGTCAAGATGGGTCAACTGATCCTCCCCGTTATGGTCGGAGGTTCCTGGACATTGGTAAATATCAAAAGTGATTTGTTTGAAAGACAGGTTTTGATATTGAAACCTGACGTACGTCCATTTTCGAAAATTTCATGTGTGCTATTTGCTATGGTCAGTTTGCTAATGTTTGCAATAAAATGGTACGAGTTGTATCAGGCCTTTTTGTTTTAGCCTTGACCCCCTGCACCGCCCCCACAGAAATCTAAGATACGGGGTGTGCGTCTTTATTCCGGAGTAATTTCAGATGCTCTCTCGGCAGCCATGAGAGCAGTTTAATACACTCCGACAACTCACGAAAACAATAGCACTGCCATTATTCCCGTCAACGAGTTCTTCCGCCGGGAGCCCGGCGTCGGCGTCCACGCCCGACAGTCCGTCAGTCGCGCGTCACTTTTGCCGACGGTGGGCGGCGCCGCCGCGGGGTGGCAGACACCCTATTAGTCCAGCCTCTGACACGGGATTAATGACTGATGATCGCCAGATGGATGATTGATAACTGCGTGTCCGCGATGGGTCCATGGGTGAGGTGGACCGGGCAGCGGCCGCGGCGAGGGACGCCCACGACGCCCCCTCGTCAGCGGCGGCTCGAAAGAGGCGGGACAGGGAAATATCAATTATCTCGCCCTCATATGCGACACAGGCAGACAAAGCTCAGCTTTATTAAAGACATTGTCATATTCTATTATTCCGAGAGCAACGGTTTGGCCACGGATATGGTCCTGGCGTCCCAAAGGTTCGCAGCATGAAGAACACGTGTTATGTTTTTTGAGCTCTTATGGAATCTCAATGTATTGTCTTCCAACCATTTTTGTCAGCATCGAACCGGCCACCTGGATCCGCCGGTGCCACGCTCTGACCCTGAGGCAGCAAGGCGTGTTAACTCGTCTCCCTGAAAGTCTCTGTGTGACCTGGTGTCACTCAGACTGTTCTTGCACCTCCTGAGGGCACTGCGGAGTGACTTGGTGTCAGTCGACCGCTCCTCCTGGTTCTCCATTGACCGAGTCCGCGGTTGGCGAGGAAGAGCTAACGGCTGGTCGTGCCGGACCCGATGGCTGGGAGGCCGACGGCACCGCTCACGCCGTTCAACCCGCCCGGCTGACGTCCCGTCAGCGGCGTTGTTGGCGGTTCTAGCCGACCGTTTGGAGGGAGCGGGGAGAGCCGGTCTGGGCTGGGGACACGGTGCGCTACAAAAAGTGGTATAAACGTTACCCTGTGAGTAATGTTTGTAGAGAAATTCAAATAGCTGTTTGTGCGTCTTGGTGTATAAATCACACCTTAAAGCCAAATAATTTATTAAAAGCATCGTTTTATTTAAACACTGGCCGGTCAGAGGGAGGCATCGCTTAGCATGCCGTTCGCGTTCCTGGGGCCACCGGTGCGGGATGACGTGTCTGTGCTCCGTGCAGGTCGATGTCAGCCGCCGTCACCCGCCGCGCCGGCTCATCGCCAAATATAGCAGCCCATCGCTGAGTTACTGCTGTCCGAGAACATGGACTCAGAACACGAGCGGCTCGTGGGGCGCAGACCTCGACCGAGCGTAGGATGCGGTCGATAGCCTTTGCTTGCTGCTAGTTACAACAAACGTAATGTTCTGCTGTCATGTGGTGCTTTCATGCGACGTCAAGGGAGTACCCATAGGTCAGTGGAGGCCTCGCCGGCGTGCTGGTTTCAACCTAGTGGCTTCAGTGTCAGTTTTTGGCTATGGATGTTGAGCAACATTTAAGATATTCAGTCCTTTATCCACTATCAAGGCTTTATCTTATTTCTATCATATGTGGTAGTGAAGAAAAGGAGCCGAATAAAGGAAGAAAGAAAAGCAGAGGGAAGAGAAAAAGGAATGGATACTAGGACAGAAGAGAGCAGAAAGAGCAACTCTGATGGAGAGAGGGCAAGAGGGAGGGAAGGGGAGAGTGGGGATGAGAGAAGAGAGAGGAGAGAAGACAGAGGAGATGAAGAGAGGAGGAGGATGAGGAGAGAGGAGATGAGAGAGGAGGGAAGAGAAATATTGCAGTTCGCTATGTCAGAAAACCTTTCGGTAACGCAGAAACATTTATAAACTCATCACCCCAGTAAGATTAATGTTTACGAGAAAATGTCTGAGGTTCCGTTTGCGATATTCACCGGAGAGTAAAGTGGAACGAAAAGAAACGCAGGCATCTAAGAGCCATAATTTACCGAGGGCCAGAATCCTTTCCTACACTCTTTGAAGTCCGCTCTCGCAGGCTAATTTGACCTCCTCTCTTAAGATTAAGCGACCGTAAACATTTATGTAAATGGCCGGCGTCTCCCGAACAGACTTGGCTCTGCGTGCATTTCTGCTTCGACGGTTCAACTCCCGGAACACGTTTAACGATGCATTCCTCTGCGGGCTGGAGATATCGCCGCCTCCAGCCGGCGAACTCGGACGCATTGGCGCGCCCCTGCGTCAATCGACACCCATCAGCTAACTGCAGTCTCAGTGATTGTAACGGCTCGTGGACGGGATTGGCCGGCGCAGTAATGTCCGGCAAGCCGTCCAGCCGGCCGCCGTCGGCCGTCGTGATTTCGGCTCTAATTTCGCCGACCCGCCCGCGGCCGGGCGTTCGCGGGTATCCGTCGGATCAGGCCCGGCGGCGGCCGGCGGCGCCGACGGCGCGCCCAACGGTAGCCGGCAAACAGCTGAATCAGGCTGGAGCGGCGATCCCGGCGCAGATTAGACGCGAAGATTGGATCGGGGCGCCCACGCATTGTAGCTGCAGACAGTTGTTGCGGTGGCTGACTGCTATAGTCATGGCTGGGTCAATCAAGCAGCTCGCTGCAATTTCATCTACAAGATGCAAAGTTAGCGTTTGTAATCTTGCCCAAGTCTGCTTTTGTCGGCGGATATCAGGAGAGATGTTACACGAAAGTTTCTGGGGGTGATGAAGCCCTTGCAAAGGTGATGCGGCTTTAATTCCATTTCTTGTTCTCGGTATTGCCAACGCAGTTCTATGTCGGTAAAAAAATTGGGGCTTATCACCCGTTGAACAGCCTCCCACTGTTCTCACACACCTTCACCCTCAGAATCTGTAGAGTATCTTTATGTTATACACCGTTTAAGCGGTACATTTCGTATATCCACACATGCCTATAACCTTTCGATGCAGCGGACAGCAGTGACTTTCCCTCAAAGGCAGCATAGTTACAACTGCGAATGGGCATTTCCTGGATGAACTGGTTATTTTATTAGTTCCATGAAACATGGCAATCGATGTCAATGTACTGATGATGGATGCCTCAACCTTTTAAAAATATTGTGCTAGGAAGCTTGATTAGCGCTGTCCCGTAGGCTTTTGCCGTGAATGTGTTCCTGGCAGGCAGAATTGCAAAGCTTGCCTACACGAAGGAATCGTGACGCCAGATAGAAATTACCAGAAGACAAAGCAAAGAAGCAGCCAGAGACAGACAATGACCTCATTAAAACGCCAACTAAACCTCTGTCGCTCCAGAAAAATTCCTATTCGGCGACAGCGGACAAATGACGTCTCAGTTAACGACCGTCACCTCGCCGTTGGAGAGAGGCCGTCTCTCGTGCGGCGTCCTGCACAGTAGCGGCGACAGTCGGCGGCTCAAAGTCCTCCCGGGCCCCTCCCCGGCGGCGCCTCCTCAGTCCGCGACCATCAGCCCTGAAAATGAGCCGGCCGATTGGCGACGCCGCTCACCTGTGCGCGCGCCCATTATGGCCGTTCGGAGATCTACCGCCGGATCGGCCCGCTTCGGCCGCCGCCTCTGAAAGGATTTGCGTGTCGGCAGCCGGCCGGCCCGGCTCCGGCTCCCTGGGGACCGCCGCCGCCCCCGGCCGGGCAAAGACGGCGCGCAGCCGGCGGAACTGCTTCTTTTGTTGTGATCGGCGCCCCCCCCCCCTCGCCCCAGGCCGCCGTCCCCGTCCCGGCCGGCTGCCGCGCGGAGGACGGCAAATTTGCTCACAGACGACGGTAAATTTGCCGAAAGGGGTGCATGCGTTTGTGTGCGCGCCGTCTAATCCGTTCGCGGCGCCCGTGAAAAGGGCTAATATGTCATGTGAGCGCCGCGCCGTTATTAGAGGGTCGGGCGGAGGGGGCTCGGGAGGGCGCGTCGCCCTCTCCGAGACCCCCACCCGACGTCTTGCCGTCGCCGGAAGGGAGACGCCGATAAGCAGCGGCTCAGCGTGATCGCCGTGGCCGTCCAGGAAACAGGATCGTTTCAAGACGATCTCCGCGCGCCATAAACACGTCACTGCGAGCGAGGCGCCACGAAATCAATTGGAAATGGATGCCGTCTCCCGCTGAGCGTGCTGCCAACTCTGTGTAAATTTGGGGTAATCTGGATGCATAATATTTATCCCGGCGGTACACAGAAAAACGTGGCTAACAGGGTTCCATTTGCAGCGGCCGCCAAAGCCGTAAACATCTCTGCTGCCTTCGTCTGTGACGCTTTGTGATCTTTGCTGAAAACCACTAAAAATACGGCACTCTGCCGGCGCACAGGCGGCCGGTTGTGATCGGACGATCACTTCTCCCGGACTGAGGATCCCTGTCGCGGCTAAAACCCCGTCGTCGCCGCGAGTAAACGTCGCCGGCCGCGCTGAGGCGGCTCCTGTCCGGCCGGCGCGCCCGCGCGGCGCCGGTAAACAGGCCGGGCCGGGCGCGTCGTTTTTCGGCAGGTACTTCATCAGTCGGCCGGCGGAGACGCCGAGATAAGGCGTCCCGCCGCGCCGGCCGCTGACGCAGAGTTATAGCGCGCGGCGACAATGGCCGGCGCCGGCGGCCGCGGCGTCAGCATGGTAGCCGCGCCAAGCCGGCAGGCCGGGACGGCCGGCCGACCGGGATGGTCATCGGCCGGCTCGCCTCGTCCGGACGCGGTCGAGTGCCGGAGGTGGAGGTACCGCCGTGCTGTCCGGGGCGACCCGGGCGTTGCCGAGTTGGCGGCGGTGTCGCGACCAGGTCCGATTCTTACCCGTGAGATGAGCCCGGGCTGGGGAGGGGCACGACTCTATCAGACACAGACGAGCAGCCCGACCCGAAGCAGACCGGACCCGAACCGGAGCCGAACCGGAGCCGAACCAGACCAGATCCGAAACAGGCCCAGATCGTTCCAGATCGGGTCAGACCAGACTCGGACCGTCCCTGTTTCCGCGCCATCCCGCGGCGGGCCGACCTCGCGGGGTGGTCCCTCCCGAGCCGCCGGGCCGCGCCTCCGCTGACCTCGCCGGCCGGCGCGCGGGGGCCGGCCCGGCCGGGCAGTCGGCCATCCGTCAGGTGTCAGCGGCGCGGCGCCGGCCCGACTCCTGATGAGGCGGCGCTGTTTGCCGGCCCGCCGTCACCCGGCCGCCGGCCGCTGTTTTCCCGGCGTCGCCGGCGGACGCGGCCGATCGCGCAATCGGCGATCGGCGGCCGCGAGGCGACCCGGCTGCGGCGCGCGGCCCGTCCGGCCGGCCGGGCGACGTCAGGCTCGGCGGCGACCGCGCTCGCGTGACACGGCCGCCTCGTTCGGCGGCCGCGGCCGCGCGCGCCGGCGCCTGGACGACAGGTTTTTGCCCGCAGAGGGCCTTGAATATGTGATGGCTCTGTAACAATAGCGGCGGCGGCCAGTGGGTGACGCCGGCGCTGTCGCGGCGCGTGATAAGTGAACGGGGAGTGGTTTTTGTTCAAAGGCGGAGCCGCGCGGCGTCGCGCAGATAAATATGTGAGAGGCTTTTCGTGTCTGATTTGCAGGGAGTCGCCGGTATGCAGATCTGGACGGCGCGGTGCGCGCCGCGGGAAGGTGACAATCATGCACGGCAGTCCCCGTGGGCGGTTCTGAATGTATCTCCCGGCCACTTACATCCCTTACAAGCCGCGAGCGGATTTTGGTCCCATGTCTTGGTCGTGTCGATTTTAATCCGCGCGTACGTTCTCGTCTCGCACAGGTAACTCGGGTCTTTCCAGACGTCTTGCATGTGCTTACAAGCCCTTTTAAATATGGAACATCTTCAAATGCGAGAGCGGCCAGTGCATTCCCAGTAATGAAAACACAATCCCGTAGATTGCCAGGCTTGCAACAGCGATGTTCCAGTGAGAAAATAATAATACTGTCGCCACTGCCGCTTTAAGGCCCAGTTGGACCCATTCGTCCTGCGTCAGCTCTCCTCCGTGGCGCGGCTGTTCCGATTTGGCGCGAAATTCCGGAAAATTCGAGGGACGGCACCATTTCCGCCATCGCGCGGCACCGACCACCGAGCCGCGGCAAACTTGAACCCCAACTTGGTCACAGGCACCGTCGTGCGGGACTCGTTTTCGACGACGCGCCCCGTCGGGATCGATGCGCCTTGTCATTGACCTTTGGCGAAGTCCGACGAACGACGGCGGAAAGGCACAGCAGCCGGGGAGCACGCGCCTGCCGAATGGCGGGTTTCAGTCCCGAGACGGCCGGTCTGACGGAAAGAGAGAGATGGCGGTGAGCTCTTCAGTCAAGCGAGAGGCCGCTCCTCACGTACGACTCCATGCTGAAATGTAGTTGTAGTCTGGCGGCACACGCAATGGCCCGTAATAAGCAACAGAATGGGTCCTGGGCTTAAGAAGGGCTTATGCCGAAATGCGTTTGAAGCATGACATGCGAATACGCAAAGAAAAATACACTCAGCCTTTGAGGCAGAGGATCCAGGGTAACTTTGATACTCAGCCAGGAGCCCTCGTTTCTGGGTTGTGTTGAACACTACGCGGTGGGCCCAACGTTTCTAACGTGTGAGCCCTTTTGCGTCCATCCTTGGGTCCGCCTCCACCACGATGGTTTGAGCCATTAAGGGGATCGGACAGCGGAAACGACCGTCAAGGTGTCGGAGAGTTCGCGGGTCAACCGGATCCAGGGTGGAGCCGGCTGTGGACGGCCGGGCAGGGAAGACCTCGCGCCCAGCCGGACCCGAGCAGGGGTGGAGCCGTCTTACGCCTCCGCTGCGGCGCGAGACAATGGCGCCACGTTTGCGGACGGCGGCAGCCCACTCATTGTTGGCCGAGGAGCGCGTCTCTCGCCGAGGAAAGCCGCCGCGCCGCTCTGCGCCATTAATCGCCGCGGCCGCCGCCGTCTCGCGTAACTCGGCCACGTGATGCGTTCGCCGGCTGTCCCCATCGGTTCCGACTGTCCGGCGGCCGTGTTTGCGTTGGACGTCGTCCGTCTGCCGTCCCCGCCCCCGGCCGGAAGCCGTAGAGGCACCCGGGGCCAGTGGTAAAGGGGGGTACCGCAGCAGGCCGTAGTAGGAACAGTGGCGTAGCCAGTTTGCTTACGAGGCCAAGGTGTTCAGTTAGCATGGCGAAAACAAAAACACGTTGGCCACCAAACGTTCATTGGTGACTTAAATGGCAAAATGGCGCGAAGTGGGATTATTTGGCCCGTTAGACCCTTTCCAGGCTGCACAAATGTGTAGCGACAGGCCCCAAGCTCAGGGCTCTGGCATTTCAGCTGTCCTTAGATTCCGAGGTTCATGACCGAGCTGCATCACACATATTTGAGACGCCGCGTCGTATCGGATACAGCACCGAAGAATGCAGAATGAAATTTTGAAGAAATATCATCGACAACGGAATTCCGCCGGTGCAGCGCGATCCGTAAATCGTGGCGCCACCACATCAGAGGCCGCTCTCGACGGACTATGTGCATTTTCTCTCCGCGGCTGGTCCCTCGGCAACAGCCGGCATTTTTGTAGGTCCGCCTATGTGCTGTAAGTATGTAATTCCTGCACAGCTCGGCGCACGACATGATCAGCCGCGCTCGCTCCCGTCCAATGAAGCGCGCCTTATGGGCGGCCCTGGTCTTCTGAGGGGCGGTGCCGCGGCATTCACGGTCCCACCGTCCGGCCGATGTCCGGCAGCGGGCCGCCCTGGACCGCAGAGCGCGGGAAGGGCACCGTGAGGACGTGCTCTCGAGCGGCTCCGGAGACGCCTGAGACATGAACCGTGCGCGATGAGAGTTCCGTGACGCGCGATGATCGCCGGCGAGCACGCGATACCAATGGAATCAGTGGCCAAATCTGGCCACTGACTCGATTAGTTATGTTACTGTTGTAGGCGTGTATGAGCCTCTCGGCGAGCGGCCGGAACTGAGACGTCGGAGATCGGCGCCGCTGCTCTCGTGCTGACTATACGACCCCTTCTGGCAGCTCCCTCCGACAGCGCAACTTCCAACTGCGGTGCAAACCGTGGTTTTGCATATAGATGCCAGACTGTTATGTTATTTTCGCCCATTTCACGCTTTCATTCCGTAGTGTCGCTATGCGCCGGTGTAAGGCGAAGTGCGCGCGATTTGCGTTTTTGTCGCAGCAACGTCATGAAATCAAGCAATGAGGTCATGAACGTCCGAAAACTTCAGCCCAAATACCAGTTCGTCCCAGTTACAGACACTGAGCGCAATACTTGGGAGAAGTCTATCGTTTGCTGTAAACACGGCACAAACCGTGGCGTGGCGCAACGTTTACCGTCTGTGCCATCGAAGAGTGTCGCATGACGTGCTTGATCTCTGAATGTTTTTTCTCTGAACGCCCTTATCACGTCATGCCTGGGTCCGGCTTACCCAGTCGCCAACACCTTGCATCCAGCGTGGTCATGAATTTTACGACGTTTCTAAATAACCGGCAAGTTAGCACTGCATATTCGTCAGAGTAAGGGAATGGTCTGGGGCTGCCTGCATGACGCAAACGTTTAGAGCGAGATAGACACTTGCAAGGCCGACATGTTACCACCACCAACCGCGCCGCTCGTATATAACTGTTATTAACTAGCAAGCTACATAACTCGCTATGGATCCGGAAGCGTCCAAGGGGGTCCTATAAGCAGCGCAAAGGCATGGCAGTGCCCTGGGGAAAAGGCCAACATTCGTTTCGCCGCCAAAATTGATAATGAAAAAGGGAAACTCGGTGCGGACAGACAGCGTGTGACTGATCCCTCTGAACTTCCTCCCTGGCTACGTTACTCCGTGGCTGTGGCATTTGCGCCAGCGAAAGGACAGCCTCTCTTTGTGCGGCCGTCCGAGCAGAAGCCAGCCCGGCACTGTTGCCTCGTTTCCGTTACGTATGGCCACAGTGACCTCGGAAACAAACACGCCGCGCGAGAGCGCAGATGGCGACAAACGCGGCGCACCTGGGGCGCCACTGGCAACGCGCGCGGCCGGCGCCGAAAGCGAGTCAAAACCAGCGGCCGGCCGCAGCGGGACAGGCATCATAACACGCCGACGCCGCGCCGGACTGATGAAGGCGTGACGGCAGCGAGACGGCGCGGCGGGGGGGGGGGGGCTTGCCGACGCAGCCGAGCGGAGGTGATTGAAACTAATGGCGCGGCTGAGGATGGAGGACGCCCGCTCGGCCGCGGGTCGCCGCCAGAGCGGGAGGCGTGAGACCGCAGGAGGGACGAGGGGAGACAGCGCGAGGAGGGACGGAGGCCATCCCCCGCGGTGCCCTGCGGGCCTGATGATGGCGGGATCGATCGACGATGATGCGTCGTCGCCGGCGACGTCGACGTGGCTTCCGCTGCCGCTCAGAGGAGAGAAACCCGAGGTCCACGTCCGCTGCCCTGTTCCGCAGATCCGTATGGCTTTTGCTGTCTCGCAACTTCGTGTTTCTCGCGAAGATAATCTCGCAGAACTTCTAGAAGCAAAGCAAGATGAGAGTTCCGGGTGACAGAGCTCGTGTTAAGTCGACGTGAATCCGATGCCTCCCAGGAGGATCACCGGACAAATACGAGAATTCATCCGGAAGCGAATTCTACTGGAAATGTTACGACGAACTACGTTCAATAGTATCATGGGGCCCTTTTTCGCTGACTGTTACTTGAATTCTGACCAGAATGCGATTTATCATATGATACGACTGTATTTGTTAAGAATGACGAGGAAAACATCTTTAGTGAGCCGCGTATTGCAGTTCTACGCCTACACTCAGGAACGGCCGTTCAACAGTCATTCAGTACTCAGAAGTGACCGTTATCATAGACTGGAAAAACTAGACATACCAGTGCCACAAGAAAATCCGTGGTATAAAAATATTTTTGTTTTATGTGGTATTTCATTTTGCTTTGTTCAGACTGAATATATCTGAATTGGCCAGGGAACACTTAAATGGTTGCACATTCAAAGGTGGCGAGCATGGACATGACGTATACCAGCCAGGAACGGACGCTTCTGGTTGGTGAAATAATTTGAACGCGGTTTGGCATGGGCGACGGCTGCCAAATGAAGCAGTGACACGTACTTTGTCATCAGCCGCATTTTCGGCTGGGAACAGTCTCGATCGACGGAAAAAATCACTGTTGCGGAACCTTACCATGGTGCCAGCGATTATGGGGTCGTAACGTGGAAGTCGACGTTTGTTTCAAATGCATCTGAGCTCGAATCACGTCAGCGACTCATGCAGCTATGGGCTTATGCAAGTCAATGTGAACGATGAACAAGAGACTTTGGGGGCTCATCGTCATATATAGAGTCGAAGGGCTTGCCGTGTCGATGATTGACGCCTTGGAACCAACGGCATGACTTTTTTGGGGGTCATGAATCCCGAAAGCCATCATTTCACGCTCGATTAAACAAAAGAAGAAATTGAATAAGAGATGGGACCATTCATGTGATGCATCGCGGGGTTATTTCAGCGTATGGGCTGCTCCATCGTGCCGAGATGTCGGAATCAATGGGTTGCGCAAGGAAAAGCGCTGACTGCTATCACGCCCAAAAATTGCCGAACACAAGCGCGGCCAGGGGGACGGCCCCCCCCCCATTAGACCGGCATTTTTGTGAAGACCATCGCACATCGTCTTCCCGGCAGGCGGTTTCCGTGTGATTTCAGTTCACAGTGAGCCCCGCCCCCCCCCCCCCTTGAAGAAAATTCTGGCTGCGCTCCTGTTGCCGAGTTACAAATCGTTCACGTTGAAAGATTTAAGCCGTAGCTTTTCGCTGTCGATTTCTTTCTGAACGCTGAACGGATTCTCTGCGATTTCAAAAAGTCATTCATGAGTGGACATAAATCTTGTCATGCTCTGATGTTTATAGCCAGGTACTCTCTTTAATCTAGAGAACTGTTGCAACCAGTGCTATGACGGCATTTTTTATCACGTCCGCCATTTATTTCAGTTTTCACGTTGAAGGACGAAGGGTTGTAATGAGTAGACGGCGAAATCAGAGAAGCAATATTTTTTATGATAACAATAACGGCAGCCGCCGTTTTGGTATAGAGTAGTCCTGTCATCAAGGATGGAAACAGATGCTTCCTAAGGCCCCGTATAGATGTCATCTGTGCCACAAAGCTTTGAGAGTGAATGGATAGCGTGATGACATCGCGGCGTGGTCATGATGGTGGTCATGAGAGTACGGTGGCCATGAATCATGTCGGCTTTCCTGATATTCTCGAAGCGATTCTCATCGCAATTCAGCCTGTTGCTACATACGCCGCTGTATACGCGTGAGACACAGGACAGTATAACGAACGTGTCTTCAGCTGCATTGCTTCGTTCATGTAGGCTAATCAGGCGCGTGCGAACCGGACAATAATTCCTCACAGCGCAGGCGTCTCCGAGGGTGGCGTCGCGGCGTCCGCAGGCGCATTCCGACACCCGGCTTCCGTCCATCAAACAGGCGTGTCCGCACCGCCCCCTCCACGCCCCCTCCGCTGCCTGGGCAGCGGAAAAGGGTAGACCCGACGCCCCGGCGTCCCGGCGCCAGAGACGGGGCACACGGGCCAGGGCGTAGGGGTGGGCGGGGACTGTTCAACGCCTCCGCGGCAAACACCGCCACTGTCGGGGTAGCGCCGGCGACAAAAGCCGGCCGAGCTCGCGAGGCATGTGATCAACATCGGCCGACGGCCGGAGCGAGCAGCGGCGGCCCGCGATCGGTGAGGTCGAACGCCGATCGGCGCGGGAGACGATTCTGGCGCGCCGCCGCCGCACGCACGTCCAATTACAAGCAGAACTCGCGTCCAATTACACCCAGATCAAATAGGGGAAGCTATTGCGCCGAGTGTTTGATCAGAGGATGGCCTGGTTTATCGGTGCTGACTCATGCTTTCATTAGATCGCTGGGATTTCGTCTCCGGCTCGGTAGTTGCGGAAGTCCCCGGGGAGGGATGTCGAGAGAAGAGGGGACGAGAGAGGGAGAGAGGTCCGGACGAGGTGAGATGACGACGCACGCTGCGAGTCATCGCTGTAAGAAGATTACTTTGAAAGATGGGGAGACTCGTCGATCTTTAGTTTTATTCGGCCTTTTCTACTATTTCTGCAACAGACGGTCGTCAGTTAAACTTTTTCTGTTTGCTGAAGATTATTCGTCATCCGCTTAAAGGAGTAAGAACGGGGAGAAGAGAAATTGGCAAGCAATATTAATCTAGTCTAGCGTTTCCGCAAGGGATTTCTGGTCGTGAATAGTTTATGAGAAACTGTCTAGGAAACTCTAAACACCACTGAAGAGTATTCGCATTTGTTACAGAAATGGGGATTGCAGAGCTAAACAAAAAAGGCCGATACGTATGCTTGATGTAGCATCCGTTTCTTCATCGCTCTGTTCTATTTAGTAAATTCCCAGGGGTGCAAAATGGCAAAATTGATCAGTCAGTGTAAAAAGAATGAGATTTTGGACCGGTTCACCTACCGACGGTAACACCACAAGCCTTTCATGCTTATTGTCGAAAAGCATCTCGCTTTCACTGACAGCCATAACATCTTGCGTCTGTGGGTCTTTCCAACAAAAGTATCGAACATTGAAAGGTTCCGACCACGCATTGTTGTGGTACTGCCGTTCTCCATAACCCCTGCTGGCCAGACAGGCTTGAATAAAACCTATCTGGATCCAGAATGACGGGAGGTATACACATACACATACACATGCACATACATACGCATACACACATACACATACATACACATACACACGCATCACGCATCCTGCATCTTGAAACATAAATCAATCGCATGTGCTATGCATGACCGTTACCTGCTCTACACCGTTGTTGCTCGTCTGTCGCCGTGCCGCCTATGAGAGGATGTTTGCACATCAGCGTCCACACACATGAACGGCGAGCGGCCGCAGCCAGACGCGTGACGTGGCCGCCGCGGTCGGCACGCGCTGCCAATCCCGCGCGTTCGGACGGCCGCGGCCGGCGATCGGCCGTTATGACAGCGGATCTTACGGCGGCATCTGGCGCCGGCCCGCTGTGAGAGGTGTAGCGCCGTAATTCTGCCGAGCCGCCTCCGTCGCTCGCCGTCGCCCGCGGCGGCCAGCTGCGCTAATGAGCCTGATTAATTGAAACACGCGCCTGCAGGAAAGACGGCCGTTCGTCATCGGTCGGCGGCTGTCGGCTGGCTGCGGCGCGTTCGGCGGTGACGATGACGCCGGGCGCTACCAGCGACCGAGAACACTCGGGGCAGCTTCCCACTTCCTCCCCCCGGGGAGGGGAGAGAACCATTTACCACAGTCGCCGAGGTTTGACTGACGCCCGGCCAAGTGGAGCAATCGAACAGAACTCAGACAAATGGGATTAAATAATAAGATTAGCGCGGCCGAATTCATTGCGTCAATCAAATTCCATTCGGGTTCATTTACGACAGCTAATCGAATCGGCCTGTTCCGGTCCACAATCTCAGATCGGAGCCGCCTGTTTTCTGTTGGTTATTTGGATCGATGCGTGGAGCCGGTGCGTGATTATCCCCAAATGTAGCTAATCACGGTATTTGTTAGCGGTCCACTTCCGTTTCCTTCGTCCCCTTCCTCTCGCCTCGTTCTCACTCTCCCCGACCGTTCGCGCCGCCCTGGCATGCGGTAAACCCACCAGCCCTCCCAATCGGGCGTTTGTCAGGAGGCCTGTCGAGCTCCGCCCACTCGGCACCCAGGCCGCGGCAGGAGTGGGCGCTGGGACCGCGCGGCGACGCTAGCGCCGCCCCGCGGCCGGCGGCGGCGGCGGCGGCCGGCGCGCCCGGGCCGTAGTGTTCGCCGGCGGCAGGCAGAGGAGGGTCGTACTGCCGGGCGCTCTCTGCGGGCCAACAGGTGCTTCTTCTGCGGGAGGGAGCCGAGCGACGGCGGCCGAGCCGGGAGCCTGACGCCGACACACAGGTGCGTGGCGGCGGCCCGCAGCTGGGACACGGTCGGACTGACGGGGCGTGCCTCGGGCGCGACTGGGGTGGAGTGGCGGCAGTCGTGGGAGACAGTTGAAGAGTGCGTCCCCGCAGAGTGTTCCAATGCCGGTGTTGCCCTGACGCTGCCATCACATGCTGCTGTTGAGGGATTCGTGTCTGCTTCTTCCCTGTGAAATTAACACCTTGTGTTTTGCGGGAATTCTCCTGAACGCATAGAAAGGTAGAGGCATGGCTGGAGATTTCCTAAAATTATTGGAGGGAGGGGCTCGCACGGGATTTTATACCGTGATTTTCGGGTCATTGCCATCGGCGCAATGTTAAAATTCCAGAAAATTGGGGGGTCCGGGCCCCCGACCCCGGGATCGCCATCCAGGAACAGAGGGATAGGTACGCGGGAACGCATAGAGGCATGCATGTATGCATCAACGTGTTGAACCTATCATATTTATAAAAGATCTTGTTTTAGTCCGTCATTTGGGTGCTGCGTTAAATGTGCCAAATTGTCACTGGATAGGTAGGAAATACGTTGGGAGATTTGTTTTCCGACATTTTCAGGGCCAAACTTAATACCAGACACCATTTAGACGCATTCCATTTCAGAAAAAAAATCCGCGACCCACCTCCACTTTGTTCGCTGCTACTGTGCGCGAAAAGTCGTCACCTGGTCACGCCGCCTGGGCCTGAACGCCGCGAAAAAATGCCTGCTGCGACCTGTCAACTTGGGCTTCGCACGCCACAGTTTGCAACGGTGCCAGGAACGGTGGAATTCACAGCGGTCGTGTCATTCGTGCGACCGTGTCCGGAGCCTGTCGATCTGATCAGACGTAAACCTCCATGATGGGGCTCAGTCATTTTACTGCCGGAGCGTGGCAAAAAAGTCCGTTAAGCCCACCGGCGGCGAAGCCACGTTTGTTTTCCCAAGGCCTGCGGCGGCCCGGCTCACGTTGATTGTCTTTGCGCGGATGGCGTCTTCCGCTCGACCGGGCGGAACGGCGGAGTGCAGGATAATTACGCAGCTGCGACACAGGCACCGGCGCCCGTGCTGATCTCGACGGGGTCAGGATCACGTAATCTCCGGGGGCATTCTCTCACGAGAGGCCACCTCCAGCCAGTGCGAGACTGGGCAACAGACAACTCACGGGCTTACGCGCACCTTATTCTGCCAACGCTCCTGTGTCGTGAGTAAACGCGACACACAGTTCACGCGCCGCCGGGCACAGCCGCGCCTCGCCCGATTCTCACACCTTCGAACACACGAACGACCTCGCCGAAAAGCTCCTCAGTCGTCCGCGGCTGAACCCGTGACGGCGGACACCCGACACCGGCCCGGTGTGCGCCCGCGGTCGGAGCGGAGCCGAGGCCGGCCGATCGCACGCACCGACACGCGGCGCGCCGGAGCCGGCCGGCGTGCAGGCGACCGTGCAGCGCGGCCTCTCGCCATTAGCGGCGCCGCGACCGGTGCCGGCGACCGCGCCGATAATCCGGTAATTTATGGCCGCGCCTGGCGACGGAGGTCGCCGGCGCCCGGTGCACGGCCGGCCGGTCGGCGACGCGTCGCGCCGCCGCCGGCGCGCGCGCTGCACAGCGCCTAAGGACGACCACGCCGGCGCTAGATAAATAATTATGGTCCTAATGGCCGGCCGATTAGCATCGCGTTCGTGAGTCGTAAAGTCGAGCGTCCGTCAGCGGCGGCGGGACCGGCCGCCGCCGACGGCCGGCGATACGAATTTACGACCGGTGTCGGAGGATCATCGGCGGATTTACTCGCTGCCGTCCGGCCGCCCCGCCCGGCCGCTCGCCGGCCTGCGCCCGCCCGAGCCGTCCCGGCCCGGCCCGTGTCGTGGCCGCGTCCGTCCGGTGTCGTTTGCCCAGCGGAGCGCAGCCCTCCGGCCGGGCTGGTGGCCGTGTCACAGCCGCCTTTCCGGGCGGCTGG
Organism: Capitulum mitella; assembly: GCA_030062745.1. Lineage (NCBI taxonomy): Eukaryota > Metazoa > Arthropoda > Thecostraca > Pollicipedomorpha > Pollicipedidae > Capitulum > Capitulum mitella. The sequence continues at coordinate 24,971,189 of CP099846.1, forward strand.
CCGGCCGTCCGGCCGCGCTCCGAGGCCCGTGTCACCTCCGGCCGGTCCGCCCGGGATCAGCCCGCGCGCGGCGGACAAAGAGGCCAGCTATGCAGGGGCCCGCCTTTGTCGCCCGGTGTCGCCCGCAATGCGATGTGACGCCAGCGATGTTTTAGCACCTTGGAGCGGCGATCGTCCTGCTTGAGCGCCTCTAAGGAGATTAGAAGACGGAGAACCGGCCGGTCTCCGTTTTCTCTTCCAGAGCGGCTCCTCAGAGCCTGTCGCGCGGCGCTTGTTGCAGCGCGCTACGAGGAGGTGCTGCGGCGCCGAGGTGTCCCGCCAGATTCAGCGCGTGACACCGGACAGGTCCGCCGCGGGGTCAGCTGACCGGCTGTCACGTCCACGACACGTCAAGCCGGGGGTTTGTCCCATTGCGTCCGAGGCTCTCGGAGAGCGTCACGCTCGACACGCTCGTGAGGCGCGCGACTGCCGGTGACGCGCCCGTGGCTCTTGCCGGAGAGCGGAGCGGAGCTTCACGTGACGCTGGCGCCCCGTCAGACAGCGGGGCGGACATCGTACCCCCGGCGACCGTCCTGGGGCGGCCGGATGAAGCATCACGTCACGCCGCATCAGCGGCTCTCGTCAGGTGGACGGCGCGTCACGTTCCTGCGCCGGCACCAACTGTTTGTTTATGTCAGCGGCCGCCGGCGTCACCGCGCCTGGCGCGTGGTGAGTGACGGGCGGCAGGTCTCCCCGGCCCCGCGCCGGTCACACACGTGTGAGTCAGCCTCGCCGGCCGCCGCGTCACTTCTGCTATCCCACAACACTTCAGCGCCGGCCGCAGCCTCTCAAAGCAGTCCACCGTGAAATGGCGGCCCGCCGTCGGGCCGGCGCGTCGCTGTCCTGCCGCGGCAGCCCGCCCACATTCAAGCAGCTGCGGGGCTTGGGGGCTCTCGGTAAACCCAGACTTGTGGGTTTGACGGGATGCCTGAGGGACATTGAGCGTGAACTCGCGGCCCGTAAGCGTGAACGAGATGAGTGAAAACGGTATTAAATCTTTGCAGGTTTGCCAAATGCATAATGTTAAGAAGGCTACACGTAAGATCGCGCTGTCCCACGTCGTTTTGGATATCCTTAATCATGGCTGGCGATTCCGGGGGATGGGGGTCCACCCCCGTCCAGTATACAGGGATTTTAACATAAGGCCCATGGCAATGACTAGAAAGGAACGGCTTGGAATCCTATGTGGGCCCTCAAATATTTTGCGCCATGTCCCGAATGCTACCTTGTTTGCGAGAAGCGTGCCCGGCTGTGACCCTCAAAGCTGCCGGAAGAATCTTTGCCGGAGATGCAAACCAGGCGGTACGCGAACCTAACGACCGTGAAGCGCGGGCCGTGAGCCCGAACAGTCGCCTTCTCTCCCTCCGCAGCGAGCTGTCATCTGGGGCACCGCCTCTCTTCACACCCCCGCCACCCCGACCGACACAGGGCGGCGCGGCGTGTCCCCCTCTGACGTCATCGCTCCTTCGGGGCTCCGATTTCGCCCCGCGGCGGCGGCGGCGGCGCAGGCCGGCACCGGACGGGGCGTGGACTGGTGCTCCCTGACCTTGCCGGCCGGCTGACGCTGTCGGCAGATAGCCGGACATTTGAACGTGCCGACTGCCGAGCCTCGGGGGACGCGGCGGAGTGGCGACTTATCGGCCGCGCTGTCGCCGCCGCCGCGGCCCCGCGTCCTCCCTCCCCGCTGCGGCCGCGAGACCGCCGGACGGCTCCAGTGTCGACCGCGGGCCGCGCAAAAACGGGGCAAAAAATCGCAGCGATACCCCGCGTCCGGGCGCTGGGGCGGAGCTCGCGTCGGACCGACCGTGCAACCGGAAAATGACGCCGAAGTCGAGTTTGTCGGATCGGCTTTCTCGTCACGAACGCTTTATCCGTCGTTTGATTACATCGAGCGTAATTGAAGGGACGTTTTTATGGTTGACATGGCCAGAGCCATTGTTAGGTTGTTTCTTTTCGTTCATCGTCATTGGGCTTGTTTTGAAACCGACCAAAGTTTGTAGGGGCACGGGGCGCCTTCCCACTAGCCGTAAGGGTTGGGCTTTGATCATCCTTGTTAATCGAAGCAGCAAGTATTTGAAGCCGCCGTTGTAACAGGTATTTGTAACTGAAAACTGTTGGTGACACGACGACGACGACGACGACGACAATTCCGTCCTTCGAAATCCCGTCGTACTTTTGACGAGGAGCAGCGTTCCTGATAGTGATAGGATGAAGACTGATCCTCTACTCGGGCCGCGAAGCCAGGCCAGCCAGGATCCAGATGCAGGTCAGCAGCTGCCTCTAACAAAACGAACCTGCACACAAGACAGATAATTACGCACGTGTTTATCGCCGCCTGTATCTGTATATTTTTATATTTGTACGCGTACATTACTTCAGTAGATCCTGGCCCAGGACTGCCAGACATGAAGTTTTGGAAAATGAATTAGGGGGTGTCCGCTCATGCATTGACTTAGGGACTCCAAATTGTTGAGGATGCCCACTTCATATTGTCCCATGTTAAATTTACAAATGTTTGTGGGTGCCCAACCAATAGTGGGATTTCTCGAGCACCCACAATACTATGAAAAATTGCATCCATGAGGACTGGACCGAAGAGGCGGCCGCCTCGCGCAGTGGCTGGCCGCGGCGGCGCTGCGTGAGCGGCCGTCACGGGCGCCGGATCTGCCGACGCCGGCCGGCTGCGTCGTGTCACCGGCCCGCTGGAGTCTGTCATCTCGCCGCCGCCAGTGTCGCCTCTGGCGTCAGGCAAAGCCTCCGCTGTCGCCGCCGGAGGCCGCGCGCAGGGTCCCCGGGCGCCGCCAGAGTCCGGACGCAGAGTCCGCGGACGCCAGATCGGCAGGTCCTGTGCGGACCGCTGCTGGTGGAGTTTCCGAGGATCTGCCTCTGGGTCTGCTGCTGGGCTGTCCGGTGGCGGCCGGGCTCTCGTCTCTTTGAATGCCTGCTGAGTTTCTGTGCGGGCTGTCTGAGGCCGGGCCGAGGTCTATTCGTGCGCCAGGTGCGATTCCGGGCGGCGAGTTGAAGGAACGTAGTTTGCACGATTTGGCCAAAGTTCGTTGGACTGAGTTTTACAGTGTGTAACAAAAGCGCTTAGATGTTAGTGTCGTGTAAATCACTTGGGACATGTAGGAAAATTGCGGAATCTATGAACCAGGCTGAGTTTCCGCGAAGTATTTTCCATGTATATGTGATAGCTAAAGGAGCCGGACAGAAACGTTTTTGCAGACTTCGTGTTCACATTCAAGCAAACATTCGAATGCATTCATTCACATGCAATCATTCATAACTTGTTGCTGGAAAAGAGCGGTTATGAATATTTCATTTGCTTCTTTTCGTTGCGAAACAAAGAAATATCGATTGTTTCTTGCATCATGCTCCAATGCACTTTAATGCCTTAGCCAGTCATCGGAGCGGCATATTTACGAAATTCCATCTAGTCACGTTGTATCATCCCCCCTCCTGTCTGCTCTCCTACCTCTAGCGTTCGAACACTACACTCCTACTTGGATCTTATTTACAATCGCACGTTCCACAAATGCCACCATGGCGTTGCTCCAAATCCGCTTTTTAAACACCACTGCTCCGAAACGCAGCATCCTGCATGCCACTGATACCGCCAAAGACGGCTCGACGATTTCAGCCGTCGGCAAAATATTCGTTCGGCAAGATCCGGCCGCGTCTTTTCATTCGACGCTGCGGGTCCCGGCCAATCTGGCCCACCGACGCCGTCCGAAACATGCAGGGGCATTCGCTTGGCCGTCCGATCGGTTTTAGTGCCGACCGTTTGGCGTAAACACGTCGGCGTAGCGCGAGTGATGCTCGAGAGACACTCCGTGGAACTGAGCGCCTGCTCAACGCCCCGGCACGGCCTGGCTGGAAGCGAGTGGAAAGAGAGGCCCGGATTCCGGTCGAGACTGAGGGCGACGTACGCAGGGGCAGACCCGCCGCCGTACGGCGAATGTGTGTCGGACTCATGACACCGAACCTCTCGTGTTTGAACACAGATAATCGGCAGATAGCGCGCTATTGATTTTGCCGACGGCGGCCGACCGTAAGTGTTTTCCCGTGTTGACCGGCGCTGCCCCTGTTCGGCATCAATTAGAACAAGGCAACGGTTTTAGGCGGCGCCAATCCCATTTACACCGGGTGACGGCCTGCGACCGGCGCGCTGCGGCCGCCGCCGCCCCCGCCGCCGACGACGGCGGCCGGGGCGCCGCGTTCGCGCGACGAACAAAAACCCGGAGCTGGCCTTTTGGGGCGAGTCGCGCCGCCCGGCCCGCCGCGAATGCAGGCGGCGACAGGCGGCGTGAACACTGCTCGAGCGACAGCGCTTGGCACGATATCGGCGCTCCGGGACGGGCCTCCGGCCGCCTTTGTTGTCCGCCGGGCCATCGATCAGTCGTGCACCAGCAACGCAGGCGACAGGCTGGCCCATTCAAAGACGCCCCGGGACGCCCGCATGCATAATGTTCTTATGCGGCATAATGCGGCTCTGAGAGACGGTGGCTTTTTGTTCCGCCTTGTCGTTAGCTGTGGGGGCGGCGCACGGCTTACCGTTATGAATTATGACATCTGTTGATGTTAGGGGTGCTGGCGGTCTAAAGACTGTCGGAAGTTTGGAAATACGCCAGATATCACAAATGTCACGAACCGTGGGAATCAGGAATATCACCAGCAAGGTCCAAACGGGGCAGCATTAATTTTATTGTACACTGGCCCTGCCGATCTTTCAAGCTACTTTTTTGTTGCAAATGTCGCAGTGTCCCAGAGTTGCGTCAGCACTTTGCTCCGCACCCTTAAAGGCAAGCCCGGCTTTTCCGTCCCTCTGCCAGGCCGTGCGCGGCGCCCGGCTCCGACGCGACAAATGTCCGCGGCGGCCGAAACTGGCGGCGAACACCTCCCTCCGGCGCTCTGCACTGCTCGGCGGTAACGCCCGCCTGCACCGGCCGTCAGCGCGCCCCACCTGACCGCCCGGCGCCGGCGGGACTCGCACCCTGACAGGTCCCCCCGTCAGGGTCCCCCCGTGGGGAGCCGGTCGGAGACTGTCTCGGGCGTCCGCGGGCCGCGGCCTTGCCGGCTGCGAGATATGGCGGCGGCTGGCGGCCGGAGACAGCGGCGGCAGGTGATTTACAAATGTCGGCTGCATCGGTGCGCCCTTAACGGCCGGACGGCACGCTGGGCGCGTGTCGTGTCCGCCCATTTATCTGCGGGCCCTCCCGCGCGGCGGCACAGGGCGCGGCGTGGGACCGCACCGGTCCCGTCCGACCCCTACAGGGGCGCGGCGGCAGAGAGAGAGAGAGAGAGAGAGAGAGAGAGAGAGAGAGAGAGAGAGAGAGAGAGAGAGAGAGAGATATGGATGGAGAGGGAGAGAGAGGGGAAGAGAGAGACGGTCTTAAGAAAATCGCGAAAATGGACAATATACAGGGGCCATATAGGAGGGAACACTTAGGTTGAAACAGACATGATGGGCTATCTGTAAGCGAAGCGTTTAAGAGGACTTAACAAAATGAACAACACACGATTAATAGATAAGTCTAGATCGCGATAAGGGGATGAGTCGATCGATACTTTTGCCGTAATCGAAACTCATGTGTTCATTTACACTGCAGAAATCATCGATGGTTTTCCAGTAAAAGTAAAAAGGAAAGAGATGGAGTATGCACTTCAGGACGCTGCCACGCTTCTGGCAGTATTCTTATGGCCTTGTTGGACAACTTACCGCGCGACCTTGTTTTGGCGTACCAGCTGTTTCTATTGTCCGACGCGATGATCGTGTATACCGAGCGTCAACATTCGCGCGGCGATTCCTCCTCCCCTGTATTTCCGCGACAAACAATCCCATATGCCAACACCCTGTCAATCGACAACACACAGCTCCATCGCGGGCCGCCGACAGGCCCAGCTGTGGTTTTCGCCCACTCTCGCCCCTCCCCCTCCCCCCAACCGACAGGTGAGACCAGCACGCCCCAGTGCTCACCGCGCCGGTGACAGTAGCTGCGATGATTTGCTGACCTGTCACCGATAAGGATTTCCGAATGCTGATGGGCGTCTGCAGCCCCCTCCCCTCCGCTCCTAGCGCGAGGCGGAGCCGCCAGGGCGGCGCGACGCGGCGCGCGGCTCCGCCACGGAACGCGCGACGGTGGCGCGCCGCCGCCATTAGCATGGCAAACAGGGCCACCGCTATCGGCGACGGGAGGCGGCCGGCCGACCGGCCGCCGGCAGGCGGCGATTTCTCAGTGTCGCCGGCCAGCTGGCCGCCGGCGCGGCGACGATACTGGCGGCGGCCGGCGGCGGCGGCGCGGCCGCTCCGTCCGCGTTAGCGGCCGGTGCCGGGCTCGCGCGCGCCGCTCCGACACGCCATCGCTCATGCCGCTCCGACCGCGCCGCCGCGCCATCAATATCGCAACGCGGCCGGCGGTAAATGATGCCGTCGCACGCCCGGCCGGCGCGGGCGATGCCGCCGCGGGCGCCGGCGGCGGCCTCCCGGCGGCGCCCGGCCCATTTCGTCTGGGAACGTCTCGTCTGCCCGCGATCTGAGCTCGCTCCCTGCTGCCGTGACGCGGGCCCGTAGCGGAGAGGCTGCGCGGCGGGGAGGCGTCGCTGTCCGTCCCGTGAGCGTGACGATCCCGCCGGGGGAGGGGGGTGACGCTGCTGCTCCCCAGATCATCGCTTAACGATCTCCCCGCGCCGTGAAGCCGCCGACCTGCTCTTTGTGCCCGGCCGGCGCTGATCCGCCATCGATCATTCGCCGGCGCGGCGCGGGGGTGCCGCGTTTTTCGGCCGCGTCCATCTCCGAGGCGATGACGTCCCCCGCGGCGCGGCGGCGCGGCGGCGCGTGTGACAGCCGCCGGCGAGCCGCGAGGGGCGCCTGACGACTCCATCGCCCCTACGGCGGCGGCGGCGGCGGCGGCGGCGGCAGCGGCAGCGTCGCCTGCCGCGACGGCCGGGCTGCTCAGTGCGGGGCCGTTGTTTAGGCCTGTTCAGGTGGGCTGAGCGGCAGGACTGGCGCCGTTCGCTCGCCGCCGTCCTCTGTCGTCGGCCTGACGCGAACACGGCGCTGCGACGGCCGCAGCACGCGTGTCCGACGCCGGACTGCCCCGGGCGGCTCCCCGGGAGGGCCGTCTGCTGCCGCCGACGACGGGCGGGGGAGACGGAGGGGGGGGACTTGGTTGACGGTTTATGAAACGAGACAGGCGATCGCCGCCGGCTGGTGTGTCTTGGGCCGGTCGGGGATGCCGCCCGCCCTCCGTATTGTCGCTCTCCCCGCAGAACAGAGGCGGCTGAGTCACGTCCCGTCTGGCGAACGTCGCGTCGGGGCCGACGGCTTATGACGGCCGATGATGGCCGCCCGGAGGCGGACCCTCGGTAAGGATCGGCGCAGACGACAGATCAACACTTTGAGAACGGCTGGTTGGTTGTTTTCGACCCATACTCTCTTCAGTCTTCGTATGAAGGGTCTCGGGTTCTTAGTTACACTTGCCCATCCGTTCCAGACATAGGCTCTCCTGTGTTTCCCGGGAAGTTCCCTTGGGAAGTTTTTCTCTGCTTCTTGTCTGACAAAGCAAAAGTTTCCTCTCATCCTAATCAAATGACGGAACAAAAAAATTCAAACAACTTCGTCCTGCATGCGAACTCAGCTAAAATTTTAAATACAAATATGATATGGAATTTCACGAAGACGCTAAATGAACCCCAACCGGACCGAGGCTTGGGAAGTCCTCACGGACCACTCCCCCTGTGCTGAGCAGTGTTCCTGTAGATGACTCGCCATATAGTCGAGTCTCCCATTCTATCTCGCATCCAGCTGCTCCCCTTTTTATCTCATTGCCGGCTCAATTAGAGGCCCTTTGAAATAATCAGGACTGGGCTCGGTCGTTCTTTATTCGCCGGCGCTGTCGGGGATTGGCAGCACTTACGCTGCTAACGGCACTGGAGGGGAACCGTTCGTCTGCCCCGAAAAACGCGCCGAAAAAAAGCGCGCGCCCGCAGGCCGCTCTCAGCAGGGGCGCGCAGAGTGGCGCGGCCGCGACAAAAACACCGTGCGGCCTCGGCCCGGCCGGCCGGCTTCGTGCCGGCGCGGCATGTCGCCGCCAAATCGTCCGGACAAGCATAAGGCGACACGACCGGCCGGCTGCGGCGCCGGCGCTGCCAATCCGCGGCGCTCACGGCCCGTCGCCGGCCGGCGCGACCAGTTCCGCGAAGCGGCCGCGAAAAAACGCGCCGCCACCGCCTGAGCCGCGCCGCCGGCCGGTCGGCGCGCGCCGTCCGTGAAACGCGACACGACGCGCGCCGGCGAGGTGTCGCGGCCGCGCGCGGCGATAGCCGACTAATTAACACCCCGGCGAGGCGATCGGCGGGCTCGGCCGCGTCCGCCAGATTTACCGCTCATTAGACGCGAACAGAGCTGTCGCCGGCCGAGAGTGACGGCTCACGCACTGTTGGAGTCATGTCGCGATTCGGCGACACGACGCTCTCGTTAATCGCTGTGTTCTCCCGCGCGGCTCGAGGACGTGGGCGGCGCATTGTGGGACGTACACGGGTGATGAAACACTGGCTCCGCTGGCGCAAGTGCGTGCGGGGCGGCAGAACGGGGTGATGCGGCGTCCCGTCGCAGTCGAGAGGGAGCCGCCGCCTGGTCAGGTACGTGCTGCGGTGCGCCGATGCAGACAGTTCCGCGCCGCTGTGGGGCGTACTACTTTCGCGGAGCGTCGGGGGTACTCCGAAAGGCTCATTCACGGACTCACTGCTGCCTCTGCGCGACCTTGCACTGTGCCCTGCGTCGCCCGGGATGCCCAGCCTGACGAATGACTGAGCAATCACCGGTCAGGCGGGAACATCACTGTTTCCGCCGGCGTCCGTTCCCACGTCGTAGACCACCATGTTTGTTCCGCTGTCTGGGCTGTCTTGACGGTGCTTGGTGCGTTCTGTCGGTAAGAGCAGACCATCTAGAGAGTCGTGCATCACGATTCCCGGGCACTGAACCGACTCCGTGTCCACTGACTGCTCGTTCCCGCCTCATGAAACTATGTGGGTCTCCCGTGTCTGTGAGGTATGTTTAAAGCCCTGTTTCGACGGTGTTTCACACGATCGCGGACACCTGAAACCAGCCAGTTCTGCAGTCGCAGTTCCCGCGGTATGAATGTAGGCTTTCCTTGTCCCTGCACCTTGTCTCCAGGTGCCTCGGTGTTCCCGTTTGCCACGAGTCCTCGGTGTCTCGGAGCCATCTCCTGGGCAGGTGTCTCCGGTCACCGCCGCCACGAATCCCCTTGCGCCTCAGAACCATCGCGGGCGGCACGTCTCACGGCCTCCACTGCCGGCGCCTCCCGCGCCTCGGGACCGTTCGCGGCGTCTCACGGTCCGACCGTTCGGGTCGGTCTGCAGGCGGTCGCCGGCCGGCCCCGGCCTGTTTGTCACCTTACGTTCGCGCCGCTGCACCGTCTCCGCACTCGCGCTCGCCGAGTCGGAAGTCTGCAGGACGGCGGCGGCCGCCGGCTCGGTCGGCCTGACCGGGCGGGCCCCTTGCGGTTGTCCGGAGCGCCGACCTCCGGCCAGTCCAGACGACGCGCCCGGCTGACGTGACGTCGGCGACGCGCCACGCCCCACCCGCGTGCCACGCGTCGCGCGCTGCCGTGCGTCGGACGTGACGAGTGGTTTCCGGCGGCGCGACGGCCGCGGACGAGGCGCCGGCCGCCGCCATTAGAATATGAAGAGCCCGGAATGCCTTTGTCGCCAGCTCTTCGCCGCGCGCGACCGAGCAGAGCGATTCGGAGCGATGTCCAATCTCGCACGGGCGCCGGCGCTGACCACGCGCACCGCCGCGGCCGGCGGGGCTGCTGTATCAGTGACATGCACGGGCGAGACGCGACTGCGAATTATGGTTTTATGACGCCATAAATAAGCCAGATAACGGCGGCAGCTGCAGCGCCGCCGATACCAGTGCGGAGGGGGGGGGACGGTGATGGTCGTCCCCCGTTGAGAACTGAGCAGATCCCATCTCTGGGCAGGCTTCGAGCACCGTCCGAGAGCCGAGAGGGGTTATTTATGGGCCGGCAGAATGTTGCGTCCGAGAACCGACCAGAGTCATTACCAGATGGGCCGGGCCCTAAAACGTGACAACGCCCAACTTCGGACGAGCACGGCCTGCGGACCCGGCGCCGGGAGAAACTGTTACTGGTCCGAGAGAAAGTCCTCTGCGACAACTCGCCGTCTCACATCGCCAACCCGTCAATAAATCCGGCCCCGCACCACAACGGACGCTTCTTGAGAGGCCCGCTGTCTGCGTCTATGCTCGTGTGTCACGACAAACGTAGCGATGCATCGGGGATGGACCGAATCGCGTGTTCCAACGCATTAGCAACGGACCACTTCGGCCACGCCTTTCGCGGCCGGTGTCGCTCAGAATGGCGTCGTGGCCGTCACCGTGGAACGTTATCACCCGCCCGGCCGGTCGACTGGCGTCGTCGTCGACGGTGACCTCACCGGAAGCTGCCTCCGATTGTCACCCCTCTGCAGCGCCGCACGGGACCGACCGCCACGGCCGCACTTCGCCGCCGCGAGCGGCGACCTTAGAAATTCCTCCGCGACGGGCGGCGGCGGCGACTCCGCACACAACCCGCGGCGGCGGCCGCAATCGCGCCATCGGACGGCGTGAAATACGCGGCCTCCCGGGCGGGGTCCCACCCGCGCCCGGCCGCCCCTTCCCTTGCATTCATCTCGCGGCGCGGAGGCGCGCCCGGCCGGGCGACGGCCGCCGAGTTATGGGGACCACCCCGGCCGGCCGGGCGACCGGGCTGCACCGCCGGACAACGGCAGCCCCGGCCCGCCGGCCGAGAGACCACGGCCTGCGGGCAGGCGGCGACCGGAGGCGGCGCCACAGAGAGCGGCCGGTGCGGGAGGAGCGGGAGGAGTTCGAACGAGGAGCGAGGAACGAGCGTGGCGGCCAGTGTCCTCCAATATTCGGACTCCGGCTTCGATCGCGTGCTGCCAGGAAATTAATCCCGCGATGCTTTTGCGGAAGCGGAATGAATGCGCTTCCGGGAATCTTCGGCCCGCTTGGCGACGATGTGGTCTTCGTTCCGGGAGGGATGTCCCAGATTGAACAAGGCTTTTAGATCGCGGGGAAACGCCGCATCCAGCCAAACGCGGCTGCCGCCACTAGTGGTGAGGCAGCTGCGTCATTTGTCACGGTGCAATAGAATGGCATCAAAGTGCCTGTAAATAATCCAGTTTTCTAGAGGTAAAGGTAGCATCTCACCAACGCCAACCAGCCGCCTCAGAGGTCATGGGAATGAAGCGCTTAGCTGTTGGGTTCAAGTTTCCCCGGTAGACGCTGCCACCTAATTCAGGCGATAAGGAGCCGTAAAACTCACGGCGCGGCGGGTGGCGGCCGAGTTTTTATGAACTCGTGAGCGGAGCGGGCAGCTCCCCGCCGCTGTTGGTGGCACCCCTCCGAGTCTGCCCCGACATCGGCCGCCGAGAGAGCGCCCGGCTGGTCTCGGGCTCTGACCTGGCCTCTCCCTCCGCGTCTCCATTCCCATGCCCTATGACTCAACCGTCCTCTGAACGACCGAGGCTGTGTAGTCGTTGGTTCTTTACCGGCCCACCAGCAACACGAACCGATTTCGTGCCTCGCCAACCGGTTTCGACGCAGCGGCTTGTAGTGTACATTTCGGCATTCTGTTCTGACTCGTTTCTCCCTGCATTTCCAGATTCCTGCGGTGATGCGGTAAGCCCGGCCGTCGTCATGACCAACAGTGCTCGCCTGCCGTCGGGGGCCTGCGCGCTCCTGTCCCCGCTGCCCCAGCTGCTGCTGCTGGTGCTGTCGTCTCTACTGGTCGGAAGTGCGGACGCCGCCAAAGGTGGGTGGGCAGCCGGCGGGCCCGGTTAGCGGCAGGTGGCGGAGCCGACGGAGGAGACCGAGCGCCGACCGGACAGAACGCAGGGAAGGGTGAAAAGGACAGGGCAGGGCGATCTGAGATGGAGTCGGATACGAGGGTCGGCAATGACGGACGGTTCGAAAGACTGGACGTGATCAGGAGAGCGATAAACGGAACAAGCGCGGGCAAAATGAGCGCGAGAGACAGGGAGGTCAGGGACGCTCTGTTGGAAGGGGACAGAGGACTGGCACGGAGGGAGGCGGACGGGACGGAGGGAGGAGACGGCGGGCAGCCCATCAGGGGTCCCTCGGGCTCCGGCCCACCGCTGCGCTTATGACTGGGTGGGACGCGGGTTATGCCCGCTTCCAGGGTGGGGCGATGACGAGATAAGCTCATGCTTGCTGCGGCGTGAGGGATCCCGCGGACTCGCGTTTTACGACGTATGCTCGGTGAAATGTCCGATGTGTTGAAGGGCATCGTTTCAGTGCACGTGCGACACGTACCGAATAAATGGTGTAATTTTTCAGGGAAGCACACGCTTGGCTTCCCATGCCCGTCATGTTTCTGACGTGCTTCGCCGTCCTACGCCCTGCAGGTGTCTGTAATGGTCTCAGATGAATGTTATTAATTTCTCGCTGGCAGCTACCTGTCCCGGGTGGTGTAGGTGAGCCATGCCAGCATTTCTTTTATTCAGCTACTCTTGAAGAACATTATCGAGGTGAAATCTCGAGAGAAACAAAAAGCTTTCGCTGCAACAAGGCCAGTCGAGAAACACGAACTAGCGCAAATCGTGTGCAGAAATTTTTATGTGTAAACATCATTTCCCGTCTGTGTGGGCGATTCTTCCGTTGCGGCGGCGGCGGAGGAAAATTCTCTTCTGCTTTGTTGTACCCCGGTTCAGTACAAATCTATCGTCACCTTCTTCCCTTTCCTCTCTCCCTGCCTCCCTCTCTCTTTTCTTTCCTCTCTTTCCTCCTCTTTCTCTCCCTCTCTCTCTCCCCTTTCCTCTTTCTCCCCGTCTCTCTCTCGCGCCCCTTCATTCCTCCCTCCCCTTTCCTCTCTTTCTCTCTCTCTCGCTCTCGCTCCTGCCGTCTCTCTCTCTCACTCTCTCTCTCTCTTCCGTCGACCGTTGACGGTTGTCGTGCCGCCCCTTCAGCTCGTTGCGGCTCGGCAGCAGAAGGGCCCAGCCGGAGGGAGGAGTGACAGCTGACAGCAGATAACGGACAGGCCCGAGCCAGTGCCGGCTGGTGCGCAATCAATTTGTCACCGTGGAGCACGTGTGGGCGGCAGAGCTCTTTGTCAGGTTGAGTCCTCTCAGCCGGCGACGAGACGCTATGTTTCGTCGTGTTAGGATTGAATGAAAGCGGAGGAAGTCTGTACGGCCAATATTATGTAACGTTTAAGTGTTGCGGTCCTTAAATCATCCACTGAATGAAGGAACCCTGCCTTTAAGAGGGGGAACGGTTTCGCGGGAATTCACGAGCTGTACAACCATTTACCCGTCTGTGTATTTTCGGCCAGGATCGGATCGCGTTCCTCTCATGGCATCGTTCAAGCTGGCAGCGTTGTCTCCTGCTCCGGCGGCGGCCTGGTCTGAACGTCTCCGTCCCCGGTCCCTGGTCCGAATGGCTCCGTCTCCGATCCCGCGGCCTCAGAGTCCGCGATGCTGGTGCCCGGTCCCAGGTCTCTATCTGCAATGCCCGACCTGGGTGTCTCCGGCCCCTAACCAGCGCGTCTCCGTCTACGTCTCCGGCCTGAGCGTCCCCGGTCCCTGGGCGGACCGTCTCCGGTGTTCGCCCGGGCGTCTCCGTCCCAAGTCCCCGGTCCGGGCGTCTCCAGGACCCAGTTTGAGCGTCTCCTTCTCTGCTGCCCGGTCCGAGCGTCTCCGTGTCCAGCGTCCGGTCTGAGCGTCTCCGTCTCCGGTGTCCGGCCAGAGCGTCTCTGGAGCCCGATATGACCGTCTCTGATGCCCAGCCGCGGCAGATGGCCGGCGCCGACAGCTGATCCGCAGGTGCCGCCGCCGAGAGAGACGTCCGGTGGGCCGCACGGCCGCTGCGGTTCCATGTTGACGCGCGGCGCCGGCGCGGCCGGTTTGTGGGCGGGATGGCGCGACGCCGCTAACAGGCCGGGCGGCGACTAACGAGGCGGCGGACAGGCGGCGCCGCCGCGTCCGTCGACCAGCGGGCAGGGAGAGAGAGAGAGAGAGAGAGAGAGAGAGAGAGAGAGAGAGAGAGAGAGAGAGAGAGAGAGAGAGAGAGAGAGAGAGAGAGGGGGGGGGGAGGGAGGCAGGGGAGGGAGAGGGAGGATAAGTGAGAATGAGGGGAGCCGGCCAGAGAGCGCATTCTTCAACAAACGGACACCCGTATGACGCAGTAGAAATCTGCAGTGGCGCGAAGAAACCTCCGCTGCAGATGCAAGCTGTGAGCGGCTTCAGAGCAACAGTCCCCGTTGCGATGCATCGTTGCATGGCGACGTCCTGCCGCCGACCATAACCCGGCGCCGCCGTCAATGGCGTCCATTGACTCGAGTGGCTCGGACGCGCGCCGAGCGGCCCTCCGCCGCCTGTTGCACGGCAGCCGCTGCAATCACGTCATTTGCGGCCATTTATCTTCACCGGCGCGCTGCAAAAACAAACTGGCTCAATTACGGCGCGGCGTGAATGGCGCTCGCCGCGCCGCGGCCGGCACGTGCTGCGCCGGCGGCCGTGTCGAACGCGCGTCGGCCGTGTCGGCGGCGACGGGCGGGCGGGACGGCGCGGGTGACGTCGTCAGCTGATAGTGCGCGGTGACGTCAGCGCCGTCCATCGGCGGGTGTGTCGCGGTCGGCTGTCCAGCGGGCGATACGCGGCTCGGCGGCGGCTGCCCCGACGGACGCGAACTGACCTTGGAGACCTGACGACTTATGGCTCCGGATCGTTGTCCGGCTGGGGTCGGGCCGTGCTCAACAGGATTTGTCTCCAAGGAGACTAGGACGCGTCAGCGAAGGCGGAAGGTTTTGTCACGCCAACACCTCGCCCGAGGCGGCATTGGCGACGGTCTTGAGTAACGCCGTGTTTGCTTCGTGGCCTCACCACGAGACTCCTCGTTTTTCGACTACGGGCGATCCACGCACGACGCCTTCCGCGTAGCACTACGTCGAACCATGACCTTTCGCGGGCCCGGCGGCCGTAACGCCGCTCCGGACGTGACTGCCTGACCCGGCCTGACGGCAGCCCGCGGCCCGGATGCCGCGGCGCGGCCGCACGCCGCCGAGCGGTTCCGTCGGCTGCGGCGGCCGACGTCGACTGTTTATCGCCGCCGGCAAACATTTACGCCGGCGGCCGGCGGCTCACTCGCGACGCGCCGGCCGCGGCGCGTCGTTACCGACGCCGCGCGCGCCCGGCAAGCCGCCCGCCCGCTTTGATCAGGCCCTCGGTCGGGCGGTGACGGCCGGCCGGCCGTCCGCGCCGCTGCGTGTAAACGCCGCGCCGCGCAGCGCTCCTCGCCGTGTTTGCGGCGAGGGCGGGGCGGCCGGCCGGCCGGGATGGGCAGCGCCGTTTGCTCTCCAAACACGACTGTCTGGCGGAGCGGGACCACGGCTGGCCGCGGAGGAGCGCCGAGTCACGCTTCCCCGGTCCGGGACCGAGTCCGGCCGGAGTCCGGTCTGGTCCGGCCCTGCCCGGGTCCGGTCCCGATCTGGCCCTAGTCCGGTCCTGGTCCGCCACGGCCAAGGTCCGCGGGTCGGCGGCGGGAGGCGGCGCCGGTTCTCCGGCTGTCGACCGCGTCCTGCGGGCGCCATCGCCCCCGGCAGCGGCCAATGGACCACTTCCCGCCCGCACTGCCACCGCCTCACTGACGAGCAGCCGCTGACGACCTCTTCACGGTGATTACCGCTTCAGCCTGATTAGGCTTTTCACCGATTCGGTCCGTCTGAGTGCCGTTCGCGGGGGGCGCCGACTCGGGCCGCCGTCCGCTGACCCCCGAGGGAGCCAGTGCCGTTCCCGGCCGCTCAGCGTTAATCAACTCTGGCGGCTCGTGATCACGCGGGTCGTCGGCGTCGCGGCCCGCGTCCGACCGCAGCGTGTGTGGCTAATTTAATTGGACGCTCCCCGCCGTGGGCCGCGTACTCCGACGGCCCCGGGTGAATGTCACAGCCGGCCGGCGCGACTTTTTATCGCCGCCGTCCGCCGCGCCGGCGAAACGGCCGTCCGGGCCGCGGCGCGCCGCGGGCGGTCGCGCTGCAGCCGCGGCCGGACCCGAGCCCCCGCCGCGACGCGGCCGCTTTGAGCCGTCGCGCGAGAGGCGCGGGGACGCCGCCGCCGCCCACGTCGCCGTCCCGGCGCGGTCGGCGGCCGGCGTCGGCGGCGGGAGGGCGGCGCCGCTGTCGGCCGCCGTCGGCCGTTTGTTTGCGGTCGGACACGTGTGAAAGTCGGCGGGCTCGCGGGTCGCGTGCTGTCGGCGAGCGCGCCGCCCGGGCCGACTGTTGTCCGAGCGGCGGTTCACGCTCTGGTGAACTCCGGGCTATTTTTACGCTGTCGCTCGGACACCGGAGCCGGACAATAGGGCCTATTTTCATGCACAACTTCGAAGCACAGTTTCCTCGAATGTGCCGCTTTACTACGTACTTTTCCTGGACGCGGCGTACGGTATCCGCAGGCGCAACGACCCGCTCCCGCACACCAGCTGCCAGTTTCCCGGACGCTCAAGAGCGACGCGGCGGCGGCGCCAACGTCATCCGGCCATCAGCCGCGCTCAAATCGCGCGCGAGAGCGGCGCGCGTCCGACCGGCGGCGCGTAAATCACGCGCCGATTCCGCTGGCCGGCCGGGCTCGGACCGTGGCCAAACGGCAGCGCCGGCCGGACGGCGACCGTCGCCGACCAGGCGCCTGCCGAGGGCGACGACGCGCGCTAACGAGCGGCGCCGCGCCGGGCCGGGCCGCGCGTCCCGGACCAGGGCGGCCGGCGCGTCTCCGGACCTGTCGCCGCGGCGCGGCCGTCCCGCGCCGGACGGTTTTTGTTGTGCCCGCCCGCCGCCCGCTTATCTGATCGGCCCGTCACCGGCGCTTTATCTGCGCGCCCGGCCGGGCCGCGTTAATCGGCCATTGATCACGAGGCGCCCCACCTGTGCACCCCGCTCGGCCCGGCGTCGCTGCTTTGTCCCCCGGCGGCGCCTCGTCCCGCGGCGTCGTCGGCTGTCGCCTCGAGTGCTGTCGCGGCCGCGGCCCCGCAGCTGCCGCCGGCCGCGCCCCGTCCAGTGACGTCACTGGTTATCGCCCCCGGTGCCGGCGCGGTCGGCCGTTGCTCGTCCGGCGGTGGCCGACAACAGCCTGGTGGGCGGTGACGGGCGGCCGAGGTCGGCGGCGTCGCCGAGGCGGCGCCCTGCCAGGCGAGAGGACCGTTCGATGGACTGACCGACACGGCTCAGTCTGGCTCGGACGAGGAGGGCTGCACGGGTGATGTCAGCTTTGGAGCTGTGTAAGCCGCGGGAAAACCGACGTTCGCGGTCAAATGAGTGCGGCTGTGATAGATAGCGATCTCGCCATCTCGCATTCATTTTCTCTTGATCCCCGTCCGGAGGCGTGTTGCGGTTCACCGAAGCTGCGGCGGCTAGCCGCATCCTGTAACTAAACTTGTCCGCGCTGTCACGATATTTACGCTATCAGTGACATGTTAACGTCACCGGAACGTTACCACGTCACCTCCACGGAGACCCCGTCCCAGCCAGACCGTCGGCCGCTGAAGTAGGCCGGTCCCGCCCCCGGCCGCCCCGCACCCTCGCTGCGGCGGCCGGGGCACGTCTGACATCTCCATCACGTGCGGCAGCAAATCGCCACGCGCCGCCCCCGTTGTTATGCCGGGCGCGGCGGTTGCGCGCGCACGGCTGCGTGCCTGCGCGCCGCCAGGAATCCGCGGCGGCGGCGGCGGCGGCGACCGCGCATAACACGGCGGCATTGTGCGGCGGCGCGGCGGCGCGGCGGCGCGGCGTGCGGCCGGTCGCCGCGCATTAACATCGGACACAGCGGCGGACCTTCTTCCTGCAGCCGACGGAGGCCGGCCGCCGGCCGCGCCGCCCGAGGCCATCTCAATGGCCGCCTGTTGTCGTTGGCGCCATCGGCCGGCTGTCGCGATAGCGGCTCGAATCTGGCCGAGTGGTCGCGTCGACAGGCTCCGTGCAGCCGCCGCGGCAGCCGATTCATTCGTCGCGAGGCCCCCGGGCGCGGCCTCGTTATCTGCCTGTTGTGGTTTGTCGGAGGCCTGCTGCCAGCTCCGCCGGCGGCGAAGCCGTCACGGTCGTTGTCGCGTTTGCCAAGCAAAGCACGCAGCGGATTAGGCTGAACAGGAGGCTTCTCCGTTCTCGAGGAGGCCGAGAAGTCCGTTGGACGACCCATGCCGCCGGGTCGTCTCCATCGCTCACCTGTGGCGGGAGGGGGGGGGGGGACGGGGAAGGCGCGTTCCACGGACAGCGGCGACAGTCGGCTCACGCCCACGTGTTGACGCGATGCGGTGCGCTGGAGAGGCCAGACCGACGGCCGGTAACCCAATTGTCGGCCGGAGACAGGTCGGGCGGGCGCAGTCTGGACGTATGGCCGCCGGGCCTGGGGTGACACCGCGCCGTCCGGCGCCGGACCGCTTGCTATTCCGGTGGCCGTCGCGCCGGAAAAACAGCCTTCCGGTCGGCGGCGGCGTGAGAGCGGCCCACAGACGGCAGGGAGCACTCCAATAGGGCGCTGCCGCCGATATGTCGTAGCGTTCACACAATATCTGAATTGAATTTCACATAGTCCGTGAATCGCATTTCGTGCTTAGCGCTATTTTTATTGTTGCATATTCAGTCACGTCTGTGCGAAGCAGCTATGTTTGGCCATAATACGATCCGTGACCTCAGGATCAATGACCACGTTGACTCCGCACTGTGCAAAGTTCACCTGCCGCTGACCAGCCCCTCCTCCGGCGACAGGTCCGCCGGTGCTGCTGCAGCGGGTGTCGCCCCACCTGGTGGCGCGGCTCGGTGGCACGGTGCGGCTCACCTGCCCGGTGGGCGGCACGCCTCCGCCCATGACCGAGTGGCGCAAGGACGGCGCCCAGATCCGCAACTCCTGGGAGCGCTTCACCATCGACGGCCAAACGCTGCACGTGGCGCGCGTGACCGCCGACGACGCCGGCGTCTACGTCTGCGACGCCGTCAACGGCTTCGGCAAGAAGCGGGTCACTACCGAGCTGTTCGTCATCGGTAGGTGGAACGCCGTGCGTGCTAGACGGCGATGAGCCTCATGGGCTCCTCACTGTTGGTTTGTCGTCGTAAGGTGTCGACGAGGTTCCTCCGAGAAATCATACGCCTGACACCATTCGTCGTCAGGAAATGTTTGAAAGCCCATACGCGGCAACATTTTCTGCGCGGACCGTTTACCACTTTCACACATCCCGGGTGATCACATTATCGGGGCCGGCAGCAAACCCTGATTCGGCTCACCGTCGCCGTTCTAGGCCACCCGCCATTGGCGGTCGCGTTTATCCCACGGCGCACGCCTCGTTTACACCGGGCCCACAACACGAAACCCTACCCAGCGGCGCGGCGCCCCTGTTTTGACGCTGCGCTCGGGAGCGTGACTGGCGCGACTTTCGGACGCAGGGCGTCAGCAGCGCGCCGGCCGATCAGCTCCTGCACTGAGGGGCTCCGTGCAGCGGCCTGCAGCGGCGCGTGTGCGCGACGGATCTGGTGGGCAAACACGCCGGTCGCTTTCATTAAAACAAGAGGCCGCGCCGCATTGATCCGCGAGCGAGCGCGCTCCGAAGCCGCGCGGAAATCCGGAGTCGCCCGCCGACTCCGCTGTTCTCAGACGCCCGCGGGCGACGCGAACGGTGGAGCCCCGAGCGGGCGCGCAGCCTGGCTGCAGCGCCCGTTTTCCTTTGATGCTGTGATGGGTGGGACCCGGCGGCGTCCGCGCGGAGAGGCAATTTCGACTTGGAAAACGCCGGCGGGCAGTTTCATCGTCCCCGGTGTGTTTTCTGCGGCACATTCTTATAATACCGGCCGGTGCTCCCCGGTTTATTGGCCTGACTCGGCGACTTTTTATTGCGCGTTTGGCCCACGAGACTGCATGGTTTCTTTATTAAATGGTGAATGTGTGGCTGCGCAAACTGCCCGCGCGCCAGAGACGTAAACAACACGCCAGCGGTGGACAGGGAACGCTTTAGGAGCGCCGGAGCGCTTGTATTTACTGACAAATTTGCCTGTTTGGACGCCAAGCCAATTTTAGCTGCTGCATCACTCAGGAAAATTGTGTTTGCTTACACATCTGGCGAAGCCGGAAGCCACATCTCCGGCGACTTGACATTTCAGAACCTCCCCATTGTTTGCTGGGAGAACTGGCCTGGCATGCCCAGGTATCAGCAAAACGGCGTTTTCGTCGTTCATTCGGACTGCCCAGTTGACAGCGCGCCCGTGTTCTGCTCAGACCCGAAGACCTCTGGCCTGTACGACACGCTGTCGGGCGGCCAGGGACCGGCCGACAACCTGGTGACCTCCCGCGGCCGGCCCCCGGTCATCCTGCTGCCCAGGCATGACGACAGCCACGAGGTGCGCGGCCCGGTCGGCTCCCGGCTGCAGCTCAACTGCGTCACCTCCGGCTATCCTGAGCCGGAGGTCAAGTGGTACAAGGTGAGCGGCACGGGAGGTACAGGTGGTACGAGGAGCCGCCGCCGGCGCGGCGGGTGCGGACGGAGGAGGAGGGGCGGACCGAGTCGCGCCGGACCGGCCGGCGCCGCAGCGGCGCCGGCGGGGCTCGTAAGTCGCTCGTGCTGTGTCCGCTGCAGGGCCGCCGTCTCGTTCTCGAGAATGGAGCGGCGTCTCGGCCGGCCGCGGCGTCCCGACAAATTGAACTCGGGGAATATTTCTCGGTTCAGCTCAGGCGGAAGGCCGCCCGCGCGTACGAGCGGGCAAGCCGGCCGTCGGTTACGAGGGGCCCATTGAAGCGCGAGGCGACGGCGCCCGACCGGTTGCCGGCCAGCCGGCGCGTCACGGCGCCGTCGAGCAGTCAGGAAATTGCCACGGTCGCCGGCGCGGAAATCACAGGCCGCGTTGACGCAGGCCGGTGAACGAGGGCCCCATTCACCGGCTCGTCGCCGGCCGCGGTCGGAAATGTCGAAGCCGGGCGCCGCCATGCCGACGCCGCCTTAGAAAGCCACTCGCTTGATTGGAATCGATGGTCGTCGCCGCCGGCCTGACGGACCGTCCGCTCGGCAGGAGGGCCGGGCCGTGCTGCCGTCCACGCGGCTCCAGGTCAACGGCGGCCAGCTGATCTTCACGCAGCTGCTGCGCTCCGACGAGGGCGTCTTCATCTGCGTGGCGGCCAACATCTTCGGCTCGGCCAACCACAGCTTCAGCCTGCAGACGACAGGTCAGTGACCGCGCCGCGCGCTGCACGCGCTTCGATCGCGGCGCCGCGCGATCTCGCGAGTGGGCCATCGATTATCGTGATTGGGTCGCTCGAGAGAGACGGCGCTACTGACATGCGGCCGGTGTGCTTTTTCGGGCCGTATGGGGGCATCGATAGTGCCGGGACGGCGGACCATTAGACCGACCCGCGCCGCCGCCTTGTTTCCGGAGATCGGCGCGATCAGCTCCGCGCCCGCCGACGGCCGAAATCGGCCGGACCGGATGCGCGGTCGGGCCTATCGCACTCGTCCGGCCCTCAGCCGGCTGCGCCGTATTGATTTGCCGTCGGGCCTGAATGACGAGTTGTCCCATGGTCCGCGCACTGGATCCGGACGTGCATTAATATCCGGGACAGAGCGAGGCAAATTTACGGCCTATCTCGACGCCCCGCGGGAACACGCCGGCCGCGTCGCCGCGGCACAGCCCCGGTAACCGCCGTCCGTCTCCCCACAGAGCCCGTCTCGCCCGACCCCGTGTTCCTGGGCGCGCCGAGCAACACCACCGTGTACGAGGGCGAGACGGCCGTGCTGCAGTGCCGTGTCCAGAGTGTCTCCAAGGCGCACATCAAGGTGAGTGGGCGCGCTCGGCGCGCGCGTCACGCGGGCGCGACACGACGCGCGGCGCCGGCACGAGCCGATCGCTCCCACCGGGGCAGGCCGAGCGACGCGACCCCGTCAGCAGCTGTTTGCGCCGCCGGCGCCGAAGACGAATGAGGGCTGCGCGGGCCGGGCAAATTAGCCGGGAACTTTAATGAGTCGGGACTTGGGCGTGTTAGGCTCGGCGGCGTCCGCCTAAATCTGTCCGAATCGGGTTTTCGGCCGCGCTGCGAAGCACCTCCGCGTCGGAGATGTTGATTGGGTTTAGCTCTTTAGATCAGCTAGCTCAGATGTTCCTTGTTTGCTTTGGATCGAAGTTGCCAATGCCTTCTTGCGACAAAAATCACTCGGAAAGAGGGATTAGGGCCGTGCAGAGCAATTTGCTAACTAGGTCTGCTCTGCTTCACATGACTAACCACCAACTGACTTTGCACACGCCCCACTGCGGTCTTCATCAACTGTCAACGAACTTTAAAGTTACACAAAGTGCATGTACTTACATGACTGTGGCCGCTATGCAAACGCCGTTGTGGACTCGCGTGAAATGGGTCCTTTCATCAAGCATGTTTGCCCACGTCAGAGACACGACAAGCAGCCTTGTCTACAAATAAGCTTATCTTTCTCGTATCAGGAAGCGCTGTCAAGGATGCTGAGCAAGCAGCACTCACTGTTGTTAACGGGGGGGGTTTGTTTCCCCCCCCCCGCTTTTTTTTTTTTTTTTTTTTTAAAAAAAAAAAAAAAAAAAAAAAAATTTTTTTTTTTTTTTTTTTTTTTTTTTTTTTTTTTTTTTTTTTTTTTTTTTTTTTTTTTTTTTTTTGGTGTTTTTTTTTTTTACCAGTTTAAAAAAAAATAATTTTAAAAAAAATTTTTTTTTTTTTTTTTTTTTTTTAAAAAAAAATATTTCAATAATAGTTTCAGGGATTAGGATCGTGATAGATGCAACAAATCTGCTATCTCGGATTTTTCGGAATTTTCCGGGTCATTGACCTAAGGTCAAGCCCATTTTTAAGACATATCGCCGTTTTTTCTGAAATTGACGGAATATTTCATCACATTTTTGGTGTGGAACGAAGCAGACATCTAGTTACCGTCATTGGGCAAAGTATCAGTGACTTCCAGCCATTGACCTGAGGTCAGGTCACGAATAACTGAAATGGGCCAAAATGTACCACTGTCAAAATCGACGATAAATTACTCAGAATGGGTAGAAAATGGCACAACTAGCTTGCACAGATGTAAGTAATACCAGGAACCCAAAAGTTTGAAAAGTAGCATATTTTGGAAATAAACAGCCTCTCGCGAATAAAGCTCCGCCAACTTTGTAGATTGGCAACTAATCAATTTTTCCAAAATTTAAGCATGAGAAACCATCACAAGAACCACAAAGATCAATACAATTTACATAGATTGTCTTTTTTCGCGAAAATAAAGGAACGCTAAAATTAGTTCCCGTCAATTTGGTACCGCATACGGCAGCGGCGCACAGAGACGCCTGACGGGAGAATTACGGTGTCTTTAACTCAACGTTTCGGCGTATATATTGAACAAATCTGAGGAAATTAGACGTGTATCGGCATCCGCGGACATTTACTTGTGCGCTGGTGCCTTTACCTATGCGTTATTAGTGACAGCCCTTGAGATTCAGGCCATTTCTCGGTCTCATGCAGTCGGCTATGAGAAAACATATATAGGGCGTAAAGTGGCTTACATATTATCTAAAACTAAAAATGAGACCAGTTTCGAGCTCTACTCGTGACGGGCTTTCCAACGGTATGCTTATTTTTATCGTGCGACCAACCGTTCGTGAGTTAGAGGGGGGGGCAGTCAACTGCCCCCCCCCAGTCGACGGTGTTCGGGACGGACCGACGGTCGTGCGCGGGTTAATTGTAGCCACTGTTCAAATCGCGGATGATAGGCCAAGGTGCTGCGTTAAACTCGCGATGACGCGTTGCGCGCCTGTTGAAAACATGTATTTCCTTCCCGGCCTCTGTGGGTCCAGTAGTGACACCCGCTTTGGTGAAGATTCTCCACTCGTAACAGGCGTATTTTCCCGTCACAAGTTGTCACCAAACTTATGCTTATACGACCCATAACGCCCGTACCATCGACCAGTGATGTCTTCATTTCTTGGTGCAAGTCCGTCACTGGTCAATGGTAGCCTTCCCAGCGGTGCAACCTTCTGCTCATCATTAGCAGTCTTCATCAGTTCTCCTCCCTCACTGGTGCGCGTTTCATCTTTCCCAGGACGATCTGACCGAGGTGCCTTCTCCTGGCATGGGGGACTCCTCCCGTCATAATGAACCATTTCTGGGCTTTAGGGCTTTATTTTAGGCCCTCTGCTTATCGCAAACCACCACCGAGAACTATATTACAAAATAGGGAAGTACACGCATCCCCATCTCGCCGAAAGAATCAGCATGACGCCATGGCTTTGCATATGAATATACTTAAAAATGGCTTTTTGCATCCCATTGCTGTTGGCAATGTCCCGCTCAGGTCGCGAACCATCATCCCGTAGTGGATGCACCCCCGCGCTCTTAACCATCTATCTCCCTGTGTTGAATGTACCTCTTCGCTCATCGAAAACCGCATCGACGCAATGGATGTGCCTCCGTTTACATGAACCATCTGCCCGCCGTGGGCGTTCCCCTCCGCTCGTGACTAACCATACCGCCGTTCATGAGCCATCTTCCCCGGCGGGTGCACCTCTCATCGAGAACCATCTTCCCGCAGTGGGTGCGGCGGATCAACCCGGGCAGCAGCCAGGCGTTCAACCAGACGGCGGTCGAGATCCAGGGCTCACGCTACGTGGTCATCTCCGGCGCGCTGACCGTCCAGGACGGCGACAGCTACTTCACCAAGCTGACCCTGCCGGCCGTGCGGCCCAGCCAGGAGGGCATCTACGTCTGTATGGCCGCCAACGACAACGGCTTCGCCGGCCGGGAGGCATTTCTACGGGTGGAGCCCGGTGGGTGTGCCGGATAGGGGTTTCTGTTTTTGTTTTGCTTTTGTAGAGGAAAGGAAATGAGAAATAGTGCCGTGGTATCCAGACGACAATGCTGCGCTCGTCTTTTGCGATCTACCGGCAGATCTCCGTCCACTTACCGCTTTAACTTTTCAACGAGCTTTTCAGTATGTCAAATCAGGGGATATGAACATTCCAGTAGTACAACATACCGAACCCCCGGCTCGGTAAGATACAGCCCGGGTTACCTCGGCCCCAGAAAGCCGATGATCATTCCCCACAAGAGGTTATCCCTGACTCGGCGGAAATCTGTGAAGAAACAGAAAGGAAAGAAAAAGAAAAAAAACATGAACGGCAGTTGTTGCCCATGTGACAGATGGCCGGCTTCCCTGTCTGCTGTTCTTGATTCTACTTATTGAATAAATGTCATCGTCCTGTCTTCGGCGTCCCCGGCACTGCATTGTCTCCATCATATACGGCTCTACATACGGCCGCGGTTTCCGAGCAGACCCTCACCGCCGCCTCGCCTCGCTTCCAGCTCAGTCCAACTCGATGCAGGCGCTGCTGATCGCGCTGCCGGCCGTGGCCGTGGTGGGCTTCATCCTTGGCGCCATCTGCTGCCTGCACCGGCGCCGCAAGACGCTGCCGCCGCCTGGCGACGACAAGAGCAAACAGCCGGCGCAGCACCCGCCGCCAGGCGGCGCGCGCGCCGACTACGTGACGCAGCGCTACCCGGGCGACGGCGACCGGGCCGTGCGGACAGTGCTGATGCCGCCGAGCCGCGCGTGCGCCGACGGCGCCAGCGCGCCACGCTCGTACGGCGTGCCACCGCCGGCGCCGTACGAGTACCGGCAGTTCCGGCACCTGGACGTAGTGTGACCGGCCACGGCGCCGGCGAGGCCTCGGGCGCGGTGCGCGGACCTGGGCGGCGCCCGAGGCCGGCCGCGGGCGGAACGGACGCACAGGGTGGCCGCGGCGGCGGGCCGGCCGGCCGGGCCGAGCGGACGGAGCGCGGCGCGCGGATGTGATCGGTGTGAGGCGTGTGAGCTTCAGATCTAGTCATTGTGGGAAGTTCGACGGATGCTTGCGCGTGTGGAGACTCGATGTGCGTGCGCAGACGGCGACTCGATGTACGTGTGTGAGGGCTGCCCGTGGGGCGTGCGCGCCCTGAAATGTTCGCTCGCAGATCCGGTGCTTATCGCAACAATCTTTATTTATATCATTCCTCGGAGAGCACGGTAATATACACGACTTAAAAACAACAAGTTAGTTGGCTAGCGGTATTCGATAGGCCTGACGAACGCGCTTGGGACTACACTTTAATTTAATCACAACATTAGGGTTTATATATCAATCGCAGGACTAGATTTCCCAATAAACTAAACGTTTTACCAGACATATCGGCTGTATGGTAAACTTAGGCATTCTCAAACCAACAAAGTCACATCTTGAAATCGCATTGCAATATGCTAACTTGAAGCCAAAGGCTGAGCGTGAAAAAAGAACAACGATATCCTATATCAAGTACCTGGCCCGAAAATGCAGTTAGTATATTCCACGTCAAATAGAACAGCGCTCCTGCCGAGTTACCATACAACGATAACCCAGACCCTATTTACACGGCGAGGCGGCGCCCGCCGGCGCCTGCACTAAACCAGGGAGCTGAAAGAATACGTGTAGGCGGTGTATACGTGTCTAGCAGGTGCACCTCCCAGCGAAACAAGGCACGAAAGCCGGTCCGCCGCGCGGGCGGGCGCGCGCGCGCGCGCGCGCGGCTGGCAGCGGCCGGAACCGGGCCGGTGCCGATCACAAGAGCCGGGCGGCGGCCGCGGCGCCGCTAGTGCGGCGGCGGCGGCTCGGCGGCCGGCAGCGAGCGGCCGTCGGCGGCGCCGGCGGCCGGCCGCGCTGGCTTCCGGCGGCCGCGCACGGGCACGACGCGCGCGCCGACCGACACGGCCGCCGCCGGCACGCTGATGAGACCGGTCGGCCGGAGCGGGCCGCCGCGGCCGCCGCGGCCGGCCGGCGCCGTGCGCGCCGCGGTGCCGGTCGGCCGCGGCGCCGCCGCCGGTGCCGTGCTGACGGCCGGCGGGGGCCGGGCGGCCGCCGCCGGCGCCGGCGCGCCGCCGCTCGCCTTGGACGGGGCCGACTCCGCGCCGCGGCTGTCGGGCGACGGCGCCGCGGCCGCCGCCGCCGCGCCCGCCCCGCTTGTATTGGCACTTGCCCCGGTCTCCGACATAGCTATACACTCTTCGAGCGACTTGGTGAGAGTAGACAATACTATTTCCTGAAAGCGGAGAAAACAAAGGAATCAGTATGTAGACTGGTGGGCAAGGACCGAATGCAGTTTCCCAGTGCGAGTTCGTTTATTTGATCCTCAAATGTCCAGTCTAATTCATAATCCCATCCGGCGACAACATGCAACGGCACACAATCACACCATGAGGCATTCCATCTTTAACCCAAGACCTACAAGGGCGCGAGGTGGGGGGGGGGGAGAAGTCTTGAATCTTCTTCGTCGTGGCGGAGCAGAGCAAACCAAATGAGCAGCGTCGTGAAATTTCCCGTAGCCTTCAGTACATCAACTCCGCACATTTGGTAAAAAATAGTTTCGACATCATCCAAGGTGATACCAAAATGGTATCTTTAACCCGCGCACGACCGTCGGTCGGCAACGATCACGCCCGACTGGGGCGGGGGGAGGGGGGCGGTTGCACGTCCCACCCCTCTAACCCACGAACGGTTGGTCGCACGATAAAAATAAGCACATCGTTGGAAAGCTTGTGACGAGCAGAGCTCGAAACTCGTCTCAGTTTGAGTTTTAGGCAATATGTAAGCAATTTACGTCCCATATATGTTTTCTCATAGATGACTGCATGAGACCGAGAAACGGCCCGAATCTCAAGGGCTGTGACTAATAACGCATAGGCAAAGGTACCAGCGCACAAGTAAAGGTCTGTAGATGCCAATACACGTCTAATTTCCCAGATTTGTTCAATATATACGCCGAAACGTTGAGTTCAAGACAGAGCAATTTTTGCGCCGGCTGCTGGCGGGCGCCGCAGCCGTACGCAGCAAGAAATTGCAACTAATTTCAGCGTTCCTTTATTTTCGCGACATATGCCTATCCATGTAAATTATATTGATCTTAGTGGTTTTTGTGATGGTTTCCCATGCTTACATTTTGGAAAAATTCATTACGTACCAATCTACACAAATGGCGGAACTTTATTCGCGAGTCTGTTTATTTCGAAAATATGCAATTTTTAACTTTCCGAGATTCTTGTTATTACTTACGTCTGTGCACGCTAGTTCGGCCATTTTCTACCCATTTTGAGTAATTCATCAATGATTTTGACGATGATACATTCTGGCCCACTAAAGTTATTCGCGACCTGACCTCCGGTCAATGGCTTGAAGTCATTGATACTTTGCCCAATGACGGTAACTAGATGTCTGCTTCACTCCACACTGAAAATGTTATGAGACATTCCGCCAGTTTCCAAAAAAAGCGACGACATGTGTTAAAACTGGGCTTGACCTTAGGTTAATGACCCGAAAAATTCCGAAAAATCTGAGATAGCAGATTTGTTGCATGTATCAAAATCACTAATCCCTGAGAGTATTATTGTGATATCTTGTTTTGCGAAAAAATTTTCTAAACATAAACAATGCTAAACTTTTCCGGACATAGGTCCGTTTGACCTGATCTAGGTCAGACATCTGACCTGACCTGAGGTCAAAACTTTGACACAAGGTGTAAAAATGATTAAGCGAAAGGTACACGAGTTTCGTGGCTCTGTGTTCGTTCGTTCTCTCGCAGTCCTAGAAAAACCTGGGGGGGGGGGGGCGGTCGACTGTGCCCCCAGTCGGGGGCGGGTTAAGACAATACTGTTTTATGAATTTGCAGGGTTTTTTGTTGGCTTGGTCGTGAACGATGCAAACGTGTTGTCAAAAACACAACTGTATTGCAATATCGCATGTTACAATGCATGCATTATAACGCGATCAGAAGTCAATGCAGGCCGTCTATGACCTCACACCATGTCACCATGTGTCACGTTTACATAATTCCACTTTTTTAGTATTCAGTAAACCTACGCCACAAAACCAGCTGACAGCCAATTTGCCGTTTTCCTACACGTTCATTGCAGTTAAGGTAAGGGAAGTTCTCGTGCACGAAACTGGGCACGAGGTTTTCCTGCATGCCTTATGCTGAACCACTTGCATTAGTTCGGATCCTATACGACAAATAAAGTGGGAAACAAGACTTAATGTTGCAAAGCAATCTGGAACTTTCTGCATTTACTATTAACGAGATGCTTTAAAGTTTCCTTTCAGATATGAACTGTATGTATGTATTGAACAAGTATGTATGAACAAGTATGTATTTCTATTCGTCATACGTAATAAAATCACACAAAATGAGGGACACAGCTCCATTGCATTAATCTCTAATAGTCTTTCATAAAGCGCTTAGAACGGGAATCCATGAAGTGTTGACTCGGGTACTCCGTTCAAACATTTGGGAAGCAACTTCTTTCACTATGCCAGGTAAATTCCATGTTCTAGATCTCGGTCACCGACACAGTTTCTGGCAACTCACTACGTTCGTGCCAGGAACTGCGTCAATGACCTCGATCTGAGGATTCCGTTTTCTTGGCATCGTGCAAGTATATTATGACATACGTTATGCCAGAAAACCTCTTATGCATACCTTTACACGCATTCTGTCTTTAGGCTTTTTCAGTAAAAACAAAGCGGACTGACTTTTTAACTTGACAAACAATGCCGGCTTTTTACGTGGCCTGTGACATAACAGACACTACTGAGACGCAGAAGTGTTAAGGCCGGAGTCATATCATCGGGGAAAATCGATTTGAGCCAATGCCGGTCCATTGGTTGCGGAGTTACTGAATGGCAATGTCTGCCCCCCCCCCCCCACAAAGTATTAGGTGGCGACAAACCCCAGCAGCTGTCGGATTAAGGGCCCAGACGTTATCATATCGCCATCCTTGGGGGTTGGCTGGCAATGACTGAATCCATCATCTTTCAAATCGCCTTTTCATGTAGCAATGGGCAAAACTACCAAACAATTACGCATCTTAAGTTTCTATTACGCACGTCGAGTGACGAATGCAAATATTTCAGTGTGGACGAAGTGGATGGTTTTACACGGGCTGCAAAATCCCCTAAAATCTTGCACGGGAGAATACGAATAGATTTAATCTACAGAACTTACAGCTTGTTCTTAAAAGGGCCTCTATCTATTTCAGAGACAAGCCGCTCGTTCTGCAAGACAATTTTGCCGGAGGCAAAAGCACAGACGCCGGGGCCAACCTCTCACCTGTGCAAAGAGACTCCTATCAATGCGGTCCACCAGCTGCTGGGTCCGGTCCGCACTCAGATCTTCCTCGTCCCTCATCCTGTATCGGCCGGGGGCGGCAGGCGCGGCACGTCAGAGGGCGCACAGGACGCACCACGGCACGCGGCCAATGAGAAAAACCCACACGGCCGAAACCAAAGAGAGCGATACAGGGAGGCCATACCCAGACGGCAGACCGCTCGGGTGAAATGCACGGCACACGAGCAGCCGCGGGTCGCATTGTCGCAACGTTGGGCAATACGTGGGCGGAGCTGGGATGAAATGTCAAGACGCGTCACAACAGGACGGCTGAATATCAACGAAAACATCACGAGACAACCTCCGGTTAACGACCGACTGACACCTGCTGGTGGCAAAATCAAACACCCTCCCCTGGCCCCCATGACAGCTGAACACCGACCACCGACCACAGCGCGCTGACCACCGGCCACTGACCTGGACAGTAGGAACTGCGAGCCGGCGGAGGCGGGCGACGCCGCGGAGGCCGCCTCCTGCCCGCTGCCGCCGGCCGCGGCGGCCGCGGCGGCGGCGGCGGTGCTGGCGGCGGCGGCGCCGGCGGCCGGGCCGGGCGTGCCGCCGGCGCTGGTCGTCACCAGCGTGCTGGTGCCGGCCGACGCCGACGACGAGGCCGCCTGGCGACGGGGAAGACGGTCCGTGTGCTGCCGCACGACCTGGGCCTGCGGCGGACGCGGCGCACACTGCGCGGTCAGCGGCGGCGGCGGCGGCGGCGTCCCGTGGCCTCGTGCGCGGCCGACGCAGCCAGGCGCACACACGCCGGACGGCCGGCACAAGACGCGGCCTCCGGCAGGCATGACGACGCGTAGCAAAGCGGTCACGTCGGGTCAGGCGGACGGTTCGGAACGGGAAAAATTACGACTGAAGGCTGCGGTGCATTCTGCGTCCGGAAAACCGGGCACGCGAGCAGCGTTCCAATCTGGGCGTGTCCATGAGGTCCAAGGCGTGTTCAGAACGTTCTAGGCGATTATCACTGGCTAGTCTCAAGTTAGTCATAAGACCACGACGGGCTGCAAACTGTAAGTCATATTTATGATACCACATTTTGGAAAGTCCATAAAAACGGGAGAAAAAACCTATAGCAAACGAAGGGGACATGCTACCCCCGAATGTAGAAGACTGGTTCGTCTATCTGACAAAGTTCGGACCATTCCCTTAACTGACAAGTACACATTCACCGCGATTCTACGTGTTTCAAGGACTAAAGGATAATGAATACACAGCGAAATAAAAGTACAAAAATGTTGCTCCACAGCAACGCTTCCATCGCAATGCTGCCTGCAGTGCCATTCAGCCACAATGAGCGAGTGTAATACTAAGATTATCTGACAACGTTTGTGCATGAAGCGCGGTGTTCAAGCCGCGGGAATGGAAAAAAATTCCACCACCATTATGCAACACAATGACGGCCAATAACGGACACAATGGCCACGCTTTCCACAACACCGAGGCACCAATGTCGTTGCATAAGCACGAATAAATCCCATGGCGTTCACGAGCTAGGACTTCCCAACCATGGTGGTCCCTTATATTCCGCCATTCCAAAAGGTTTATGTCTGAATCCCAATGTTTTGAAAACGAGTACGCCGGCGGAATCGACCATTCAGATGTTCGACGCTTCTCGATGGTTCCACATCTTTCGTGGTGCCGTTGTATACATAACTCACTTGTCGAAGACCACTTCAAGCTCGCGAAAGAGTCCATTACGTTTGTTAGTCACCACATCACACTGCGGTCTCCAGCCTTTAGGCCTCTTTGGGATGTCGTGGACGTTAGCTACCACAAGCTCCCAGGACAGTCATTGACTGAACATTCAAAATCCCCACATCCACAGGCTACTTCTCGTGAATGATGAAAATGCGAGACTCCCAGCCACCTACAACACACATCAGTTTCCTGCCCCGTAGACTAACTCGCTGCGAGGAGTCAAGCCCGCACTAACGTCCGGGGGGAGGTGCACGATCAGCCGGACAGTACTCACATACTGCTGCCGCTCCAGCTGCAGGTGCATCTGCAGCTGCTGCAGCTGGGAGGCAGTGCTGGCCGAGCTGCCGGCCGAGCTGGCGTTGGTGGACGAGGCGGAGGAGGTGGAGGTGGCGGCGCGCCGCACGCCCGACAGCTGCGACAGCAGCTCTGTGATCGGGTCCATCGACTCCCTGAGGACGGAGACAAGCCGTGAGATCGAATCCATCTGAGCTTTCTCCTTCTTGAGTATGTCTCCTCAAGTTTTCGTCGCGACCTGGGATAAGTCGACTCCCTGAGAACACAATTCCTGAGATTCAATGATTCCCTGAGGAAAGGGAAGACAAATCGTGAAATCGGACCCATCGACAGCAGTCGTACCGGTGTCAGAGCTTTGCAATCTGATACATCAACGGTTTGGTGCAGGGCTGAAAATTCGTTTTTTGTCCTTGGTGTCAGAGCATAACTTTTGTTTTGGAGTACGTTTTTTTTGCACAGAGCAATACTGCTTGGGGCTGGTGCAAGGGTGGAAAAGATGTTTTTTTTTTGGTATAGAAAAACACCAGAAAAGATGTGCTCCAAAGATATTTGACACTCCAAAAGCTTGATCTTTTGCCTCTACCAAAAAGGTCCATCATGGCCATATTCCTAACTTTTCAAGCAAATGGCTCTATCTGCACTCAGCAAGGAGCACACATGATCTCATAACGGACTTAAACTGAGAATGCCAATTTATATTAGCATTACTGTTTGCAAAATTTTGTACTCCAAAAGAAAAATTATATGCCAGTGCCCAGAACAAAAACCAAATTTCCAACAATGGTTCGCCCTCTTGGTGCAATTCAGTTATGGCATCATATCTGCTCCTTATTGAATGGAAACAGAGTCATTTGCTTGCAAAGTTAGAATTTCGTGAACATGGTTATAATGTAGCTATTTAAAGTGGGTACAAAATCAAACTTTTGGAATACAAAATGTGTTTTGGAATATCTGATTTGGGTTTCTTCAAAAACAACAAACAACAGCTTTTCCAACCCTGGTCTGGACGATGGGATGTGAAATAATCCTGGAAACGTGATCAAAGATGATGATTAGTTCATAATGGATCGGCTAAATCCCTTGATTTCTGTCCGAAGGGTGTATTTCCTAGTTCATCATCTTCAGTCCCCTTCATCGCGGCCACAGCGTCTTCCTTCACCCAACGGGTACCTGCCAATCCGCATCTCAATCGACTTCACAAAGCCTGACAGCAGTGACTGCCGCCATCTGACCCATTGCTTTTGCGTCTGACCCACCTGACCCCCCCCCCCCCGACTGGTGTCAGAGCCATCGCCCACCTGAAGTGCATGTTGAAGCGGCGGATGCGGGGGCCGCTGACGCCACGACTTGGGTGCGGCATGCGCCGCGCCGTGTGCCGCGAACCCGACGACGGCTCGTCCCCGAACGAGATCAGGTCTCGCGAGCCGCCGCCACTGCCGCCACCGCTGCCGCCGCCACTGCCGCCACCGCCGCCGCCGCTACCGCTGCCGCCGCCACCGCCGCCTCCGCCGCTGCCTCCGCCACCGCCGCCGCCACCGCGGTGGTCCATGCTCAGGTGAGCCGTCAGATCTTCAGTCACATGGTTGGGCACGCCGTTGGGCACGGACGCGCACACGGGGCACACCTGGGTAACGCGACGGCTTGTCAGCGAGGGGACGACGCACCGACCCTCGTCCGGAACGCAAAAACAGCATCCGATGACGCGGCACAGACTCCACAGCATCACCGCACACACCACGAGCAGACGGAAGATTACCACACGTCTCAACAGCACGAGCCCCCGACGAGGCCTGCAGGCGCTCCGGACTCCCGGCGCGGCCGTAACTCTCGCCCCAGTTCCAGCCGACGGCAGCCACCCACTGGCGCCGTGAGTCACGCTCTCCCGTTCGATATGGCTGCGCGGCTGGCGCCGTCGGCCGGCCGCGCCCGCCGGGCACTCACCACCTGGGTGGCCGTGTCGGCGTGCTGGGCCGTCACGTGGTCGGCCAGCGTCACCTCGGTCAGGCCCATCTTGCCGCAATGGGGGCAGACGAACGACTGCGGCTGGTCCTCGGAAAGCGCCTCGCCGCCGTAGAACAGGTCTGCCGGCGGCCGGCGGCGGCGTCAGCGACCGAGACCGTACGGCGTCAGGTGTCGGACAACCGGACAGAAAAGACGGCGACATCAGGTGTCGCCAACCGGACACACAGGACAACGTAAAATATCGAACAAACGGGCAGAAAGGACAGCGACATCAGATGCGGTATAACCGGACGGAGGAAAACGCCACGGACCGGACAACCGGACAGCAAGCACGAACGGCGTCGGGAATCTGACAACCTGGCAGAGGTACCGGACAGCCTCAGGGGTCGCACAACCATTCAGAGAGAGGATGGGCAGCCCTAGAGATCGGACATTCGGACGAAGCGGGGACAGACGTCAACGGAAATGCACAGCATACTCAGATATGGAGTTCAAACAGTTTTATGCTGACGAAGCATTACTGAACGATGTAACAATGGTCTTTCTCGGGAACACCAGACGCAATGGAATAAAATGGACGCAGGACAACCATTTAAAATGAGCCATCGCCGATCCGCTTGCAACCAGCTTTTGAAATACAATATTTCATTGACAACACGGAAGCTGCGGTGTTCTGCTCAGTTTTGCGATGCTCATGGTCCAGTGCATCCAAGCATGCAGCCAACGTACAATATGTCGCTTGTACGTAAAATAAATGGGACTGAACATGCCCAACGTGAATAACGCACATCATCCGTGTATTCTATTTTTGGTTTCGCCCACATGGCGAACTAAAACACCATCAACACGACCTGATTTAGGAAGCTAACACAGGTTAGCCTCAAGTAACGCTTGGGTCGTCGTAAGTCCTTCGTGGCTAAGCTGAGCTCATCTTCACCGCCAAAACGAAGTGAATCGACGAACGCCCAGTATCCATCTGAGTAAACTAGGGTAGTGTGGTAACGAGTCAATAAGACAGAGAGGACAATTTGTCCCTGGACAGCCAATCAGTTACGAACTGTCAAATACCACGTTCTCACGGAGGAACACCAATTTAATGTACGCATTCCAAGGACCTACTTTAAAAGAACATAACACTTCACGCAATGGGCTGAAAATTTGCATGCAAAAGGTGCCCCACAGGCAATCCCACAAGATGACTACAGTGACGACTACCACCCCGCCGGATAGCCACCCCGCGCGCCGCCTCTCACCGAAGTCAGATCTGGTGAGAATGCACTGCATAGGGTGGTCGGCCGTGTGCCGGGTGGTGGTGGTGCCGGCCTCCTGGCAGCCGGCGCACAGGTCGTAGTCATAGCAGATCAGACACTTGTAGCGGCGGCCACGGAAGTTGCTCCGCATGCAGGCGTCGCAGCTCACGCCTGCCGGTCCGCCGCCAGTCAGCCGCAGCGACAGGCACGCACGCGGCGTCGGAACGGAGAGGGGGGGGGGGCAGGGTGTCGCTCGGTCCCGATCGGAGGCAGTGATCCCGCGTCGGGGAACGCGCGCTCTGAGAAGAGCCCACCAGGCGCCAGCAATCACGGGGATCGGGTTCGCTTGTTTACATAAACATTCGACGATCTCAGTTTTCAGTTTGAAGGCTGACAGAGCAGATAACTAAAAAAATCGAGGCGGGACGAGTGTTGGATGTTCGCTGCACACATTCTATGACAAAGTGGTGGAGGGATACGGTGCTATGACCCCAGCTGAACAATGAAACAATGTTTTCGCTGCATATGATGGTTCCATGGAACATAACGTCCAAAGATGGGATCAGTTGTTTGTCAAGAAAACATCACCCTTCTTTCCCCTCGATACATGACAGGAATAGCAACAGGTCTTCTAAACCCATACCAGTGCCAACACTTTTTGATTGTTGACGTTTGACATTAGTTGTCAGGGATACATGGAATTTTTCCACGTATCCCTGACAACTAACGACCGGCATCCGGTCCTATTTCACACGCCATTTACAGCCGACATTGATCCGAGAGCATCAGAAACCAGTCACGGTAGAAGCCCAACAGCTAACCTTGCCTTTCCAATCACCCCGCTATAAGCGCAAACCTAGCCCGTCACCGGGCTGTCGCGCACGGGGAGACCCTCCCATTAGCCGCCGTTCTGCCCACAGCATCCCAGAACGCCCAGAACAAGCTCAGCACGCTGCAGCTCTCCGTGTCGCGCTGCAGCCCGGGGGAGCGGGCCGGGGACTGGAAAGCCCCGCGTCGGCCGGCCGACCGGTCCCGGCCCCGGTCCGACGGGAAAGGCGCGAACCGGCCGGCTCGCCGGCGGCGCCACAAATGGCAGCGGCACCGCAGGCGGCGGCCGGGCTGGCGAACCAGACATCGGTAACGGCGGAGGCCGGGTATGGATGATGCCTGCCAGGGGTGCAACGATACCCGACCAGAATAGGATGCACCACGATAAGAAGTACCAGAAGTATCGGAAAAGTAGTACTAGAAGTGGAGTAGTATCAGAAGTAGTGGCATTTCTTGATCTTGATACCAAGATGAGAGGTACCACACCGTCTCGGGGATGATTAAATGAGGCAGTGTAATCGACAATTTCTTGCAAATCGTATCCCGAAATTTCTCCAGAAATTTAATGCTATTTTCCCAAACTTGGCAAAATACACGCTGTTTACTCACAATATAGTTCTACAACAGAAAGCATTCAGGCTGAAACAAGTGCCTAAAGAAACAGCTTTGCAGGATATCAGTATACGAAATGCCAATGAGCTACAAGATGTTATGTCCCTCCAGTGACCATCATCATCATCACCATCATCAGTGATCACATGATCCAGCGATCACCTCACATCTGACCAATACATGATACAAAATGGTACATTCAATCAGAAATAAGAAAAAAATGTTGACTAAAAATGCAGAACCACTGGGAATGGAAACAAAATGCACAAAACTAGAGATACATCAAAACCAACCAGGGGTGCAGCCAGGATATTCTTAAGGGGGGGGGGGGCAGAACTCAATGTAAACTGAAACAAACACTGCCTGCTGGGAAGAAAATGTGCAATGGTTTTCAAAAAAATAAAGGCCTAAGGAAGGGGGTAGCCCTCTGGCTGCACCAGCGAAACCAACCTTATGTTTTCTTTGCCTCACACTAATACTGCATAGTAAATCATGTAAAAATGTGCAAACTGAGCCCCAGTGCAATGTTCTACATTGCAATTCAGACAATTCTGTACAATTCAGAATGTTGGGCTAACTAGAATATGTAAGCATTGCAGAATTTCACAGGCTGCCTAAATGAGCAGTTTCATATCCAAGGCTGGAAGGGTGCTGTTTTTTGGTGCTGAAGAATGCCAGAAACTATGTCCTCCAAAAACATTTCATACTCCAAAAGTATGATCTTGTGCTGCCATCAAAAAGCTACATGATAACCATAATGACAAAGCCATAACTCTGCAGGTAAATGACTGTGTCTCCATTATGTAACATGCAGGTATGAAGTTATAACTGACTTACACCAGGAATACCAACTTAAACCAGTATTTCCATTTGCAAAATTTTGTACTCCAAAATAAAAACTGTACTCTGACACCAAGAACAAAAACTGAATTTCCAACCCTGTTCATACCTCCCCATATATTGTCATAACCAGCAAAAAAAAAAAAAAACATTCAAAACATGAAGTTGCCTTTGCAGGCCCCACTGGGAACACCAAGACCACAGGCTGGTGACACAAGGATTTCATGTGATGCTTGCCACATGAACTGGTATGCCAAGAGTCCTTTCTGTGGCACAACTGAAAGGATGTGATTTGAGCAGGCAATAACATGAGTCAATAATGACATTTTTACTT
Organism: Capitulum mitella; assembly: GCA_030062745.1. NCBI lineage: Eukaryota > Metazoa > Arthropoda > Thecostraca > Pollicipedomorpha > Pollicipedidae > Capitulum > Capitulum mitella. The sequence goes on from CP099846.1 coordinate 25,009,304, forward strand.
ATTTACTGATTAAGCTTTTCAATGCAGGAGAAAATGGGTTCCATGTTATTTAAGTCTTAATATTTTGGCACAACTTCTTGTCTCCACCAGTTGGACCAGTGGCAAATGTGCAAAGGTATATTGAGTTACAAAGAAATATTTGGGTTATATTATATCAAACTCATTTTATTCATGTACACTCCCAAAAAACATGATTTGATTGATCTCCTTTCAAACAAGGCAAAATTTGTTCTACACCAGTACCAGGCAAATGCTATAAATTCCATTGCTTTGCTTCCTCCAGAAGTCAAATATTGCTGCCAGTGCCACACAATAGTGCCTCAAAGGGCAGTCACTGCCCAAAAAATAAGTAGGCAGAGGCTTCTTACCTCCATTTAACAAATGGACCTTCCAACATGATCATTCTACTTTGCATAATTCCACAATGAAAATATATGCAGGCATCCAATTTATAATTCTACACTGCAAATATATACCAACATGAACAGGCCACACCAATCCTGTGCATACTTGGCAATAGAAACTGCCACTGTGGCCATAAAAGGGGCAAGAAACACCTGCACATCTAACCAAATATTACATAACATTGCCCTTCATGTAGTTTAGATGTCTCAGATACACAGGGCTCAGCTCTGTACAGTAAAATAAATGTTTAGTAGGGCATGTCCAATTTACACTGGCAACACAATTATTCCTCTTTACTGGTTCATTCATGGCTGTTATCAAAGACATCACATGTATGGCCAGTGTTTTGATCAAACATGTACACAAACCTATCATGAAGCAATAAGCAAAGCCTGTTCATGGCTGTTATCCCATACACCTATTTATTGTTGGTGCCTTTATTTTTTCATGTGCACACCAGGTATACAGGGATTTCTAGGGCAAGCTGTCAGTGTTGCTTGACCTATTCAATATACAAAGGCAATGAATTTGTGCATATTAACTTTTTGGTCACTAATATGTTGGCTTTACAACTCTTTCTTGCTGGATATTTGGTCATGGCTAGTGTATGAAGCTCCTAAAATTGATGCTCCTACACAAGACCATTATTTTGGGGGCCAAATGTGTTTCAGTGTCTTTCTGGTATGCACCTACCACCTCCACAAAAACATACTACATCATCTTGTCCATTTCTATTATTTTCCATCATTGTAAAAATATAAATGTCACATATTTGATGAATACTAGCTTTCCAATAAAAACTGATTATCCCCATTCATCAACTGGTCCAAATTAATATTTTCTTCCATTGGCACCACTAATGTCTGCAAGGAAATTGTCAGTGACCTTGGAACCTGAAACTTCAATTGATGTGATGCAAATAGCATTTGTACAGCCTCAGAAGCATTTACACTTCTACCAAATGGAGTCCCATGGGATGCATGTTCCTAGTTGGGGAAGCATGCATAATCATAATTACTGGTTACCTCCTCCAGCAATCTGAGTTGTGTTGGGTTACCTTCAACTCTACTTTAATCAGTATGACCTTGGCAGGAGTGGGAAGATGTCTGCAGATGCCATTTTCAACACAAAATAACTGGTGGGCAAGAATGGACAGCACAACATGGCCTATAATCTTAGCATGCATGAAACTATACCATCAGCCTGTATTCTGTCATCAGCTCCTAACCAAGAGTACAATGGAACAGGGCCAGAAAACTGGACACGATGGAACAAAACACGACATATTTTCGGTACATCTTAACAACAAAGCACATTTTATAGACAAACACATCGTGACGTGAAGTGGCGATACCAACCTTCATGCCGCGACATCTTCGCCCCTCCTCTCCGATTTCTGTCCCAAAAGGACTAACAGAGTGGATATTTCGACCACAATCAGATTGCTGAAGTCCTCCAAGTTTACAAAGCTAATTGCGCATACCCCATCACAACGACTCGACCCCATGTAGCCCCCCAGCTGACGTCTATTCGCACGCAAGCGATGCAATGCAGTACCTGCAAAGGAAGTGGATCACAGTTTTATTAAAACAGCCTGATAAAGCACCCAAGGATATTGGTGTAAAAGCACTAGGAGTTAATTTTCTTTTTTTTAAGAAAAAATAGCCCTTATTAATTCTCAAAGAAAATGTTTTCGAAAAAGCCTAACCATTGGATTTTCTCTATGATCCTCTGTATTTGACCATCACTAATCAAATGCTGTGTTTCTAGCTTATTTGGTAGTATTTGCAAAATATCCTGTCTCATGGTAGAAATGATATTTTACCACGCTTTTTTGAAGCATATTGACACAAAATATTGCAACTTAGCTTACCTTTTCTAGGAATTTTAGATCTGAATCTTTATGTGTCTGTGCTTGTAAATGCTGTCATAATGCATAATTTTATTTCTACGCAACGGGTATAACATGCTGCCAGTTCCATGAACGTCATCTTAAAACAGCGCACCAAAGACGTCTCTATGACCTCTAGTATTCTCGGTGTGTTATCTTTTCTTTCTCAATCTTACGAATCTCTGGCGGTCGGTGAAAACGGGTGAAAACGTGGCCTAGCGTTCTTGTACGAGGTTGAAGAGCTGGTAAGTTGCCGCGTGGACTTGGCATAAGTAAATAAGTCTTGGGTCTGGTGGGTAACATGGGCAAAATGATCTGGTGATAATGATGAAGCCCACGATGTCATATGTGTCGTTTCAAGTTCACATGGATGATTGTGATCTGAACAAATAGTAATCGTCCCGCGAAGCGCTAATCCTAAGTTCTATATTTTACTAGCTGGCCATACATGACATTTTCACCAGGCGGTGGAAAACAGCATAAATGATGTTAAAAGTTATCGGGTTGCTGCATAATTCCATTACAAGATGAAGAAAGGGTGAAAAAATTCCATATAATAGTGCCACTCCATTTGCTGCTGACCACTGCACCACTTGTCTGTTTGATTTGTGCTGTGATTCTATGGTAACAAAGTCAAAAAAGGCAATTCCCAAGGTGAAGGTATTTTGGACCTAATGATGTCATCAGTAAAATGTACCCTAATGAATAATGACCAAACAAACATGATAACTAATCTAACCCAACTTTACCTATTTAGTCATACAACTTAACCCCTGTTGGACAGAGCCAAGTCCGATCGCACCCTTTATGGGCCTAGGGCCTCTAGTATCCTATACCCTAACTCTGGTGAGGGTTGCACCTTTAGCACAACATTGTGCCCCATGAACATCTGTTTATCCAGCTGTGCCCTGTAATATCATTACTGATGACATCATTGAACCTTACACAATACATGGGGCATCTGTGGAGTGAAAGCAGTGTAAACAAGATGGTGCCACCCATTCTGGTAGCATTTGCTTATGGTGAAATATAATTCCATTTCATTCAGAAACCATACCAGTAGTATCACCATTTCTTCCTTTCAAAGGACAATTTATGTGCTCTTTTGTACCATATGTATAGCAGAAGTGGTCTGTGAAAAGGTGAAAAGTATAGTATCATCTACTAGCTTAGTTCTTGTCTGCTGCATCATTGCAAAGTTTCTCCAAGAAACTTATGCAATGTTGGGTGATGTTCAGGTATGCAATTCACATACCAACCAGAGAATGGAACAGGAAGACCAAATCATCAGGTTGTGAGGTAAGTCAGTCAGATGCAGGGGCAGAATTTTACTTTCCTGATGTGAAGGTGATGAGAACAGAACAAAGAATGAAAGCAAACCAAAGTTAAGTGTACATTTGTGTCTTGCTGGTACAGTAAGTGTGCAGAGACCATTACTGAAAAGAGTTCTGAGAAGCAAGGGTGCAGAGTAGAGATTAGGCTATTGGATTACAGTGTGCATTTCATGATGTCATCATAAACATGGTAGGATTTGTTAATGTGGTCAAATGTGCAGCTAGTTTTCAGCCAGTGATACCAAATGTAAGCTTACCTTGCCTCACTTACCTTACCTACAGCTGTCATAACCTTTGAACACCACTAGCCCTGTTGTCCTGCTCACATCAAGCTTGTCTCATGATACTGGTATCTCTCTTATTGTGTGGTGTCATACATGTGCTGTGCCCAATGCCCATCAAGTCTGGACTTGAATGTGGCAACTGTGTCAGTCATCACCAGGTTGGCTGACAGGGGATTACAGCATTGACAACTCTAATGCTAAATGTTCTGCAATGGGCAAGGGATCATGCCTGTTGCTTGTGTATTGTTTACTGGTGATCTTTGGTGAGATCAGAAATAGCAGGAGAGAAGAAATCCTCTGCACTAAGCAACACACTGCTATGGATGACCTGGAAGACAGCCAACATATCACTAATGGCTAGTTGCACCATTATAAGCTATTGGCACCATCATCTCTGGATTAGAACTTAATGTGTGACCTCTGACCTTGGGCCCAAAAGTGAGGTCATTGTACAGGGATGCAAGTATGGCCAAAATAATAGACAGCTCCTACCCAAAGCAGCATTACAAGATGATGGGCTGCCTGACCTACATCACATCATCTCTGACCTGTGAATAAAATATCAGACAGAAGTAATGGAACATACCAGAGAGCAAACCAATGGGTAGTTTTCACTGGAAGTCACACCAGTGGATACCTAATGACATTGTCTTTACCTGTCATCTGTGATGTAGACTAGGCCTTGGAATGGGAGACCAAAATAAAGGGAATGTCGCCATGACCAGCCTTTGTCACCACTGTGGCTGGATGAATATAAGGAGCTGGACAAGAATGCATTGCATGGTGGGCACTGGGCAGGAGTCCCAGAATGGGCATCTGTATTTAGCCTGAAGGAAATCAGAAAGGGTCAGCAGATCACAGTGCAGCTGTGTCATGGAGTTGCACAGTGTGACAAAGATCATTCAGCACTATCTGGTTTGATCCATGGGACAAAAGTTACTCCAAATATCATGCAACACTTTGGTTTTGGGGTCAGGAACCAGTAATGAAGCCTAGATTGGACTCAGATTACACACTGTCCACTGAAATACATTCCAGCTGCATTTATAGCATAATATATATGATCTGCTATGGCAACCTGATACGTGATCTCTGACCCTTTGGATTAAAGTAGAGGAAATGACAGTTTGGTCCTTGCTGCATCCCTGTTCACCATTGAGTGCTGCTTTGGGTGAAAGTTGCTTGTCAGTGGGGTCACAATGGCATTCCCCACATTTTGATCTAGCTTTTTGGGCACAGTACCCAAGGTCACATGTCAGGTCATGATGCAGAGTAAAGGCAGTGCCATTAGCTATTATGTAGTGTGACTTTCAGTGAAACCTACTGGTCGGTTTTGCTCTCTGCTGATGTAGTTCAGGTATCATGGTGGAACTGTGTTACTGACACCATCCCCTGTTAAATGTTTTGGGTGAAAGCTGCCTGTAGATCTGGTCATAGCTGCATTCCCTGTACTTTGACCCCACTGTGGAGTTATAAAGGCAAATGTCACAGGTCAAGGCACTTATGCTGAGTTATGATGGTGTCACTGGCTTTTTTGGAATCACTGGCTGAAAACTAGCTGTAAATTAGACTGCAGTAACATTCTCCATTAAGTTCCTATGACGACGTCATGAAACGCAGGTGGTGGTCCATTGGCATAGAACCTGCCCTTCCACCCTCTGATCACCATGTGAAATGCCTGACCATTACCAGTTTTGATTTGTGCTAATTCCATTTGGGCAACTGTGAAGAGGGAATGCTACCATAATTGTAATGTTCTGTTGTTCTTTGAGTTCTTACCTGAAGTGATACCAGCTGAAAGCTGGTGGCAGTATCTGTGCTGTCTGCTTTGATGACCTGACCAACAGTATTTGACCATCAGGCATAAAGATAGAGTCATGGGGTCACAGAATGCAAAATGCTGATGCAGCCAAACAAACAGCAAACCTTTAGTGGGGTCTCATCCGTAAACTGTGCTATCCAAAATACTTTAAACTATCACTCTCATACACTTACCTATGCTTACCATATATGTGTGCATGCCATTCTTTCAGTTGTTAATACTTTAGACTGATTTCATTCTAAGTTTTTTGGTTCACTCCTCTCCGAGGCACCCGGGTGCTGACTACAGACTTGCATATGGCCCCTTGTTCCTCAGTCCCATTGTGCATCATGTCATTGCTATCCCACCATTACCCCTGCCAACCAGTCACATGTTCTTTTGGGCACTAGTTACTAAAAAAAGATGAATTATTCCTGTTCATTTAGTTTTTTATTCACCTGCCAGGTTACATCATCCTCCTAAGCTGCATTTTCAGTAAATCTGGTATCCCAGTTACTTAAACCAAGAAATGTTTGTGCTCTTCAGTGCTCTTTTCAAACAACAAGGCAGCCTAGTAAGTGACCAAGTAGGTTCCTGAATGTGGCTCTGGAGTGGCACCCAATGATGAGTGGTGAAAATACCTTCATTGGACCTCAGAGACCTTAGCATTAGGGCCAAAAAATGAGCTGAAGCATGGAGAAAGCTATAAGAACCAAACCTACAGTTTATCTTCATTAAAACATTACCAGATGGCAGCAAGTCACAGTATTGTGATTCTGTGTTGATCACCTTAGCATTGGGCTTTGACTTTGGGCCTTAAACTAGGGTCATATTATGCAGAATGGTACAGTGGCCAAACCATTGGATAGTTTTAACCCAAAACAAACTTTTTGATGTGGTTTTCATTGGCACATTATTTCCTGTGCTTTGATTGCCTTTTTGGACTCATTGTCAAATGTTTTAGGTTAGGCCACAGGAAACAGACCTATGATGCCTTCACTAGCCATTTTGGTTCTTTTGTGACGAAAACAGGGGTTAGCCATCAAGATGAAGTGAAGGAATTTTCCCAGGTTATTATCTGATATTGGTTTGGGAGAAAACTAGGCATAGGATTGGCTGCAGCAAATATTTTCTTTTCACAGTCATAATGATCTATAGGGTCTTCAAGAAGCCTCTTCCAATGACTATGTAAATGGCCAGTCAGATCGTCGCCGAATGTTGTGTCACATTTGTTTCCTAGACATGATGGAAGTCATAAATCTCTGTACCTGAAAGCTTCAGACCCTGATTTTCTTCTTGCAATGTATTTTCATCCTCAGAATTTTCCATCTGTTTGTTGCTAAATTTTAAATTTAGATACATCACAGTGGTGTGCTTATGTTCAATTTCTTTACATAACAAGAGAGGGTAGCAGGGTTGCCTTATTTGTAGTACATGTAACATGATAGAGCTTACCTCTTCATTGTATAACTCAAAACCAAGAAACGTAACAGCAGCATCTTGACATCAAACTGAGACATGAGTACCCATCCAACATTTTTTTTTTATATTGCTCGTGTCCATTTTCCCATAATTTATGTGTTATGCTGTTTTCAGGTTTGTGACCATGGGGTCTGTGAAGAAAGTTCTGGTTTATGGTGGCAAAGGAGCACTTGGATCTACCTGTGTAACTTCATTCAAGGCCAAAAATTGGGTAAACATGCAATTTTCACTTTCATGTGTTCTTGATAAAGATTGCATGTGCTCTTTTGATCAGTGCTTTTTACCACACCCAGGATAGGACCCTTTTTCACATTCTGACAGTCTCTTCATTTTATTGGATCCACTCTCCAGCAGATGAGAGATGGTGGAATTATACTGAAATAGTCATGTCATGAATAAATGCAGTGATAGCCAGCCTAACTAGCAATATGTACGTGTGTCGACCAGATTCGATCTGCCACTCAGAGGTAGATGACACCCCTTTGTCTGCCACTTCCCATCCCTGAGAGCATTATTTGCCTGACCCTGGTGATCTTGACTCGTCAATGGCAGTGGGTGGGCTGCGTGGACCTGGCGCCGAACGAGGAGGCGGACGTGAACGTGCTGGTGAAGCCGACGGACTCGTGGGAGGAGCAGATGACGACCGTGCTGGACGGCGTCGAGGGCGCGCTGGCCGGCGAGAAGCTGGACGCCATCTTCTGCGTGGCCGGCGGCTGGGCCGGCGGCAACGCCAAGGCCAAGAGTGAGTGCCGTTTGAGTGGGTTGAGTGCCGGTGGAGTGCTGCCGATGGAGGCCGGGTCATAACGATGCCGTTCGTGGTACAGCCTGAGGGAGATGGCTGAGGGTGGAACGTCGAGCGGGAGGCCCGGTGCGATGTCTGCATTTTTTACGCCTCGGTCGCTAGCTGGTCTCAGCGTGAATCTTAATGGGATTTGAAGTTTTGTGCCATGGCAGTAGAGGCGCCACTGTGGTGCTTTTGTTGCTTGTGGTGAAGATGCCATCTTGTTTCCTGATGATACAGCATCCGTGCTCTGCGGCCGCTGGATGCCATGCTGTTTGTCTGTTGCTGTGGCTTTTGACACAAAGAAAATCGACCATCGGACCTGACACCTCAGCTCGACGTGTATTTCTTCGACGGTCTGTTCTTTCCGTTATTCGTGTTCTGCCGTAATACATTTTTTGTCGTCTCAGTAGCTGCTGTGAGGACGCTCACGGACTGGCGGAATTCGAGGCTCTCCGTTGTGTCCGCCGTACGGCAGTACTGACGGTCCCTAGAACGGTCGTCACGCCGCTCACTACTGCCGTTGACGCCTCGCTGCACCGCCGCCAGACATGATCAAGAACTGCGACCTGATGTGGAAGCAGAGCGTGTGGAGCTCGGCCATCTCGGCCCACCTGGCGTCGCGCGCTCTGAAGGAGGGCGGCCTGCTGCAGCTGACCGGCGCCAAACCATCCCTGGGCGCCACACCAGGTCAGCGCCTACGCCTCGCCATGGAGCGATGTCTCTGCTGCGGCGGCTGTGTGGGATCTCCGTCCTTTCTGCTTGCGTTCTTGGAGACCCTGATAGGAAACTATGGGTCGGATGTGGTGGTTTTGATAATATTATTTCTGTAGCCTTTTTGAAGCGAGACGGGCGTGCCGTGCCCCATGTCTGGAACGTAACCAGTTCATCGCATTATCCATTGACGCTACCAGTATGCCAAGCTGACGCAATATGCCAAGCGATCGCAGATCTGCAGATCTGCCAGGCACGAGTTGCTAGTGTTGCCCTGTGCTCGGGGTTGCTAGGTTATCAGTAACGAATATTGCTGCTGCCGTCGAGACTGCGTGCTTCGATCGGCGCTGTCTCGCCACCTGCAGGGATGCTGGGCTACGGCATGGCCAAGGCGGCCGTGCACCAGCTGGTGCGCTCGCTGGGCGCGGCCAACAGCGGCCTGCCGCCCGACTCGACGGCGCTGGCCATCCTGCCCGTCACGCTCGACACGCCCATGAACCGCAAGTTCATGCCGGACGCCGACCACACCAGCTGGACGTCGCTGGACTTCGTGGCCGGGTGAGTGGGCGCCCCCGCCCGCGGGCGGCGGCGGCGGTGGCGGCGGCTGAACGAAGGACGGCCGCCCGCTGTGCTGCGTCTGCGGAGAGGGAAAGGCGGCGATGGGTTATTTGCGTGTCGTGGAACTCAAAAGAAAGATGTGCCGTGTTGTGAATGTCGTGTATTGCTCACGTGGATTGACGATATTTGATTTCCGTTTATGTGTAGTGCTGCGCTGTGCTTTTGTCGTGCTTCTGCCGATGCTCATTTGGAAGCTCATGATGTGCGTGGACCAGGCCACCTAGTCTTCTTCGACCAGATTTACAATCGACCTACGAGAAGTTGGCAGATCGATATCAAGTCATCAAGAAAACGTAATGTTTTGCTTGAACCGATTACTGGTGTGACCTGACCTTTTATGAACTTTTTGTTACCTTGAGGACCAGCAGAGACGATCTCTACTCTTCATATTGTTCTCGTGGTGTTTAAAATGCGTATAATTCCACGAAAGGTGAAACTTAATCATTGATTATGTGTGACATATGAAAGATCACAAGAGGTTGCGAGGTCTTTAGCAACACATCTGCTTAGGTTGAATACATGGTTTGGGCTCTTTCTGAACGAGCAGTCCGTTATAATTTACGAAAGATGACGAGATAATAGGACATGCCTTTTAAATGGACCTCATATCTCCATGACACGTTATGACCGAAGGCTAGGATAGGTCCTGAAATCGTTTCCGTGGGTATGCCGTGACATCCCCGCTGGCGTATGGCAGCTATCATGGATTCGGTACTCACAGGGAGCCGACGCTATGAGACCCGAAACGGAGTGACCACACCGCGGGGCGCCCGTGTTGTGGCTTTGACGGCACGTAAAAAATCCGTGCACATCGTCTGGCCTGGTGGCTGAGGAAAACTGCCCCGTGTTTGGGCCCATTTGTGCGGCGTGATCAGGGACGTCAGGGATTGCACAACTGCGCACCAACCTGGGCTTAGTATGGACTGTGATCCCGGTGGCGTCCATTCAGAGGGTTGAGATCAAATATATGGAGGTAATAGAAATATCCGAAACTGAATGGAACCCAGCTAACCAAAGACACATGCAGCTACTCCATGCTGCCTGTGACCTGTGAGGATGACTAGCAAGAAGGGAACCGAACTGGCGCCCATCGCAGGTCGAAGGTTAATTGTTGCGACAGAGGCCGTAGGCCGAGTGAGTTCAGCCAGAAAAAACGCGTAACGTCCCGGCCGTTACGCGTTCTGGGCGCGATTGACGGCGAAGCTACGGGCGTGAATCACGAAATTTTCATTAAAAGATAACTCAGTTTAAATATTATGCATTTCCATTCACACTGTCATGGCATGTGCCGTTTTTGTTTTTCCTCCTACTTTCACTCACAAAGCTATCAGGGGGTAATGTTTTTACTCTGGACCTATTATTCACTCATGTAGTATGACATATCGTCGCATTTCCTCCTCAGACTGTTTGAAAAGTGGGCCGAAGGTGACGAACGTCCCAAGACTGGCAGCCTGGTACAGCTGATCACCAAGGAAGGGAAGACAGAACTGGTCGACACCGATTAGTTTTGCCGCGGCCCGCTAGATGGGGTGGCGGCGGCTTATCCCGCTTTTCGCCGCGTTCACCGCCAGGCGGCGGGCTGGACCGGACGGCCTGCTAACACTTATTCTGTGGTGTCTTCTCTGTCGTGCTGGTACTCGTGTTCTGCTGGAGCTTTCCGTGCGCCGCTAACGAAAGGATAACCGCGAAGCACAGATAGGTTGGTTTCTAGCCGCCATACTGGTCAGCTTCTGGGGCGGGACGTCCCCCAAGAATGTGGTGACGCGCCCATAGCGAGCAGCCCTGCTTCGCTGCCATATCGCTAGTGCAAAGTCGGCTGCCGATGACGGTCAGCCTCGTTCTGTGTCCTGTCTGCGTCGGTTTTGGAGTTTTATTATTTGGATGTGCGGCCCCCAACAAAGTCTTTGGCATGTCAGGAAGTACTGGAAATGTTCATTTCGGTGGGGGGAGGCAAAAAGTTGGAGGTAGGGACAGAAAAGGTCAACATAGCTAGCACGAAATGGGTTCTTCTTTCATGATCAGTGGCAAAAAGAGAACTGAACTTGGAATGCATCGCCAGCGTAGCTTTTGACCCGTCCCAGAACTGCTGATGTGTTGGTTCGTGAATAATTCACTCCGAACCTAATTTGTGTATTTGAGACTGCTGCCCTGTGGCGAGGGGCTGCATGCCTCATTGTCGGCTGTTCCTGTTATTCCGTCCTAAACGCTACGGATCCATGCAGTAATTTAGTAGCGGGGTTCGAAGACGAGGCCAGTTGACAGCACAGGGGGAAATTTAGGAGAAATTGATGTTGTTATGTCGTTCTGCTGTTCTGCATGTAATGTTGCTGTTCAAATTTCTCATCGGTTGGTAGCGGATATCCTTGAGACGATGTCAGCAAAGCGTTGTTGGTAGGTGTGGTTACCCTGCTAATCTTTTCGGTGGAGCACATCAAGAAGTTCTGTGACTGGTTGGTTATTGGGGCTTAGGGGCAAGTTCTGTGACGGGATGGGGGTATGTTGGTGGTTACATTCTAGTGGATATGTTTTTGTGCGCAGTTATGTGCGTTGCACATTTCACGTATTCGAACTGAACGGCAGCGAACAGAACCCTTTGGGATTGTACTTTTTCAGGATTCTTTATCTCGGAGAGGCTCTTTCCGGTGGCGGTCTCACGCTTATGGCGGCCGCCGCACCCCCGGCAATAAACGTGTTTGGTAAATACTCAGACGCATGTGCTTGCCAATGTGCCAAGGTTGTTTTGTGCCTTCCAAAGGGACCAACGTAGCGCTTTTGATTGTTTACTGTTGGAGGTGGAATAATTAGTTGTGGTTGTTGGAATACATGGTTGTGAAGCACACGAGCGTTGATGATGTGTGGGAGTCAGAGCCAAAAAGGCCAGCATCCTGTGCTGTGTGCCGTACTGCGACAATGACTGTCTGATGGCAAGCCACGGCACAGCGCGCAGATTTGGAAGCGTGGTTCTGACCCGGTCGTGACCTTCGAGCCCCCTTAGGGTTAACCAGGACAGGGCGAGCAGTGGGACTCCCCAGCGTCCCGACTTATCGGCGAAACGCGAAGACGGACAGCTCTGGGTTTTCTCCGAACCTGCTGGTTACGACGCCTCGCGCCGAGGGCCGGGCGCCCGTCTGGATCGCGCTCAGATTCGCTCTCCGATTCGCCGTACTCCTGGGAGTCACCGCAGTCGAGCCAGTCCTGCCTAACCTCGTGGAGCGTAACTGGAGCGAGTTCGACCTCAGCAGCGTCCGCATCTGTCCGATGCGCCACTTTTTACGCGTTTCTGATCACTTTACGCCAGGGCCTTACTTATGCCGCGGAATGGGCACGGACGAGGAGAGGGCTAAGCGTGCGTCACTAAGCCCACACGGAAACTCCTGACGGCGCCACCGGTGACGTCTGCCGACGACGCAAAAAAACGAAAGCGTCTGGAGCACTGGAAGCGTATGAGTTAATATCCAGAAACAAGTGATGCGCAAAATCTGACAAGGCATGGTTTTGCAGAGCTAGAACCGCCGCGAGAACTCAAGACAGTCCAACACACCGTATATTGCTAATGACACACAGAGATCCAGACACACATACAAAAAGGCCCGCGAACGAGACGCGCGACCGGGCTTAAGTCCATCGCTATTCGAAGATCCGACAGGGACGACGAAGAATTCTGCTGCAGCTGCAGAAGGCGGACGCAGGCAGAAGGCTGGCCAGCGCGGTCAGCCGGAGGCCCGGTCCAGCTGTTATCCTAGGTTCACCCGTCACCGCGAGGTGACTAGATCCAACACGACACGCGAGATTTGCATGAGACGATGTGCCCCGGGGGTGCATGACTGATGACTCGGGACGTCACGCGACGAGGCAAGGACGGCAAGAGTGAGACCGAAATCTTGTAGACTTTACCAACGCCAGCAGTGCAGTCCGAGTTCCGCCGTGCCGGGGGTTCATACAAAATACACGTGCCAAACAAATGAAGGTTAATCTCCTCGCAAGTGGCACACAATGGGGCCAAAACGGCCCTAAAATACGGTACAACCACACCCACTGACGACAAAACGGTGACTAGGTCAACCACGAATGTACAAACGCGTCCTGCTATCGACTGCAAATCAAAGCATCCGCCGTTGAAAAGCCGATACGAGCGGCTGAGTCCCCGCCACTCCGTTCTCCGCGTCAGTCACCTGACAAAATCCTGTTCGACAAAATCTGGCATCATGTTCGTGGTAACTGGCGTTAGTCCTCGGGAGGTGTTCGTCGTCGGACGCCGCCGCCGGCAGGCGACGGCCGACGTCCGACGGGAGGCGAGGCCAGTCGGCCCCCGGCGGCCAGTCTGTCGCCAGTCGCCGGGCGTCCAGCCGACCAGCCCCGGGGACGCCGAGTTCCGTAAGGACTGGCGGCCGCGGCGAAGCAGGGCCCGGCAGACGAGACGGAAGTGTTTCCTCTGCGCTCCCGCTGCCCCGGGCACCACCCGTCCGGGCCAGAGGCAACGCGATAACGCCGCACCGACGGCGGCCGACGGCCGGAGAGCGGCCAGACCGCCGCGCGCCGGCCGCCGGGCCCGCGGCGGCGGTGCGTCGGTCGGCGCCCGCTCACCAGATGATCCGTTGCAGGCCGGGCTGGTCGTCCCAGGTGAACGTCTTCACCGTGAACAGGTAGAGCGTGGCCGCGTTGACAGCCGCGTACAGGGCGCACTCGGCCAGACAGGCCAGCGCGCCGGGCGGCCGCAGCTGCAGGCGCAGCAACAGGAACGGCAGGATGAAGTAGCGGAACTCGAGCAGCCGCTGCGGCACGAGCGCGGCGGCGGCGCCGGCCGCCAGCGCCGCCCGCTGCAGGAACGGCCGCCGCGCGCCGCCGGCCGCCAGCAGCGCCAGCGTCGCCAACGAGGCGGGCACCAGCGCCAGCCGCAGCGTCGGGTGGCCCAGCCAGCGCCGCCACGCGTAGAAGGCCAGGTGGCGGTTGTCGGCCAGCAGGTAGGGGTGCGCCGGTCCGGCCGACTGCAGCACCACGGTCAGACCGGCGGCCAGCCCGGCCCAGAGCAGCGGCCGCCGGCGCACCGTCGCCACCATCTGCCGGACACAGGTCAGGTCAGGTCAGGTCAGGCGGACGAGAGCAGAGGCCGCCGTCGCCACCATCTGCCGGTGAAAGGTCCGGTCAGATCAGATCGGACCACAGCCGAGGCCGCCGACGTATCGTCGCCACCATCTGCCGGTGACAGGGCAGATCAGGTCACACCGAACCACAGCACCGGCCGCCGTCACACTCACGAACACTGCAGGAGGCAGGTCAGGTCAGGTACGAACCAGCGCTGGATCTACCAGAAGCAGTTCTGTTCCGTCAGTCTAAGACGATGCCAAATACGGCGGCCACGTCAGATAAATGCTCCTTCAAGCCAACCCGTTTTTTGTGTGCAAAAACTAAATAATGCACATCCGTAACACGTGAAAACAAAACCACTGTTACCGGAAAGTTTACGTTTTCAGTCATAAATGTGACAGATCAATCGGCTGACATTTTCCTACCAGAAGTAAACGTAAAAGTTCCATGTGCACGAATACTTTGTTTCTACAATGTCCATCCCCATTATGCCCAGAGGGCGCTCACCTCGTTGACGGAGTCGACCATGAGCGGGGCCAGGATGAGGGCGGCCGTGCCCAGGAAGTAGAGCAGCTGCGGAGCGTTCAGCACGGCCTGGTGCGCCGACCGGTCGCCGACCACCACGCCGCCGTTCCACACCACGAACGCCACGAAGCCGGCGCACACCAGCACGTACTGCACCCCCTCGAACACCACGTCCGGTCAGCACCTCGGCGAAGCTGAGCGGGTCCTTCTTCATGTGCGCCGAGTAGAAGTGCAGCACGTCCTGGGGGCGCCGGCGGTCAGCGTCAGGGCGGGACTGGACGGTGGGGGGGGGGGACCGACGGAGACGGGTCCCTGTCTGAGCCGCCCCTGCCGTCCCTGATGTCGTCCCTTAATCGGAACGACCGGTTTCTGGTCCCGAGTAATGACTCAGGTTTGTTGGACATTCGGGGCAGACGAGAGTGGGCCGGGTCAGCCAATCGGCACTGCACGGCTGGCGATCCTGGCTGCTGTCGGATCGACAAACGTTTCGCCCGTCGTTGTCCTACGGTTGTAAGCTGATCTCGCGCGTCTGAATGCACGCTCGCGTGACGCTAACGCTGTGTAACAGACTCGGTGTTTACGGAACGGCCTGCGGCTTTGTTTGTCACACTGACCGGCCTGCAATGTAGCTGTTTAATCAATGCAGTACTGGTTGCCCTCCTGGAATGGGCGGCATGTTTTCTTGATGTGTGCACCTGAGCGTGCAGCTGACGTTGACAGGCAGCCCGCCACACCGAGTGGAAACATGCACGTTAAAGCCGGTCATTCGCATCCCTGACATCTCCCGCGCCATGCACCACAGTATGTTAGCTTTTTTTCTCTGGGAGAGCGCTTCGCTTCCGCACGACTTCACGCCAGAAATGTCGTTCGATCCCGATGGAATGCAGGCTATTTCTGTTTAGCATTAACCCCTTCGTTGTCCTGGGATTGTCGATGCGTCATCTCGGAAACGTCGTGTCCAGACAGCGCAAAGCGGCGCCCAAATGACGCAACCGCATTTCGTCGGGGTCCAGCGGCATGTGTGCTCAGCCCCGGCGGCATTTTTGTACGACGTGCGGATGCAAACGGACAAACGACCGAATAACGCAGAAAATCGACACGGTATCACGACAATGGCGAAGTTCTAACACCGGTTCATGAGCCGCCACTCTGCGTCTCGTACGACTGGTGGCCACTTCAGACACCTCGAGACCTGGTCGCTTTATGGGCAGCGTAATTAATTAGCCCAAGGTAACCAGTAAGTCTCATAGGATTCTGTTTTCCGTCTCATTTCGCCTCAATGTTGCTAAAACTGTCCCCAACAACGTTTGGTGTACAAGATGAAACAGATGTCTTTTACAACTGTGAGATAAACAGCTACTTCCTATGAGACATCAACTTACTTACCACTACATGATCTACAGCTGTGACTGATGACACACACAACGACAGCAGCTGAGAACCGCAAGGCATCAGGGCAGGCCAGCACACGTTTTACTCCGCCCGTGACGCACCCGGACGATTCTGGGCGAGCAGGGGTCGATCGCCTTGCGTCGGCCGGCCGACCGAGAACCCAGCGCGGCCACCATGAAGTCCGAGCAGGAGATGGCCGCCAGCACGCCCACCCAGATCACGTTGTTCTGGCGCACCAGTATCGACAGCGCACCTGGGAACGGCACGGTGATAGCCGCAGACGACCGTGAGCCCGGGGCGGTAGGGTCGAAAACAGTATGCAGAATGCACAGGGATGGAGGATCAGAGCCAGGATTGATGGCACATGGAGGGCAGCAGGGTCCCAGGGCATCTGTGTGGGCCATAGAGTACAGATGGCATTGACTGTGAAACTATGATAACATTAGGTAATATAGATTGGTAAGGATGTTTCAATACAGTAAGCAAAAATAATCATGAGAACAATATCGATTTCCAGCAGGTTATCAGCATATGCAGTCAGACAAAAGGGCTGGCATGGCAATCGCTGCCAAAGGCTGAATTAAGACCTGATGCCTGAGAGAACAGGCAGCTTCAACCACAGATAGAGCCAGGATTTTGCAAAGCAGGGGGCCAGGCCAAAGCCAGCCCCCTCAAAACTGAAAACTCCTTGGATTTTGGCCACTTTAATTTCATTTTCCAGAAATTTGTATTTCTTTTCGTGTTTACTGCATGCGGCAATCCCAAGTTTTTTGCCCCAAGGCCACAAACTGCCCTTGGGTGCCCACCACTTGGCCATGTCCCTGGCTTCGCAACGGTTCCACGTGGAGAGTGCCAGCACCGTCTGCATGGTCTGAACAGGAATAACAGTTAATACAGAAGTGTAGGAACAATCAGTTTTATTTTGGGAAAAAGTTACAGCAGCAGATGGAATACACATCACATGCACAACAGGACACATAACAGAACACACATAATATGCTCCTTTATGTTACATAAAGGAGCACCCATCCCTCCTCTCACCAATGCAGGCAGCTGTGCCTGGTTGTCTATGGAGGTGCAGGGAGTACATCAGCAGCACACACATGGTAGAGGCCACGTCCGTGTAATACAAGAAAGAGAACATGTAGAGCACCGGAAACGAGGCCAGCGTCAGCGATGTCACCAGGTGACGCCACTCACGTGCATCCTGTTGGCAATGTCAGTAGTGGTTACTATGAGGAGGCAAAGAAGCCTGGCAAGTGAGAGCTGTGAAAACAGAGTAAAAACCCAAATAAACTTCTGCATCATGACAGTGAAACCATGTATGGCACTGCAAGGGTGGTTTTTCACTTGATTTGTCACTTCAGCCATCTACACTTATGGTTTTGCCAGTGTAACACTGATGATGCTGTAATTTAGACTAATGGAAATGTGAAAAGACCTGAGTCCAAAAACCCTCTCTGGCAATCCAAACAAATTTTTGGGGCCTCCATCAGTGGTAGAGAGAAACTAATATCAACCTAAGCCAGGGGCTGAGTGGGGAATTTTACCACTTCAAACTAATGTGGGAGGGGACACTTTTCCCATATCTATCTCAAAACCAAACTGAATTTACTGATTCTAGCAACAATTGAGGAATTTTGCCTGACAGACTGATATGATCTAGTCTTTGGTTGAATGGTTTGTTAGTTCAATTAAAACAACAGACTATGGAAATATTCAGCACCACTGCTACCAGCAAAAGAAACCCAATATCCTCACAAAACTAATGACACATAACAATGCTACAACTAACAACTAGCTCTGACAATGTCTGTTATGAAAAATGGCTTAAAGTTCATATAAACACAAAGCTGGCTCACCTCTGATGCATTCAGCACCTTAAGAATGCTGTAGATGATGACCAGGGTGATAACTGAGAAGAGGACATTGACCAGTCTGAGCAGGTAGATGGTGCAGGTAGGTGTCTCTAGGCCTGACAAGTAGCCTAGCAGACCCACTGAGAGCAGGTAAAGCCCTGGTAGTGTTGTGATCTTGTTGTCCCACTGTGGCCACAACAAAGCATATTTAGTGGTAAACAACAGACAAGGTAGATGCATGTGCATGTCCTTCCATATGAGGGAGGAAGCTTTCAGAACCTTTTTGGCTATGATCATCACATTTACAAATACATCAAGGCCTACTGGGACCTACAGAGTTCATCACAATTTAAGACAGTTCTGTGGGAAATCCAAAAGTATTCCAGTGACCTTAATACCATTTACAAATTACAGGATATTAAACAGTGAACTAAATTTTAACAGTAGTGTAATCACAGTTTTACAGAGGTATTCATGGATAATGGATTGGAATTTATATGTATATATATATATATATATATATACATACACACACACACACACACACACACATATATATATATATATATATATATATATATATATATATATATATATATATATATATATATATATATATATATATATATATATTATCCATTATCCATGACTACCTCTGTAAAACTGTCATTACACTACTGACAAAATTTAGTCTGTGATTAAACTACTGTCAAAATAAAATCAATATATATATATATATATATATATATATATATATATATATATATATATATATATATATATATATATATATATATATAGTAGTATAGTATGTTATGTATGTATGTATGTATGTATGTATGTATATATATATATATATATATATATATATATATATATATATATAGCATACATATACTTCAATACATATGTACCACATATATATATATATATATATATATATATATATATATATATATATATATATATATATATATATATATATATATATATATATATATCATAACATACTATACTACTACATAATATATTTGTATTTTTACGTACCTTATCAAATATATGGTATACACACATCAGGTTTGTGGATTCAGGATGAAATTATTTACAAGGCTTTTGAAAATTGCATGAAAAAATAGCCATGGCAATGATCAAATTATAGGCCACTGGGCCATACATCACTTTTTCACCTTTTCGCAGATCACTTTTGCTATTCATATGATGCAGAAGAGCTTGTGAACTTTCCTATGAAAGCAAGAAATGGTGACACTACTGGTGTGGTTTATCAAAGGAAATAGAGTTATATTTCATCTAAATGTGACCAGGATGGATGGTGCCATCTCGTTTACACTGCCCTTGCTCCACGGGCCTGTGTGACATTTGATGATGTCATCAAAAAATGATTCCAGAGACCGCAGCCTGATAAATGGGTGTTCATGGGTGTCAATATTGTGCTGAAGGCACAACCCCTGCACCACCCCAAATAGCTTCATCTTGGGAATTGCTTTTTTTACTTTGTTACCCTAGAATTGCAGCAGAAGTCAAACAGACAAGTGGTGCAGTGGTTGGCAACAAATGGAGTGACAATATTACTTTGCAATTTTTTACTTTTTTCACCTTGGAATGATATCATACAGCAATCAGATCAAAAGTATTTGTCTTAAAACCATCTGTTGTTTGATTTTAATGCTATTTATGCTGTTTTCACCACCTGGTGAAAATATGATGTATGGCCAGTCACTGACAGCAAATTAATATCATCATTACCTGCTCTTTCCAAAAGAAACTACCTAAATCTGAAATAAAGTTACTGGCAAATATTCCCACAAAAGGCTTCACAATGCTCACATACCTGTGTATAGTTTCCAGCACAAAACTTCTGGCATTGAGGGATATGGAACACCTCATCGATGAATGGTGTAGGCTGGACATTATACACATGGTGGAAAACTACTAATGAAGTACCAGCAAATATGGCGACAGTAACCAGCAAGCCCACAGGGCACCATTTAATCTCCATGGTATGCACTTCTGAAACAGCGAAGGAATCGTGTAAGTCATAAAAACGTCGACAATCCCAGAAACTGATTCGCTTTTGAAGCATTAGCAAAATGAACTGACACAGGATCAGACGCTCAAATACAGAATATGAAGATAATTTCGAGCGATAGTGCCACTGTTGCTCACCATTTGCTTACTTCAGTCAGATTCAAAGATAAGTACGCCACTTTAAGAAACTATAGCTCATTATATGTATCAGAGCAAGCGTGCCATATTTAGAATAATGCTTCAACGTTTAAGAAACGGAAATATTCAAATATATTTTTAATGTCCAAAACCTTTACTGAAAAAATAAATCCAAACTAAGCGCAAACTGGACTGTTATTGATAAAAATAAGGCATTATTTACGTGCTTACGGCTTATTCTGTTATTTTCCTCAATGAAGGGAAGACTGCTTTTCTTCAAAAAAATCCCTTTATCAAGTTCGATCAAACTGCTTTCAGCTAAATTTAAGCGCCCATTTATAGTCATATATGATTTCTTGAACGATAAAAGACCAAGAAAAAAATAAATAAACTTCACAGCAAAGTAACCGAATGACAGTAACGAAATGCATGGTTACATGACAATGTATTTCTTTTTATTCTTGATGTATCGAGCAAAAGCCGCGTCCTTTCCGGCTTCTGCTACACTGTTCGGTTGGTTGCCTGTGGTTGGAGCGTTGTCTGTGAGGTGCCCGCACTTCGTGTTCGTAATACGAAATAAGTAGCTGGTAAACGTGAAAACGTTATCTTGCTATATCATCGTAATAAATCGCTTATTTTCTGGCGTAAACAAAGAAGTCGCATCCTGATGTTGGAGTGCGATTCAAAACACAGGTCAGAAGACTCGCTCTCGGCTGAGGGTCGTTGATCGGTGTTTGCATGTTGTTTTGATGAACGCGGGTGGTCCAGAGCTAATGAAGTGAGGTGCAAATCATATTGAGAAGAAAGATTAGTATCACCGCGATCGGCTTGTGACATTCGTCCCAATGCCGAGGAAACACTTTTGGGCTATGTGCTTCTCATGCTGCCCACGGCTTTGCAACGCGTCAAGTTAGTCACATAAGCAAACTTAAGCGGCAAGATCAGGCGACGTTTGCAGTGTAAGCAAGTTGCAGTCCGTCGGCATTTTCAAGGTGAGCTGATTTTGTGTTTCAATTTTACGAACGTGTTTTATGACTGGCAGTGATTGACCCTAAGGTCAGGTTCCGTATTTCACAAGCGGAATGTAATATTGTATATCTGCGTTGGAGGGATCTTCAGTCGGCCATTCTTGATTTGCACCCGAATCATTTAACTTTGAACGAGGAGCGGTGACCAGTTGCGTCTTCCTGCGGTTTGGTGCTCTTCGGATAATGTCGTCATGCGATATAATATGGTTACCGGATCTTGGCTGTTCACCTCCGTGCACCAAATTGTGTGTAGTTGCACGACACATTTATGATACACACTGTAATCCTTTCCCATACACACTGCAATCGCTTCGACAAAATGCGCAACCCTGGTTCGTGCTGTTTGTCAGGCGAACTGGCTAATTAAACATAGGCTGCCAGTTGAGACACGCGGTGTGATTTTGTCATGTTCTGTGTCTACATGCTCGTTTTGGATTGCAGACCGTGCTGTGGGTATGGCTATTTCATATACCCATATGAAGAGGCGGCGGAGATAGAACTCTTTTTGTGTGGGTTCTGATTCCCGGTGTGCAAAAGGTGCCTAAGCTCGTCCATTATTTTGGAGATTGAGGATTGTATCTATGAATCTGTTTTGCAGCTCTTAAACCATTTACAGGCCAAGTCCGTCCCAGCCCCTCCAGTGCGGTCTCCCTCCCCCTTCCCCCAAAAAAGGTTTGCTGCTGCTACCAAGATGCTGACATGCCAGGGTTGGAAATTTGGTTTTGTTCTTGATATCGGAGTATAATTTTTGTTTTGGAGTACAAAGTTTTGCAAACTGTAATACTGGTTTAAGCTGGTGTTCGTGGTGTAATAATGTACGTTAAGTCAGTGATTACATACCTGTTTCTCACTGAATGTAGACAGAGTCATTTACTTGCAGAGTTGGAAATTTGTCAGCATGGTTATAACGTAGCGTTTTAATGGAGGCACAAGATCAAATTTTTGGAGAATGAAATATTTTTGGAGCACATATTTTCTGGTGTTCTTCGACACCAAAAGCAACACGTCTTCCAGCCTTGGATGCTGCCGTCAAGATATTGCCTGGTCTGGGGGTATTTTACCTGGATGCGCTTTTGTGTTACTATTGCACACTATATTGCCACTGGAGACATAGTTCATTCTCATTGGGTAATCCCCATTGAGAATGTAGTTGCCAGTTTCTTGCCACAGTTTGCTCATCTTGGCAGTCTAAGCCAGAAAATCGCATCGAAAAATGCGCGGCAGACGTCGTATTTTTACGCCAAGCTTTAACAGTTTCTGCTACGGTTCATTGATTCGTAGGCTATGCCAACAAGTTCGGGTTTCGTGAATGGAAATACCACACATCACTCTGTTACGCTAGTACGAAACGAGAAGAAAAATGAAAGAATGAAGAAATAGCGTCCTACAAATTCATAGGTATGACTCGATTTCGTTCGACATTTCGGGCCTTTTGGCGAGATAGTTGGATGCGCGTGCGTCCGTAAGGCGTTGTCCGTCGTCAGAAAATCACCCGAATTTCGTAATAAACCGATATTTAGAAAACGAACAGAGGCTTATCAACAACATACGGGGCACGGTGCAGGATTTCATTGATTCTCACAGACCTCTTCGTTTGTCCTCACTGTACTGAATAAGCTAATTCTGTTGGTTTGAATGTTTGTAAGGTACATTTAGCTCTGAGCACGCCAGGATTTTATGATTTCTTACCGACGTTCGGATATATGATCCCGCTCCATTTTCATATTTTAGATATCAAAAATGAGGAACCATGGTCGTATGGAGAAATGTTCAGGGAGTTGGGAGCACTAAACAAACTTCTTTAGCCCTCGCTGGGCCGGCTGCAAGACGAGAAGATATTTTCACGACGTAAGGGGTTTGATTTTGGCGCCCAGAAATAAGGGGATGGGAGCAGTGCAGACTGTTTATAAGGAAGACGTATGTGTAGTTCTTATTATTTGTGGCCACGCAGTGTGTTCGCCTTGGAAACAAGCATAATATTTCAAAAAGTCAAATCAGGTCGGCCTGGGTCAAATGGGATTGAGTCACCCTTAGCCAAATAGATTCTCATGATACATTAGTGCTTCCGAAGCACATATGACAACCATTAGACATTCCAAGACTGTAAAACAAAGTATTGTACTCGGTTGCGGGTCTGAAAATTCTGTATGAAGCGTGACCTGAACCGAGGTCACAGGTCAAGTTGTACAATTACGTATCCAAATGGCGTGAGATCCACCACGATTTATATCCAAGTGTCAGAATTGCCGAACTGTTCTAACTGTCTCAACAGGAAACATAAAGGGGGCAATAGTTCGGTTGGCGTGAAGTCGCAGATCTGGAAATTTTCGAAAAAATTGGAAGAGTATTGTTCCATTTGCCATGTTCTATCAGTTTCCCAAGTTTCATATCAGTTGGTATATTTGACAAAGTGTTATACCATTTTCGTTTTATATACATAGTCTTTCTTGACCTCTCCGAAGTAAGTGACCTGAGGAAACCCTGAGTTTATAAAATGGCACGATGTAAAAGTGATGTATGAAAGGGCACCCCAAATTTCGTGTCTGCACCGTTTCGTTTTTGGTTATTCGAAACAAAAAAAAAAAACGGAAGGGGTTTTCATGAACTCCCCACACAGATTAAAACCTGAATCTACAGTAAGAAGGGAGCCTCCCACTTATTTTAGAGGGTTAGTTGGTTTTTATTTTAGCGCTCCTAAATCTTGGTGCGAATGGTTGCATTGGTCGTTTTTTTGTTGCAAGGCTTGATGGAAAAAATGCGGACATGGTGCATAACTCTGTCAATTTAACGAGTTTTAATTTCCGTGAAAACGTAACAGAATCGAGAATGTGCCCCAAACCGCACAGTTTTCATGGAGTTCTACCTGGACAGAGGATCCAAACTTCAGACATCAGAGCCACATAGCTTTGCCGAAGAAAAAGAGAAGATGGTTTTGAAGCAGAATAGCACCAAAATATTGGTCAAAGGGGCATTTATTGTCCCACCATAGCCGTTTAACCGTCGATTATCCGTCTTTTAAGTTAAATCTTTGTTAAAATTGTGAGCATCGAATTTGCGTCCGTGCGAAGACGGCTTTCCTTACAAAAACACAAAAACTGCATCATCTTAACCGGTCCGTCTTGGCGCTCTTGCCCGAACACGCCATCTTGGAGGAAGATTTCTCCCCTCGTAAAATCCAAACTAATGGTAACTGAGGACGGAATGTGGCATCATTACATAGCCTCGTTCTTTGTCTTTCTAAAGTCATCCTGTTTGGCCTACTTTGTGCATTACATCTTCGGTCAGGTCAGGTGACGTGGGGGCATGTTATCGTATATGTTGTAGCTTTGGCGACCGTCATTTACGGTTGTTTGGCGGCTTTCAGTGTTCTAGAAATTCGAGGACGGGTCATATATTCTCTTCGTAGATATATGGCGCGGTGTCAAATGAAAGACGCTCGAAAGTCACCCGAGGCAGGGGCAAAACCAAGGGGCGCCATGGGGACTGTGTCCCCCCGTGAGCCAAGCGATCTACATTATATTTATATATGTATATATATATATATATATGCACGTATATAATCGATATGCATATATATATATATATATATATATATATATCGGTTTCGCAGGAATATGGAATGGTGATCATATATTTGCTGCGAAAGCAAACATGATATGTTTCCCTGTACGTTGAACATGAGGCAAATTACATGAAAGTGCTCCTTTTTCCTGTAAATTTTGTCAGTGGCATACCACAAAATTTGACATTGCTCCCCCCCCGGAAAATCCTCGCTACGTGCCTGATCCGAGGTCATTCCAGGTCACGATTCTCGCTGGTGGCTCTGCGTCTTTCGACACCCTGCGTGGCGGTGACCACCAGATTTAAACCTTAATATCTTAGCAAGTGACGGTCTGGTTTTAAGAAATAAAACGGTTTTAGAACCGTGGATCATTTTTGGAAAGGTAGCATTAGTTTCGGAAACGTAAGTTTATTCGCTCAGAATATATCCAAGTTTAATGAACGGAGGCGGAGTCAGATTGGCCCTCCGTGTTATTATTTTCATTTTTTATTATTTTCCTCCATTTTCCATCTTAATATATTAATTTGGGGTTTTCATGTAAACACTATCAGGCAGATAAATTATTGTACGTTGCAGTCTGTTGTACGTTGAGCGGCAGCAGCTTCATTCCATGGCATTCACAAGCAAAACACTCAGTTTGCTATTCTGCCGTTTCCCAAGAGAAACCAAAATGATGAACAACGTGCAAACCAAGTTCTGGCTTGCCTTTGTTGCATGACTGCGTTACAATGAACGCATTACACAGGAAAGTGATCTAACGTGATCTTCCGTAGAACTGCGATGGTTTCATGTTTACACAAGCACGTCACGATGTACAGATGAGCTTCGAGATATTTGATCTACAAAAAAATTAAAAACACTGCAATTAATCCAGCTAGCTGATGCAGAACCGTCCCTGTTTCTTTACCATGTTCAATGCCCTACTATAGTAGCATTGCTGTAACTCGGCTTTCACGTCAAAAGCACACAGATTATCAACTTAGCAAATCATCGCACGCGCCACCATGCTACGAAGTTTGTAGAAACTAAAACAGTATGAATTGGCCGTGTTGGCATAATTACTGTTGATGTTTTACACCACAAAATCAGCTTCGCATTACGCATTTCACAGAATTGGTAATATTTTGTGGTCGTTGTGTCAGAGAATCCTAAAATACTTCTTATACCACGTCCAATCTAAAACGAAAAAGTTCGTATCTCTTGCTTCTCGCAGAGCCATCTATTGAGAAAAAGGAAACGATGTCGCTCCGGCTGTTTCGCGCTATCGCCCACGATGGGAAGCCAAAAACAATACGTCTCGGGTGTATGATGCAAACTTCCATATTAACAGCTGCCTCGTCAGCTGTGGCATATCGTTTATCAGTCGGCTCCTGTAAGCTGTGTTACGCAATAGAACCTGTCAGCTTGACTGTAACGTGTATCGTTTCACAGAGTAAATTGCGTTTCGTGGACATCAGTCTACATGATTTACATGATCAGTCTACATGATCAGACTACGTGCCGTATTGCTGAGACGCTCATTGTTGCTGATATTTGTGTAGATCATGAAAACAGTGATGTGATTAATTTTGTCGTGATGATTTCTGCGAGTTTTGAAGACTTTCAGAAGCGTCAGAGAAAGTTTTCGGCTCTTAATTGTAGGAACAAGCTGTATTAAGTCCGCTGTGGAATACGCTGCATTAAGTTTGTAAAACACGCATTAGACGTTTGCACTAGATAAGTGGCACAAATTGTGCGTTTCTCAGGGCATCCTGTTGAGAGGAGGCGTTTTACTGATCTCATGTTGCATACTGGTTACATGACAGCAGTAAAAAATGCCATTCTATGTTTTCATGTAAACTCTTTATTACCCTTGTACAGGTCGTGTACGGCTCTGTTATCGGTGAGGTAATTTGGTCACTCGTCGATAGATAGCATATTTTGGACCGTGCTTTATTAAGGTATCCAATTTTCCGCCTCCATTGCTATAGTTTTCCTTTGGCGGAAGATGGCGGACGCAAAATGGATTAGTATCGACTTCAAGGGTCTGCGCATCGATTTTGTTTGCGCTTGTTTCATCGCCGGCCCAGCAGTTGTCCAGCCGAAGAGAACGATGCATGGTGATCATAACACGAAGATCTTAACATTGCTCATTTGGCTTACCCTATGGAGTTATAGATGAACAAAAATAAGCAGAAAATCCCCATTGCCAACATTTTTAAAAAAATGTTCTGCGCAGATGCTGTTTTCTTAAGGGTTCTCTAATACATTGATATCGGCAGGTTATATACACCACATGACGTCGGTCCATATCAGCTCCTTAAAATCATTGAACGATTTAGGCATCAGTGTGCGTCATGCTAAGCCGGCCAGAACAATCATAGATATTGCATACGTAGTTTTATTATGTATATTTGTTTAACGCCGGTATGAATATTGGGCGATCGCTATCAGTTGTTGACAGTCCCGTAACTTCCTTTCTTGCCCAGTGTTGTCTTCGTAAAGAGGAATCATTCCGCCAATACATTTGTGGCAGATCAACCGGAAAGAGCTTCCTGCAAGTGAGCTTGCATCAGAAGGAAGGTTCATTATTAGTATCGACAGCGCGTTCACGATTGGCCTGCCCTACCGGAGAATAGCGATTTGTGAGATAAATCGGGAAGCGCTGGCATCGGCCGGGCACACGTGCTCGCTCGAGCGGGGCCGCCGGACGGGATAGCGGGGCCGGGTGGGCGCCAGTTTCCCATCGGCCGCTCTGGCAGGCACCTGCGTCTCGGGCGGCGCCTGACCGCTCGATCGATGCGCTCCTCGGCAGGGACGGCGGCATGACCACCCGGCACTACGAGGTGCCGCCTCAGCTGGAGGACCTCCTGCTCGAGTTCACCGTCAACGTGCTGGTCAACCAGCCCGAGAACCTGGTGGCCTACGCCGTGGAGTACTTTACGCGGCTCAATGAGAGCAGCTCCAAGTACAACAACAAGCTGGCGCCGTCCGAGACCAACAACGTGGCCGAGGATGGCGCCGCGTCCGACCAGGACGACTCGATGATGTCGGACGATGAAGGTGGGTGTGACGCCGGCCGGGGCGCGTCTCGACCACGTCTCAGCCGGACGCTCCGGCCACTCCCCCGCGGGAATTCCCGACCGGTGGCCGTGCCCGGCTGTGCTGGCGCGGAGCTCGGCACTCGGATATCTGTCATGTTCACTGAACTGTTCCCGGCGCGTGACTATTCCGGCAGGGCTCCGCCATCTCGGCACACCGCTTGAAATTGATAGAACAATCGCGCTTTATGGCCCGGCTCATCGCCTTCAGTATCTGGATTGAAAGTAGAGCGCTTTATCGGCGACGGTTGCGGGACGCCAGTTGCCCGTAACAGTAAAGGAATTGTGTATCTTGAGGATGTATGTCGTTGCGATGCTAAACATCCCAGGCATAATTCCAAGTTGAAAGTCAGTTTTGATCGAGCGATCGTAAGGGTAAGTTTTTGTGGCTATTACTCAGGAACTAATCCGGACACCTACTTTTTAGTAAAGTACTCAGAACGCGCGGGCTTAATTTAAAAAACGTGCTGACGCACGAAGAAATTAACAGTCACATCTTCGCTTGCGTTGGGAAAGTCTCCCGCAGATGAACTGGGTTGGGACATGATTATCGTGCCTCTCATTTGTCCAGGATTGGTATTTGAGCTGACATTCATTGCACTGAATAACGAAACCCAATGTGCTGTCACCTTCCGTCGATCTAGCAACTTGTGTGGTGCTAAGCGCGTCTGTAGAGGTTTCACTCATGCATTTGGACGCGGAGTCAGCAATCTGGTTTATCCTTGAAACGCTCCCGCACCCATCGGTTTCTTATCGGGGCGGTGCGCCGGGTATCCTGTAATCATCTCGGGAGGGGGTCGGCCGCTCGCTGGGGCGCGCTCCGAGACCGGACAGCACAGCTCCGGGCGCAGCGGGTACGGCCGCCGCCCGTGCTCGCGGCCGTGCACGTGAGCAGTGTGCATCGACTGCGAAATGAGCCGCTCTGCAGGCCAGCTCGTGCCGCGCGCCTGAAGAACTGGGTCGCGCCGTCGATTCCGGTGCACGCCCGGTGGTTGCTGGGAGCCGCGCCGCCGAGCCGGCCGGCCGCCCGAGGTGGGCACGTGGGCGCGCCGAACCGCGCCGTCAGCGAGCCGCATTGATTGAGCGGCGCTGCGGTCAGCGGGCAGCGGGCGGCGGCCGGCACGGCGCGCTGAACGGCGCGATGTTCCGCCACTCGGCCGGCCGGCGGGTGGGCCGGCCGTGACCGGGACGCGCCGGCCCGGTCTGCCCGGGCTATTAGCGGTACCGCGCTCCGCACGGACCGATTCGTCTCCGGCTGTCGGCCGGGCGATGGCCCGGCAGCCGGCCGGAGCTGGACTCGACCGTCCATGCTCCCGCAGCCTCTGAGGCCGCTGCCTCGTCGCCGGTTTGCTACCGTGTGCAAATCACTTGTGACACCCCTGGTGGACAGCAGGGATAGCAACAGTTTTTGCACCGACCGTCTTTTTGCGTCAGTGCCGTTCTTGATAAGCAGCGACACAAACGCGCCTGAGACATTTGTGCTGTCGCCAGCGCTGCATACAATTCGGTGGTCCCTCACCGGGAGTCGTTACATCGCAGACCCCACGCCGCCGACGGAGCTCGCCCGTCCCGCACGTCGCGGAGGCATCTGTCCACGTCGGTCCGGCGGCGCGCGGCGGCGGCGGGCCGACGCCGATGGCCGCTGCCGCCCGGATACACGGTATCGACTTCAGCCGCCACTTAATCGCGCCGCGCCGCGTGTGGGAACCGGCGCTGGTGACGTCAGCGGACGTCGCGTGGGGTGGCCGCGGGTCGGGCGGCGACCGGCCACCCCCCGGGACCCGATCGGCGCCTCGCGGGGGGCGCCGCCAGGTCTGGCTCGCCTCGGCCCGGCCCGATTGGATTAGCGGCGCGCGCCGGCGGGGTCGTCCCCCGGGCACTGTTAGCCGTGGCCCCGGTCGCACGAGCGGCCGTAATGGAGCACCTGGCCGGTCGGAGCCACGGACGGCGCCAGATGGAACAAGGCGCCGCACGCTTGGGTCGTGTCTTTGTTCACCGGTAATGGGTGGTCGGGTGTCTCGGATTGAAAGGGGTGCAGGTTAAATATGGTTCTGTTCCCGGCGAAGATACGCGGTCCCGCCGCGCGAGGAGCGCCGCTTTCTCTCGGCGGAGTGTCGTGACGCGGCTCGCAGACTTGGACGCGCGGGGTGCGCTCCCTGTGTCCGGGTTCTTCGCGGTACTGCTCACTCCTTGCGGCAGAGCGTTCTGTCGGGAAGAGCCTTGGCGCTGTTGCGTGTCTTCTGCTATTGTGCCCCATTTTTCAACTTTCGGCACACATTGTCCGTTCTGGCAAACAATGTGCATTAGTAATTAGCAGCATTCAGTTTTCGTCCGCTTTTCGGGTCTACGAGGACCTAGTTACGCAGAAAGTTAAAACAGAACTTAACTGAACATAGACAGATTGTGTGTAATCAAGTCTAAATGCGTGATGACACGACCAGGCTCTGAAAATTTACGTATCTGGCTGGGGAGGCGGTCAGCGATCCTAGATCTCAGATCCATTAAGGCGTTGTACAACCAATATTCCATTAAGGTGAACAGCAGAACCGACTCCTAGGAAATTAATTGCGTCTGTATAACTTTTACAAGGAGTGTTTATTTATGGCTGCCGTTTTGTGGCATTCGTATCGTAACGGACATCTGGTCCCTCACGTCTGTGGCGTGTGCAGTGTTCACAGTATTGCCATTTTGAAATGAGAGGCTGCGTGTTCACATGGAGACACTGTTGTGTCCGAGCGGATCAGTTACATAAACGCAGTTACATCTCCAGACTTACAACATATATACTCACGCTTCGCTTTCTGAACCAGTAACGGCGTCTCGCCGGATCTGTAACGTCGACAAAGATGGCGGAACGTTGTTTGCGGTCCTTTCATTATCTGTGTACGGACATCTGTGACTATGCTTATGTCAATGTGTGGCTTATCTATGGCCGTCTGCAAGCGTACCGCACCCATGCCTGGTGCCTGGCCTGTCGGAGTTACCGACCGGTGTGAACCTGACACCGGCGGCAAATCGATGCGTTGCTTTCGTGTACGGCCTTTAAAGTGGGGCTGGCCGTTAATCACGTCGCCGAACGTTGTTCAGTTTTTATAGCCAGTTACGCAGTTGCACGGTAATTACGCCCCGCGTAACTTGTGATTTGGGGGAATTTAGGCGGCAATGTCTTGAAATGCAAATCCCAAACGAAACTTATAAGATATGTGAGCCATGGCCATGTATATTTACATATATAGGTAGTATAGCCGTCATATGTATATATATAGCCATATAGTCATACACCCACGACCCATAGGTGCCGAATCTTTTTAGAATAATATGTATATGTAATATATATATATATATATATATATATATATTCCAAAAATAATATCTATATGTATATACACATATATACATATACATATTATTCTGAAAAAGCTTCAGCGCCCATGGGTCGTGGGTGTATGACTGTATATATATATATATATATATATATATATATATATATATATATATATATATATATATATACGGCATATACACAAACCTTTTCATTAAATAATCTGGGCCTCGGGGCACGATTTCTGACCGCAGAGTTCGTTTATTTAATACTGCAAAATGAAACAGGATTTCCGTGATCTGAATAGTGTTTCGAATGCTGGTCCATGAATGACGTTTTGAGCGCGCTGTAGGAAGCCCATGAGCCTGCACCCGGCCATTGAACGGCGTGTTCCGGTCTGTGATTGCTGTCCGGAGCCGGGCCCCGTCGGGCGATATGTTGACGTTAAGTCGGAGCTGCCATGCGTGCCTGATACAGCGGCCAAGTGACATCCCCTCCCTCCCCCCCCCCACGTCGCATGTCCAGGCGGCAGGCTGCGGGGCCGAGCGTCGTTAATTGGCCGGTGAAAGTGGCTGGAGGAGCTGGGATCGCCGTTCCGAACGCGTCGTCCCGCTGCCGCCGCCCGACGCGTTGCACCGGCTGCGGACCGTATTTATTGGCTCCTGTCGGCAGCCACGGCTCGCATAATCCCGGCCGTCTGAGTTGGATCGGGCACTCCCGGCCGCCCAACACTGGTGCTCCGAGGTGGGCTGGCGCCTCGTGCCGCCTCGTATCGGGGAGGTCCGTCTCAACCTTCGAGCTCCGGTCTGATGCTCCGGAGCGAACTGATGCATCGTGTCGCCCGGTCACGAGTGGACGTCCACGGCGGATCCGGCCGCCTGGAGCGAATAGTTCAGACAGGAGCACAAATCGCGCCCAGAGCGATCGGCTCCGACAGCTGTAATGTGCGCGCGAAACTTCGGACATTTTTCTGCCGTAGGTCGAGCTATTTCGCCAGTATCTAACCGCAGTTTAGGAACTGCTTTGATGGACACAGTTGGTGGGATACGTTACGTTATGTAATCGATATTTATCGGATTGTCGTAGAGGCGGCTGCCAGCAGTTTATCTTGCCAATGATTTACCAATACCTGCTGAGCATACCTTACGGTTGAGCTGCACATCAGCTCGCAAGTGGCGCGTTTTGTTGCAGTGACGAATGTTTGTGGTAGATTGTAATTAGTCATGTGTGTGTGTGTGATACATGTGTCGTGTGTCGTCCAGCGATCAACCACACCCAGCCATCTGTTGCCCTACTGCATGCGCATATTTGTTAGGCAGCCAAATGCCCTTACTTAGTAACTGATTTTTTGTAGTAGTTGAACACAGGTTTTTTTTTCATCTCGTGAGAACTGTTCTATTTCTGTTTGAGAACTATTTCCATTTGCATTGCAAGTACCATGTTATGCAACTTGACTTGGTGAATGGACTCGCCAGCAATAACTCAGTTTTGCGTGGCCTAAGCTGATCTATATAAAACACCGCCCATCAAATTCGTCACCAACACGCAAGGCGCTGCGAGGTCCTTGAAATATGTGTAGTCACTGTCAGCGCCTTCGGTTGCTGGCACAGCAAACAAGCAGTCTGTTCTGGGACGCCTCAAAATACAGTGTGCGTCCCAGTGGAGCAGGTTCGTCACTGGTTCCAGCGGCGTAGCGTAGACAGTGCTTTCATTTGGATTGCGGTGGTATTAAAATCACCGGGCGCGCGGCGTGGTCGCACGACATAAGCCAGCCCTGGCGAACGTTTCGCGAAACCTGTCGTCTTTTTGAGGCTTGTTATCGATCCACGGCAGTTATTGCGTCCGCGCTCAGCAGGAGTCTCATTACGCGCGAACCAAATGAAGGATAAATGAAACCGTATGTCACGCGCACAAGTGACTTTCTCTTGCGTCGCCTAGCTGCGGCGCACATGTGTCGTCAAACAAACGGCATCTCGCAACGCTGAGGTGCTGTCGGCTTCTGGCAGAGATCCGCACCGCGTCCGTTCAAGCGTTTTGCGGGGCAGCAAAAAGTGGGCCGGGCCGCCGCCGGCAGCGGTCTGTCATCGACGCCGGGAGCCGGCTGTGGCGCGGCCGGCAGGGCGCCGTCAGCCGGCCGCGCCCCGTCCGCCGGCCGGCGCACCCTGACGCCGCCGCCTCTGCCCGCAGCGCCGCCGCAGAACTGCACCTACCGGCGCAAGTCGGTGTTTGCCGAGGCCTACAACCCGGAGGAGGACGACGACGAGGGCCAGAAGGTGAGCGCCGCGCGGCCATCCGTCACGCGGCGGGCGGCAGCCGGCGCCGCACCCGCCTGCCGGCCGCGGCCGCCCGCCCGCCGCCGCACCCGGAGCGCTCGTGAGGCGACCCGCCGCCGCCGCCGCCGCCGCCGCTGCCGACCGCACGGAGACGGCTACAGCCGGCTGTGCGGCGCCGATCTGGTGTCCAATTAGTTCGTCGCTGTCGGCAGCTGACGGCAGCGTCCGCTCGCCAGGCCGGGGCAGTTCATCGGCTGTCTATTTCTGATACGGTCTCAAAAGTCGACTCGGACAGGCGCCGATCCCAGATTAGACCTCTTCGCCATTAGGTCTCCACGTGGGCACGGTGAGGTTTCCGATTCATTCCACCGGGCGTAGCAGAGCTCGTGCTCACCTCAGCGTGAGTCCTCGGGCATAAGCGGTCGATCGCCCTGCTGCTGCATGATAGGCCAGCCAGCCCGTGGTAGGTATCTGCAGTCGAAGTGCAGAGTGCTGCGGGTACGTCAGGTGCATCGCCATGAACTTTTTACATTGGCCCACGGCTGAAATTCAAATGAAAAATTCAGTTAGCCGGGAGCTGATGCCTTTTTTGATATTCTGTTCGCCATGGGTTCACATGCGATCAAACGAGTGAGCTATCACTAAGCAAGATTTAGGAGAGAAAGATGGCAACAGGGGAGAGACAGGGATAGAAGGAACGAAAAGAAACGATGGGGAGAGAGGGATGCGGCGAGGGGTACGGAGGTGATTAGGCAGCGACAGGACAGCAGGATTTAGAGGGAAGATAGGAACGAAAAACGGGGACGGGAGGGGAGGGGAGCGAGAGCGAGACAGAGAAAGGGAGAGGGAGAGCTGCAAGGCGAACTAACCTAAGGCCTTCATAAGTGAACTGGAAAGTAATTTGATGTGGGACGGACAGGCCAGGAGCCGGGCGTGACGTTAATCGACGGCAGCGGGCCGGTTCGGCCGTCCTGCAGGAGCCGCAGAACGCGATATCTAACCAGAAACGTACCTGACGGTGGTATTTCGGATTGGCACGGGTTGCGTGGGGCCATACTGACGGCCGTTTCTGGAGGGATGGGTCATGCTTCATCAAAACGGATATGGATGGCTCAGGATTCAGCCGTAGTGAAACATGGCGGCGGGGACCGAACTGGTGCCGAGGGTAATGTCAGCTTTTCAAATGCTGCCTGAACCACATTGCGCTGCGACGGGCGGCACGACCGGCGGCGGCGGCGAGTCGGTCTGAGTGACCGGCTATTTCTCCGGTGGATTGACTGTGGGGCCGCGATTTGTGACGTGAGGCAGGCTGGACGGCCTGGAAGGCTCTCCGGTGCGACTGGGGCCGGACCGAGGACGGGTTAAGCCGTCGGCCGTGGCCCGACCGGCTGTTTGCCGCACCGATAGCGCCGCACGTCGATGGTGGCCGGCGCCCGGCCGTATCGGCGCCGGCCGGCAGAGATTGCGCCGCCGGCGCGCCCTATCGGTCGACAAACACGCTGATTCGACCGGCGCTGATCGGGCGGCCGACACGCGGCACGAGCGACGGCAGCACGGCGGCGCCGGACAGGGCCCGGCCGGCACGCGACGTGCCGACTCAGCTGGCTGGGGGACGGACTCCAGGGGGGGAGCGGGGCGGACGACAGGTGGCGTCGTCGGAAACACAGGCTCCTGAGGAGGGGGGAGGATTATCTGACGAGCTCTGTCGAGCGCAGCACTGCGACCGAGTCGGCGGTCTCGTGCTCGAAAGATGTTGGCGCCGTCAGAGGCCTCCGCCCGGCGCGGGCGTCGCCGCGCCGGGCGGAGGGCGTCGCCGCGGCGTGGCGTGGGCAGCGCGGGCCGCGCCCGACGCCGCGAGAGACGCCCGCTCACGATCGGACGCCGCCATCTGTCGACGCTAAGTGGCGCCGGCAGCGCGAGCTATCTCCCCCGATCGCGGCCCGGCCATTGTAGCGGCGAGCGGCCGCCGCCGGCCGGCCCCTCCCCGGCGACGGCCGCCGGCCACCTGGCGCCGCCGCCGGCCGGGTCGTGTGCCTCGCGGCGGCGTCCGCGCCGCGCCGCCGCCCCTCCGCGCCGCTCTGCCCGCTCCGGCGCTCTGCCGGCCCGGATACAGGTCGCCGACTACGCCCGGCGTCCCCGCCCCCCGATAATCGGCGCCGGCGGCCGACCGGGCGGACGGCGGCGGGGCAGCAGAGCATCGCTCACCGGCGCCGACGCCGCGCCGGGCGTGGCGAGCGGCCGGCGCGGCGACGACCGGCGGCCAGGTCTGTCAGAAACTGCCGGCGGTCGGCGCCGGACCATCGCAGTGGGGTCTGGCCAGGCCGCCGCGTTGCATTGCCCGGGGCGGGACTGGTCAGCGGTGATCGCAGTGCGGGGTTTTGCCGAAGGTGGGTCTTCAGCCGGAGTTTGTCAGGAATGGACCCCTGAGCGGGGCTAGCTCGGTCTGCACGGACCACACAGGGACGTGGTAACTCCTTCATAGTTGGGAGAAAGCATGGGGGGGGGGGCAGGTAGCATTTTGGGTCAGTTCTTTCCAGTCAACGACCATAGGGTCAGTACTAAATTTCGGAAAAGTAGGGGCAGGTGCCCCTCCCCCAGCGCTTCCCGCGCCCTTGACAGGTCACCGTCGGTGATACGTCAGAGACGGACGACTGTTTGGGGCCGTTGGAATGAATATGGTTACGGTCGTGATATGGACGCCGTTGCTATAACAGGTCGTCTTTCCGGCTGGGAAACTGCCATACTCTTCCATTGTATGGCAGTTTTACTGCTATTCGAAGTCGCAGACTGGAAGGCGATTGTCTGAATCATTCGTCCCCGATGGCTTGCAGAAACATCGATTGGACGTCGCACCAGTAAGGCCGTGCCCACCTGTATTAACCAGGGGTATATCGCCACCTTCCCGTTGCGGTGGGGGGCGTCAGATGCTCCGCCTCCCCGTGCACACACTAACTTAGCAACCAGTTGGCTGATTCAGCTGATTTAAAACGGCAGTCGGCTGCGCTTAATGATGCGACCCTTGGCATGCTATGTTCTTGGATCTCAGGGTTGTCGGTCCAGTGACATTTTGTGTCAACGGTCAATGTTGAACCAATTTGAAGGAACCCGTTTTTGTGTATGAAGTTCAGATTACAGGCAGCTTAAAACCAAAGCGCATGCAGGCATACGAAAGGTATCAGTGCAGTCTTTGTAAAGAAAATGCCGACGCAGGTCAAGCTAGATCATGCGATACTAAGATGCGTTAGTTTTGCGTTATTTTAAAACACCGATACTCGACAGGTTATCTGGGAATGTTCGTGTTCACACCACAAAACCGTCAGATGGTTGCTGAAACCGCTTTTATGTCGTGAATTGACCTCATATCGAGGAAAGTAAATATGCGAAGTTGACCTGTGATGACCTTGTCTGAGGTCATTTATGGTTTACATAAACCTCCCATGTGAGAACCCACAGTGCACGCTATTGGCTATGTCTCAGCAGTAGCGTATCGCTAAAGATCAAGCCAAACAAAAAAGCTGAAGTCGTCAGACATCGTTTTCTGTCAGATTTTGGACAACCTTCATATTATGTACTAAAATGAACATAGTTGATGCACCTCAGCGCACTGAAAATGTGACGAGCTGCGCCGTTGCGCTTGCA
The DNA here is from genome assembly GCA_030062745.1 of Capitulum mitella. Lineage (NCBI taxonomy): Eukaryota > Metazoa > Arthropoda > Thecostraca > Pollicipedomorpha > Pollicipedidae > Capitulum > Capitulum mitella. The sequence continues at coordinate 25,046,563 of CP099846.1, forward strand.
GAGTACACAGGTAAAAAAGTCGGAGGCGCATGACGTCTCCGCGCCATGTTTCGGGCCACTGTATTACAGTCTCAGATTATCGCCGTTGGGGTAGGTTGTTACGACGCCCGATCTTCAAGTTCACTGTAATTTTACTATTTCCCTCGCCTGTTACTAAAATTTCCCCGTAATTTTACATTAGGACACACCGAATCAAGCGCATTCATCTTCTCGGCTCTCGCGGCGAGGCCGCATTGGGTCAGTGGGCTGGTCTCGCCGGCGAGGAGCACGTGGTTCTCTGGCCGTGCGGCCACCACGGCAGCGGACCTCGGCTCGGACGAGACTCGGCTCCCGGAAGCCCCGGGCCGTAAAGCGGAGCTTACTCTCCCCACTGAGTGCACGTCTGTGCGGCCAAGTGGCCGGCGCCCGGGCGGCAGTGAGGGCCGTCTGCCCTCTCTCCTGAGGACGCGCCGCCGACACGGTGTGTCGGAGGCCGCGCCTCGGGCACGGCATGCCAGCCGTTCGTGCGCTCGACCGCTGTCGATGACGACCCGCTCTCGAGCGCAGCGACGATCTCCCGCGCCCTTTTCAGGACGTCTCTGAGTCCCACCTAGCGGCGTTTGCCGAAAGTGCCGGCCGTGGTGGACGCTGATGCAATCATCGCGTTGAGTACGGATACGTATCTTCGATGTTGGAGCCCTGAACGTAATGTTAATATTTACGAAGAATCGTTCCGCATTTCCACTGCAGGCACTGGGCCAAATCGGAGTTGTTTCTTTCGGAATCGGTGTCGAGGTACAGTGTTTTGTTTAAAGTTGGGCACTGGCAGTTCAGCACGTGGAAATTGTTGGTTTCGAAGCAACGATGCCATATGCGACAGGAAGCCGTGTTTGGTCGTACATTTCTGTTCACGCTTCACGTGTCGCCGCATTCACTTTCTCTCTTGCTGTGTCCGCGTAAAGGTTAGGGCTACGAAGCACCTACAGAACTAGAGTTTCGTCTCTGAATGACCGAAATCTAACGAGTTTAAACTCGGAATTTAACATCGTCATATTGGCCAGTAGTGGATAAATTTTGCATTTGACGGCTTAATGTCGCAGGTAAAATGGACCACGCAAAGTGAAATATTACATAACATAAAAGGAACCGAAAGATTAGGGACAATGAGATCCAAGTGACGTAAGTCATTGTCAGGTTTTGGAAATTTCTTGAAGTTACTGGCCTCACGGCGAATCCATTTCGTGTAATGCAACAACTACTGCTTGTGAACTGCCAGAGTCCTGCGGTTACAGGGATCAGGCAGTAAGCTGGTTGTGACGGCGCGGGAGACGTCCTCCTGCTTCGCACCCTCCGTTCCACGCCCGTGGGGCGGAGCGCGTCCCGCATTCTTGGCTGTCTGGCCGCCGGTCGCAGTGACGCGGATTCCGGTGCGAAGACCGTAACTGAGAGGAGAGCCGTCGTGTTTGCCATTCCTGTGGCCTCTGATGGGGAGTGGTATGCTGCTTCTTTCATTTTGGCGTCGCGGACCTCGTAAATAAAAGTGCTGTTGGGTAGGTGGTTGCACTGGCCGAGTTCAGGGACTCTGGCCTGTTGTGCGCGATGGTGATAGAGAAGAGAACTCGGTCAACGTTTCCACAAATTTTTCTTCGATATTACATGTTTGGCGTTTGCGGTCTCAACATAGGAAACAGCAGGCTTCCTTCAGTGTGACTGTCTTAACTTTGCAGATTAAGAATCCTTGCAGGAAGCGGTCGCCGTTTGTTCTGTCTCGCAGCCTGTTGTCTCGCACAGCGGTGGCGCAGGTGTCTCCTGCGGACCGTCCCGTTCCCAAGTTCGCGGACTTGCCCGCAGTCATCTGTCGACCGTCCTGGCGCGACGCCCTAACTCTTCGCGAAGCTCCCACAGTCCGGAAAGTAGTCGCACGATTAGCCAAGTCGACTCCGGTCGAGGATAATTCGTCACCGGAGATCGGTTCGGCCGGGAACGTCCCGCGCTGTTTGCCGCGGACCGCCACCGGCCCGTGGGCGGCGGCGGGCCTCGCACTGGACGGTGTCGGCTGGAGGCCGGGCCTCTCGGTGCCTCTCCAGCGGGTACCGGTCCGTCACCTGCTGAATGTGGCTACCCACGTTGTCCCGGTGTAGGCCTCACTCCTGGTCACTGTCCATCCGTTTCTGCATTTAAAAAAAAAATGCGCATGGTGCTTTTCAAATGACGTGGCACCGTGAGTACTCATGTGCGTGAGGGTTTATAGTAAATTGTCGTTTAGGTATATTTATATTTATTTGTGCGAGCTTTAGTGGTATTTTGTCCTTTTTGTTTTTTGTGCTGCGTTTTATTGTCATTCATTGCATTTTCACAAGTTTCGAGTCTGTCTGTACGCTGCATGATTTTATTCCTGCCGTTTTGACCTTATACTCCCAAAAAACTCGCATGTCCACTTTTTGTGTGACAAAGCTCGAACACATCCGCCAAAGCCGGCCACAGGAGAGCGGACGGCGGCCTGCTGGGACGCCGAGTCCGGCCGGCCGCCGGCGCCGGCGGCGCGGCGCGGCGCGGCCGGGCGCGCCGGCCCGATCGGGTGGCCGGTCGTGACCAGACTGCTCGTCCCGGCGAGTAATGGGACACGACGCCGGTTAGCGGGATGCTCCCACTCGGGCCGCGGCCGTGCGAGACGGCGGCGCGGCACGGGCCGCCGCCGCCGCCGCCGGTCGCGAGACGGGGCGGTCGCCGCTGCCGGCGGGAGGCGCGGCGCCTGTCGGCGGCGGCGGCAGGCGGGCGGCGCGGCGTGGTCGGGGACGCAGCCGACCGGGCAATGTTGGACTCGTGGGGCGCGCAGCCTGTCGGGCGGCGGTGGTGAGATGTCTGTGGGTCAGGGCGGCGGTCAAGACACCAATCGGTCAGGGCGGCGGCCAGAGACGCTGCTGCGACCTAGGCCGCCGTATTTGGGCGCTTGTCTGCGGCCGGTCGGCGAGGCCGCATTTTTCTCCTGTCATCGGCCGCTGCTGAGCCGAAGGCGGGCGGCGGCCGCGGCTGGCTGACCCCAGCCAGACTGGATTAGGCCGGCGGCCGTTTTTGCCGGCGCGAAGCCGTGCAAAAACGGCCGCCAGATTCGGGCGTCCCGTGCGACCACCGCTCCGCATTGTGGATGTCCGACATCCAGCTGCAAACGAGATCGGGCTTTTTGTCCGCGCCCGGTGGCCAGCCGAGTTGCGGTCGAGATCCCGCGTCGAATGCGGCGAGCGCGATAATGCGACGCACGTCGGACGCAGAATGTTCGGCCGCGCGCTGCCGAATTCAGTTGTCCGAATTGAAAAGGCCTGTGAGGCGGATTTCGTTACGCGGCCGCTCCCGCTGAGAGATTGGGTTTTTATTCGTCGGACGCAGTGCGTTTCGCTCTTTTTAAGAATGCTAATAGGAACTGCAAACTGTGATGATTTTCCCCGTTCTGTAAGACTACTCCGAATGAGAAAAAGAAATTAACGAAGCAGAATGGTGACATTGTCAGGTCTGAAACGTTGGCACCGCGAGACTGGAATCATCTTCACTCTGGTGCAAGGCAGGAAAAGCTGTTGTTTTTGGTGTTGAAGAACACCAGAAAATATATGTTCCGAAAACATTTTGTACTCCAAAAGTTTGTTCTTGTGCCTACATTAGAAAGCTCCGACCGTATAACCATGTTGACAAATTTCTGGCTCTGGAAGCAAAGGACCGTCCCCATTCAAAAGGAAGTAGGTATGATGTCATGGCCGATTTACGACAAGAACGCCAACTTAAACCAGTATTGCTGTTGGCAAAATTTTGAACTCCAAAACAAACGTTATACTCCGACACTAGAGACAAAAACCAAATTTCCGTCCCTGCTGCGACGTATACCCCGGTCGTCTCGTATAACTGGAGACATTCTCGAGCAGTGGCGCAGCCCGCAGCCAACGCTCTCCCTGCTGACGCGTTCCCGTTGCACTGACGTATTACCGGTGTTGTCGGCGATAAGTGATTGAATATGCATGAGGCCGGCCGGGCGGCGGTTCGATGCAGAGTCGGTGGGCGGTCGTCGGCGGCAGTGATTCGTGACCGGCTCGGCGCCGGCTGACCTGGCGTGACCCCAGCTGCTCCCACCTGACCCCGGCTGCTCCCGTCTGGCCCCGGCTGAGCCGCTGTGGCCCGAACTGACCGCACGTGACCCCGACCGCTCCCGATGACCGACCGACGCTGTGCTGTCCCGGCTGCGCCTGTTTGACCCCGGCAAACGCTGTGTCGACAGGCGGTGTACCCCAAGTCGGACGAGCAGCGGGCACGGCTGAGCGAAGCCGTGCAGGGCATCCTGCTGTTCCGCGCGCTGGACCCGGTAAGTGGCCGCCGAGAGAGGGCCCCAGCCCGACCCTGCGGAGAGCAGGGCCTCCGGTCGCCGGCGTGTCCCGCCGGCGCTCGCGTCAGTTGTCCCGTCCGACGCCGAACGATGAGACCTCCGCGGAACATTGGGCGCCGCCGTTGTCGCAGTGCCGTCCTGCCCTGCCGCTGTGGCTGCGTCGCAACACGGCGTTCGCCAGCTTTGCCTGACACGGACGTGGTGGTTTCGGCCCCGGTGGGGGCCGTGGGATCTGGTCTGCCCGTGTCACCGGTGCGTGCTTGAGATGCCGTCTGGCCAGGGGGCGTCCGCGACGTTTTTGAGCCACCATGCACTGTGCCCGCACACTGCGGATCGAGAAGTTTACGGACTGTCTGATATGCGTGGTGTTGGTGTATTTGGACTGTCAGTGTGTCTGACACACCGCAGCCGGTATGGCTGGTATGCCTGATGCGGGCGTGTCTGGTGTGATTTGCATGGTGATGCGTCTGGTGTGCTCGGGGCCGGGTGTGTCGTCTGGTCGATGTGTGGTTTGTGTGCCGCCGTGTAACTGGCGGGGCATTGCCCGTCTGGCGCTGTCGTGCGGTCCGGCGAGGTCCGCCTGCCGCTCCGTGGAGCCGCCGTGCGCTGCGCCGTCACGCTGCCCGGCTCGAGTGTTTGCCGCCGGTGTGTGATCAGGCGCGCTGTTTGCCCGGTGACGGTGGCCGTGCGCGCCCGGCCCGTCGGCCGGGTCGCAACGGGGACCGGCCGACGCGGCCGGGCGCCGCTCTGTCGCCGCCACCTCGCGTTACGACACCCTTCCAGTCAGCCGCGATGGGCCGGATATCGCATCAGGCGCTCATAGGTTGCCGCCCTCGGCCGTCGTCCATGGCGGCCGCACCGAGCATGTCAGGAAGCGGTCATTCATGACGGAGGCTGTGTCGATGAGGCATGTGGTGCGTATGGTGTGGTCGTTCTGGTGCCGTTTTCCTGCGGTCGGGTCTGTCTGGATTGTATATGGCGGAATGTTTGCGGTCCGGCCCGTTTGGTCTGTCGGAGCGGCTGTGGTCCGGCGTGATACACGCCAGTCGCCGTCACCGTGAGCGCCGCTGCCGTCGCACGCCGTCTGTTGCGACCTCTCGAGGCTCCGCTATCGCCGGGCGAGGTTTGTTTGGGCGACGCGGCGCCGCCAAGTGGAGCTCGCTTTCGCACCGGTGACCCCGTGGAAACCCAGCCGGTCATCGCCGCCTAATTGCGATGCAGATCGCCGCTATCGTGCACACCGAATCAGGCCGGGCACGGTCGGCGCCGCTCACCGGCCGTTCTGTATATGCTCCGCTATCGGCGGCACCATCGCTGACGGCCCGGCGACGGGCGCGGTCGGGCCACTCCCCGGGCGCCGGGTGTCGGCGGGCGCTGCATCGTGTCGCTCGCGGCTTGAGCGACGCCGTTTAGTGGGCGCTCGCGGGTGGCGCGAGACGGATGGCACCGCCGACAACGGGCGACTGGGGGAGTGCGGAAGATTGTTTGTTTTGCTGATGAAGCGACTTTAAATGTAACGAGGGACGCCTGTTTGAGAAGCGCGTCATCACGGGATTGTTCAGTGCCCAGCAATTAGGCCTAAGCACCTATTAACATGTACGATGGCCACGGCTGCAATCAGCCGCCGGTGCATCTCCAGTCGGCCGGAGCCGCGTCCTCGCCGGCCGCCCAGGTGCTGCCGACCCACGCAGAGGCCCGGGGCGCCGCCAAACGATCGGCGCTTTGTTTGTGGCCGGCCGGCCGGCGGCCGTGGGTGGCGGCAGCCTTCAGCGTGCCGCCACCGGCGCCGCCGGCCGCCGCCGGTGGGCGGCAGAGGTCGAATATCGGACGACGCCGCGGTGGGGAGCGCGGGAGGGGTCCGGCCGGTCGGCATCCGGCGCAGCGCGGCGCACCTGTCCTTGGCGCGTGCGGGGGCGGCGCAGGACCGGACCCGGACCCGGCGAGGATGCGGCCGGGTCAGCGGGCCCGCGGGATTGCTCCGAGTGAGATGTGGCGCCGAGATCCGTGTCCCGTTCAGATGGGCCGGAGCTCTGCCGGGAGCGGATCTGGGCAGCCGGCCGCGTCACAGGGACATTTGCTCGGACGGAAGGTCCGGGCCGGGCGCGGCCGGGGCTGTCGGTCATCAATCGCCGTTACGAGCGGATGGACATGGCGACAGACGGAGGGGAACGGGATGTACATGCTTAGAGAGAGAGAGAGAGAGAGAGAGAGAGAGAGAGAGCCTGCAGCGGACCGCCTGTATGTGTGAGGGAGCTGGCGGACGGAATTCAAATGACCCTGACGAATTACGGACACGCGTGTCACGTCGGTCCGCCCTGATCGCGCTGCCGTCCTGCCGCTGTCGGCGGCCGGCGGCCGCGCCCCGCTCGGCATTCTGCGGCCGTGCTCGGCCGTGGCGTGCCGGCGGCCATGCGCCCGCCAGCCGCGCCCTGTTCGGCTCCTGTATTACGACCGCGGGCGGCGCGCCACTGTAGGCCGGTCATCAGACGGCCGACAGGCCTGCTAATTACGCCGTCCGGCCGTGCACCGCGACAGAGCCCGGACACGGCAGACCGATGGCAGCGAGACGGTCCGCCCCGCTGTAGGGGAGAGATGACCGAGACCGCGGCAGACGACAGAGATACGGGTCTGCGCCGCTGTCGGGCAGAGAGAACAAATTGACAACGCGGCAAAAACGAAAAACAGCTGAGTCTGCCGTACTGTAAAGTAGGGGACAGAGTGACAGACGGCAGACGGCGGGGAGACGGGGCTACCGTGCCGTAAGGTAGAGAGGACAGAGTGGCGCCGCGGCAGACGACAGAGAGACGCGTCTGCCCCATTCTGGGGTAGAGAGGACAGAGTGACACCACGGCAGGGGCCCTAGACCGGCCGACGCCGTGCGGAACGGTCAACGGGGCGAGGCAGAGCTGACCTTCGCCGTGGCAGACTGCGGAACAGCGCGGAGCCACACGGCGGCAGACGACTGAGATAACAGAGCAGAGGTGACCTGCTCAGCGACGGAAGGACGGTCTGGGCCGATCCGGCCGCAGCGCGACGGACGGCAGAGGGATGAACGCTGTTCAAATACACACACCCGGCGGGCCGGCGGCGGCTGCGCGCAGTCAGAGAGCGTACAAAGAAACGCGGCCTTTCGTCCGCTGTCGACCGCTGCGTGCTGCGACAGAGTTAACGTGTCGGCTGGCGGCAAACAAACCGCGCGTCAGTTTTTGTTTTTGATCGTCCAGCCTAGCTTTCACCGTCTTTTTCTGCCCGGCGATCGACTGGAGGCTTGTCTTGGCCCGCGATTGTGTGCGTCCGATGGTATCTGTCGGCGACGTGCGTTTCCCTTCTGTCCCGCAGGCTCAGGTGCAAGAAGTGCTGGACGCCATGTTCGAGAGGAAGGTGTCGCCCGGAGAGAACGTCATCCAGCAGGGAGACGACGGCGACAACTTCTACGTCGTCGAGAGGTACGCTGCGCGTCGGCTCTAATGCCGTCCGTCCTGTTACCGCCGTTGCTCTCCTGCCCGCCGTCTGCCGTCGTCTGCCTTGTTTTGTTGGAGGCCGCCGTGATCGCGTCTAAAACGAGACCGTCGACCACGCGAGCACGTCACCGGCGCCTCTTCTCTCGCTGTCCTTCTGTCGTGCTGGCTTGTTTGCTTTGCTGATTCGTGGTGTCTTGCTATATTGGTACTTTCCCGTCTTCCTCCCTCCCTCTCTCCCTCGCGGCCGCGCCCCCACTGCCTGCCCGTCCTTCGTTACCTAGTTGATCAGCCGCGATGATCGGTCTAAAACGGGCCCGCCAATGAGCAGTCGAGCACGCCAGTGTCTCCGGCGGACACGCGAGCCCGGGCCGCGGAGGCGTCGCCGATCGCCGGGTATTTCGGCCCGCCGGCACCGACGTCGCTGCCGGATCGATGCCGGTGCGGCGCGGCCGCCGCTTGCCATGCGTTCGGCGCCCTCCCTCGCCGGCTCCAATAGGGCAATCGGGTCCGCTGACCGGCGGGGCGACGGCGCCGGCTGCCGGCCGCCCGTCGCCCCTCCCGGCCGCGTTGGAAGCGCGCCCGATTCGGCACAGCCGGCGGCGCGTCGTCTGTTGGCTGACGCGGGCGGCCGCACGCGCGTCCGTCACGCACGGTGCCGCGGCCGTCAGCCGGCCGGGCCGCTGCGTGTCGATCTGGCGACGGTGGCGGCCGGGCCGGCCGGGGCTCCTGGCCCGTTTTAGCCGGGCCTGACTCAAGCGGCAGCCGGGGCCGGCGCCGGCGGCCGGTCGCCGTCCATTAACCGGTGCCACTTACCGGGCGCTGGCTGCGTGGTGCCCGGCCGGGCGGCCCTTCCGACGCCGACACGCGAGCGGCGGCCGCCGCCGGCGGCCGGCCCCCCTGGCTGGACGGGCGCCCGGTCGGACCTGACCCGGGCCAACTTGCTGCGGCTTGGCCGGCGCCCCAGCGCCCGCCGTGCGGTCCTCTGGCGACCCGCGCCGGGTCCGTAGGGACCCTGCTGGCATCTGGCTGAAGCGACGCAGTCGATCGGGATTAGGCAGTGGATTCACGTCGGCTTGCTCAGAGGCTTGTCACCGCGCGGGTTTTGCTGTGCATTTAGGGATGCACACATCGTGGTGGGGTGTAGGATTACATCGTTGATCTTCAATTGGTGTCGGCTCGCGTCAGGTTCTCTTAGTGCGCTTAGTTGTAGTGCTAATAAACAGGAGTGCTGACTGCTTATGCAGTGGACCTGAGGCGTTGAGCCTGAGGGACTCATTGTCCGCATTATCTTCCTAAGTTAATTCATATCAGCCCGATATTGTCCGCCATTGGAAAGAAGCTTATTGTTATGCAACTCCCGCCATTCGCTCCATTGGGGTCGATCTCTGTCTTCGCTCCGTGTGGGAGTCGGGCAGGACTTCACCGATGCCCTTGAATGACGAGCCGTGCAGCCACACCCTGGCAGCTGCCCAGCCTCTGCGGCTCAGCGCTCGGGCGTCCTCCGGCCCGGCCAGGCGGCGACGGCGGCCGCCCGGCCTCTGCGCCGGGGGCGGCGACTGTCACCCGCCTCCGATCTCTCCCGACCTGCCGCGGACGCCAGGCGCGCCGACCGCACCGTATCACCGCCGGCATCGTGTGCACGCGCCACAAAAACCGGCCGGCCGGCCCGCCGTCCATTGTGTAACGGCGGCAACACATAACCCACTTAGCGGCGATATCGGCGCCTCCATCGGGCGCGCCGCTCTCGCCCCCGCCGCCGGCCGGCGCCGCTGCCCGTCCGGGCCGGGTCAGGGCCGAGGCCGCCCCGCCGCGCCGCCGCCGCCACGTCTTCGGACGGACATCTCCGTAGCGGCCGGGCGTCGCGCGCCCGGCTGACACCTGTGCCGGCTTTGTTCGCCGTCGGCGGACGGTGGCGACGCGGCCTGTCGCGCCGGAGCCGCCGGCGACGTATTTGGCGCGGCCGGGCGTGACCGCGCCGGCGGTTTTCGGCGCGGCCGCGGACCGGCTTTCACCCAGAGGCGTAGGAAGCGACGTGCGGAGGAAATTGTGTCATCTTCTCATCCACGTTATGAAGCGTCATGTGACGTGAGGTGCCTTCCGCGGCCGAACGGGACGGATTCTGCTTGCCGTAAAGCAGCAGTTTTCGGAGAGGCGACGGGACCGTTCTCGTGTCGTCTAAAGTGGCCTTTCCCTCATCAAGCGAAAAATGGCGCTCCGGCGAACCAATTTTCTGCCGGGCTTTCAGAAGGATTGTCTTTTTACGCGGCCAAAGCACTGTTCAGGGAACCCGGGCCGGTTTGGAACGACTTTCGCCCGCCGTCCGGACACGCCGAAGACGAATGGCCGGCCGGCCGCGGTCGTGACTGCCGTCATGAGCCGAGTCTCGTGAGCCGGCCGGCGCCGTGAGCCTGTCGACGGCGCCGCTCCCCTTTGCCGCTGCCGAGCCCCGGAAAGGACCGGAGGTCACGTGCTTAAACATCCCTAGGGTTAAAACGATCAGTCCTGTACCAGTATTAAGATTGGTAGGGGACTTGTATGCCTCTTCGAGAAATCGCCAACGTCCCTGAGAACGATAAGTATAAATTTGGGGTATTTCCAATCAGATGGCCATGTCGAGAAAGGAGGTGCCCAAATAGCCGTGAAAAACTGATTTGAGGCCGGGTTGGATTTTCAGCTTTTGAAGGCTGGAATGTGTAGCTGGGCATACCAGGTAAATTTAGACTCCTGTTCGCATGCCTGCCGTCATCCATGAAACCGCCGTATTGTTTGTGCTTGATTATACTTTGCTTTTTTTCTTTGTTTCTTTCATGGTAATGAACCACACATCATATTGTATAGGAAAGCACAAAACAATAGGAGTGGAATCTGAAAATATACGTTTGGACCTTAAAGGTTCTGGGATTGTTGGCTCCTTGCAAAAGTTATGTTGTGCAATGACTTCATTGGTCATGCCACAATAACAGATGGATGTGATGAGTAAAGTAAAGCATAGATACTTCTGAACCATTTTCATTTTATGTATGGCATTTGCAACAGTTAATTTTTTTTGGAACAATGAATAACAGTTCCATCAAAAACTTTTTCAGGCAGTGTCATGACAAGTTCGAAAAAATTGAGAATTCGACAAATTTTAGTTTCCTTTTTTGTAAGATTAAGTCACATCAACACAAAAGCATGATGTTGGGACCAAGCCCAAGGTTTAGTTGTTTATAGCTTGATCTCTGCCTCTCCATAAAGCCCAGTGGTGGCATTCTCTCCGTATGGATGGTTTCTCAGTATGATTTTAGGGCATGGATTCTTTCTTTTATGATGACGTTGGATTTCCGCTTTCACCGAAAAATAAACACCCAAGCTGGCTGCATTTGACTTCGTCTCCGAGTGTGAACGACTTCATAATTTTATTCTGTTTCTGGTTCCCAGTGTCACTGACAAAACTGGGTGCGAGGCGGCTCAGTTCACCTGTGTTGCGACGCGCCATTTTCCAGCTCGCAAAGTAAATTCAAAGTACCTCAGTACGCAGTATGTACGAAGTTTCGTAAAACAGAACGTCAGCTCTCCTATTCCTGATCGACGTGGCCGACAGGATTGCTGGCTGGTCCGCTGTGATGTTGTGTGACTGGTTTGGGCCCGTAAAATCGGACGGTGTACGGGTCTGGCGATCTGGCCATGCGATTGGGAATGCATGTGTCACAACGGACCGTCGCTTGACAGCTACAAACCGCCAAGACATGTTTTCTTACCGTAAGGCATAGTCCTAGGCTCCTGCGACATAGAGTTCTTTTTGCATCGAGGCTGGATTCATCGCCAGGAGGAACGAAATTGTGATATCCCAAACCACATTAAATAAGTGAAGCCACCAGGCCAGAATAAATGCGTTACCAGTCAGTCGGACGGAAGTTTTCAGGCAGCGCCGAGCGAAATTATATTTCCCAGCAGTTGACAAGTGGTCTGTGCGACGGCGGTTACGCAGCCCCGGACGTCGCGCAGTGGACCTCCGCGTGCCGGGCGCTGGGCACGGGCCTGTCCCCCGGATGCCGGTCGGGTCTGATTGTGTCAGCTCACGTACGGGGCGCCGTCCGGGAGGGTACGGCCGGGTCTGATGGTCGCGCCCGCAGTCGGGGAAAATCGCCGCCCCGTCAACAGGGCTGATACGGCCTCGGGGACGGCCAGCTCGATTGAGCGGCGCCGTCGTCGCCGACGTGCGCCGCGGCCGGCCGGCCGGCCGCCGCCAGGTCCAGTTTTAATCGCCGCTCGCAGCGGGCGGCGGATCGGCGGCCGGCCGGCCGCTGATCAGGCGGCAGATAATCAGCGACCTGTCCGAGGGCGGCGGCGGGCCCAGTCCAGTCGGTCGGGCCGACTCGACGGGCGTCCTGTTCGATATCCGCCGAGCACGGGGCATGTGTTCGTGCGTTTTCTGGGTTGCATTTCCATAGTTGTCAGATGAGTTGCCGGTTGGGGTTTAGAGGAAGCCGGAACAGATAGGGGCATAGTGGGAACATCAAGAATGCACACGTTTTTCTTGACCTGGTATTAGACGTGAAGATCAACAGAGGTGGTTGCGATTTTGCGTAACCTGACCATTCCTAAGCGCATTTGTCGAGGGAAAACCTCGTGCAATCTGGCTGCTGGTTTGGAGCATTGAGCTGTAAATATTCGCTAGATATTGATTAAAATACTTGCGGCTTTTTGTATCACAGTCTTATGCCTCATCAGAGAAGGATAAAAGAGCGAACCATGACCACAGGTCATTGTTGCGGCGTGGCTGGGACTGTCCGCCGGTGAGACTTCGCCTGCGCAGTTCGGTCCGCAGGTCCGACCTCTCGCCGGCTCGAACCACGCTGCCGCGCTGTCAGCCGCCGGACCGCCCGTCCGCCGGACCAGCAGCCGGCCGGGAGCCGGCCTGATGCTGTGCGGTCGGCCGTGTGCCTGCCGACCGGCGGCGCCGCCGGCCGCCCCGGGCCGGCGTCTAATCAGCGACACCGGCTATTGACGCGGCCGGACGGCGGCGCGCCGCCCTGCGCCGCTGCCGCTGGCCGGGCGCCGCGCGACCTGCCATTCATCTCACTGAAAGTGCGCTCATCGATCGACCGCGGCGGCCACACCGGGCCGAGGTGCTAAATCGGACGGGCCGTCCTGGCAGCTGCACCGGCCGGCGCCGCCGCAGCGGGCGGTGGTCCGCCACCCCGGATGAATTGATTAACTCGCCAGCACCGGCCGGCGGCCGCGCCGCTGCCAAGAGCGGCGGCCGCCGCGGAGATAGGACGTCGCGCCGGCTATTGATTGGGTTGCGTGCGAGCGCGGCCGGCCGCCTGGAAACACATGGCGTGGCCGGCCGGCTGGAAACGCATGGCGCGGCTGGTGACGTCACCGCGCCGCCATCGATCGGCCGGAATTACGTTCGCCCGCCAAACGGGCGGGCGGCGCTACACCTGAGGCCGGCGTCCAGGGGCGGGCCGCGCGCGCACCTGAGCTGCGCCGCCCGCCGCCGCTCCGGCAGCGGTCGTCAGAAAATGGGCTCAGCGCCGGCTCGGCTCCGGCGCACGTGACTCCTGATTTTGTGCCGGCAGACGGTTGAGGAGAGGGGCAGACTGGCGCTCGCCGCCGAAGTGGCGACGTCAGACGGCGGCTGGGTTCGGTTTCGGGCCTTGCTTTGTCCGCCTGCCGTTCAAGGCGCACTTCTGGTTTTGCGTTGTACCTGGCTATGTGCAATTGACGTCGCATTCGCGTGCAGTCGGCGCCTGCCCGCTGACCGCCTGCCTGCACTGCGGCGGCCTGGTTCGGCGCAGTGGCCCCTGCTCGCCGCTGCTGGCGGTGGCGCCGGCGCCGGCTAACGACGCCGGTCGGCCGCCGGCAGACGGCCGTCCGCCGGGCCGGGCTGACTCAGCTGCGCACCTGGGCTGGGAGGCGGCCGGGCGCGGCGCCACAGCTGCGCCAGCCGCGTCCACTCCCAGACGGCGGCCAGACAGGGGCTCACGGCTCAGGCCGGCCGGCGTCACGCCTGCTGGGGGAACGGCAGCGTCAGAGCGGGCCGTACACCTGTCCGGGAATCAATCGTCCCGTCACGGAACGACTTCATGGCGATAACTCTGCGATATTAGGGCACGGTCACGGCACAGCCAGCGTTGTTTTTGTTTGCGTATGGGAGATGCAGTGAGTCTTATTCTTTCAATTTAAGTGCCGTTCCTCGTCACTGGAAGTGGCTTCCTTCTGGATAGCGGCTTCAGCTGTTTTTGCCCGCAACACGGCTGATTGCCTCTTCACGTCGGCCACGCGCCACGCGATTGTCTCAGGCATTGTCGAGGCGCCGCAGAACTTCCTCCCTCCCTGTCCTCGGTGTCCGTGGCCGGGCCACTGTTGACTGTTGACCGGGCGGTGAGCGCGGACGGACGGCGTCCGTCAGGCTGTCAGTCAGTTTGTCAGCCTGTCGGCCGGGCCGCACGTGGGCCGCCCGTCCGGAGGCGTGATTGCGTGCGCGCGTGTCGGCCTCCGGCCCGGCGACGCCAGTCACGCTCCGCCCGGCCGGCCATCGATCGTGCCGCCTCCTCTGTTCCTCCGCTTTTATCCCGGCCGGCGTGAGCAGCGCGTGGGGCGCGGTGGATTTGCCGAGCGCACTAATTGGTCGGCCGCGCTCTGCTGCCATCTTTGCGTAGGTGATGTGACCTGGCCGTGCTTTGTGCTGCCATCTGTGGGCGACTTGCGCTACCAGGTGTGTCACGTGGGCTGTGAGGTGAAGGAATAACGTTGCCGGTGAACGTCGCCTCGTTGTAACTGCTCGTGTGAGGCTGTGTCACCCAGAGTCCGTCCGTTGCGACTGGCCCTGTTTGCCACCTGCGTCACTCGCGTTGCCACGCGTTGCACGACGCTGGAACCGTCGCGCCGCCGCTGCCGTTTGCCTGACCGTGGCCTCTCCCGCAGCGGCCAGTACAGCATCTACGTGAAGACGGACGACAGCGAGGAGCCGAAGAAGGTCGGCAGCTACGACAACTCGGGCAGCTTCGGCGAGCTGGCGCTGATGTACAACATGCCGCGCGCCGCCACCATCACGGTGAGCGCGGCGCCTCCGTGACGCCGCTCCCGGCGGCAAGGCCCCGGGAGGCGGCGCTGACCGCCCGCGCCGCGGCCGGCCGAGCTTTCAGGCTGATGAGTCGTGCTGACCTTTGAGGCTGCCGGCTTGGAGCTGGTCGGCGACTGGATGCGGCCGGCGAGCGCTGTCGTGGCGTCGTGGGGTGTTTGTCACCGCCGCCCGCGGCCGTAACTGCCGACAGCGGATTGCATCGGCAGTCGCGCCCAGATGCCAGACTGCCGTGTCCGAGATGGAATCTGTCGGGGGAGCGGGTGGCAACACGGGTTTCCTTTTTGCCTGAATATGCGGGAATTCGTTTAACATTTATGAAATTGGTCATGTGCATCATGTGCAGTATGTACAGTATGATTATGGAAGCCGTCCATTAGAGGTGTTTTTAATCATCGTCATCACGAAGTTCAGACACCGCTCGCCGTCTTCGACTTTTATTAGAAGTGCTTGTGGCCTGAATGCAGCGGGAAGTGGACTTTTGGGTGTCGCGCGCATTTAACTTGTCTGCATCTGAAAATTTCGCCGTTGCCGTTGCGTGACTCAATGAACGATCTTATTTGTGAGATCGGGGAAAGTATTTTCGCTGCCTGTAGTTCGTCGTAGCTTTTCTTGTAAGTGGCACGGACGGCGCGTTTGACAGAACTGATCCATGGCTACCTGTCCTGACGATAGTGGGAGAGCCTATTGACAGCTCCTCGCTGCTGTCATTTATCGAAGTCTCGGACGGTGCGGGCAAAGCGCGCTGGCAACGGGCCACAGTCTCGGGATGACGATGGCCGCACATGCCGCCCGTGTTCCTGTTCCCATTCCGTGGGGTCCGGCGCTGTCGCCAGCCGCGGCGCCGCCGCCGGCGGCTGAACGAACACCGCCTGGTGCTGTGCGCCGCGCGGACTGGGTCGAGCGGTTCGTCGTGGCGCCCCTCCCTTGCGTGGAGGTTGCGTGCCACCCCGAACAGAAAACGTGTACATCATAGACGTCGAGGGGCCAGGGTGGAGGGCGGCTGATCGCCATCCGGTGGATGGGTCAGATAGAGGCCGAAAAGACCGTCCAAAAAAATGATCCGGCCGGAAAGAAGACGGTCACTTCAACTGGAGCCTTCTAAACAACATCAGGTGCTTTTGCGGTATCACTGTTAAGTGCGGGATCGGGAAATCGGACCTGCACGCGTCTTTCGAGGTCTGCTGGCGGCTGCCGGGCGGCCGTGACCGGCCGGTGACCCGGGCGGCGGCGGCGGCCAATCTGGGTCGGCGGTGGGTCATCGATCGCCGCCCCGTCGCCGACCGATCGTTCCTTCTCGCCGTCGGCGCCGACGTCAGCGGAGCGGGCCGGCCCCTGTCGCGCGACGCCGCCCCCGACCGCGGCAGCGGCCGCCGGCCGGACGGCCCGGGACCGTCCGCCGGGCGGCCCGCCCGCCCGCCGCTCGGCCGGCCTGAGCTGTGGGCCGCTGGGGGTCGTAAGTGACGGCTCGGACGACCCGGCGCCGCCCGGCCGGCTGTAAAAGAGTCCGGCTTGTGGCTGGTGTGTTATACGGCCGGCGTGGTGGAGCTGTGGGCAATCAGAGCGCAGTTATTCTCAGAGTGGGGTGTTAACCGGCTTTTAAAAGAGGCGAGACTCCTGTCTGGTAATTAGAACACAGGACGACCGACAGCGAAATCTTACATCATCGTCGTGGCGATTGACATCATCGGATCAAGCGCACACCTGCGCGATATACGTAAGAACTTATCAGACGATGCTGACCTCGGTATTAAGGGATCATATCAGCTGATCGCGAGCCAGGGAACACCCAAGAATTTCTGTGAAAGGGTGCGCTGACCCCGCTTTCCGTCCCTGGTACCAGTGTCGGCGAGGCCCACCGAACCGCGGGCCGGCCCAAGATCAACCGCTCCGGCACGTCTGGTCTGTTCTAGGAGTCGCTGCCGAGATCATGCGCCCGACCGGCGCATACCGCCCGGCGACGTCCGTTTGCTTATTGCCCGTATTAATCTTCCGTGCCAGTTTTTGTTTGACATTTTCCGTTCACCGCCGAAGCGCTCGCCGGACGCCGCCGCGTTTACGACACCATCGATAACTACCCATTCATGGTGGCGACTGGAGGGTTGACTTCACCGCGACGGCGCGTTCACCACGCGTCGCCGCCAGTTCTCCCTTCTTCCGCAGCGTCCGCAGCTAGGCAGGCTCCATCTCCTGTCCTGGCACTGTGGTCCGTGACGCTGTGTTCTGTTGGCCGGATGCCTCTCATATGCATAACTGGGTTATGGCTCGCGGAACCGTCGGTGCGGAGGCCAGTCCGGCGGTGGCAGGCTGTCGGACGGCGCAGACCGAGGGCGTTCCCCCCGCACAGACGGCGTCCCCGGTGGCCGTAATGTTCTCCACAGGGTGGTGGCAGACCTCCCTCTTCTCCAAGGCGGTCAACTCTCGACACTTCTTTGTTGGAGAGAGAGAGAGAGAGAGAGAGAGAGAGAGAGAGAGAGAGAGAGAGAGAGAGAGAGAGAGAGAGAGAGAGAGAGAGAGAGAGAGAGAGAGAGAGAGAGAGAGAGAGAGAGAGAGAGAGAGAGAGAGAGAGAGAGAGAGAGAGAGAGAGAGAGAGAGAGAGAGAGAGAGAGAGAGAGAGAGAGAGAGAGAGAGAGAGAGAGAGAGAGAGAGAGAGAGAGAGAGAGAGAGAGAGAGAGAGAGAGAGAGAGAGAGAGAGAGAGAGAGAGAGAGAGAGAGAGAGAGAGAGAGAGAGAGAGAGAGAGAGAGAGAGAGAGAGAGAGAGAGAGAGAGAGAGAGAGAGAGAGAAGAGAGAGAGAGAGAGAGAGAGAGAGAGAGAGAGAGAGAGAGAGAGAGAGAGAGAGAGAGAGAGAGAGAGAGAGAGAGAGAGAGAGAGAGAGAGAGAGAGAGAGAGAGAGAGAGAGAGAGAGAGAGAGAGAGAGAGAGAGAGAGAGAGAGAGAGAGAGAGAGAAAAAAAAAAAAAAAAAAAAAAAAAAAAAAAGAGAGAGAGAGAGAGAGAGAGAGAGAGAGAGAGAGAGAGAGAGAGAGAGAGAGAGAGAGAGAGAGAGAGAGAGAGAGAGAGAGAGAGAGAGAGAGAGAGAGAGAGAGAGAGAGAGAGAGAGAGAGAGAGAGAGAGAGAGAGATTAAGCCAATGTCTGAAGTTCTGATTTTTCTCTTGGTACAACTGCGGGCGTCGATATTAGCAATAATTATAGACCAGGTAACGACGGCAGCACAGGCCGACACCGTTTCCACCTCATAAACGCTGTGGGCCTGCAGCCGACGCCCGTCGTCGGCCTGACCCGGCAGACCGTGACACCTCCTCTCCGTCCCCAGGCTGACACAGAGGGCTCGCTGTGGGCCATGGACCGCCAGACGTTTCGCCGGATCGTGCTGAAGAGCGCCTTCAAGAAGCGGAAAATGTACGAGAAGCTGCTGGAGTCCGTGCCGATGCTGAAGGCGCTGGAGGTGGGTTGGCTTTTGTCAGATGTCTGGTTTGCGTTTTGTGGCTCTTTTTGCTGCTGGGACCATTGGTGTCTCACCATATATGTTTATTTTCCGTGGGAACCAGGGAAATGATGTATTGGCCGGGGTCAAACGAGGGAGCTGGGAAGACGAATGTGTTGGTGGCTGATGTACTGCCATCATGAATGTCACTTGAGCTGCATGATTGAAACATTCATGTTACCAGCCTTTCTTTAGTAAGCAGCGTTGATGCAAGCTGTTGACATCCGAAGCAACGAAGATAGTCTGCACAGACGCTGCAGCTATTTATTTTCACAGACAGTTGTTGGTTGTCGGGAGGCTGGCAGGTTTCTGGACATTATTCATCTTTTTATTGCAATGATATAGGGTTATACAACAAAAGACGTTAGTGCTTGTGCGTGCACATGCACCTTAGTGTTCGTCTCACTCTGCAGATTAGCATGCGTGCTACCGATACAGAAGTGGAAAATGAATTCATTGGTTTATCGCCAAGCTATTCGTGGAAGTTTATAGCATGGCATGCGAACGTCTAGGTTTAAGTAGCGATTGTTTGCCAAACAGAGGCAGTCGCAGATGTAGTGCGATTGTAAACACCGAATGTCGGAGCGTTTACAAAAGCAAAATGCCCGTGCAGAAGATTAACTGTACCCTTTGCCAGACCACGTCACGAAGCTAATGTTGAGCGCAGCGGTCATATGTGCATTCCTTCAAACCCTTTTCCATGTGTGACGTTTCTGTGTCTTCCCTTGTTCGTGACCATGGGAAGTTTTTGCAGGAAACACTAACACCATTTTGAACCATTGTTGATAGTGTCTGATTGCATACATGTGCACCATTCGATGCGTATTGCAGGGCACAAAACTGGTGTTCTGCACCGTGGTCCGGTAGCCAGCAAACAACATCGAATGTGTCGTTTGAATGCAGTAACTTGGGTTCACCATATTTTGCACGTTGGATTTCATAATGACAACGTTTGCCGCCGTCTCTGGTGGTTGAATTTATCTCCACAGTCGCTGATAGTCTGCGGACGACTCCGCCTGCCTGGGGTGGCACTGCTCCGGTCTGATTGGTGGAGCTGGGCCCCGTGCGCCGCCCGTGCTGCGGCTGGCCATCCGGTGGTCGGTTTTGGACGCCCGAGGAATCGTTCGGGACCAGGGTTGGAAATTTTGCTTTTGTTGTTGGTATGGGATTATAATTTTTATTTTGGAGTGCAAAATTTTACAATTTTGCCAAGAGTAATGCCGGCTTATGTTGGCGTTCTTGGAACAAGTCACTTATGACATCATACCTGTTTGTTACTAAATAGACATAAAGTCATTTGCTTGCAGAGTTAGAAATTTGTCAACATGGCTATGATGTAGCTTTTTAGTGGAGGCACAACATCAAACTTTTGGAGCATAACATATTTTTGGGGCACGTATTTTCTGGTGTTCTTCAACACCAAAAAAACAGCCCTTTTTCCAACGTTGGTCGGGACTGGCCGCCACCCGCGCAGCACCAGAGAGACGGCCGTCTCGCGCTGCCGCCCCGGCCGGCCGCGCGGCGCCGCCGCGTCGTAAACCGGCCGTATCAGCACCGTGCAACGGCCGGCGTCGATTCACCGCTGCCGGCGGCGCGCGTGTGCACAGCCGCGCGCCGGCCGGCGGGCGCGGCCGGCGCTATCGGCGCCGATTCGGCGGCCCCCCGGCCGGCCGAGGTGCGCCGCGTGACCTCAGACGGACCGCCGGCAGCCGCGCCGCCGTCTATCGGCCGCGCTAAGCCGGCCAGGCCCCGGCTGCGAGCCACATTGATAAGCGTCTGGCCGGCCGCCCGGGATCGCCGGCCGCCAGATTGCGGGCGTGCCGTCCGTCTGAGCTGCATTCCGGGTGCCACTCGACGCCCAACGCCGGATGGCCGCGCCCTGTCGCCGCCGCCGCCGCCGCCGGCACGTTCCCTGTGAACCCCGGCGGTCGTTCGCACGTCTCGGGCCGCCCGGCCGCGGCGGCCGGCCCTGCGGTCGTGGCGCCGGCGCCGGCGGCACTTACACGCGCCGTAAAACGGACAAACTGCCGCCGCTCCCTCAGAGCCGAGGATCTGGTGCCGGGCCTGGCGGCGTCATAGCGCGGTCATCGGCGCGGAGCCGGTGGCCCGACCGACAAGGCTGTCGCCGTCACCGGGGCTTAGCCTGAGCCCCGCGCCTGGTCGGTCTACGCCAGTACGACGTCGGTTCCCCGCCTCCCGGCTCCTCTGCCAGGCGTCGGAGCTCGCCGGCCGCCGTCAACGCCGTCGACGTCTCGGGCCACGGCCGACGAGAAATTGCTCTCTTCCTCCGCTGTGCAGGCCGGCCGGGCCCGCCGGGACCAAAGAAGCGGCGCTTCGCCTGTTTAAACAGCGGCCGTGACGCGCGCGTGACGTCAGCCGGGTAAATGATTCTCGGCGCGCTGACGGCGGGAGGCGGCAGAGGCGTCTCCGGGGAGCCGGGGCACCAGGCGGCGCTCGTAAGGCCGGACCGGGGCGCCCCGCCCGCCGTCACGCCGGCAGCGCCGCACGGACGCCGCCACGGACCCGTGGCGAGGCGGCGAGGCGAAAGGTCTCATTCGTCGGCGGTCTTTTCACGCGAACGGTCGCCCGCTGCCATCGTCGGGTGGTGGCGCTTGAAATGGCGCGTCTTCGATTCGTGTTCTCGTCCGCCATCGGGCTCGTTTCCTGGCAACGAGCGTTTTCCACTTTCACTTGAGTCAAGTAAATTTCAACCCCACTTTGCATAACTACTTCGCAGTGAGACTGCCGTGCATATGCATCGGGACGTCTCCTGACAACGTGGGAATTTTGCTCACATCAGTACTTGCTCTTCGTGTATTTAAATTCCACTTTAGTTGAGCAGGAACAGAGCATCGGAGCACTGAACAGCATCGTTTGCGCTGGTGTGTTCCGAGTTAACGTTTGGTGGTCGAGAAGTTGGCTGTTCGTACCGTCAATCAGTACGTGTATGCCAGTGGCGAGTGTGCGCTGTTACGCCGCATGAATGCGTACATTTCCATACGTGTGGTACTTTCCTCTAGGTTCTAGGTCCTGTCGCCCCGTAACGGATGGGGAGACAGGGACCACCGACACGGGTGCCTCAGCCGGGCCGTGACGGAGTTCTCGGAGCCTTGTCTTCCCAGCCGGGGACCGATGATACAGTCCTTTCTGGCCACATCTCGATGCCGTGGCTCCTGCCGTTCGAACGGCGTCGTGCGACAGGAGCCAGCACCGTCCTCCACGGGTGCCTGGTCGGCGTCCGCCGCGTGTGCCGCCCGCCGTCTTTGTCGCCGCCGTGTCTGGCATATTATTCGAACTCGCGCCGCCCCCTCACGTCATGTAACGACGTGGCCTCGGCGCGCCCCAGAGGCGTCACGAGCGTCATTGTCACGCGTGTCGCTATCCCGTGACTCAGCCTGTCGTGGCGCGAGTGCACGAGTCACGTTATTTTACGAAGCTATTTGCCTTGGATGAGCGCGCGGCGCTTTATAACCGTTATTAAACTCCTGGCCTCGCCGGTGCCATGCACCGTCATTTTTCAGGTGGCTATCCCATAAATTTCCCGCTCCAGAAAACGTGACAGAACTGAGAAATTTCCATTTCCCGGCCGCCTGCCGGGCCGAGGCGCGGCGGTCGGGCCGGCGCTGGCGGGCCGGGCCGCCGGCGCTGATGTATGGGGCCTTTTCTCCGCGATACGGCCGCCGGTCATTTTATGAATGGGTCCATCTCGTCGGCGCCGGCGTTCGCGGCCTGCGGGACCGCCGCCGAGTCGCGCGCGGCGACGGTCCGCGGCGGCGGTGGCGGCGCTGCATGGCGGCAGCGCCGCGCACCGGACCGTGCAGTCGACCCGCGCCCTTTGTTTCAGCCCGCCCGTCCATCTGTGCTGGCGGGGCGGCCCGGCCCGGCCGGCCCGGCGACGGTCGACGGCCGACAGCCGACGGCGGCGCTCGGCCGGCGGCTGGACGGGGCTCGGTCTGCCAGGACAGAGGCCGTCCAAAACGGCCCCGGCTAACCCGTCGCCGTCGTCCCGTTGCAGCCGTACGAGCGGATGAACCTGGCCGACGCGCTGGTGCCGCGCACCTTCAACGACGGCGAGCTCATCATCGAGCAGGGTGACGAGGCGGACGGCATGTACTTCGTGGAGGAGGGCACGGTGCGCATCACGCGCGCCGAGCAGGGCCAAGAAGAGGTGCAGGTGAGGCGCGCAGCCGCCGGCGGACCGGTGGCGCACTGCCGGATGAACGGGGCCTCAGTCGGTGCTGAGATAATACACAGGGCGTGGTTTATTTGTGCTGCCGGCCGGCCGGGCTGGTCGTATTGTCGTCGTCCGGCTGCATGCTGGCGCCGATGGCGGCTCGGCCCGGCCCGGCCCGACCCTGTTGCGACCGGCGCGTGCACGCCAATCGATGGAGGTGCGCCCGCGGCGCCGGCCGTGTGGCGCCGCCAGGTGCAGGCCTCTCCGGACCCGGCGGCGCGACGGCGTCGATGTTTGCCCCCGGCCCGTGTTTGATTTCGGCCGCCGGCGGCGCCGCGGAGTCGGCGGCGGCTCGGCCGCCGGCGGAGGACCGATTCGGCGCCGCCGGCCGGCTGCGCGTGAAAGGTCACGCTGCAGGCCGACCGCATCCGAGTAAGTGGCGGGCGCGGCCGGCGGAGCAGACGGCGTGGCGCTGGCGCTGGCGGCCGCTCGTCGGCCGGCCACGAGCCGCCGGCCAGCGCCGTCATTGAGCGCTTCCGTCCGCGGCGGCCGGCGGACGGGCCGGCGCGGATATTGCTTGGCGCGCGACACGTCCGGCCTGACAACGTGCCGCTCTGCTGCAGATCAACACGATCGAGGAGGGCGGCTACCTGGGCGAGCTGGCGCTCATCACCAACCGGCCGCGCGCCGCCTCCGCGTACGCGGTTGGCTCGGTGCGGCTGGCGTTCCTGGACCGCGAGGCGTTCGAGCGCCTGCTCGGACCCTGCATGGACGTGATGAAGCGCGAGATGGAGAACTACGAGGAGGAGCTGCAGAAGATCTTCGGCTCGAGCGTCAACATCTCGGACGTGCGATGAGCGGGCGGCGGCGCGCGAGCGGCCGGCCCGGCGCGCCCTCCATTCCAGTGTCTAGTCTCCGGCGGCGGCGGGCGTCCGACGGAGCGGATTTAACACAGCATCTGTACGATTGCGGCGCGCGACGGCGGAGCGGTCCGCGGCGCCGGCCGCGGAGCCGGCCATGTTCACTGTTCTAGAGTAGGTTCAATGTGATGCCTTCGGGCGGGGCGGCCGCCGCGCCCGGACTCGGCCGGCCGCCGCCCCGACCGCTCGCCGCGTGGTCAGGGAGCCGGCCGCCGCCGCCGGGCCCGCGGCGCGCAAGGCGCCAGTATTTTTGCACGCGAATGTGCCAAACGGCGGCGGCGGCCGCGCCGGGAAGCCGTACGACCGGCCGGGCGGAATCGATGCGCGCCCGGCGGCTGCCCGCCCGCTCGCGCGCGGTGCAGAGCGGCGCTCGGGCACCGACGAGCTTACGTGGCGCCGCGCGGACGGCCGGCCGCGGCCGGCGGCGCGGCGGCCCGCGGCGGTCGCCGGCCGCGGCGGAGCTTAGCCACGCGAGCCCGGCCGCCGCCGGCCGCGCGTCCCGTGTACATGCGTTGACCCAGTTATCTGTGTCCCCGTTCATTCAGGGTGTTCCTTTGCGTTCGAGCCTGTTGTTGAGTGGCGCCGGCCGGTCAGTCGGCGGATCGATTCCCGGGAATCTGCAGTGCGTTTCCACTGCGGTGGTGCGCGCTGGTGCTGCCCTCTCGCCGCCAGCGGGGACCGGCCCGACTGTTTGGTGGCGCCCGGTGCACCTGAGGCCGCTTAGACCGATCAAAACTTCTCAAACAGTTATTGGTGTAAATGAGTTGTCAATAAAGTTACCAGTTTCGGATAATGGCCTTTGAACTTTGCGCCGCTCGGGTCGACTCGAGAGCTGGTGACTTAACCCTCGCTTGCGTAGGGGATGATGCAACCCCTTCTCGAGTTTTTCCGAGGATAACTTCCGAACGGTTTGTTTTGTCCATCTGAAACTTGGTGTACCTTCTGGAACAGTCTTTCCGCATTTGGTGAAAAATTTGTATTCTTCGTTGCCATGAAAACGAGTTATGGCGACATAACGGGGACCATGTCAGCAGTTTTCGCGCGCCGACGCGGCCGGTTCACAACGATTTCAGCTTTTTCTCACTGTAAGACGGTAGAAGTGCACAGATGCGATATATATATATATATATATATATATATATATATATATATATATATATATATATATATATATATATATATATAAATCGACTCCAAAGTCAATGTTCTTTAAGACTACATAGATTTAAGAGGCTTATGCTCACTGCCGGGTTTATCGAGGGTGTAAACTGAAGTTATTAGCTACGGCGGGAAAGACGTTAAGTTTTCTGTTTGGGAATGAGATAGGAAATAGTTATTTCAAAACAACATAGTTATTCGGGCTTCTTGATGTGTAAGGAATTGAATGATATAAATTTGGTGCAATTTGTCTTTTATTTCATCAAAAGAGGGCGCAATGCAGCGAACACCTGACGATCCGACGGGCGGAGCGGCGTCGGCCACGGAGCAATGAGTAGGGGTGTGGTTTCCTATCTCTTTGTGGGTGTCCCGGCACCCACGAAATGGAAATGGGCACCCACAGTACAATTTGAGCATCCACAACTTGAATTATGCTTAAATATTGGAAAACAGTTATATTCTCAGTTCCATGACGTTAACCACCTAAAATCAGCTTTGTCAACAATAATCGGAACTCCATTGTCACCCACCAGTTGCTTTTCCTCGCCATGCTCCAAGTAAGACTGTGTCAAGCCGGGTCCTGGAGAAAGGTCCTTCATTAAAGGGAGTGTATCTACTCAAATTGCGATCTTGTAATTGTGCACGTACGAATGAAGAGGATATTTTTATGAATCAACGCTTAGGTACCATTTATCCTTGCCAACTCGCTCTCGTTTGCTCATATTTTACTGGGTAGATGGGTACGCTGGCTGCCCGCCCACGTTCATTCTATTTTCCCCTTTTTCTTCTCAACACTAAAATTGTCGATGAATCGGGTTAGCGTGTCGTTAGCCTCATCGATATCGAAACTTACAGCAGCTGACGAACACCAAAAAGGCTGCCATCATCGATTCAGACAAGTACCGCTGCTGTTCCTCGAATCTTCCTCGCAGGTATGTATTACGTGAATAGGTTGAAATACGTTAATGCTGTTTGTCAAAACAATCGGCCGTTGTAACTGCATCTGGTACAGCAGGACAGAGTGTTGGGTAAGCATCGGGTGCGTCCAAGGTTTACCTACGTATTTTCCGCTCGCCGATTGGCACCTTTCTCTAGTACTGTGTACTGTATTTTGCCAACCGATATCACTGCCGATAAATGCAATAACTAAAATGCATGAAGTATTGGTCTATGATGACCCAAATGAACTTTTCATTCCCATGATAATCCATAGTCAATCTTAAATATTTCCCGGAGTGCGTTTTTGGGATACCGGAAAAACCAGATATATTCCCTGTAAGGATGTTGCCACCATAAAGCCATCTATGATTTGCGGAAATCATCCTTCCGTAATTTACCTCCCGTAATACATTTCTAAACTCATTTCTCTGAACTTGAGGCATAAACGCCTATCACGACCTCGTCCCCCCCCCCTCCGATACGCAATGTCTGGATGTCCCAATATGCATTATTTTCCGAAAACCACACCCATGTACCACGGCATACCTGAAATTGGATTTTGTGTTGGATATCAACTTGAAAAACGCTTTTAAGGCATCTAAGTGGCAATTTTTAGCTAATCTTAGGTCATCCTAACTCGTTGGCTTCAGATAACCTTGGGTGACCCAAGATGACTTGGATGACCTAAGATGACCTTCATATGTTATTCGATAATAATGCTTCTTAACTGAGATGATATGTTTGACTTCAGGGCTCATAATTATCTACAAAAATGTTTCTGCAACTCCGAGAACGCATTTAAGCCGATGACCGAAGACCCCTCTTGACAAGGATTGAACTAGGATGACCTGGATCGAACTCCAGTGGGTGAAATACAATCATGGGGTTTATAAAGAGTTTCATAAGTGATTGACGAACACTATGGTATGCGTTTCGTTTGGCCATCATTTATTCTTTGGCGTTCATCTGCGCTTAAACTCGAAAAGTACCACTTTCTGCCATTTTTGACCTCTAACTCGACCTGGAAGGTTATCCGTTGACCTTGAGAAGGGATACCAGTCGCGAGATCTCGTCACGCACAACACGCTGGTTTTCTCCGCGACGCTCTAGAACGCACGGTGTGAAAATGGCCGGGGGTCGTACCCCCTCCCCCTACACGTTCGCGTTATGCAGAAAGTCCTATACGGGCGAGGGTTAAGGCGTTGGGTGGAGGATTTGTTCGCGCTGACACGGATTAGCGCGCCATGTCAGACTTCCGGTGCCGAGTCTTCCGAAGATACCGCTGCGGAGCTGGGAGACATTTCACAGACTCGCAAACACAGAATGAAATGACATTTAACGCGCGGTCGTATAACTGGATGAATACCTCTTGTACGTCATTTTACGTCGGATCGAGACACCAAGTTAAAAACAAAATTATTGTTGCTAGTTACCTGCTTGATGACGATCACACATACTTGCACACCAGCTGAAGTGTTTCCTCGATGTCATTTCGTGATGTTCAGTAAAACATGGTGTCTCATGACGTTCTCTGAACCAATAGGCAAAAGAAATTTGAACCCAGTAGCGGTTCCCGGTGCTCTGACTCAACTCACCCAGATATTCGCTTGGATGCGACCGGCGCATCAAAGAAAAACTTCGAGAAACCTGACAACACCTTGTTCAGGACCCAAAAACAACAATCTCATGAACCGCCCATAACCCTGCTACGACAACGCACGCGCACGTGAAGTGCATTATCGTGAATCGGTGCGGCAACGCTGTATTCTCCGTCTGCGCTGCTACGTGACCATCCCCACACGCAGCTCCGCGGGCCCACCAGCGTATGGACCCGAGACGGCTGCGCCCCGGTCTGCCGCGCCGCCGGCCGACTCGGGTGGTGGGGAGGGGGGGGGGCTTAACGGTGGCCCACCGAGCGCAGACGTCCAGCCAGCGCCAGCGCCGCCGCCTCGGCCGCCTCCACGGCGGAGACCGCCGAGAGGCCGAGCATGATACCGACGACGCCGCCGGCCTCGCCGACCAGCGCCGACAGGCTGTAAGCCCACTGCTCGCCGCTGACGCGCCGCTGGCGGGTGGTGTAGTAGACCTTCAGCAAGTACTCGCGGCGTCTCAGGTCGGCCTTGGCTCTGAACCGAGGCACCTTGTCCGCGCTGAAGACCAGCAGGCGGCAGGGGTGCGGGCAGCGCGCGCGGCAGATCTCCAGGTTTTCGTTCGCGTCCTCCGGCGACGAGAACGCCCTCTCCATCGCCGAGTAGTTGGCGAAGCTGCCGCAGTGCGGCGCGTCGGCCAGCATCTCGGGCACGCGACACGTGACCCCGGCGCTTGCAGTGGCAGCCGCCTCGTGGCACTCGAGCGTACAGCGGACGTGGCTGTAGCCGGGTTGGGCGTTGCAACGCGCGCGCCGGCGGCTGAGGCGCCGCTCCTCCTCCACCTGGATGCGCACCTCCGTCACGGCGCCCAGCCGCGCCGGGATAGGATCGCCCACCTCGTGGAGCCAGGGCAGCGCGGTGAACGGGTCGCCGGGGCCGTGCAGGTACACCAGCAGCTCGCTGTCGGCGGCGCGGAGGCGCCGGAACTGGCGGCCCGCCAGCGACACCAGGTTGTCCAGGTCACCGTACACGGAGCGCGGCAGCTGGAACCGGACCTTGTAGCCCTGGCCGACGGGCATGCTGCGGCTGGCGTTGGGCGTGAAGGTGTGGCAGTCGCCGATGCTCGTCTGCAGTCGCCGCTGCCAGGCGCCGCTCTCCTCGCACGACCGGTTGAACAGCTGGCAGCGGAGCAGCGCCTGCGCGGGCCCGGCGGCGGCGGTGCGCACCAGACTCGGCAGCGTGTCGGCGCCGTGACGCTCCCAGTCGAGCTGCCGCAGCTCCAGTCCGTCCGCTGACCTATTGTTCGCCAGGTGCGACACGGAGAAGCCGTCCAGTGCCCGGTTGCAGAGCGTCAGCGCCGGCGCCGGCAGGTGGCGCGCGAACGTGCGCTCCTGGCGCGCGATCACCGGCTGGTCGTAGTACCGCCGGCCGCAGTCCCACACCTGGAACGCTGTGTAGCCGCCGGCCAGCGTCAGCACGCATCCCCAGAACAGCCGGCGCACCGCCGACCGCCGCGCCATCTGGATCCGCGCGCTGTCGGCCCGGCCGGTAGGAGTCGCAGCGGGCCGGAGTTGACAGGCCGCTGAGGGCGGTAACGGCCGGAGGGCTGCCGAGACGTGGCGATGCCCCTGAGCCTTTGACGGTCTTCCCGAGGACGCGCCGATGCTTTCGTGGACGGAGCGCTGAAGCCGGCGGAACTGGCAGTGCCCGGGAGCTCGTTGGCTCGGCTGTGACGGGGCTCGATGCAGGAGCAACAGTTCCGCTCGCGTAGTATCGGCCAAGGACAATTTTCGCGGTCCGTCCGATGGATCAGCAGACCCGGTTTGCTGGCTGCTTTACGGTCTGTTCCTGCCCGCGTCGCCCGAAGACGTCCAATGCCAGCCGACTGCTTGCGGGTGCTTTTATCGAGACCCCGGGCTGCAGCGCACGCCAATGGGGTTGAACGCCCCCGGCGCCGCTGACAGTGAAAAATGAGCTGCTTTTTGCATGCAGCTGAATGGTTGTTATTAGGGTGGTTCGCACTTCTACTGGCGCTTCGACTGGCAATTTGTCACGTGGCGTGCAAGGAGCCGCATATAAGCGGATCTCACTGATGACACGCACGTTAATATATCTTTTCCATGGCAGTATGTACATACAAAATGAATGTTCGAGGTGGCGATAACGGCAGGCAACTTCCATGGTTCCAAAGCTTCCAAAGCTTTGAAGCGCGGCTTCCAAAGTTCACGCTTCACCGTTCTGAGCAGGCTTAGGAGGAGAACAAATTAATGAAGACGAATGTGGTGAAATGGGGATGTATCAAAAGGTGTCAGGGTAATTTGCCACTAGGTAACGGGAGTCGATTTCAGTCATAGTCAGGGGTGTCGATTTATATTCTTTTGAGAGGGCCCTGGCCCACCCCATGTTGATTGGGGCCCACCCAATGTTGGTTTGGGCCCACCCAATATTTTCTGCTGGTTTTAAAGACAAATGAGTAATACTAATGAAAAGAACGGCCGCAATACATTAGAGATAGGTGGAAAGTAAACAACAAAGTCTTAAGCGATGTATCTGTACTTTTATCTCCTATCTGTATGTACCTATATACGTGAGGACAAATGCAATTTTTCATTCGATAAACAGTAACCAAAAAACTTGTAAATTTCCCTTGGTCAAACTAAAGTGGGCTAAATCCGTTGAGAAAACCGTATTTGGGGAAAGGTTAGGCTGTCGGGCCCTCGGCTCGGCCCCGCCAATCATTTGCAGATATCGACGCCCCCGGTCATAGTGACCCACGCTGCACTTTGAACAATGGGCAGTGTTAATCATAAACTAACGACAGCTTCTCGGTCAGCGTAATGTGCGTTATGCATTACTGCATTACTGCATTACTGCGTTCAGGTTTTGTTGCGTGTGGCAATTTTGGACTTGGTTGTGAGTATCTGCAAACTTCTTTCAGCTTACGAAGTTCCGTGTACTTGACACAAGCTTCAATTCATTGCTCGAAAGCGTCCCGTGGCTCTTTGTCAACATGCTCGGCTCATGCCCGATAAATGACAGGCACGATGGTTTCGGTATTCCCAAGGAGCCAAGGCTATTGGACCCCAAATAGCGTCACCCAGACCAAGGGGCGGCCGTGTCATAGCTTTGACGACATACAAAAGTTCCCTTACCATTATCCGGTGCGGTCGGTGTCCGGGACAAATCAGTTCGTATCTGGGTCCACTTGGACGCTGGGTCAGACTCTGCAGACACATACGACAAGCTATGAGTAGCATGGACTCGTGCCCTGATGTCGTCCACTTCAAAAAGGTTCGGATCAAATGAGTTAAGGTTAAGAAATTTAAGATGCCGGGAATGTCGCGTCGCTAATAGAGCGGGGTTTCGTTATCAGCGCAGTCCGCTGAAGATTCTACCGACGCGAACTCAGCGGCAATCGTCGCGGAGATGGACAAAAAGAATATGATTATGAAAATAGACAACCTTCTATCTGCCGGGAGAAACTTAGGTTTGCACGCAAACGATATATAAATAAATAATATATATATATATATATATATATATATATATATATATATATATATATATATATATCTTTTGTGCGTAAATCGAACTTATAAAAAAAGGTTGTCTATTCTCATAATGATGAGAATAAGGCCTGGAAAGCCTATGAAGACCATTTCTTACTTTATTAAGTCACAAGTTTAGTTCAAACCGAATCTGACTGAGCATCTATATTCCTGGCATCAGGTGGATCATTGCTGCCATATCTCAGATGTCTCTAAGACTCCTTAAGCATCCAACAAAGAACGTCGTTTGTGATGATAGGAGCTGCAGCGTTCTGTGTCTCCCCCATAGAGTATTTCTGTTGCTGCGCAGCATGGAACGTTGTTTCCCCCGCGAAACACCAACAAGACACACGGCACGCCGTCATTGCGTCGTGGCTGAACTTTCTGAGCCATTATGATCTTTCCAGAACTAACCGCAACCCTCTCAACGACATAAGCAACTGAAAGTATTTGTAAAAGAAACAGGCCACCAGTCTTCCCGCATCCCGTTTGTAGTCAGACCGAGGGCACCGGACTGAGACGTCATTGCGCAGCGTGTCGGTCTGCCGTGTGAGAGTCTGCCCTCAGAGAAACGGCGCGCCCCGTGCGAAAGGCTGCGACACACCCCGCGCAGGCGCGCCGTCCCCTGCGTGAAAGGCCGGGTCCCCGGAGGAGGGCCGTCTGCAGCGGCGCGGCCCGCCCGGCCGCGGCAGCTGCACGCTCCAGTCGGCCGCCGGGCGCCGCGCGGAGCGGAGCACGAGCAGGCCTCGTGCGGTGCGCGCGAGTGCGCGGGCGAGTGTGCGACCGTGTGACGGGCGGACGGGAGCCGACGGCGTCGGCGGGACAGCTTTCGGTGGGAGACGGCTGGTCGTTTCTGGAGCCGCAGCAGGCGGACCATCAGGGTCTCAGGTGAGATCTGCGGCGACTGTCGGCAAAATCGAACCCAGCCGTCATTCTGTACGTTCAGTTTGTCTAAAGGAAGCCGATGTATTCACCCGTCTTGAATACCAAGGGGTAGAATCACCTATACTTTTGGTGTAGCAAATGTGGCACCAATAATCCTGAAATTTAACTTTAGGCGTATGGCATTGCATGGAAACACTGGACCCAATTCTACCACGGCAGCACCAATAATTCCCAGATTCCACCCTTGTAAAGTGTGAATTCGTCAATGCTTTGTTTATTTCACGTTACAATTCGGTGGTTAATAGCAAGTAAATATCAAATGAGAACATGATCTAAGGGCGTCCGATAACTTATGTAACAAATGGCACCGGCGCAGCCAAAAGGGGGGAGTGTGCCCCCAGGCTCGCATTTTTTTGCGAAAAACCATTGCACATCGTCTTCCCAGCAAGCGGTGTTCGTATGATTTCAGCTTACACTTAGCTTGCGTGGGAATGGTGCAAACCTTGGAAAAAGATCTGTTACACGATTTATGAAGGATCCCGAATTGATAAACATGCACGACGCATCTGATGCTTGTATATGGCTTTGTATGATAATCATTGCAGGGTGTACCAAATTACATTGCCTTGAATTTTAATCTTATTCTTTTCGCGGTCAGGACCTACCGCTATTCGAAGGCTATTTGGGTTTCTCTGAGTAAAATGTTCGAAAACCGAATACTTCTTATGTATGAATAAAAACATTCAAGCCGAGGCCAAGTCCTACAAATATGAGGTTGGAATTTTTGTTGTGTTTTTCAAATCACTTGACATTGAGGGCATAACCCCAATGACTTAAGTCAACACTCAAAATTTATCAGGAAAATGTTCAACGTTAAAAACGTTATAGACACCAAGGAAACTTCTAAAGAAATCAGAACCCTTCTAAGACTTTCGAAGCTCCAGTCCAGTAAACTGGCCTGCTTTCCAGCAAACCGTTACAAAAGGAGCCGAAACACCGAAATCCTCCGTCGGCCGGCATGACCACGTTCCGGCGAAGTGGTCAGTTTCCGGGACTGCCAGCTGAGCGCCCGTCCGACGAGCTGGTCAGTCTCTGGGACCGCCAGTTGAGCGACCGTCCGTGCGAGCTGGCCAGTCTCCGGCGCCACCAGCTGAGCGGCCGACCGGTGCCGGTGTCCGGCCGGCGACGACCCGGGCGTGCCGCGCCTCTCGATCCCGTCGCCGGCGCGTAATGGCCCGGGCCGGCCGGCGCCGCCAATTACCGATTGTTGTCCGGCCACCGTCGGGAGGCGACCGCGGCGCGGCCGCCACCTCTGACGGACTAACGGTGGGACAATCGGGCGGGCCGGTTACACGGGACGGCGCCGGGTGACAGCCAGACGGTGATTATGTTTACAGGCGCTCGCTCGTCAGCGGCGAGCGCGCGCTGTTATCAGGCGCGGTCGCGCCCGTGACGCCGTCTTGGTTTGGCCGCGGCGCCAGCGCTTTGGTCTTGTGACCGTTGGGTGTCCGCGCGGAGGTCAGTTCGTGCTGTTAAGCCTGTGTCTCGTGATTCCGCCGGAGATCTGTCCAGCGGTCCGGCGTTTTACGTGCAGCTGTTTGTCCCGGCAGTTCATTCATCCCACAGCTGTCCTTCCACGGTTATCGCGCTCATAGCGGTCACTCGTCCCAACGGTCGCAGAAACGACCGTAGAGACGGCGGGGTAGCAGAAGGGACAGTCAGGCAACTGCGTCATAAAGCCATAGGACTTTCGCATTAACCCTTTAATCCTACAGTACAGCAAACGATGAAAGGAATGCGTTTCCCCCCATGCTCACACAATCTCGGAAGCGACGGCTACCGATCCGCATGGGTTCTCAGACCTGATATCAGCAGCTGTCGGAACTCGACAGCGCTCTGCCCAGGCACCACGTCACCCCCGACAGCGACGCGTCCGACACGTGCCAGCATTGTCGACACCAACAGCTCGCATTGCGGAACGCCCCTCGCCTTCGCCAGACCGCACATTCCCCAGCTCTCCAGCCCGACGCCCGTCCGCCTCGCCGTGTCGCGGCGGGCGGACGGGCGTCGGCTGACACTCCACCGTCGGCGGACGATCCCGCGACGGCGTCTCCGGCGGCCGGCGTATCTCGGCCGCACCGGGCGGCGGCCATTCCGGCGCGCCGCGGCGCGTCGGCGGCCGGCGGCGGTCGGCAGATGGCAGCCGTCACCCCGCCGGCCGCGGCGGCCGGGCGTCGCCGCCGCGGCCGGCCCGGTCCGGTGCGGCGGCTCTGGCTGCCGTCCACGGTGGCGAGACCGCGCGGGCTGGTCCGCCGGCAGCTGGCCGTCACAAAAACTGCGGAGATCACGGAGTAGGTCGGTCACGTCTTGCACGTCCCGGATCGGCGTGGTGCGGGCTCGCCTCCCGGGTCATGCGGGCGCACGCGTGGCTGGCTTCGTCCCCGCCATCCGCGCTGAAACGCCCGCCGTAGGCGAGGCGTGATTGGTTTCGGACCCTCACCGAAGCCTGGGCCGCCGTGGTTCGGTTTCTTTTGTAACGGTCCGCGGAGGAGAAGCCTAATCACCTTGGACGGAGCTTTGAAAGTTCTGGGAGGGCCAGAATCACTCCAAAAGCTACCTGGGCCTTAAGGATATTCTAAACGCTGAGCGTTTTCTTTTGGCTTTGTAAAATATAATCAGAGACGAAATCTTGCCTCTGTAAAGAGGAAATCTTATGTTTCATAAGTAGAGGGAGGGGCACAGTAACCTCTATTCTGATCGTTCAACTGATTCCTAACGGCGACGTCATAAATAAAACCCAGGAAGTCGGTTCTGGATTCATTCCTGTAACATATCAAGCATTCCTTGTCTTCCCCGGCCCTAAGCAAAGTACCGCTTTTGTGAATAAGTCTTAAAAGCATTAATTATCCATCAATGGAGAGAAAATATCCAAAAGGTCAGCCGACCGTCGAAATCGAGCACAAATTCTCATGAAGCGGTTTTGGGTGGACGTAGAACATCTCCAGGTTCATCACCACATTTCAATGTCGCTACATTCGTGGGACGTTACTATTTAACATCTTACCCTTGAGGACGACCGAAACATCCTTAGTCACGAGCCGAGCAGATGCCGTAAACATTAGTCATCCCTAAATGGGTTTTCCAGGCTCGACGTTCATTTGGCTCGAGGGCATTCAGTAGCGTCATTAGGACCGCGTCCTACTTTGGCTGGGAGTAGTTCGGCTCCGATGCGTTTCAGTGGTTCTGTCGGTAAATAAAGGCACAACGATCAAGTAGTCCGTGGTTCAGTTTACACGTCTGTCAAAGAGAAGTGGGAAGAGGGATTGGCCATGTGATTTTGTGGCATACTAATGCGCCTCATATTGGTAGAGCGAATAGCCGTTTGGTATACCTTAGAAGTGTATACGGCGAGTGTCCCTATTCCCGGAGGGCTATATGGTATGGCCGATTCCCAGCAGGGGAGACGGATTCGGTCTCTCCCCCCTGAGATCCCGAGAACAACACATCCGATTTCAACGCAACAAACGGCAATCGATTTGCCATGACGTAAAGTACATTTTCATAAACAGAAATTTCCAAGATCATGGAAGGGCTTGGTACAGGCGGGAGACAAAAAGTCAAAATGGGGCATTTTTGGACTTATTTTAACTCAGCTGTTTGTGGACCGATTTTGATGCAGTTGTCACGAATCGTGAGCTAATTATAAGGCCTCCATTTACAGGGCCGAGTTTTAAAAATCGGGAAATTCATGGGGGTTGTCAGTAACCTTAGAGGCAACATATGAGACTGTGACGACCGTTTCGTGAGTAATAAGTATATTCAATATCACCGGCGCATAAACAGTTGGCAAGGGCAGTGGCAGGGATGTGATGAAGATGAAGGTGGGATGGGAAGATGAGAAGGGAGATGGGAGACTATGTTACTCGATGTCTTTTCGTGATAAATGGCTACGGAAATTACGCCAAGAAGGGCATAGGGAGAAACCATAAACAGACTGCGTTTTAGACCAGCATTTGGCATGTCATGAACAGAACAGGCGTTTCCAGGGAATGGACAGTAGGGGTGCACGGTTTATCAGAAGTTTTCAAAACATGGGGTTAGGCGCAAAACGTTTTTTTTTTAGAGGTGGTGTTTTACATTATAAGTTCAAGGTACTGCAGTTTGCTGGTATAAGAATAGCCGAGACGGTGTCAGAGGCATGAAAGGGAAGGTGGGAACAAACACTGCGCTTTTTGAAATTGCGCTGCGCAATTTATCGCTTGCTTTTCGAGGCTGTGTCTTTACGCGATATTCCTGAATGTGCCTCTGCCGATTGCCGTCGTCTTCCGTCGGTTTACCCCGCGTTGTTCATTTACGGACTCGCTGAGAAGCGCCCTTAGCATGAAGACTGAGACTCGCACAGGGAAACAGATATCAAAGATGCCGTTCTGCCAAAATATTCCTTGCACATTGGTCCATATTGGAACAGGGAAGTACAGGCTATGCACGTGCTCCTTACGTAGGGACCGGCTGCATTGTTTTATACGAGGCATATTCTTATTCCGCCTTAAATATATGGCTAAACAAATACGACGATTGAAGAGCATGCGCGCGAAATGCATATCGAGCAAAATCATCATATACCACATCGGTACTCTTTACTTTACTAGAATAAACTCACGGCAACGTTGAATGCAGAGGACCTAGATGATGACCTATGAATGGACCAGGGGACCCATGACCTAGCAAAATGACCTAGAAGAAAATAACGAAGGCTAGCTTAATTATACAGACTGGATACATCACAGAATATCTTTCTAATCCTGCAAAAGCTCAACTTTACTGTAAAAACTATAGCTTTGAGAGCTATTTCAAACTAACTATCAAGAGCGCCAAAATAGCATGAGGTGCCTCCCAAAAGCGCAACCTGGCTCCGCCCTTGTGCAAGACAGAACTATAAAAACTTGTCGAAACACGTAGCAAGTATATTTGGGAAAAGTCAGAAAATTTCGTAAAACTGTACCAAATAAGTTAGAAGTTATGAGCAAAAAACCGGAAGGGGCGGATTCAGCCCCCTCCCCCTTCCTGTGGGAATAGGGTTGAGGAAGCCAAATCTTTAGTCACATGCGGAGCCATCGTATCTGATAAAAAAGGCCTATATATTTCATATATATATATATATATATATATATATATATATATATATATATTACAGAAAAGGCCTAGTGTTCCTATTGTTGTATTTGCAGTGGTATCAAACAGTTGGCGCAGAGGTCACTAGAATTAATTTGCGGTGTGGGCCATTGTCTCTCAAGATGCGCATTGTCCATTTTGATACTGCCTTGAGGTACCATACCTGGTTTGGTTCTCTAATTAAGCACCCTTTGACATTGTCCCTCATGTGCGTTGTCCCAATCCGGTCTTTTTCAAAAGCATGTCGCCAAGGAAATCGTGTTTGAGGCCAACAGTCTTGTTTCCCTTAATTGTTTTCCCACAAAAGTCTCCGAAAGCAGCTGCTCAATGTCATTATATTTTAAGACGGAAGCGTAAATAGAGGGATGGACGTAAAGTAATTCGCCCAACAAACAACAGAATCAAACAACCAAATCGTTTTCTTATTATCTAAAGAAGTTGACTATCTACCTCTAATTTTTCAATCTGAGCCACTTCGTCTTTGGACATACACAGTGCTTCACGGCGGTATCGAGCTTAACGGCAAAAACAGTACTGCTGCCCTAGAGGATGAGGCAGCATGCAGCAGTGTTATTCCCATCCATAGTTCACGGGCTGCCGCATCCACCAGGTCAGCAGGTGCATTTCCGTTTCGGTTGTGACAGCGCTAATCCCGGCACGTAACGGAGCAGCGACGGCAAGGCTGGCGCAGGCGGAATTTCCCCGGGGCGAGCCGGTAATCGTTTTACGCAGTCACGCCACTTAGGCCGGCCGGCGGCGCGTCGGTTTAGTTTCTCCGCGCGGCGCGCAAAGCCGCGGAAACGCCCGGCGCGGCGACCGTCGGAGTGACCGGCGGCCTCACCGAGCTGAGGCCTGTGTGCTGAGACGGCTCGCACGGCCAGGGACGCCGACTGCGTATTGGAATGATGAAAGAAGAGTGGATGGAGAGGAGACTGAGAGAAAGAGACAGAAAACAAGGGGACGTTGAAAGAGAGATGCAGAAGACGTAGAAAAAAGAGATAGGAAGAGACGAGGGGAGGGAGAGAGCAGCATAGACAGACAGATAGACGGAGAGAGAGGAGGGAAAGGAAGAGAGGAGGAGAAAAACAAAGGAAAAGGTGAGAGCGAAGAGAGAGGAAGGAAAGACACAAGGAGACAAAGGGTAAATGGAGGTCACGTATCAGAAATTTGTCAAGTGGCAATGCGAACAGAAATGGCGCTCACAACTGTTATGGATGAATGAGGGTCATCAACGGTAATAGCCGCGAAAACTCTGGCTTAGGATTGACCAGCTAATTTGTATTCCGGACTAGGAGGGCTGCCCAGTACCCACGCCTCCCTCCCAGTTTACGGGCGTCTTGGGCATCAGTTGCAAACGTAAGATGAACAAGCCAGCCACTAAGAACATTTTTAGTTGTTCACAGTTTAAATAGTCTCAGCCCAAATGCCCGCAGGGCTGTGCTCTGCTGGCCTGGCCTCGACCCCGCCGAGGGTGTCAAGGACGTCCGAGGCCACGATCCCCGACACTCTCTATCAGAGTCGACCGACGTAAATCCGCTGCCAAAGCCCCGGACGTTAAACGCCATGGAGGGATCACACAAGAACCTGTCGTTGAACAGCTCCCCTAGACAGATATGAATGCACCTCCAAAGTCGAGCCAGGTTACTACAAACGCCGAAAACCGCGGCGCACGTCAGCAGACCTCGCTCTGCATGTTAGACAATCATAGCAGCAAATCTAACGAAAGACATTTTCCTGGCCGGTCCTTGCCCTTCTCCAGCGTCTGGCCCAGTATTCCGTAGACCCAGCCGCGGCCTGCCACATCAGAGTTCCTGCCCGTCAGACTCTACCACCACCGGCTGGTCCTCCTCTGCCTCCCGGCTGCCGGATTCTGCCGCCGCCGCCGTCAGACTCTGCCGCCGCCGGCCGCCGCTCTCGACACGGACCGGCGAGCACGCCAGATGCCGACCAGGAAGCGGCCGTCCGGGGGCCCTTTCCGCAGGAACGAGTCGCCTGTGACGTCACCGCGCGGCTGACCGGCGCCGGCCGCTGAACGCCGGCCGCCCGCGTACAGATCTGAGGCGGGCAGAGCGAGAGACCGGACAGAGGTCTGGAGTGGGCAGGACGGGAGACGGGGCAGATCTGGAGTGGACAGGGCGGGAGAGCGACAAGAAAAAGATCTGATGCAGACAGGGTCGGCCTCCAGCACAGAGTGTCCCTCAGTGCTCTGTGAACTCCTGGCGGCGGGTCGGGGACCTGAGTCAGACACGGCGGGCGTGCCCGCCACGTGGAGTCTCAGCGCCGTTTTGGTACGCATCTGACTGAAAACATTTGAGAGCCGAAAGGCGCGCGGAAGTATTTAGGAATGCTGGAAGAATGTGGTGAAAATGTGTGACTGAAATAACAGCGGCATGTCTTTGTTTCCAAAGACTCGTTTTTACGTTTACCTTGAGTTGTCCTCATGATCCCTTGAACGAGGAACCAACACCAGGTAAACCAAAGCTGATTACACACGTTTTAGAAGAAAAAACCTCATTGTGCTGTTTCGATCGGTTAATAGAGAAGCGCAACTGTGTTTCCCAGTGTGATATAAACACATCAGTCATCAAGCAGTCACTACCGGGGAAGATATAATTTGCACGTCCTCATCCTATCGCTTGATCTTTACCGAAGCCCTGCTCGATCTATTAACACTACACATAACCAAGCAATGAAAAGGCGGCGAAATGTCGGACTGAGGCGCTCGATCTGCGGCAGATGCGCTCAGTGTACCGGCCTCCTCGTGTCTTGGGCCACTGATCCTTACCAGCCGACGTAATGCCATCTACGGCCCACCATGACGGACGGCCCGTTGCGCCGCTGTCAACTGATGACGTGATCTTCGCCAATGCGAAGAGCTTTATGTGAGAAAAGCGCTTTCATGCGTCACTGCGAACCGAAGAGCGGTTTCCCTCAGTGCCGTGAGCGCAGGCATTTGTCTCCGGACTAGCACGTGTGAGCTCGGCGCAGTTCGTGATTCACGCCCTCGGGAGCTCTTGGCCTCGGCTGCGCCACAGTGCGGTTGCTGCCCGGGCCATGATTGCACGGCCAGCCGCGCTTTCGGCGACCGCCGCGAGAGACTGCAACGCCACCACAAACAGCGTCCAGCGACTACGATCGGGCATGAGTCGATAGCACCGGTCGGCCGAACGCGGTTGAGCGCTCACCGCACGCAGCTGACGCCGTGTGCAGCGGCTGCTGCCGACAGCGACGGCAGCAGCCGAGACGAAGCGACTGCTGGCGGAGTGAGTTTGGGCGATGTTTTTACACGGAGTCCGACCGCCGCAGACGGAGGAGAGCCACCGGCGATCGAGTCTGATAACGTTTTCGATTTACACATCTGGCGCTATCTTTCGACGTACCGATACTGAATCTGCAATCTGTCAAACCACCTTTTAATAAAAATGGCTGACATGCACCAGGTTGTAGCTCATCCGCCTTTGAAGTCGCTCTAAACTGGTTTCTACCCTTTCTACTGAAAATAATGGTCAGCATCGCAGGAACCTCTGCGGGGATGGGGGAGGCAAACACGATTTTTACCTCGTTTCTTGCCATGCACCGTCACAAGTTTAATGCTATGTGCTGCCCGAAGTTCGGGAGTAGCCGCCCCTGCCCGCCCCCCGGCTCCTACGGCCCTGATAATGGTCACCAGGCCAGTTTTCCACTTTCTCCCTGTATCGCGTGTTTGTCCTGCTTCCCCAGAGCCCAAACTTGTCAGTCTATTGTGGTCCGACTGACTGACGCCCAAAGAGACAGAACTTGACTCAAGACACGGACGCTCGTCTTGACTCAAGACGGATGCTCAGCCTAGAGGCTGTGCATCCTAACACACAACAAAGAACTGTTTATTGCTATTTCTCGGTTCCTTTAAGTAAGGCGCATGATCCGTCAGTACCATTTTGAGTACATCTCATGGACCGCAGCCACGATCTGATCCTAAATAAAATATGTGGGGAAATGAGACACATGCATGCTCTAGAAGAAACAAAACAACGAAAGCCACCTGGTGACTTGTGGCGACATGATTTCTTCACCATCAAAAGATCTTGGCCAGTCAAAAGTCTAAATGCTGCTCTACTGCCTAGCGTCTTTCATGGCTCTAAGTCTTGCCGCTTTGGCCTCCGTTGGCAGCAAGGGAAAAAAGCTACAAGACAAATAGCAATTTTCCCTCTGTTACAGTTGAATCTTGTCAAAGCCATTTCCGTGGATCACCTTGATACCGGCTAAAGAGACAAACGGATTGCACGAATGGTGCTGCCGCAGGTAGCCTACAGGCTGCCGGACGTAAAATCGTGTCCAGCCTGGCCCGACCAGCGGCACCGTGACCGGACTGGGGTGGACGTTCGTGACTGCAATCGAACACAGACCCCGCACGCCTTGCCGGTCGTCGGGCCCGTACGCAATACCACTTTCACTGGCACCGTCCAGCACGCGACCAAATCAGTCGTG
The DNA here is from genome assembly GCA_030062745.1 of Capitulum mitella. Lineage (NCBI taxonomy): Eukaryota > Metazoa > Arthropoda > Thecostraca > Pollicipedomorpha > Pollicipedidae > Capitulum > Capitulum mitella. The sequence continues at coordinate 25,087,776 of CP099846.1, forward strand.
AACCGCGACAGAACGTGCAAACGCCACAAAACCAGGGCCGTCCGCCTGGTTTTGGTCCGCTGGCGGCCCAGGTTTTTCCTGTGTCATTAGCGTGACGCAAGCCAGCCGTCCGTTTGATGGATGCATCAAGCTAATCGACCCCTTTCTGGGTCGAATATGATGGTGGCATATCCGAAAGTTAAGGCTGTAGCCCAGAAAACGAAACGTAGCAAAACAGGATCTCCAGTAATTGCCATTTCGCCACGTTCGACAGTACACTGGCTTTGGTGCGACCCCGCAGACATTCCGAAATCTGACTTGGTAGATGAATGGCACAAAAACGAGCCTATAGCTTGTTTCGCTGTTTAGCTCTGTATCTGTTATCTCGTAAAGCTCTCTTTCTGAACGATGATACCTAACTTTACTTTTCTTACAGACGAACTCAACAGACGTCGGGACAGTGGATTCTGGTTTTTATTTAATCTTAAGGGACGTAACACCCTATATGCATATGTTCAAAAAGGCCCTGTAGAGCGTTTTGGAAGGGCTCATGACGACTTCTGACGAGTAATACAGACTAGAACTACTGTTTCTATGCAGACCAGCGGTTTTGACTGCTTCATAATCCTTCCGAGACCAGTAGAAGGTAAAACAGATCAGCTGTTTCACTTTACGATTTCGACCTGAGATGATCTGGACTTAAGTAACGAATCAAATGCGGAAATTGTCATCATGCGTACTAAGCGCCGTAAAACACCTGAAACATTTATTACATGGTGTTGATTACCACCGCACTATGATTATTCCATGATATTCCTCAGAGTAAGAAGTCGTTTACTGAACTGTCAAAGTATTAGCCCTACAGTTTTTAGGGAATACTTAAAAATATCTCAAACTCAGCTGCGCGGATTTTAGCAGGGATTAAAGTGGGAGCAAAAGATCGCCTTGCCAAAAAGCCCAGGGGGTCCCGCAGTTATACTGCTATGGACAATTATGTACCCCTTTTTCCTGAACGGACTACAACGCATCGCGCTACCAAAAATCTGGGAGTCAGGCATCAGCTGGCCGAAGTGATGAGCGGGCTGCAGGCGACAGACGTGGCGCACACGTCGTGATCCGGCGCACCGGTGGGGCCGCTGCGTGACGGCCCGCAGCGGGCGTCACACGTGACACGCGATACGTGCCGGCTGACCTCCGTGACGCCGCCGTTATCCGCCGGCCGGCGGCAGTCGCGCCGGCAGACGAGCCGGCAGACGCGACGGCAGACGAGCCGGCAGACGCGGCAGCAGACGCGGCCGCGCCGGACCGGGAGGTCACGGGACGGCGGCGGTACGTGCCGAGCGGCGGCTGGATCGCGGCCGAGTCTGGGTTTCGCCCGGCAGAGGATAGGATCTTTTCGGTCGTGGGGCACACTGGAAACTTTTCACGAGATTATTGCTGCTGCAGCGCACGTGGTGATGGGATCTGCTCTGCGCGGTACCTGAAAAAAGTCCGAAGCAGGACAGCGACACCATCTCTGTTGGGACACAAAAGCCGAGAGAAATTAAAAAGGCGTTTCATCATTGAGCGATAGCGTCAAACAATCCGTAACAGACCTTTGTTTTGCGTCCTGTGTGCGTCGTTGCAAGGCCCAACGGGTGCGCCAGTTTGCAACGCGAAAGCAACGTGAACGAAACGAAGAGTATTTCGCCGTCGTCGGAGCGGCTGGGCCTCTGCCAGCCAGCTTCGCGTGACCAGTGAACCGGAACAGGCCGGGGCCGCGCCGGTATCCAGGGCTCGGCCGGCCGGCCGGCCAGCCGTCCCCGGACCCGGACCAGCTGTCTCGCTTCACCGCACCCGGCTCGACCCCGCCTGACCCCGCCCGCCTCCCTCCAGCGATCGGAGCGCCTCCGCGTGACTGACCTTCCTGGAAACGTGCTGTCGTGCCTGTGAACATCGCAGAAGGCGTCATGAACGCTGCGAGGTCTTTGCGAGGTACCTGTGGCGCGGGTGCGTTGTCCTCGGCAGATGGTCGGTCGGAGGAAACTTCGGCTCCGCGAGCTATCGTGACATAACGCTTGTTTTCTCCGCGTTTTTGTGAAACTGATCATCATTTATGTGTAATGCTGCAGTGAGAACGAGTGCGATTTTCTGGCGTGGGACCCGCCCTGGGCTCAGTGTAAATTGGCGTCAGGAGGCGCGCGCGTGCGGCGTGCCGGCGGTTTCCCCGGCATCTGGAGCCGGCAGATGACACGTAAACACGTCATCCTTTCACTTTCTGCCGTGCGACAAATGGGCGGATGACCGAGGCGGCCGGTGTCAAACGCGGCCGCTCACCCACGGCGAACGCAGGCGGCGCGCCGGTCCGAAACAGGCACGTGAAACGCTTCACTTTCTACCGATGGTAGGCGTGGCATGTTGGTAAAACAGTGCGACGGTGGGCTGGAACATCTATCTGTCAAAAATCGATGCACGGATATTGATAAAATGGCATTTGGGCAAACTTGCGCGTCGTTGAAGTCTTCAGAGAACTGAGAAACGAGAACAAATGAGCTAACTTAAAGACAACTCGAAAGGCGGCTGGCTTGTTCGGTCTTCTAGTTCTCTGCTCTCTTCGGCTGGGAGCTGCGTCAAGCAGTGTCCACCTGTGCCCAAACGCCACGACGCGAGACATTCTCTGCATGACCTGGCGACGCCGGGTCACGTGGTGGACACTAACCCCGCCCGGGCACCAAGTCATGCGGTTCTCTGGCCCGATCGGTCGAGGATCACGTGGTCACCCTGTATGGCGTGACGCCGGCTCGCCGGAGTCGGACATCGCGGCCGGTCCGGCTTTTGGACGCCGGCAGTCGGCGGCGGCCAATCGTCGATCTTCGGAGTGACGCAATGGGCGGTCACCGGTGTCCTGACTGTATAAGGACGCCTCCGTGGAATCCTGACGTGCTCCGGCAGGCCCGGCGGCCGTCCTGGTTTCTTCGACCGGTGAAACCTCCGGTGATGAAAGATTTGAAGAGGCTGGGAAAACAAATGCACTCACACTGGTGTGGATCCGGTATGTCCACGACGCTGCGTGGACTTGCTGATCTCTTTTCGAAAGCTGTGCTCGTGCTGGCTTTCGAATGGTACCGATCAGCGTATGAGCAAAGCGCGGTTCTGCTGAAAGCCATTCAGTAGACACGAGAGCCTGTGCTCCCGTGCGGGTTTCGTTCAACCGTCGCCGATTCGACTTTCCAATTCATCAAGATGTCTGCTCGCCTCTTTATCGTCTGGCGTTTACGAGCTCTCCAGGGTGTCCAGATGTTGCTAACGCTCGAGGTGCCCAAACAGACGTCACGGTTGAGCGCCGTCGTTTCTGTTCCCCTGCAAGGCGGCCCGCTTCTTCTACGGTGGCCGGGTCGTCTGCGGACCGGGTCGGTGGCGGGGTAACAGCTCCGTCTGCCGGCTCCTGGCGCTCAGTTCCTAGGCTGCCGGTCCTGATGCGCTCTGTTCTCTTCGACAGGTGGCCGCCACCATGGACTGAAGCGCTCTGCCATGGTGCGAGCCTGGTTTCTTCTCGTGTTGGCCACCGAGCTGGCGCTGCCGGTGGCCTCAGCGGCCGGCAACCGCTCGCTGATCGTCTCACGAAACTACCACGGCGATGTCTTTGCCGCCCTCAACCCGGAAGGTGAGTGGCCAGTGGTCAGGGCGGCTTTCGGTTCGCGGCAGCTCGATCAGACGAAATGTAAAGAAAAGAAACTAAGTGGTTTAGAGAAAAGGCCCAATCGATACCTTACCACGAATCTCGCGCCGCTCAAACCATTTTTTTTGTCAACGGGTAAAGTGACTTGCCGCGAATTATTTTCAAATACACTTTCGGTGCTCCGAGGTGTCTCGTTTCTTTATCACATTATCACGGTGCAGACTGGCGGCGACGGAGATCTGAGCGCAGTGGACGCTAGATGGGTACGGAGCCCATTGTGTTCACCGAGGCGTTCAGTCACGAACGTCTCGCCGTCCGCTGCAGTTTCATTTCGACTCATAAAGCCGTCCGCCAGCGGTTATTGGTTTCCGGTTCGCGCCTCGCCAGAAGCCGCAAATTCTGCGGGCTTACCGTTTGCCGAGTGTTAGCCGTCCAGCGCAGAAAACGCCCATCATTCTGAACGTTATCATTGAACAACGTCCATTAACTAAAACCTCGTATCGCATAAAGTTTTACAACTCTTCTGACACGTTAGAATCGAATTCCGCAGCGGCGTCCCCTCCGCCGTGATCCGAGGCTGTTCAGCGGAACGCTTCCGTTTCAGACGGGTGCGGCGAGTCGCTGTGTTTCGCGCTGGGCGCCGTGCCGCTACCGGACGCGCCGTGCCGCTGCCAGTGCCAGGAGCCGTACCCCACATTCCGCGAGGACACCAGCAGCTGCGTGGGCACCATTGACGGTGGGTGCCGCCGTCGGCAGCCGGAGCGGGGGAGGCGTCACGGCCGGGACAGGTGGCCACAGTGGGCCTCACGTGCGAACGGAATGTCACTCATGTGCACTAACGCCTTTTGATTTGGCTCGGTTCGATAATTCATGGCTCGATAATAGCATAATGATGGAGTGGAAACAACAAGGAATTCATGTGATAACATTTCAGCTTAAAAAAAACAGATTCGGTTTTTTGGCTTACTTTCAATAGATGCTTCAATTTTCACCGAAAGAAAAACAGGGCGATTCGCTTCTTAATTCAAGGGACATAGATCCTTTCATTTCATAGGGGACGCTATGATTTCCTTCTACCGCAAAACTTGCTGTTAAACGGCGTGTAAGCGTGGGACTTTTTTAGACAGTTTCACGATTCATTGCCATAAAAAAAATCGGACGGACGTCCTTTTCAAGATTTCTTAACGTGATGTGGTTATCATTTTTATAGACCATCAGTGGCTGTAGTGGCATTTCCCACATGTAATTATCACACGATCTCAACGCGCGCCAACGCACCCCTTTACTTATCCCGTGAGCTGAGCCTAGATCCCGCAAAGCCAAAGACCGGCCGTGTCATCGAGATCATGGTCGGAATCAGTCCCCGGCCCCTCTCTCCTACCACAGCCCGAGCTGGGCGACTGCCGCTCCAGCCAGGTGTGACCGAACGGCGCCGAACGCGAGAGGGTTACTCGGTCAGACTGGAAACCCGCCGGACCGGAGCGGAGGGGCAGGCGCGGGACGAGAGAGGCGCCTTTCACGGCGCTCGGGGCACGGGCAGGCGGGCTCCATTCCTGGCTGCCGACCGGGCAAGACGAAGAGCGTCGCGTTATTTCTCGCGACTGGGGATGCTCCAGGCACGGCCACTGAGTCGGTTCGTGTTTCCTGAAGGCGAGCATGCTGCGCTCAGGTATCATGATGATGAACACAGGGTAATCGAGTGATAAGGATTTAAGGAAAAAGCGACATTCGTGTTGTCGTTAACATGTTGAACCTGTCACGATAACATGGGCGACTGGCTTCCCTGATGTGTATCCACCGATTCCTTGTTTTTTTACGATACGTTATGCTATTAGTAATAGCTTAAAATTCACAAAAAGATATTTATTTGTTTTAGTAGCATAAAAGACGCAATAGTAAGACAAAGGATACAATACAAAGGATACGCGCCGCACAACTCAGCGTCGTTCAGGAACGCTGACGCTTTCGCACCGTAGTCCGAATAGCCGCTTGAAGAATCAACAACTTCTTCCAGGCGTGAAACGCACCAAACACAATGACAGGCGGCGTGCCGGGCCGCTGCGGCGGCTGCGGCTCTGGCGGCAGGGAGGCGCAACAGCTGACCAGTTCCGGCCCGGCTGTGGGAGGCTTGCTTGTTTCCGGCGACAGCGCGGGAGGAGAGCGGCGGCGCGCGTCACGCTCGGCGGCTGTCACTGCCGACACGAGCGGGCCGGCCGTCTTACTGTGCCGCCGGCAGCGGCGCGTGGCACACCGTTGTACGCGCCGGCCCTGGCCACCGGCGCAGTGCCAAATTACCCTCCACGGCTGCTGGGCGTGCTGCTTAGTGTCGGCGCTTGATGACGGCTCCGCCTCGGGCCAAAAGCGGGGTGTTTTGAAGTGTTCAAAGGGCCGAGTCATTCTCCTGGCGTGATTACGTTTCACCTCTTGACCGTGGGATGTTTTAAGAAAGCGTGACTCTGTCCTGGTTCTGTGTTACTTCCTCGACCTATCTTTCACTGTGTCGCAGTGTTTGTATCGCGGCATCGTCTTACCCACGTACCTGACTCAAATTAAATATTAGTCCCTGCTCATGGAATGATTAGTTAAATACACTGACCAACCGAATGGCAGTCACTCTCCGTGTAAATTCTATGGCCGCGGTGTTGAGCCTCGACAAAATGGAGCTCGTGGGACTCGTCCCCAATCCTCCGTCTGGCAGAGCCCGTGGTCTTGCCTACAACTGGACCACAGCTGTCAGACGGTCTTCAGATGGACCTAAGCTGTCTTGTTTTGGAGCATTACAGGCCAGTTCGGTACGCCGTGACAGGCCCTATCGCTCCGTCCCTCCCATCCGAGCCGCGGTCTTCAGAGACGCCACTGGAAGGTGACGCTAGTCATCTGGAAGTCGCAGATCGAAATGACGTCCTCTCGTCTAGCTTGTTAAAAGATTAAACACGTAGAAATGGCCTTTAAAACGTCAACTACTGGCAGGATTGCAGCGAAGTCTCGAGGGTGCGAATACGAAGCGTTTCGCCAGGGACAGCCTTTGCTTACAAATGAACGGAACTAGACGACACTTTTCATGGACATAATCAGCCGATGTGGCGGGATATGTACATTTCGAGGACGCGCCAAAGCTTCATGATTATTGCTCAGCTTATTTTTTGAACAAGCGATATTTGTAAAGAATAACAATGGTCATATGAGCAACGCAGGCAGTCTCTTGTCCGGTTTTGACAAAAACCATTAAACGTTTCAAGGTTCGAATTTTGAAAAGTACGCGGCGCCAGTCTCCTTTATCTATGCACAAGTACAACGAAAGTGCAAAGTCCGGGAAACGACTAGGGCGAGTTGCGAACATCACAAAACATACGACTGAACATAGTGTTTTGTGTAGGGATAAATTATGCAGCAATTTATTTATGTCTTATTATTTTTCACATATAGCGCTCATAACTGTACCTTAGTCACTGCGAACAAAGGTCCAATAAAGAGCCTTGGGCGCACTCACAACTATACTCTGCTGTCTGCGGCAGTCGATTGGTTGGTGCGGGGCTGGGAGACACCAGGAGTCACAGTGACATCTCAGGGAACGCCAGCTGTCTGGGTAGTGGTGGTGGGCGAAGGACGGCCCCAGTTGTCTGGGTGATGATGGTTGTCCCAGTTGTCTGGGCGTCGCTGTTCAAGACGGTCTTAATTGTCTGGATATTGACGGCTGACCAGGACAGACCTGGCTGTCTGGATGCTGGCTGATCAGAATGCCTGGATGGCGGTGGCTGGTGAGAACGACTGGGTGGTTTCGGCTGGTCAGGACGGTCTGCCGCTGACGTCAGCGCACCGGTCCGTTACCCACGGCGTTTCCGCCGTCTGCCGTTACGATCGGCGCCGAAAAATCCAGCCAACAGCCGTGGCTGTCCGCTCCGCGGGAGGTATCAGAGCCTCGCTAATGACCGCCAGCGACACAGCGACCACAGCCCGGCCAGTGTCCTGGACGGGGTCTGCTTTCCCAACAAATCTCTCTCTCTCTCCCTCTCTCCCTCTCTCTCTCCCTCTCCCCTCCTTCCCTCTCTCTCTTTCTCTCTTCCACTCTCTATCTTTCCTTTTCCCTCTTCCTCTCTCGCCCTCTCTCTCTCTCTCTCTCTCTCTCTCTCTCTCTCAAGGTTTCAATGACCTGTCGCGTGCCAACGTCTTCGTGGGAGAGCCTCGCTGTGTCCCATGTTTTCCGATGCTGTTCCAGAGTGCCATCTGGCGGACTTCAGCTCTGGCTCCGCCCGGGAGAAGCTGCCGTTCGTCTTCATGCCTCAGCCGGGCCAGCTGGTGCATCCGTCAGCCGAAATCACCATGGCGGGTCAGTGGGGTCACGTGAGCCGCAGATAGGTGGCAAAGCGAGGCCGCCTTAAAGGCAGATGGAAGGAATTCATTCGCTTGCCTCGTGGTCCTGAGATCAGGGCTAACGCCCCGCTGTTTCACGGGTAGTTCATAGCAAAAACCATCGAGGGCAGAGCTGGCGATTACCTAAGGTCCGTGTTGTAACATCTGAGATCTTGCGTGCCTGACCCCTTAACATCCGATATGGTCGTTATTCAGGTTGAGCGCGAGATAGGCCACTGTGAGTCGAATGCGGCCTACGAATGACAATGAACCGCCTGCTGGTGCCGATAAAAACTCAGATTGTGTTAGCAGCGTTTTAGGGGTTTAATTAACCAGTCAACGAACCAATGAGTTTCATTAACATTCAGTGGCCACCGCAGCTGCCTTTGCTTCACCAGAGCTGAGCTCTGACGTCATCCCTCCTCCCCAGATCCGATTTCTGACGTCGCCTATCCTCCCCCTGATCTGATGTCTGACATCGCCCCTCGTGTCCCAGATCTGACGCCGCCCCTGCTCCAGAGATGTCACGTTTGTCGTCGCCCCTGCTCCCCAGATCTGACGCCGGACGACCAGCCGGTGATCGCGCCCGTCTGCGTCGTCTCCGGCTCCGAGGTCATCACCCGCTCCGGCTGGCTCGCCATCAACTCCAGCTTCGAGCCGCCTTTCAGGCTGCGCCGCGACCACGGCAAGACCTTCCTGCAGGTGACTATCTCCCTGGGGACACCCTCCCAGCGGATGAAGATCTTGAAAGCACGCCGTCCAGAAAACGCTCTGTCTCGTGACGGAGTATTTCCATTTGGCAATCACCTTTCCTGGGGGTAGTGGGGCGGGGCTCGGCCAGCGACGGCAGTCAGCGCTGGGATGAACGCCATCCGACATATACCGTCGTTGCAGTGGGTCGGCAAAGGGCGTGAGCGCGGAGGCGGTGGCCGGCAGGGTGGTGCTGGTGCGCCTGCTCTGCAAGGACGCCGGAAATCCGCTCCGGCGGAGGTTCTCGCCCTGTGTTGCCTTCCGAGTCGCCGGAACTCGAGGTGAGGCGCTCTAAAGGACTGAAACGGAGTGCATGTGCAATCAGAAATGAATGTCGCATGAGGAAAAATATCGAAACCTTTGCCAGCGCACGCAATCAAATAAGAGCATACCAATTGATGGGGTCATAACTGCACATTTTTTGCTCTTGACGAGTCTAAAATTGACTGGTATCAGCCGGCCACTGTTCACCAGCGCTCCTTATACGGTATCTTCCCCGGCTGGGAAGAACGTCCGAAGATCGTCGGAGCCTGCAGTCGGTCCATTTTTGCGCCTTCCATGATCTGTGCTTTCTCACCTGTCCAACCTCCCCTGACCTCTCGTGTCTGCTGACCTGTCCGCAGGTCCCGAACAGGACAGTGCGGCGTCCGTGCAGGGCACCAGCTCGCTGGCCATCGGCCTAAGCGTAGCCGCGCTGCTGGCGCTCTATCTGGTGGCCATGATCGGATACTTGGCTTACCGGCGTCGCCGCAAGAGGGGAGGCGATCGCCTGATCGAAGACGCGCTCATGGGCAAAACCAGACGCAGCGCAATCAAGACCAGAATCCGTGACCACCAGGGCAGACGGAGGGACGACAGCAGCAGCGACGAAGTGAGCCAATAGAAAACAGTACCGCATTCTGGCGAGGACTCGCCTAATTACACGTCATGAAATACGTGCTTCTGTTGCATGCCGTGGTAAACACGTGCAAACAGCAACGGCTTAATTCCCGTGTAGCCAAAACTCACAGCATTTTGAATCCTGAGTGATGAATTTGGAAATGGTTCTTTTCGAGAGGACCGTGGATGTCCGTGTCGTCGTCCATTCGAGAGGACAGTGGACGTTTGTCGACACTGACGGATGTCTGCAGCAGGCGAAACGACAGTTCCGGTCCGTATTACAGGCCCCAGCCTCTCCCCGGCCGTTCGGGGGCGGTTCCGGATCGATGGCTTCCGCCGAGGTCGGCGAGAGGGCGCCGGAGACCCTGCTGTCGGCTCTGGTCAAGTCCCAATGGAACTCGGAACCTCTCTCGGACGGTGAAGAGGACGACAGGTCAGCGGTCGTGGCACTGTGTGGAGACCTGCTTAGCTGGCTGTGAAGTGGCTGGCAACGGAAAGACTTCATAGGATTTCGAAAAAGAGGGCAGAAAAAGTGCATGATATGTTGCGGTAGATTTGAATGCAAGAAACGATGGTTGCCATATCTCATCTGTACTGGGTGCCGTCAGCTTGTGATATCTTCTGTTACGCACGTTGCATTTTTCCCGCTCCGCGCAATCTTGGTTTGTGCGCCGTTATCTGTTCGTGTCTCTGTTGCCAAAAAAATCTGACAATATGGCCGGTGCCACTTTTCTCAGCGTTCGTGAATCTCCGCAAAAGAAACTCTATTTCACCACGGACTTTTTCGACCCCGACCTGCTGCACGTGAGTCCGCCACGGGGAGGGAGCAGTGCCGTTGGGCAGTCTGCAGCGCTAAAAAACGCAGTCGTGACACATTATTACGCTTGGGACGGCAGCGCTGTGCGCATGTGTTATATTTAAGGTGTTCGCACCGTTTGCCATGTCTAACGCGTCTGGAGCGTTGTTCAGCACGACGCAGCAAAGAAAGAGATGTGATGCATGGAAATACCGGTGCTGGCGCAGTAACCGATCACTCTCCCGGCGGCTGTAGGACCCGCCGCCCGCCGCGCTCGAGTTTGTCGCCCGCATCCGGGAGATGATGGTGGTGGCGAAGCAGAAGCTGCAGACGCGCCAGTACCAGCCGTCGCTGTCGCCGATCGCCGAGGCCGCGGAGGAGGAGGCGCCGACGGCCGCTCGCGTCGACATCGACAGCTGGCTGGAGGCGGTGGTGCGCGGCGCCGGGCCGGCGCCGGCGGCCACCACCAGCTGGCTCCAGCGGGCCGGGCAGCGGGCGGGCGCCGGCCGCGGGCCGGTGGCGGAGGCATCGGCCGGCCGGCGACGAGTCGTCGACGCCGACGCCGGCCAGGAGACGGCCAGCGGCGACTCGGACGGCGAGACGGCGCCGGCGGCCAGCCTCGGCGAGCCGTGGTCTGAGTCGGACGCCGAGCTCGACTCCGACTGCACCCTGGACGGTGCCTCCGAGAGCGGCGAGTCGGGCTCCGGCTCAGAGGCGGCCGCCGCGCGCCCGCCGGCGCCCCGCCCCGGCGCCGACGACGCCTACGAGGACATCAGCGTCTGCAGCCGGGCGGCGCCGGCGGCCGGCGCCGGTCGGGCTGGCTCGGACGCCGACGACGCGTCGCTCGACGCCGCGACGCTCGAGAGGCGTCTGCTGCGGGTGGCGGGCGCGCGGCGCGACGGCAAGCGCACCTTCAAGGACGACTCGCTCGAGCGGCGGCGCGCCGGCGGCGGCGAGCGGCTGGCGCTGGCGCTCGACACCTCGCTCGAGAGCAACGAGTCGGCGTACCGGTACTGGGGCTCACTGCGCTCCACCTCCGACGCCAGCTCCAACTACTCGCGCATCAACTTCGTCTCGGGCCGGGGGCAGCCGAGCGAGCCGGCCGCCGGCGACGGCGGCGCCAGCCCGAAGCGGCTGAAGACGTTCAAGGACTACAGCGCGGTGCGGTACGGCGCCAAGGTGTCGCTGCTCGACCAGTGGCAGCGGAAGGCGGAGCAGGCGCGCTGCGGCTCGCCGGCGTCCGTGGCGTCCTCCGTCAGCGCGCTGTCGCCGGAGGTCAGGCCCTCGGACATCGCCGAGTGTCAGTCTGCGTCCAGCACGCTGGGGCGCCGGAAGGCGGAGGAAGCCAGCCCGCCAGTGCCGCCCAAATCGGCGGCGGCGCCGACGCCACCCGCGCCAGCGGCGCCGCCTCTGCCGCCCCGCGCCGTCACCGCCAAGGGGCCGTCGCACCCTGGGCGGCCGCAGCCGGCTCCCGCCGCCCCCAGCGCCGCCCTGTCGCCGCCGCCGCGACCGGAGCGCGCCGCCCACCAGCCGCCGCTGCCGCCCAAACGAGCGCCGGCGCCGCCGCCCCTGCCCAGCAAGGCGCGCGCTCCGGCGCCGCCCGCCCACGCGCGTCTGCCGGCCGCCCGGCCGGAGGGACCGGCAGAGCGGGCGGCCCGCCGGCGCCGTCAGGACAGCGCCGGCGAGAGCGAGACCAACTCGACCGGCTCCTCCCACAACGACGAATCGGACGGCGCCGGCTCGCACGTCTCGGACGGCTCCGACTTCCGGCTGCCGGACGGCGCCGGCCGCCAGCCGGCCGCGGACGGCGCGCCGTTCGGCCGGCGCCGCCAGGTGCCGCCCCCTGGCGACGGCTCGCGGCCGGCGTCCGCGTCGGCGAGAGTCCATGCCCGGAACCCGGCAGACGGGGGATCGAGGGCGGTGGGCGCCGCAAAAACGTCGACGGAATCCCAGAGCGCGCGGCAGCCGTGGCGAGCCCCGGCCGGTGACGGACTGGAGAAAGCCGGCCCCGCTCGGGCCTCCGGCCGCGGCGCCCAGGTCAGGGGCAGCAGTCTGAAACTGCTGGTCGAGAAGTTCGACGGTGCTGAGGCTGTTCAGGTGAAAGGCTTGGCCAGGAACAGAACGGTGCCGGTGCAGTGATGCCGGTATTTGCGGGCGTGTCGACATTGAGCTCAATGGGGTTGTAGTACGTGTTGGCTGTCGAGATCATAGACGCTGGGACTATTTCGAATTGGACGTTGAGCAATGTCGGATGTTATGGTAAGCCTCTGCCTACGACGGACGTTTGCGGTGTTGCGTAAGCAGATGGCACGTGTTTGTAGCTCATCGAGCGTTTTACGTGACCAGGTGCTGGGGAAAATAATGACAGCATGTGCAAGAGAGATGCGAAGTCTCGACAAGTCGTTTCACTTTACTGTGCTAATATCTCATCAAGGATGCTTCTATGCCGACCAAGCAAATTAAAAGCGTTTAAACGTCTTTTGAAAGCGAATTTTTATAGCGTTTACTCACTCAAAATGCTCGTCACATGTCATCCAGTCCACTTTGATGGCTCGCCTCCGATGAAACAAATTCAAAACGTTTGAACGTCGTTGAAAATAAATTTTTAGTGATTCCTCACACAAAATACTCGCCACACATCAGCCAGTTCACTTTCTAAAATGAAAAGATGACTTTCATTTGCATGCTCATAGCCTCGGTTCCAATCCCCGCTCACCTGGGGATAAAGGCACCGGGACAAGGCCGGCAACAATCAGCTATTTCGCGTTTCAGTGCGTTTTGGGTCGCGTCAATGTTTTTGACAGCACCGCGCACGAAGCCACGGTAGATTGTCACACAGGCCCAGTATTAAATAGCATGTTTTCCATTTCATGATAATTTAATTATTTCCGTTCTTGTTACAATGTCTTGTGTGATCGCGTCGTGTCGCCGAATGAGACCGAAATAAATGGGATTGACCCCGAACAGCAACGTTTTTTTTTCATATGCGTTCTCGATGTACAGACTCGTTTCTCGGTGCCCATGAGAAATGAGTGACCCGACAGACAGTGGCGAAATATGGCTTACTGTAAGCTGATTTTCACGGCCTTGTTACGGGCTACTTGTTCGGAGAGTTTAAAACTTCTCCTTATGCTCGAATTGGGTCTTCCCTCAGAGACAAATTTTGATGCGCAACACTCAGGCCGAACAGGGCTGTCCGGAGATAAGCCGATCAAAAACGGTTTTTATTCTCTCCAAACTCTGTAAACCGGCTATAACAACAATGCCTTATATGAATCGCATGCCGATCAGGGACGTAGCCAAGGGGAACCATGGAGGCCATGGCCCCCCTGAGCCAAGCGGTCTACATTAGATAGATAGCGACAGGGGCGTAGCCAGGATTCCGCCCGGGGTGGGGGAAATCGGATTAAGGGGGCCCTCGTAACCAATGGGGGCCCTCACCAGGGGCGGCTCCAGGATTTCGTCAAGGCGGGGGCAGGGGAGTGGAGGCGAATGGTCAGCGCGAGCCCCCGTTTTTGTGCCTTTCAGATATGACAAATGATGTAATTTTGCTTTTTTACCATATAAAATAACCAAAAAATTCAAACGCGCCACCTTATTTGAAAAAATTCTTCGTTTTGTTCCCAAACAAAGTGGCCGAAATATGACAAAAACAGCGAGATTTTAGGCGGTTCCGTCCCTCCCTCCATTTGAAATGCCGTGTCTGCATCTGGTTCAGGAACCCATCTGTCTCCCTCCCCCATCCCTTATCTTCTGGGGATATTTTTGCCAGCTTGGTTTAGGTTCCCTCTTGCAGTTACAGGGACATCTTTGGTGGTCTCGGGCCGTCTGCCGTGCCAGGACCCTCTAGTGATCTCAGTTCGCAGTTTCAGGGACGCTTAAGCCATCTCAGGTTCCCTCCTGTCGTCCCTGGGACATTTTTGCCGTCTGAGGAGCCCCTCAGGCACTAAAAAGACCCTCTATAAGTCTCTCTCTGCCGTGACAGAGGCGCCTCTGACAATCCTCTAGGTCCTTTGGCCGTTTCAGGAGCAGTCTGGAAGTCTCAAGATCTAATAGCTTCAGGTAACCTTCTGGTCGTCTCAGAGGCCCCTATTGCTGGAGACTTCTAGATAGCAGTCTCAAAGGTCCCTCTCTAGCAGTCTCAGTGCACCCCCTGTGGTCCTGGGTACTTCTTTTATCGTCTATGGGAAACATTTTTGCCATCTCAGGGGCCCTCTGGCAGTTACAAAAGACCTTTTGACAACTTCAGGGCCCCTGTGCAGTGTCATAGGCCCTCTGAACGTCTCTGGTAGTCTCCATGGCGGTATCAGGGGTCTTCCTCTGTTACATGAGGTATATTTTAGGGTCCCTCCAACCGTAACAAGGGGCTTTTTTGACGCTTCAGTTCAGGGGCCCTTGCCCGGACCAAGAGCCCGCTTATTACATTCGGGGACCCTCTGATCGTCCAGCGCCCCCACAAAACCCAAATACCATCTCAGAGGTCCTCTTATCGTCTTTGCCTCGCAGGGTTCCTGCGACCATCTGACCTTCCCGGGCCCCTGACAGCATTAAGAACCCCTCAATGTTTCAAAAACGCCAGTGCAACCTATTTGTGCCTCCTCTCGAGGCTGGGAAGGCCACCGACGAATCTCCGTTCAGGGGCTCCCTCCGGCTGGCCAGGGTCTTCTTACGCCGTGCTAGGCACCCTCTTAAGTTCTTTCCATCTCGGTGTCATCAGGTGTCTCTCTGGCAGTTTTAGCGGTCTGATGGGCCTTTTGCCGTGTTGGCGTCCCGTGTGGTCCCTGGGGCTCTTGAAGAGTTCCAAGGGCCCTTCTTTCCAACTTAGGGGCCCTCTTACAGTGTCAGGGTCCCATTAACCCTCCCGGAGGCCCTCTGACTACATCAAGAACCTTCAGCTTTTCACTCACAGTGACCCCCTAGGGACTCAGTCCACATCTTGGCCGTCTCAGGGTCTCTGCAAGCCATCTGGCGGTCTCAGAGACTCTCTGACGTGCTGGGGCCCTGTTGTGGTCTCAGGGGCCCTTTGGGAGCTTCAGGGACCCTCTGTGCGTCTCAGAGGTCATCTAACCCTCCAGGCGGCCTCGCTGACTGCATCAGGAACCCATCAGGTTCTTATAGAGACCCCGTAAAGTCCAAACGGGACCCCTTCGAAGCCCCTTTTTTAGTCTGACGGGGGCCCCTTCTTAGGCCTCCGTGGGAGGAGGTGATCGCCCCAATTACTCCCCTTTGGATCCACGCCTGGCCCTCGTAATCAGTTGGGCCCCATGTGGTTAAAATTACTGTCGGTTTGTAAAGAGGCCCAGCTAAAATGTAAAGGGGGGCCATGCTCGCCTGTAAAAACGTTTCTGCTGATTTGGCGAGTGCCTTTTACAAGTCAGCAGGGACATCTTTACAGGAAGCGGGGGCCCCTGAATGATGGTTTAGGGGCCCCTGTCGGCCAGGAGAGTCACTGCCTGTCTGTAGAGGGCACCCTATCCGCTTGTAGAGGGCCCCTGTCGACCTCTGGAGGCAGGGGCAGGGGGACTTCTTCCAGACCGAAAGGAAGTCCCTTCAGAGGCTGACAGGGGCACTTTATGGGCCGACAGGCGGCCCTCCCCAGACAAGCACTGAACTCCCCTACAAGCTAGCAGGGGCCCCTAAACGCTCATTCAGAGCACGGGCCTCTTCATAGCACACAAAGCCGTCTTGTATATTCGGAGTACGTTTTCTTTAGATTCGTAAGCCTTCTTGAATGCTTAAAGTATTCCTATTTTGCTTTAACTGTCTGTTTCGGACAGCATAAAACGCCCTGCGGGTGCCTCACGCTATCCAAAGAACTGGGCACTTCGGCGCCAGAGGGTCCGCTCGGCTGCCAGGGGGCCCCGTTCGGCCTCCAGGGGGCCATGGCCCCTTTGGGCCCCCTTGGCTACGCCACTGTATAGCGATATCGTAGAAATACGTCATAGCGATCATATATACGTTGCAAAAGCAAACATTTTATGTTTTCCCGTGAGTAAAATATGAGGCAAGTTGCTCAAAATCGCTACGTGTTCCTACACATTTCGTCACATATCGGTGGCAAATGGCAAAATTTGACATTGGGCCCTTCCCTTGAGGAAAATCCTGGCTACGTGCCTAATACCGATGCACTCCTCATCTGCAGCGCGGCAGACCTTGCTGCAGGGGCGCAGCAAGGATTTCTGGGGGGGGGGGAAGGGAGCCAGTGTGAACTGAAATCACGCAAAAACCGCCTGCCGGGAAGGCGATGTGCAATGGTCTTCACAAAAAAATTGGGCCTAAGGGGGACCCGGGCCCTCCGCCCTCTCCCCTTTGGCTGCGCCTGTGCCGTGCTGTGGTGATCAGGAGACGCGGAGAGTGCACTACGTCAGCTGCCCCCGGACGGGGCCCCGCAGGCCGACGGGCCGGCCGGCAATGAGCCGTACGCCGCTGACCTTGAACCGGCATCTCCGGGCGCCTGCCTCTCAGCCGGCCGCCAGTGGGCCGTCTAGGCGGGAACTGTACGGTCGCGGGACCTCATGCTCGCTGGAGCACCCAACCCGTCAACGCAGATCCAGCGCCATGGAGACTACGCCAAGGGCGGCGGGCGACGGAGACCGCGGCCCAGCCGCCGGCCTGACCAGCCAGTTCCTGCGGTACCCGACCACTCGGCAGCAGTGGCTCTGGGATAAATCGACCGTGCCCTGGCTCAAGGTGAGTCGGTCGCGGACTGGCGCTGGCGGTCTCCCGGTTGGCTGTGTGGTTGCGTAATGTACAGCTTTTGAGGGAAAGGAATGCCGTGGTAGGCTGAACTCGTCATTGGAGCAGTGTGTGTTTGTTTGCTTATTTATTTATCGAGCTGCTCCGTACTGTGCATCGCTTTTCGGGGCATTTCGTCCTACCAAAAATCGTGGTTAAAACAAAATGTGCATGCAGATTTAAGCACACGGCGCTTCATTCCACGATGATCTGCGTATTCACGAATATTCTGTGAAGCACAGTCTTTAAAGCAGAGACAATGTATCGCATCCAGTGGTTGGATGTTAACTAACGCCCGCCAGCGCAGCCAATGGGCAGGCGCAAGCCAAGGAAGGGGTTACACGGATAACTGCCCTCTCTTTAGGCCCATGGACGTGGTAGTAAAATACTACCTCTGTAATGATCCACCCTCCCGTTCTCACCGTCTAGGTGGGTGTTCCCTGAAACACCTCTCCGGCGCAGATACAGTGGCACCCAAACAAAAGTCCCATAGCTCCGGAATGGTTAATACGGGTTAAAAGAGCTATCACCATAGCCTGCTATTTGCTAGCCGGTAAGTCAGTCTGAAATGCAAGGTCGTGTTGACTCGACGATAGCAACATTATTATCACTATCAGTGGTATTCAACTGCTCGATATAAGGCGCCGCTGAGAACGCGGCAACGAACCCCATGTCTGCCGACGACGGCAGGTTTTGGTGTGCGCCTGGGCATCGGACCAGGAGCCCACGGCCGCGCCGTGAACATCCAGCGCGGCCGCTGGGACAGCCTGCCGCTGCACTTCTGTCTAATAACGGGCCTGCAGTAAAACATGAGCGCGTCGTTGGTCAGAGGACGTTGCGCAGTTGCCAGGGATAAACATGAGCTCGGCTCGAAACAGCAAGTCATGCCGCCGAATTCCGGAGGAAGATGCCATCATACACAACGTAGAATTCTGTCCTGTTCGGTGCGAGGGAGCCCAAGGGCGTGCATTGTCTCGATAAGCTACGTTCGATTTGATGTGACGCACGATGGGAAGAGTTTATCGCGGCCTTTGTCAATAAACTGCACCCAGCGATGACTGGGAGAGTGAACAGGGGGCTCAGTGAAGACTTCTGAGTGGGCGATCTGTTGCATTCATTTAGAGTCGGTTAGCCGTGTGAAGCATTTCACTGCAGATGAGACCAGTTACGTTAAAAAAGACCGGCTGCTTTGCCTTCGAAGCGTGCAGGGCATTGCAAATGATCGCCAGGTCATTGATCTCGAGAGGTCAGTGTTTATTGCTGAGCACAGAAGCGGTGGAACGTGTTCTGGCAAGTGTGTGTGTGGGGGGGCAGGCTGTGTGTGGGAGGCAGGCTGTGTGGGAGGCAGCGGCTGCTTTTCGAGCCATTTCTTTCCATGGAACGCCATAGGGTTGATGTTAAATTTTGTGCGTTGATAGAGGGATGGGGGCATTGTGCCCCTGTGCCCTTTCCCCCATTCCACCAGTTATCGATAGGCACTTCGCACGGACAGTCATTATGCGGTGGGTGATGTGGGGCTGGCAGGACCGTAACTTGGAGCAGTGTTCTCGTGACACGCCAAACGCACAAGTTTCCAAATGATGTAATGACGAGCCTTCGGCATGACTAGTCAGAAATTCCGGGTGGAAACAGAACGCCCAAAAAGCTGCGTGTTTACACGTCTCGGTCTCCGCGCTCGCCGCCGACGCTCGTGGTAACCCGTCTGTCTGGCACCGTCTGCAGGACAAACGTGCCGCCGACGGGGTCGGCGACTTCTGGCGCGTGCACGACCAGCTGTACGACCTGACGGCGTTCGCGGCGCACCACCCGGGCGGCCGGTTCTGGATAGAGACGACGCGCGGCCAGGACGTCACCGAGCTGTTCGAGACGAGCCACTGCCTGATGACCGGCGTGCCGGAGCGGCTGCTGGAGAGGTACCGGGTCGGCCCGGCCGCCGGGCCGCGCAACGCGCCCTACACCTTCCACGAGGACGGCTTCTACCGGACGCTGAGGCGTCGCGCGGCGCCCGTTCTCCGTCGCGTCGGCACCGGGCCCGGCTGGCGGACGACGCTGATCGCCGACGGCTGCTTCGGCGTGTTCGCGGCGGCGTCGGCGGCGGCGGCGCTGCTCGACTCGCGGCCGCTGGCGCTGCTCGCGGGCGCGGCGCTGATGCTCGCAATCGGCACGGGGCACAACTTCCTGCACCAGCGCGACAACTGGCGCATGTTCTACTTGGACCTGTCGTTCCTCTCATCAGCCGAGTGGCGTGTCTCGCACGCGCTTAGCCACCACATGTTCCCGAACACGGCGTTCGACCTGGAGGTGACGCAGCTGGAGCCGCTCGTGCGCTTCCTGACCGAAGCGAAGAGCCGGCTGCGGCGCGGCCTCGGCCACCTGGTGCTGTACCACGTGCCGATCGCCATCGCGTTCTACGTGGAGGGCGTCAAGCGGCTGCTGCGCTGGCTGCGCGGCGAACAGCGGCCGCGGCCCGAGAACTTCCTGCCGCTGCTGCACCTGCTGCTCCTGGCTGCCGGCGCGCTGCTGGCCGGCCGGCCGGCGGCCGCCGCGCTGCCGCTCTGGGCGCTGACACACTCCTGCGCCAGCTACCTGTTCCTGGCGGTCGGCTTCGCGGCGGCGCACCACCACCCGAGCCTCTTCCACGACGGCGACGTGGCGCTGGCGTCCCGCGACTGGGGCCTGCAGCAGCTGGACGCCGTCTCAGACCGCACGGCCGTGCGCGGCAGCCTGCTGCTGGTGCTCACCACCTTCGGCGACCACGGCCTGCACCACATGTTCCCCACGGTCGACCACGCCAAGCTGGCGCACCTGCACGGCGTGTTCGACGAGGTGTGCGCCGAGTTCGGCGTGCGCTACCACTACTTCTCGCAGTGGGAGATGCTGTCCGGCCAGTACCGGCAGATGGAGCGCACCGAGCCGCGCGAGTCGGAACTGATGGCCACTCGAGCCGAGTCCAGGGGCATTGAGCTCAGCAGCAGGGGCTGACAGGGTTGGAAATGCCAGCTGGTGGGGTGCGATCATGGCTGTCCATGGCTCGACGGCAGTAACTGTCGTTAACGGGATGCGATGTATTGATACGCAAATGATTTCGGATTATGTATCGTCTAGTGAGTCTAGCATATGGTCTGTGCATTTGTCTTAAAGGAAGATAGTATTGAACGTGGGACCATGGAGTCATGGCTGTTCCGATGTGTGTGGTAGTAACAGCAATGCGCATTCCGCGAGTATGCAATGGGCGTTGTACAAATATACAAAATGGTTTTGACGAGGGGTGGTATTTGTGGCAGAACCACAGAAGGAAGAAAAAGAATATGTATATTACTCTCGCTGTTTTGGAAAAGTTAAACATGAACATCGTGCTGTAAGGCTACGTTGTGAACACCGCGCGTAAACGTAGGAGAGCTCCTGCAGCTTGTCTACTAGCGCCACCTATACCGGCTTAGTTCGACCAGATTTGTTATAGATGGCGATACCTAAAAGCTGTCCAGTGTCCAAAGACGGGCTTAGGCATTCAAGACGCACGTCCGACGAGGTGCGCGTCCAGTCTCGGCAGGTACCGAAGAAACGACAGTTCGTCGAAGCTTCAGGAAACGTCTTAGGTCAGTGGATGAAGGGTGGGGCTGAGAATCACAAGGTTGTTGGTTCATATTTTGGCACTGATGGGGTTTCGATCGATGGCATGCATAGCGCGGACTCTGGGCTCCCGAGCTCCAGGGGCTGTGTGTTCAAACATAAATATACCAACCAACCAGACTGTTGGTGAAAGGTTTTAAACACTTTGTAAATAGGATGCGAGCCCCTGGTCATCGGTTGGTTCTGGAATTTTCTGTAATCCTGGTTACATAACAATGTGTGTGTTTGATTTCCCACCCAGTTAGTGTTATTACCCACATGACATCTGTATCAAACTCTGGAATGTGACAGCCCATAGGTTATATATTTTCCTTCACGGAGGACATAAATGACTAATGACAATGTCTGATCATGGCATTTATTGTCATTCAGACTGGCTTATGTAGACAGCAGACAATCTGCAATTCATATTTTTTGTATTTTGCACCAGCTAAAGCTAGTACTTCATGTAAATGTGCTCCAATTGACTCTTGTAGACAGCAGGTAACCTGCAATTCATGCTTTTGTGTGATTGAACCAGTACTGGTTAGTACCCCATATAGACCTGCTCAGGTTGTTGGATAGTGTTCAGCAAGTGACAGATGGGCCATTTTAAATATTACAAAAACCACTGAATTTTTGTGACATAATGCCAGTTGGGATTATTAAGATCATATTAGGCTAGCATACAATAGTAGTTCTCCAAATATCATTGACATGCAATGAGAAAAACATTTTAATACTGCAGTTAGATGATTCCCTTGAGATGGATACTCTTGTATGAAAACAATCCTGTTCCTGATTCCTTTACTAGTGCATTTTGGGTTGAAGTGGTCCCAAACTTAGTTGGAGAAGTTGGCAGTATGACAATAGAAATCATTGCATAAAAATCTTCAGGCATTTGTAAGCCATGATTCATTGTGGGTGCATTGCCACACTTCTTGTCAATTGCACTTGTGCGTTTTTATTTTCACAGCATTAGCAAAATGATGCGAGTCTGGGCGTCATGCTTGCTGAAACAAATAACAAACAAGCAGCATCTGTCATATCAGCAATGTGCAAGTTTCACCAGGTAAAGTGTCTTGGACAAGGTTTCTACCTTGTTTGCCTTTTAACTTTTCACTTTCTAGCAGGCTTTTGGCAGTCTTCTTTGCCATTCTTTCATTCTTTGCCAACTGGCAGTTGGTATATGTGGAAATGGATCAGGAGGCAATCATACACAGGAATCATTTTGGTAGTTTCTGGTGTGCTGTCAAGCTGTGTGGCTGTTTTTGTGGATGAGGAGGAAAATTGGGCTGAGTAATTGAGTCTCTGACTGACTTGTTAACTGGAAAGTTGGCACACTGATCTGCATTGTTTTGTTGTCATTGAAACATATCTGGTCATCACTGGTGCCATTTTTTCTACAATGCAGTGAGATGGCATGATGTGGCTTATTGACTTCTTAGATCATGTTCATATTTTTGCAGGCTGGCAGAGGTTGGGAAATTGGAAGCACCTCGGCCACAGGGGAAGTATGACACAGGTCAGCTGTTTCTGCATAGGGTATTTGGATATCGAGGTGTAATTCTGTTCCCCTGGCAGGCGCGTGTTTACGACCGTGATGTTAACAGCAAACAGAAAGAGTCACCGCCAAGGTGAGATATCCTTAGCATATATCAAGTTCTAAGTGTCCTTAAGCATATCATGTTTTATTGTATGAATGGTTCAGCTCGCTAAGTATTATGGCATTGGATGGATTTTAAGTATGCTCTTGGTGTCAAGAAAGGACAAGCTACCATTACTTGTACTCTGGTTTAAGTATCCATTGAAAGTAATCACTGCATACCTGATGTGCTTCTTGATGGAATGAAGAGGTTTTTTGATTCTGCTTTGCTTCAGGCAACTGTATGTCTGGTAAGGAGGAACCAGACAGGGAGGATAGCCACCTGAGGCCGTAGGTGTTGGGGGGATGTGCTGAGCTAGCACTGTGTTGCCAACGTTTCAGCGTGGACCTGGAGACCCCGACCCTGCACCCGGCCGGGAAGGACGTGAAGAGCAACACGCACACCTACTACCAGACCCTGATCGACTCACGTGACTGCCCGTTTGTGGTGAGAGCTCGAACTTCTTACGGGTGTGACGGCGAGTTCATGGAATGTCTCAACAGAATATCAGGCGATTATTTGTTCTTCTTTCTCGAGCACGGCTCATCTGGTTCATAAGGTATAATTGCTAGTGAAGGCGCACTCGTCACTGTTCTGTGGTTGGATCCGTGGCGTGGCTCCATTTGTGCGTAGTAAAAAGTCTGGATACTACTCCCAGAGCCCGCTAATGTGTCGTTCACTTAGCTCAATAAATTCTCGATGGATGACGCCTGTGATCGCCTTTCGCACAACACAGTCAGCACATCACCGAAACGAAATCGTCAGCTGATTCGTTTCCGTCCAACGAAGTTACGGCGTTTCCCAGCTGGAACCGCCAGAAGACCGGGATCATTTGGTCTGCGCTGGGCCGCCGTGACCCTGTTCTGGTGACCGGCAGCGGGCGCAGACCGAGTCGGTCACGTTCCTGGGCAGCCACGAGAACAGCCGCTCGCTGTACGCCATCCCCGGCCTGGACTACGTGGCGCACGACGACGTCATGCCGTACTCGACCACCGAGCGCACGCCGCTCTTCCACGAGCTGTTCGACAAGTTCCTGGAGTACGACCCGGACAGAGGTGGGTCCGCGCGGAGCGCTGGCTGATCGCAGTTGGAACAGCTGTGCCAGCTGAGTGGAGCTTTGGCTGATTATTTTTTCGTAGTGGCCGAGAACTGTCGTGTGCCGATCGTACGAAACGGGAGGTGGAACGAACGAACCTTAGGCCTTTTGGGAAGTCAGCTTGGCTAGGGTGTTAACTGTTAACTTATTAGCTTACGAACGGATCATATTATAGCATATTAACGTAACCCTGTTCGGTAAAGTGAAGTAGTGCCCCGGCCCTGCACCGAGATTGGTAAGAGGCGTTTCGGCTGTCGAGGTTCGACTTTGTATAACGCGCTGCCACCTGAGTTGACGCAGCTTCCTTTGCCTCTGTTTAGTCGCCGCCTGAGGCCTAACCTGCCCAATAAGTTAGTGTTTCTGTGTGTAGTGCATTATTTTATCAAGGCGTTAAAAGACACATGCGCTGAATTCATGTAGCGCCGTGCTCCGGTCATGAAAACTTCAGGGGCCTCCCGCCAGGGGCGTGGGAATTCGTCCACAGTTGGAGGGAGAGCAAAGAAACGGGGGGAGGGGGCAGCCTTCCCTTTCCTCCCCTCCCCGCTCCCCGCGGCCTTGCCGCCTACCGTTGCCTGACTTGTCCGGTGTAGCTGACGAGTGGCGTCCCCGCGCGGCCGCCAGACCCGGCGTTCGCGGCGCGGGAGACGCTGCGCGCCTGGCAGGAGAAGAACCACCCGTGGCTGGAGCTGTCCGACGTGCACCGCGAGACGACCGAGGGCGTCCGCGTCACCGTCATCCCCTTCTACATGGGCTGCCGCGAGTCTCAGAACAGCGCCGTGCACTGGGTGAGTGGCCGCGGCGTCTCGGTCGACGGCGGCTGAGTCGACCCGCGGCAGCGTGTGATGCGTTGTACGCCGGCCGGCTGCGACTTCGTTGTCGCTTTGCAGTTTGGGGATCGTCCTTATCTCTTGGCGACCTCTGAGCAGTGGCGGCTCGTCATTAGAGGCAGCGGAGGCAGCTAAGGCACATCCCTAAGAATATCGGGAGATTTGAAATAAAAATCACACAGTCGGTGTATGAGAACACCGTTTATAAAACTGAATGCGTGACTTAAACGTAGTAATGTGTTCATTTTATTCCGATTCATCAACATAACGGAGAACATGCCCGCAAAGACGCTCCACGCCGCGCCGTATCCCGGCCCCCGCTGCCCCCCGAGCATACGGCGCACGGCGGCCGTAGAGGCAGCCAGCTCACCCGCCTCAGCCAACGCAAAAGTTCCATGTAATACAGCGCCTCTGGTGAACTTCCGCAAAACTGCGCGTCGGCCGGCGCCACCGCAACTGACAGATCTCCTGTGAGGCGAGACGTAGTACTGTCTCTGGTCGCTACCGTCGCGGGCGCCACCGTCGAACTCACCGACAAACGATGCTCGACTGCACGAGCTAGCTTCAGTGGCGGAGAAAGCAGGGGTATCGTTTTGTGTAAATGACTGGGAGCCGAGCCGATGGCCGGACAAGCCAGCCTCCCCGAAATGTAGGTTTCTCAATGGATTAAGCCCACTTTGTTTTGACCAACGCAAATTGAGAAGTTTTTTGTTACTATTTGTCATATATATATATATATATATATATATATATATATATATATATATATATATAATAATATATATATATATGTATGTATGTATGTATGTATATATACGTACATACGTACATAAGCACACAAAACACCGACAGATTGAAAGATAGATAGACCACTGTATAGCTTACTCTATAATTTCTGCCTATCTCGTATCGCCTCCGGTCGTTTTTTCTCTACCATTGCTCATTTCCCTTTAAAACTGGCAGAAAATATAGTACACTCACAAAAGAATACAGATCGGCACCCATGGGAAAAAGGAATGTATTTGTAGGGTAACTGTTGATTAAAATGTTATTTGTTTACATTTCGTATTAATTCAAAATGTTAGACATACCTTTTGGAAATGTGCAGATATGATTCAGTAATATGACATTAATATGACTGTATGCCCCCAGCAGTATGCCCCGAACGTTTATCCGTCCTTGAAACGGGGGAGCTTTCCGCCCGGGGCATGGGGCGTTGGATGCGGACGTATTTTTGATTATTTTGGTTGCACGGATTCAGGTGGATGCCTAGTCTGCTCTAGCTTTCTTAGCATATACAGACAAAACACACCGACAGTGATGCGTCACACAACATTTCCTTTCTTTCGTACACATCGATCTGAACAGGGTGGGATATTATGTACAGGTTAATGGACAATGTATATAAGAAAGGCAGCCGAATATCAGACGTTTTTGTACTACACGTGCTCTGTGCCTCAGGTGTTTGTGAGACCACGAGCCGTCACTGCTCCTGAGGTATGCTAGGTCCCTTTATAACAACGGAAATAGCGGATAGATACGCTAGATAGGAGATATAAACGAACAGTTTGTATGGGTAAACCTGATGTCAGGAAGAGCTGGTTGATAATATGGTAAAAATGGGGCAAATCATGAAATGCCGGTGTTGCAGAAAATCGGTCCTCCACGATTTCATTATTTCCGTAGCATTAAACTTATGAAATGAACTAAAAGTATGAGCATAGTATTTCATACGCACTCTCAGTGAACTAGCAAAACGCCTTGTGGGCAACATGACGAGCGAGGCCTGTCCTGCGTCTTCTCAGATTTAAAAGTATGTATTGGATAATGTTGGCACATGTCCTTCCCTTTACGCATTTTGCAGTGCAAACACATGCCGATCTATTTCAGCGTTGTGTATCCCGAGGAATTTCGCTTTTTAATGCCTTGCGCGCCCGTAATATTATTCGCTACTATTACCGAGCGGTAAAAAGGCGCACACGTAGAAAACTAGGGGAAAGAGCAGAAACACTCTTCTCAGAATAGTTCTGTGAGTGAAAGAGTTTGCTAGCTAAGGCGCTGAGAATCCAAATGCGCACAATTTAAAGAAGTGAGCGATCTTCTCGCGAAAACTTCATGACTCTCTGCACAGTGGTTGCGAAAATACCACGCTCCAGAAAGAGTAATAGCGGTTTAATTTCATTACTTTTTCTGCTAGTTAAAACAAGACTTGCTCAGCCTACGGCCTCACTCGTAATTATGTAAAATACGCCTTATTTTACATCATACAACATTGGTCCATCTCTTGATCTGGCAATGACGATGCGAACAACTGAATGACCTGAAAAAGCCATCATAAATATGTATGTGGTGCTCATTTCTGCTGATAACGCTCCAGAACCAACTAGTCTTCCTCCACGGTGTCCGTGGCGACCCTGACGTCGGCATAACCGGCCGTGCGCGCAGTGGCGGTACTGCATCCGGCTGGAGAACCTGGGCCAGCAGACGGTGCAGCTGCGCGAGCGCAACTGGCGCATCTTCTCGCTGTCGGGCACGCTGGAGACGGTGCGCGGCCGCGGCGTGGTCGGCCAGGAGCCGGTCCTGTCGCGTCACCAGCCGGCCTTCCAGTACAGCAGTCACGTCAGCCTGCAGGCACCCTCCGGGCATATGTGGTCAGTTCGCGGCCGAGCGCCGGGGCTCGCGTATTAGTGCAGGAGTTCGCCGGGCATATGTGGTTGTTTTGCTGCGTGGCACGGGGGCCTGATGTGGTTACTTTGGGAGCCCTCCGGGCATATGTAGTCAGAGCGCCGCGATGGAGCGCGTGATGTCGCGGCGGGACGCCCCGGGGCTGTGTGGCTGGCAGTAAACTGCGGGAATTCCTTGGAGGTGTGTTTTTTGCGTGTGGTGTTGTTGGTGATGTGTGGTCGGTGAATCTGGGACGCTGGAAAAGTCACCGAGGGGGCCACGCGGGACTTGTGGTTGTCGCTAGGAGTTCTCCGGACATATGTGTTTGTTTTACCGTCGGGCCTGGCGGCTGACGTTTTTGGTATGGGAGTCCTCCGGAGATACACCCGGGGAGAGGGAGAGAGGAAAGGAGAGAGTATCTGGGGACGGGCGTTGACGTTCATGGGTTTCTTTGGCGACTCGTTCTGGTGGACGTGAATGGCCCCCGGGGGGGGGGGATTGGTCAGAATAGCTTTTGCGGGGTATTTCACGCACGTTTGTCATCACGTCGCAAAGATACGTGTGGCATGCGGTGGTGACGATGGGTCACCAAAGGCACATGGTGCTCACTACGGGCTCCATCAGGAACATTTTGTATTCAAGGTTCTTCGGGTGATGTGCACGGGCAGTGGCGGGCTGCTTTTACTATTTGTTTTGAAGGCGGAGAAAGTGGGATCGTGATGATTGTGTGTGCTGCTGGTCTTATTCGTATATACCAGCTGTGGAGATGAGTGAAATGTTTTATTAGTTTGTTAATGCCACAAACGTCTAGCTTTTGCAGGAATTGTGTTTAAAAATCACTCGAGGGCTTACGGATAACATCGTGCTTGATTTGCTTCAAGATGGCTATGCCTGAAGTTGTCATTTATGCTGTAACTAGCAGTATGTGAATCCTGTTCATTGTATGTGGCCCCCACGCACCAAACGTGTTTTATTTTCAAAGTTTGTCAGGATTGCAAGGCATTCCGACCCTGCATCATTGACTTTGTCGGCACTGAAATCGTCCTTACCGTAAGGATAAGGATTTTTCGTAAAATTTCCGTAGAATTTCCGAAAAACCGTAAGGATTTTCACCGCCACCCGGGACGATAGGGGATGGTCGCCACCCTGACCCCTACCACTCCATTTCACTCCTAACTAAGACATAGTGATGGTACAAGAAACAAACGTACAGTATATTTCCTTCCGATTCCGTCGATGCCTTATGTAGCCCTTTTTTAAGCCTCGCCGGGCTGGACTCCGGATCCACCTTCCTGGGACCGGGGGCTCATGAGAGTCCCTCCCCTGAGATCCTGAGAATTATAAGTAGCACAGAAAAGGTAAAGGGGGCGTTGGAAAGATCTTCGCAAAACTAGAGGAAAGGACCCAGATCTATTGCAGTCTGGTCCATTTTAAGGTCACCAGAGTTCATCTTAGGCGAAATCACCTGCTGACATTTTTGGCCGACAGCGTTAATAATCAAGTCATTTGAGTAACTCCAAAGAGGTTAAAGTTCAAAAGAAGGTCTGATTTTCGTATTTGGTGCGTTAAAAGCGCGCCTTAGGTCAAATTTGGCCATTCCACGCGAAACTGAAAGTGAAAGGAAAATTTCGTCTTTTTGTAAACGCAGGAGTCGTGTTGTTTCTCATTGCAAAAGACTGCGTTTGGGCTGAATCGCGGCGCACGTATGTTTGGAATGTATAAAAGGTCTGCAACCATCATGTAAAAGCCAAACAAGGAAAACCAAGGCAAAGCTTTCGACCCATATAAGTTAGAAGTTTCTGGTGTGTGTCGTATCATCTGC
This sequence comes from Capitulum mitella, assembly GCA_030062745.1. Classification (NCBI taxonomy): domain Eukaryota; kingdom Metazoa; phylum Arthropoda; class Thecostraca; order Pollicipedomorpha; family Pollicipedidae; genus Capitulum; species Capitulum mitella. The sequence continues at coordinate 25,116,587 of CP099846.1, forward strand.
CGCATTGTCATTGATCATATACGGCACGGTATGAAATCTTACACATCACTTGATGCAATATCCCTTCTACATCATGAAACCTATGCTCTCAAGTATTTTCTTCACGTAAGTCACACACACATTGGGCGGCGGGTGCGGCTACAGTGTAAAATCCAAGTATCTGACGGGGAGTTATTCGGACTGTTATTTAAGGACTGGGTTCAGTAACACTAGACAGAAAATTAGCATGGGTATGGTTCGTATCATTTGTGGCCATGCAAAGTGTGTACGTGTTAAAAACAAGCAGAATTTTCGAAAATGATAAATCATGTCAGCCTAGGCCAATTGGTAGTAGATCAATCTCGGAAAGCAAGTTCTTGCCATATGCCAGTGGTTCCAGAGCAGGTATGATAAACACTCAGAGATTGTAAAGCAATGAATTAAATTCCGCGGGAGGTCTGAAACGTCGGTATAAAACGTGCCGAGGTCACGGACCAAAGGGTATATTTACATGTGCAAGTGATTTGAGAAGCACCACAGCATATATTCAAACTTCAGAATGACCGAACTAGACCCACTATCTCAGTTGGTAGCGTAAACAAGCTAAAAGTCTAACTATCCTAAGTTCACTGATCTTGACCAGAAATGGGGAGAAAGCCAGGCTTCTGGCTTCGGAGCCGAATCTGAAGCCATAGCAATGACACGAAGCCGAAGCCGAAGCCAAAGCCGGTGGCTTCGAAGCTCGGAACTGCGAAGCCGAAGCTGAAGCCAGTGACTTAGAACTTTGCAAATGCGAAGCCAAGAGCTTAAAAAGAGCAACAGTTTAAAACCACAAAGCCGAATCGGAATTAAATGTTCAAAATTGTTTCCGGAAGCCAAAAACATTGTTTTATGCATGCAAAAAGGATATGAGATAAATTGAGGAAGATGTCATCACTTCGTATTTCTTAGTCCTGAAAAGCAAAAGGGGCTAGCTAGCGGAAATGATTTCCTTTTTTCTCCCTAAACTTGAGTCCAGCACACAGTAACTATTGGTTAAGTGCGACTTAACTGTTGAATTAGATTATTATTTATATGGAAATTCTGCCGCTAACCCGTACACACTGTCGATGCCCCTTTACATCCAGACAAGAAAAAAAATACCAGGGCAGATACATTCTGTTTTCATCGACTACAGGCCGCTGCACGGCCTAGATGAAAGTGGGAGGACGGGTTTTATTTTAAGCAGTGGTAACTGGGATGGAGAAATTGCGAAACCAGAACTTAAGCCAGCAGATACAGCTTCCGAAGCCGAAGCCAGCAGCTGAAAATCGTAGGAAGCCGAAGCCGAAGCCGTAGCCAAACCCGGCATTTGAAAATCGCTCGAAATCGAAGCCGAAGCCCAGGCCAGCCGTTCAAAATGGCACGAAGCCGAAGCCGAAGCCAAAGACAAACCGTTAATAATGCCACGAAGCCGAAGCCGAAGTCGAAATCAGCCGTTAAAAATGACATATCACCGAAGCCGAAGTCAGGGCCAATGTAGGGAAAATGCGGCTTCGCGAAAGCGAAGTCGAAGCCGAAGCTGGCTTCGTCCCCATGCCTGACCTTGACATTTCCGAAAAATTCTAGATAGCTGAATTGTTGCATCTTTCGTGTTCTGCCAATGGTGCAGGTGCCAAATTAACTGCAAAAAGAACGTTTTTTGCTTTCCCATCGACTAATTCTCGATTTATGTCAGTTGCATCAAAGTCGTCCGATACACAGAGTTATAGCAAGTAAATATGTACCCCTTCTTGGCTTTTTGCCACCTGTGCTCACCCCGTAAAATCTTTTCAAAAGTTTTTTTCATAAAAAAAATGTAGTTTACATCAAAGCGAATAGGTTGTCGTTTGTTGGGATCAAATCGATGAGTAGTTCTTGAGATCTCGGGGGGGGGGGGATAAGCCGCCCATGCGGAAATGCGTACAAGCGTTATGGGTACCGGAATTGGGTTAATTGATGGTTTTCACAAATTGTTATGAAACGGTCCTTTTTTGGAACATGGTCATGAGGTGACCTGATCTTGAAAAACTGAGAAAATGTGTAAAGAGGATCTGTGAAAAGTGGCCCCAGGTTTCATGTCTCCGCTCCTGATCGTTTTGTGGTCGTCCTCGAAATTCCGGAGGGAGGAGTTCTTATGATCGCTTGGCCCGGCGAGGGTTAAGCAAAACCTAATGTGGTTAGCAACCACAGTCGACCTCGTTCAACATTCGGTCACATTCAACCTCGTTTGGCCAGGATAAGCAGAACATCACCAATTTTTACAAGGGGCCATGGTCTAGTCGAACTGTGGCGTGTCGCATGCGAAGTGTTTGCGATGTGTTGCAGATATGCTAGTCACGGAACAAGCAAGTTATCTGGGGGAGGGTTGATGTTAAAGCGGACTGTCAAGAAAAGTCGACGCCCCATCCGACGTTTTGCCGTTTGAACGACCTGTGACGATGCTGACCCGATCTGCCGTCTCCCCAGGGGCACGTTCCGGATGACTCGTCAGGACGGCTACTCGTTCGACTGCCGAATACCGCCCTTCTCGCTGGAGAGCAAACACGAGGATGGCGACAGCGCGTCCTCCACGTGAGCGTCTTCCGCGCCGGCGACGTCGCCGGGCGTCGGTGACGTCACACCGGAGCTGTGCAGTCCTCCGAGAGTGATTAGCGGCGTTTGTCGAGAGATGGCCGTGCCGAGTTGGCGCGGTTTGCTGGCGGTCGGTGAGCGGTGTTTATTTATTTGACCCTGGTCCGCCCCTGATGCGGCCACCAGGCACTCGGAGAGGCCAGATCGAGCGGTAGTGAGGAACACGTGTGATGTCTGCCTGTGTCTTGACGCCTTTAGTGATTCGGGCCACGTGAGGCTCAAGGCGTGGCGTATACCCGTGCACTTGGCACCAGATTTGCGCTGTTCCTTGGTGTTTTTCAACTTGGCCCTTATGCAAAAATGTTGGGTCATTTGTCGCAACGGAGTTAAGCGCTTCAGCCAGTAGCTCATTAAAGAACGGTGACCCGTGACAGCGTAGCTCAGTTGTTTTGGTGCAGTGGGCCTTCTACTCAGTCTCACATATGTGCTGGCTTCGCACGGGGAAAGGTTCCATCTAACGTGGCCGACATACTTGCCGTTAAGCATTACAGGTAGCTACGAGTGCGAGTGACGGGCCTTTGTGTGACGTACAATAACTGGCCTCAACGATAAGATGGCTTGACTTGGTGGCGAGTCTAAGCTGTAGTACAATGTGTTGCTGCGGTGGATTCGTCGCTTAATGGTCTAGGGACGCAAGGTATGTTCGCGTTGTACATTGACGACTTCTGCGGATATCACTGAGTTTGTTGAATACATTACAAGAATGCTTAAGGACAATAGTGCGCATGTTTGTGACAGGCAAACTGCACCAGTCGCAAGAGCGCCAGAAAGCAGCACCCTCCCCCGATTCTATGCCTACGAAAGCGTTCATTCCATCGTAACGAATACCGCAGTGACCACGTGCAGATCGGACAAGCGAACGATGTTCGCTGCAGCCGTTTACAGTTGCAGTCAACAGTCGTCGTCTCGGGTCCATCCATTACAGGCAGTATTTGCAACGGTCAGCGAAGTCCACTAACGAGCGACTGAGTACTACAGGTACTACAAAGCGCACAGTTCTGCGTTAACCAGCTGGTGGCACCACCAGCACATGCTCGAAATGCTCGTTCTTAGCACGTGATCTTGCTGAGCGAAGGACGGCGAAAGCAACGTCCAGTAGTTTTCCATCTTAATCGCACAGCGCAAAGATGATTAGAGTTTACACACGATGTATTGTTCACCGAGTAGACCACTGTCACAGTCTCATCTAGCAAATAAATGCTAAAACAAATAACAGACGAACTGCACCCGAACCGTTGAGTTGAAGAACAGGGCCTAATTTTGTTACCTTCGAAATGCTAACCTCATGAGACTTGCACGCCCTCGACAGGCCTTCTCGGGTCTGCTGACTGACGCGTCCCTAAGGACTCGGCTGAACCAGACAGGCGCCTTTTAATGGCCGGCAATGCACCTGAACAGACGTTTCCCACAGTGAGACCATCAGGCTCGGTTGAGACTCGGTTTTTCACAACAAAACCGGCCCCCCGGATCGCTCCAACCGAGTCGGCAGACCCGCCCTCGGCGGCCCTCTCCCCGTTATTGTCGCACCGGCCCGCCGCCGGCACGCATACACACACCACACGTCAGCGTCCACACCTCGCCCGCTCAGCAGTTGATGGCCTTGCCGAAGTAGGCGGCCAGGTTGGCTTCGCGCAGCGCCTCGGAGCAGGTCGGGTGGGCGTGGCAGACGCGCGCCACGTCCTCGCACGAGGCGCCGTACTCCATGGCGAGCACGGCCTCGTTGATCATCTCGCCGGCGCCGGGGCCGATGATGTGCACGCCCAGCAGCCGGTCGGTCGTCTTGTCGCCGATCACCTTGACGAAGCCGTCCGTCTCCTGGTTGGTCTTGGCGCGGCTGTTGGCCGAGAACGGGAACTTGCCCACCTTGTACTCGACGCCGTCCGCCTTCAGGTCCTCCTCGCTCTTGCCCACCCAGGCCACCTCGGGGAACGTGTAGATGACGGACGGCACGCAGTTGTAGTCGATGTGCACCGGGCCGCCGGCGATGCCCTCCACGCAGATGATGCCCTCGTCCTCCGCCTTGTGCGCCAGCATCGGGCCGTGGATGCAGTCGCCGATCGCGTGGATGTTGGGGATGACCGTCTGGAAGCGCGAGTTGACCGGGATGCGGCCCTTCTCGTCCCGCTCAATGCCCATTAGGTCCAAGCCGAGGTTTTCCGTGTAGGGCCGCCGGCCGACGCAGACGAGCAGCGCGTCACACTCGAGCGTCTCGCGCTTGCTGTTGTCCTTGACGTTCTCGATCGCCACCGAGATGACGTCGCCGGCCTTCTCGGCGCCGGTCACCTTGTGGCCCAGCTTGAACTTGACGCCCTGCTTGCCCAGGATGCGCTGGAAGTTCTTGGACACCTCGGCGTCGATGCCGACGCCGCCGACGTGGTTCAGGAACTCGACGGCGGTCACCTCCGCGCCGAGCCGCGACCACACCGAACCGAGCTCTAGGCCGATCACGCCGGCGCCGATCAGCACCATCTTCTTCGGCACCTGCTTCAGCGAGAGCGCGCCCGTCGACGAGACGATCGTGTCCTCGTCGATGTCGATACCCGGGAACGGCGTCACCTCCGAGCCGGTGGCGATCAGGATGTTCTTCGCCTTGATCACCTCCTTCTTGCCGTCGGCGCCGGTGGCGGTGACCTCGTTCGTGCCGGTGATGGTGCCGTGGCCCTTGACGTGCGTCACCTTGTTGTTCTTGAAGAGGTACGCCACGCCGGACGTCAGCCCGCTCACCGCCTTCCGCTTGGTGGCCATCATCTGCTCCAGGTTGAGCCGCACGTTGTCCACGTCGATGCCGCGCTCCTTGAACTCGTGCACCGCCTCGTGGAACAGGTGCGAGTTGTGCAGCAGCGCCTTGGACGGGATGCAGCCCACGTTCAGGCAGGTCCCGCCCAGCGTCTCGTTCTTTTCCACGCAGACGGTTTTGAGGCCGAGCTGGGCTGCTTTGATGGCGGCCACGTAGCCGCCGGGCCCGGAGCCGATCACCACCAGGTCGGCCTCGTGGCTGGCCTCCGAGTAGGGCCGCCGCTGGAGGCAGGCGGGCAGCCGCGCCAGCGCCGGCAGCCGCGCCGCCACGCGCACCTGTCTTATGGCCGCCTGCATCGTCCCGGCGTCTGACGGAGAACCAGCGAGCCCTGCACGCGTCCGGCCTGCGTCAGCACAGCCTGCCAAACATGGTACAGATGTTACAGCAATAAGCATTGTAAAATGCTGATGAAAAAATCAGCAAACAACAATTTAATGGAAACAATCTGAATATGTGTGATATAATCCCATTTCATTTCTTTACAGACATTCTAGACAAATATATCAGACATTCTAGACAAATATATCACAGACATTTCAGAACATTGAGACCATGGTGTGGTTTATCCCATGCATACATTGCAAAAAACAGGTTAAAATGAATGACATTGAACTAAAGAATTAATGAAGTTGCATTTAGAATGTCAGCTGGGAAGAAACCTGTTCTGGCAAGCAATTGTTGAAAAAGAGAGAAAGACTGCTGATCTCACTTTTTTAATATTTTAATGCACACCTCTGATATCTTAAGGATTTCCTTGCACTGACTTTCATTTAGTGTGCTTCTGAATCTCTGTGTCAATGATATAATACACTTGATGGCACATAAATTGTGTTTCAAAAATATCTTGAATTCTGGAAGTTACTGCCTACTTACAGCAGGTCACATATTGCAAACTACACAACATGTGCATATGTCAATGTCTTCATTTATTGTGCAGCAACAGAAAGCAGTAGTTATGTATGCCTTTTTGTAGTTATCCTGTATGAAAATTACAAAATGTTCTTGAGATTAGAATGTGGACTGCAGCCTGTACGAAGTGCCCAAACTATGAGTAGCTTGGCTCATGGGACCCTTACAGACTGAATATGTATTACTTTAAACTCCAGTCCTTCAGAGAATATCTTTATGGTGCAACAGTTTATCCTGAGGAGCAACAGTTTATAATTCACTATTTATACAACAGGTGCCTTTGTAAATTACATGGGTCATTATGTAACAGCTGTGACCAGGTAATTCCTGTGTTATGCCATATATCTGAAGAGTGATCAATCTCAATTTTCGACAGTAATACTTGGCAGAAGGATGAATGGGAAAGCATATCATAGAAATCGCAAGTGGGTCGGTTTCACATCTGAAAACATTTTGGCAATGCCAACACTAGCTATCATTGCTGAGATGGTTAAAATGATGCAAATAGCAAAACAAAACCCACAATTAAATATATTCAATATATTTCTGCAGGACATTACAGTTAAATGTGAATCCATAAGAAATAAAACATAAAGAAAGCACATGCGATGTAAGTTGGCCAAAACAGGAACAGCTAATCAGTTAACTGGCAAACAACAGTATTCACAAGGGGTGTTAAGAACACCACATGCTGCCCAGTGTTGCAATTTTACTTTGGCACAGCCATACATCCAGACACTTTTAATGAAAGAGGCCAAGTGGACAATTATGCATGAATTCTAAAAACAGTCCAACTTAAGTGTATCTTCCTGTGGAAACCTTTTGTCACTCTTGTTCAACTTTTCCCAAAGTGGAGCTGGGCCCGTTGATCCCCTTGGATGAGCCTTTGCTTGGGCATATCCATCCTTTCATGTACATGAAACCAGACTATGTGATACCGGCCCTGGTCAGAACAAACATAAATTACCGAACATGAATCAATATAAACTATCAGCCTTTTGCAGAACAAAATCCCCTAGACACCTCCAATATTTCAAAAAGCTGAGCAAAATGCTATGAACGACCGAACTACAGAATGGTGACGGAGGCCTAAGCCGCTGACGGAGTGACGCCCCAAGGTATCAGCAGTTGTAACCTATCCGTCGTGTTCCAAACAACGTCAGACGTACAAGACACATTTTATTTTCATTAATACTTTGTTGGGTTTAAAACAAACCCAGGACACCTTTCAAGAGCTTTCACCTGTTCAGCTTGCGCAGACTGAGGAGAGCCAGAAGCTCCGCGCGGCGATGGACTGCGCAGAGAAAAGAAAACCTTTGACAATCATGCGCTAATTTTGTCTGATGAGAATCAGCCGAATTTCCCTTTCAATGTCGCTTTATAAAATCATGCCTAATCACGCCAAAAAAGGGACTATTTGAGAAAAAAATCTAAAAGCAAAATAAATGCGGACTTTGGAATACACTCCAAAGATCAAAAGATTTTACGAGAATACAAATCAGCTGTCTGAGCCCAATTTTACAAGGCATTTATGGCACACTAAAAGTTTTCTCGACTGCATTGTCGCAGGAAGGTTTCGCGTGCTGTATCCAAGGCCATACTAGAACTATATTTGTCTGTACGTGGGCCATTTCTACTTCTTTCAGACGTTCCTGCTTGCGGGTCTAACACACTTACAGGTAAAGACCTACTCATGTTTGGTGCAGGTTAGTGGTGGTACCATTGACCTGGTTTCACAATTGGTAATATGTCTCATGTTTTGTATACATATGATATGTTGGGAACGCAGAATTTGCAGAGCATAGAAACTGTGGTTCTGCTTTGTAATACATTGTGCATATTTCCTCAAAACAGCACTGGGCCACACACCACATTTTCACGAAGTAGTGGAAAATGACATAAATAGCCTTAAAAATTGTACAGCAGATGGTTGCAAGGCAAATAGTTGTGGTTCCATTGCTGCATAATATTCCAAGATGAAGAAAGTGAAAAAAACACCAGATAATATTGTCACTCTATTTGTAGCTCACTGCCACACTACTTGTCTGTTTGACTTCTGCGGCAGTTTTATGGTAACAAAGTCATAAAAGGCAATTCACAAGATGAAGACATTTTGGGCCTTATGACATCATCATTATAACCCAACTTAATGAATAATAGAAAGACAACTAACCTAACCAACCTAACCTAACTTAACTATACCATACCCAACCATACCAACCATACCATACAACCAACCTGACCTATTTAATTGCACAACCTATTCTCTGCTAGATGAAGCCAAGTCCAATCACAACCTTTATCAGCCTATATGGCCTCTAGTATCCTACACAGCACCTCCAGCACAGGTTTGCACCTTTGTGCAACAATTCACCCTGCGAACATCTGTTTATTGGACTGCGGCTTCCAGATTCATTTTCTGATGACGTTATGAAATCTGACACAGTGCATAGGGCACCCGTGGAGAAAAAGTAGTGCAAACAAGATGGCACTACCCATTCCGGTCACATTTGCTTATGGCAAAATATAACTCCATTTCCTCTGGAAACCATACCAGTAGTGTCACCATTTCTTGCTTTCACAGGAAAGTTTACAAGCTCTTCTGCATTGTATGTTTAGCAAAAGTGGTGTGTGAAAAGGTGAGAGTGGTGTATTGCCCAATGCTGTAACTGGCTAGTTTATTTTCAGGCATGGCACTGGTCCGTTCGGCTCTCCGGCTCAGCCGCAGCTCTGGTGTTCTGACCCAGGCAACCCGTAGCATGGCAGAGATGCCATTGACATTTGCTGCACCTAGCCAGGTATTCTACAACAAGCAGGATGTCCGGCAGGTGGATGTACCATCCTTCAGGTTAGTGGAAAAGCTGCTATGTGCCATCACACTCTTAGAATATGATTCAAATGGAAGTTGCAAAATGCAAATATTGCCCAAAAATATAGTGGTATTGCCAACCTAACAAAATAAAGAAGTTTTCACCCAGTAATGGTATGAAAGATTGTAAATTGGACTAAATGGCTTTGTCATATAAGCATGAATTCAGAGGAGGAAATCACATGTTTTTGTATCATGGCACAATAGTTCCATGATCACTGATCCCCTGTCTGACATTGATTTCATATAGCTTTACTACATGTCTGACTTGGTGTTTGCTCTTTCACAGTGGCAACTTTGGTATTCTCCCAAACCATGTGCCATGCCTGGCAGTACTGCAGCCAGGTGTTGTTAGTGTAATTGAGGCAGATGGTACATCCAAGAAGTATTTTGTCAGCAGTGGTTCCATCACTGTCAATCAGGACTCCACTGTCCAGGTAGGGAGATGATGCAGTTGGGTTTCCACATATCTGTCATGGTACTGGGTCCTCCCATCTTTTCAAATGCTCATCCATATCACCTCTGTGAAAAGAATGATACTGGCAACATAATGTAATAGAAAGACAATGGTCATTCAAGCCTGGTCATTCTGTGCTACAAGACTTTTGGTATGCTTAGAACTACTGGACAACTATTGTCCTTGTGGTAGATAGTGGGAAACCTGGAGAAGTTGACTGAAGAAGCAGTCACCGTTGAAGGTAGCATAGTCATTTTATAGAATGTTAGATAAATGCGATCTGAGCTGGTTTTTTTTTTTAGTTTATTTCCACCACAAGAACTAGAAATGTTCAATAATCATGACCAGCAATGAATTCATTTTTGTGTTTATTACTGCCATGTTTCTCTATTTGAGTCATGTACCTCTGAAACATCTGAAACACTGAAACATGCCTCTGAAACAAACAAACAAATCTGAAACAAACATAAAACATGAAACATGGCACAGCATGCGCGAGCTGACGACCGTCCGTGACCGACAGGTGCTGGCCGAAGAGGCGGTGGCCGTCTCGGACCTGGACCCGGCCGCCTGCCGGCAGACGCTGACGCAGGCGCAGGCGGAGCTGGCCGGCGCCGGCGATGACCAGGCGCGCGTCGAGGCGCAGATCGCCGTGGAGGTGGGCGAGGCGCTGGTCAAGGCGTGCGAATGAGCCCGTCTCCGCTCCCCTAGGCCCGTGTGACTGGACGCTAGAGGCCATTGTGTGGTCGGCGAATACAGTGGCGGTGATCTGTTGCGCTGGGTTTCCGGCTGTTCGGTGAATGAGACGGAGACGGTGCGCCTGATGTTTGGATGCGCTGATTGGTGCTGCTTTAGACATTGGCGGTCTTTGCTGAACTGTGAGTGCTGAAGCATATGGCACTGGAGTGGGAATGGTCGCATATTCGATTTATTGAGATTTTCCAAAATGTTTGGGTGCTTAAACACAGTGCAAACAGTCCATGGGAGGCTTCACACCTTTGGCGCCGAGCAGACCGTCATGTCGTCGTGTTTCTCTTGAATTTGACGGCACTTTCAACTAGTCACCTTCACATGCGCCGCGATCCTGCATGTCGACATTTTACGTCGTTCCAAATATGATCCGATTTTCCTCCAGTTTTCTGTTCCTTTTCAGTTACGACCTGAAGACATATTTCATGTGGCTTTGCTTTTCCAATGCCTTGCCAGTGTTCAGTCAGGATGAAATTGTTCCTGAAACTATGCAAGACCAGCCCCTTTTAACTCTACTGGTATCATCACTAATCACTTGGCTTGTCATTGATCAGCGCCGTCATGAGGCAAAGGCGTGTTTGAAAGTCCAAAATCGGGTTTGAAGAGCTTCTTGGTCTCCAGAGTTTTGACGTCTGAAAACCTGGGAAGACTCGTTCCACCATTGTGTACACTGTTCCACTACTGCAGTGGAGAATAACTAGGCCACTGAGGGATCGTGGCGCATGCGCATGGCCGTGGGCCAGCTCGTCCCGACTGCAGTTGCGCGTGAAAACAACCATCCAACGGCAGCCCGAACCAAATGTCGCGTAGTCTTGAACTCCTTTGTACTTTTTAGTCACAGCCGGAGTTTGATAAGATACATATCGGCACAGCAGCGGTTCGCTAGTAATGTTTTGAGTAGGTGCTGGTTCTATGCAGGAGAGAAAGTTTCCTTGTCATTACATAGCAGCGTTGTGCCAACAAAGTCCTAAGCGCTGCAAAAAACGGAATTAGCGACTGAACGTCGAAAAACGTGCGAAGGAAGACATTATCAGACTCGCTAGCTTGCGAAGGTTTGGCGACATTTTCATCACATGTTGGACGCAAAGCCGGGACCCATTGACATATGTTGACGATCAAGGAAGCGAGGATCTACGAAGACACTGCCGATCCCTCCTGAACGCACATTCAAGGGCACCGCGCTCCATTCTTTGAGACCGTCCGTGAATTTGTGACGGGAACGTTTTAATCGTAGCATATGTGAATGAACTTTTATGAGCAATCAACGGTTCGTGACCTCTTAGAGGAGCCATGCGGTCCTGTGATTTAAGCCACAAATAATACTGTTGTGTGCGGGAGATTTTAGCACGAGATGGAAAAAGAACATCCTTTACGCCAGGAGAGGTTGAGTTTTACACGTAAAATATGTATTAATATTCGACTCAACGCATTGGCATAGGCTGTCTTCGCCTCATCTCATCACAGACGGCCCGGAGCCGAAAAGGCAGGTCTATATCCGGTTTCCTTTGTTTTCCCTGGTGCTGCGGCTAATGGGAAGGGTTTCGTCCGGAGCGGGACAATATCAGAAACTTCATCATCAGACGAGACTGCCGGTAATCCCAAACCAGACAGCCTGAGGAGACGAAAAGGTCCCAATCACAATAGCGTGTAAGCGAAATGAAATCAACAGCTCAGTCAATAGCATTCTCCCTTTCCTTCTTAACGGATTCCTGACGGTTCGGGGGTCGCGTCGCACTCCTGTTGGTACGTAAAACTTTCGTCACAAAAACAGGTAGTTGCTTGGAATTGCATGATCTGGCGTGGGGGTCGAGGTCACCGCAAAATCGAGCTTAGCGGATCCCCAGCACCGCCACATGAGCCTTTTGATCCAACTTTTATAAGACAATGAATTTGAAAATTCGACAGCAACCATGAAAGACAGCAAGCTAAACAACGTGTACTGCGACCCAGAGGGTACCAATTTCTTTGTTGATACAGAGGAAAACAGGAGATCACATTTACAATCTCGAGTACAAGGAGGCGCTTACCATAAACCCCTCGTGACTGGTCCACTGCGACGAGACTATCAACGCACGCTTGTGTACAACCTCGTGAGCCGAGTAACAGCCTCGCAACATAAGTAAAATTACATCATCGGAAACAAGATGGCACGAGATACAGCCACACTCCTGTCATCTGATTCGGCACGGCACGGCACGTCCGTCAAAGGCACATATCGCCGGGGCACGAACACAGCCGAGCTTCGACAGCAAGCCTCCCCTGTTCTACTACCACACGCCTGCCAAACCTAACGGCGATCAGACACCCAGCCTTGAAATCGTTGACAGGAATCCCGCGATTGGGTTGAAAGCCTAAGCACTGATCATTTGTACTGGTGTCAGGGTTTAAGCACAGCGTTTACACCTACCTATTACAAATCACTACACAACACAGCCGTGCGCGAGAAATCCTACGTACTCCATCCACGACGCACCCTCGCTAAAAGTGCGGACGCCAAATAAACCCTCACACAGCCGGCACAAAATACTGGCAATGAAGCTTTACCGAACGCTGCTCGCGAGACCCCTGCGCCCTCACAGCCCGGCGACACGATGACCATCGCCGGGCCGGATCTTCAGTAGCAGACTCCAGGCGGTCTGGATCTTCAGTGGCAGGAAGCCCCAGGGAGGACCGGACCTTCAGTAGCAGACCACAGCCCGGCCGGACCTTCAGTGGCAGTTGCGGCACTCGGGGTGGCAGAGCCGTCCGCCGACGCGGCACCGGCAGCCGCCAGAGGTGTCGCCCACGCCGCGCGGCCCCCAGCGCGGCTGCGCGGTGACCCAGCAGACCTCGCTGCGGCACGCCGGGCACCGCACCCAATCGCAGCCATCTTTCTTCATCAGCACGATGGCGCACACGGGGCAGCGGATCGCCTTCCGCGTGGCCACCATGCCGTCCAGGTAGTGCTGTGTCTGGCGCGCCTCCTCGTTGTGGCGCGCCTCCTCGCGCACGCGGCGCTGGTACTGGGCGCAGTCGTCGCCCTCGTGGATGGCGCGGCACGAGATGCAGCTGACGCGGCTGCAGACCGGGCAGCAGAAGGCGTTCACCGTGTCCTCGAGCACGCACCAGCCGGCGCAGCCCGGCGTCCGGCAGTGGAACGAGTTGGCCGCCTTGCCCTCGGCCTGGTTCAGCGAGCGCGCCAGGTGGCGCTCGTACACGTCGGCGCTGACCAGCGCGCGGATCTCTTTCTCGGTGAGCGTGCTGCGGCAGCTGTACTCGGCGCTGACGAACGGGCACGCCACCTCGGGCTCCTCGCAGTGCTGCACCAGGCCCGCCAGGCAGTCGCGGCAGAAGCTGTGCAGGCACTCCTTGAGAACGACGCCGGCCCCGGCGGCCACCTCGCAGAAGCAGATGGCGCAGTCGAACACGTCGGCGTTGGGCGCCAGGTCTTGCTGGCCGGCGGCCTCGAGACGCGTCCAGATCTGGCGCGCCGAGCGGTCGCGGCTCGCCTGCTCATCGGTGCCCGCCAGGTAGCGCTGGAAGGCCTGGCGCCCGAGCAGCGCGCGCACCTCCTCCTGCAGCAGGTACCCGTCACACGTGTAGTCGGAGCTCGGGCACGGGCACGGGATCGGGTCGATGCGGCTGGCCTCCGCCACGCCGGCCAAGCACGGCCGGCAGTACGCGTGCAGGCACTCCTTGAGCATCACGCCGCCGCCCGGCGGTACGCCGTCGAAGCAGAGCGGGCATTCGAAGCGCACCGCGTTCGGCACCAGCGCCCGCTTCACGGTCTCGGTCAGGCTGGGCCAGAGCTCGCCGGTGACGAGGTCGAGCCCGGCACGCCGCAGGGAGCGAACCGTGCGGCGAGCCAACACCTCCTGACTGGCCAGCGCCCGGATCTCGGCGTCCAGCAGCTCGCCCGGACAGGCGCCGAACTCGACGCTGGCGAACGGGCAGCGAACCTCCACGTCGTCGCAGTGGCTGACCAGACTGGTCAGGCACTCGCGGCAAAATGTGTGGCGACAGCCCGCCAGAACCACCCCGCTGCCCGGCGGCGTCTCCGAGAAGCAGATTAGGCACTCAAAGCTCTCACTGCTCAGCACCAAGCTTTGACATGCTTTCACTTCTACTTGCGGCTCCGGAAGCGCGTCCTCTTCCACACGTACGTCATGAGCTCCAATACCTTCTGTGTCCACAGCAGGGTTGGTAACACATTCAGTCACAATTCCTTGATCAGGCTCTGGGTGTATATCGACTTCCTCACCATCGTCTATGGTGATCACTTCAACATTGCCGACAATGGTTGTGTTTTGAGCAACTGTCATGTTTTCATCCCCCATCATATTCACAGCCATAATGATCTTGATACAAGCTCCTGCACTGTGCTTTCTGTCACACTCACTGATTATGGCTGACCATCTTCAGCTACTGATCTGTTAACTTTTGCTTACTGATTGGAATGTCAGGTTCTGCAATACTAAAATGCTGCAGAATATGCCACACAAACCTGAAACAATTTTTCAGCCAGATTAATTACTCCAAGTAATACAGCATGCTTTAGGAAACAGGATCAGTAAGATCACTGGTTTATGAATGGCAGCTGGAGGTCAGTTCATTCAAAATGAAAGATATTAATATGTACTTAAAAACATGCCAAACAGGTCATTACATGCAAACCCCATTCACACCTACAAGATTCTGCCATGTAAAACAAAATGCAAAAACATACTGACAAAGGTCACCACTTTCACACAGATTTTTCCTCAATGAAAAACATCCTATCCAACACCAAACATACATATGACAATATTCAGTGAGATGGTCCACTATTTAATTCCAACCTCCCAACCCTGACATGCCAGTGGTGTATTTAAGTCAGGTTATGATTATTCATACCATGTGATATATAACAATTACAACAATGCAATGGTCCAAATATATTGCAAACATGAAACCACTTTGATTACTGAATTTCAGCTTCTGAAAACTGTCAAATAACAGCCTTATCCAAATGCTAAAATACAGAATACTGCACCTAAAGCCATACTCAATGCACATACACATCAAACCTGGCTGACAATCATATACAAGCAGCTTGCATTACTACACATATAACTACTATCTAATGGATATTAGTTTCTTGCAGTAATGGCCATGTTAACACTTCATGGAAATTGTGCCAGGCTACTTTAAATAAGTATATACCATGCCCAAAACTGGTTGCACAAAATGAAAAACAATGCCAATGTAGAATATTCATTTTAGTTGTGAACAAATGTTATTCCAAGCATTTACAGATCTCCACTTCCAAGCAAACATAGTATGTTATGTGAATAATTATTTTCAATGTTATATATTTTACAGCAAATGCTGCATTCGTCCACAAATATTAATATAAAGTAAGTAACCAAATGATGGAAAACAAAAATCAGTTCCAAACACATCACCTCCTACCTTTATCTCTCTAACCTAATATGACCCACTAGCCAATAAGCACTAAGATGACAACTATCTTTGCCCCAAAATAACTGATACCTATACAATTTGCATGGTTCTACCACCTGCTCCACTCTGCAACAGCCTGAACACATCTGTGCACTGGCAATAATGCAGCAAAAAGAAGCCTCATTCCTGCCACAAAACTGTGTGCCACCTCCTAATCATTTCTAGCCTGATTCATTTCCACAGCTAATCAACTCATATAGTCTTGTCAGGTCATGACAGGACAAGTGCTTTACCAGCTTCCACTAACTAATCAACAACCTATGGTATCAATGCAACTTAAACACCCAAATGCAGGCCATCACCAGTTCGTGGAAAAATTAGTAGAACAGGTTATTTCATAAGCTTGACGACGACCGGCTACTCCCCGCACAAGACGTTCGTACATTCGTTACATGCAAGGCGAGAGTTACACGACCTTGGTTGTAACGCTGCTCTGCGCTAGCCGCGTCTCTTGCTTTCAATCGAGGCGCAACCGCGGCGCTCTGATTGAATTGTGTACGTTTGCGATCTGGCAACCGACCAATGTCATCAAACTAATCCCTCGCCTATCAGAGGGCTTGGGAAGCAGGAAGTCGATACTTTTATTCGGGCACTTTTACTGGGGTTTCAGCCGCTTCATTGACATCCTATGACCCACAAGACCTGATATTAGAAAATAATTATTTTTCCTGGACTTCATCCCAGTGTGTTGAATGGGTCAGTACTGGGATCAGACACTGTTATTAACTCACGCTTCTTGTGTGAACCCTGACCCCGCCAACCAAGTATTCCGAGATATGGTGTTTTGCCACAGGCGTCGTACCATCTGATAATGAACGTTCTTTATCGCGTCACGCGATTCTACGACACGGCCGTCCCGCAGCCTACTGGCCCTTTCGGCCTTGGGTCAAATATAGTCGCCCGTTCTGGCATTCGAACCCAATGCCTGAAATACATCGGAGTCGTCCGGCTCATCATGATCAGACCACGACGGCATCAGGCACACCAAACTGCATGGACCCGAGATGGATATAAAGTCCATTCACCTGGAGTCACTTGACTCCACAGGTAACGCCCATGGAGGGCCACCCAGTTGCTTCCGAAAATGATAACATGAAACGCAAAATGCAACACCGCATGCGAATTTTGGGCGCGACAGTTCAGACCACGTGGAGAGCAAGGCGTACATACACATCTCGGCGGGCCTCAGCGGAAATAGCGCAATAGAGTACTAAAGTACAAATAGTCCAATGGAGCCGGTGGCCACTCAAGCAACAGCGTGAGCAAAATCTCGCAGATGCTTGAATGCCGCGTGTGCGCTGACAGAGCGTAGGGGTAATTTTAACAGAGTGCCGCGTCTGCAGACAAAGAATATCGAATGCGGCAGTCGTTAAAGTACTGGAAACAGACCAAAGCATCTTTGCGCCAACAGACGGTTTTTAAAACAGCCTTCCCTTGATTTCCATTCGCATTCTGATAGCACATGAAGCGACGTGGGTCGTTTGGTATCGAGTGATTTACATCGGAACGACATTGTGAGTCAACACCCAACGTGTCTTCTGACCGTGCCGAGCCAATTTCTCGCAAGGACCTTCCAGCTGAGCATGTGGTGCCATGTGCAAAGCATTGTGCACGCTTAGCAGTGGTGGCACATTCAAACGCGATGAAAACGCAAAGAATGCGGGAACGAGAAAATTAGTCAGGATTCTGACAACGCACTTCCAACTGTACAAGAATGGAGTACTGCAGGTCATGCCTTAGTCTGTGGCGTCCAAACTACCAAAAGGTCACTTGCACTCAAACAATGAAAATACTAACATGACATAACATAGGCGACTGTTGTTATGCTTCATTTACTCTAGCCCAACAAAATCGGCTACTACTGATATTTATTAGAAAAATGGTCATTTCTTGATTTACACGAATATGAGAACGATAAAACTGCTTCCTGAACTATACATTTTCAGTGTTTGGTGTCATTCAGATATGCCAAAGGAAACTCAACCAGCAGGTTAAGTAGTCATGGGCTGACAAAACACTACATGAAACGGCAGCTCTTTGCTGTTGTTTTAAAAGGAAAAAAAATAACCGGACAATACACACATGGGTGAGTCCGCAACTGCATGTGGAGTAATATCAATACTAAAAAAGCGCAGATGATATGCACACAGCCTAACCCCGTCTAAAACCGAGCTGTAACATCGAAGACACTGATCCACTCTTCTCCGAACAACACCGCCAGCACGTTACAACCACGAGTGCGCCAGTCCTGGCGGCCGGCTGAACACGGGGCGCTGTAAGGGCGACAAGCGCGGGCCTGGTACCGCGCCACGGGTCGGCGGGTCCCGGGCGTGGGCACCGGCCACCGTGCCGCGCGATCATCTGAAGAGGTACACCCGGCCGGACGAGTTGCCGCCCGCCACGGCCGGCTCGGTCGGGTGGCACGCGATGGTGGAGCACACCGACTGCATCTCGTCCCCCATCAGGTAGTGGTAGACCGGCCCCGCCTGGTCGTACACTTCCATCTGAGAGGACACAATGATGATGTCAAACTCGACGCGTGAACGACTTGGAATAACCCCAAAACGGCGTTCAGTGCACGCACGACAGCAATGCCCAAAAGCGGGTTTATTTATCAATTGCACATTTCTTTCTTTCATGAGGCACTGGCCCGTTCTCGATGTGCAACATATGCAGCACTATTCTGAATCATTTACTCCTCATTCGACCTCAATGGGGACTGAGGTTTATTACTAGAACAGGAAGACCAGCACAGCTCAAACAGAGCAGGGAGCTCAAATTCTAGCATGTGACCCGAACGCAAACACCCGTGCAAACTGCAAGGTACACCAAATGCGTCGGGACTCCCGACTCGGGAGACAGCTTCTTTGCTTTCGCCACGCCCCATAGCTTCTTTCGAACCTTTCCGGGCCACTCACGCGTCTCGGGCGCTCCATGGACCCGACCAGGAACAGATCGTCACTGTTGGGCAGCCAGGTGGGCTTGAATGTGGTCAGCCACCTGCCTGTGTGGTTGTTGTGGCGGATCGTTTTCGTGGCTGGCGGCGAGCGACACGGTAAGCGAACGTTCACACCACACCGTCACGTCCAGCGAAAACAATGTCATCAAAGCCAAATCGGCATCTATGACGGGTTCGCCGGCCTCTCATTTAAAATAATGAATGGGAACACGGACTTCGAGTCGGCCAAAAGAAATAACGCATCAAGGTTATGCAGAGGATGCAGGAATGCAGTTATGCAGGAAATGCAGACCCACATTTCCAAGCTGCAGTTGTGGCACCGTTACGCGACCATTTACGGGCCAGTGCGTCCCGATTCGAGGCAAACGTTGATACTCGGCCCACATACTCTAGCTGACGCCGTACTACAGCACAGCAGTCAATAGCCACGCGTCAGTGTGCCAGTGACGTTATGGTACAATGCAGTAGCAACATAGGTCAGTATGCCTTAACTGACGTCACGGTACGGCGTAGCAGTCAATACTCACGGGTTAACCCGCGCTCGACCGTCGGTCCGTTTCGAACATGGGCGACTGGGGGCGGGGTCAGCTGGCCGACCCCCTCTAACTCACGAATGGTTGGTCGCACGATAAAAATAAGCACAGAGTTTGAAAGTTTGTGAAGAGTAGAGCTCGAAACTGGTCTCATTTTTAGTTTTAGACAATATGTAAGCCAATTTACGCCCTATATATGTTTTCTTATAGCCGACAGCATGAGACCGAGAAATGGCCTGAATCTCAAGGGCTGTGACTAATAACGTATAGGTAAAGGCAGCAGCGTACAAGTAAAGGTCCGTAAATGCCGATACACACCTAATTCCCCGGATTTGTTCCATATATACGCCGAAACGTTGAGTTAAAGACACGGCAATTCTCGCGCTAGCTATAGGACGGGAACTAATTTTAGCGTTCCTTTATTTTCACGAAAAAAAGACGATCTATGCAAATTTTATTGATCTTTGTGGTTCTTGTGATGGTTTCTCATGCTTCAATTTTGGAAAAATTCGTTATGTACCAATGTACACGACTGGGGGAGCTTTATTCGCGAGAGCCTGTTTATTCCCAAAATATGGAATTTTTCAAACTTTTTGAGGTTCCTGGTATTACTTACGTCTGTGCAAGCTAGTTCTGCCATTTTCTACCCATCCTGAGTAATTCATCGTCGATTTTGACGATGTTACATTTTGGCTCACTACAGTTATTCGTGACCTGATCTCAGGTCAATGGCTGGAAGTCACTGATACTTTTCCAAATGATGGTAACTAGATGTCTGCTTCACTCCACACTAAAAATGTCATGAAATATTCCGTCAATTTCCGAAAAAAACGGTGACATGTCTCAAAAATGGGCTTGACCTTAGGTCAATGACCCGGAAAAATCCAAAAAATCTGAGATGCTGCATCTATCACGATTACTAATCCCTGAAAGTATTATTGAGGTATCTTGTTTTGCGAAAAAGTTACAGGGTGCTAAACTTTTTTGCACAGGTCTGTTGGACCTGACTTAGGTCAGGCACCGGACCTGACCTGAGGTCGAAATTTTGACACGAGATGTAAAATTGATGAAGCAAAAGGTACACAAAGTTTCGTGGTTTTGTGTTTGTTCGTTCCCTCGCAATCCCAGAAAAACCTCAGGGGGGCAGTCAACTGCCCCCCCCCCCAGTCGCGGGACGGGTTAATGTGGTCTGGTTGAAGCCATGTTTGTCAATACTCACGGCCGCCAGTGTGCCCTGGTCGACGCCGTAGTATAAAGCAACAGTTTATACACAATGGTCAACGTGCCCGGTAGACACCACGACGTCAGTACTCACGGGTCAGCGTGCCCTGGTTGACGCCGCTGTACACCCGGATCGTGTCGTCGCTGCTGAGCGCCACCAGGAGGTCGCCGGAGCGGCGGCTGACGGCGGCACCGCTGCAGGCGCGCGGCAGGGCGATCTGATGCAGGACGCTGCGCGGCCCCTTCACGTGGCGCAGGTCCCACAGGCTCACCAGGCTGCAACAGCCGGCCGACAGGGACCTCCTCAGCTGCCCGGGGTCTGACAGTCACCGGCCGCTGCCGCTGGCTCCCGAGTCCCGGCCGTGCACGTGAGAGCAGATATCTCCCGTGGTGGTGGAACTCACCATTCATAGGTCAATGCCCTCAGTCTATGCCAAGTCCGCTGCCGCGGCGAACGCATAAGACTGCTGCATACAGTAAGACAGTAGAAAAATAAAATGATCCATAATCATTAACGACCCGAAGCTATAAATCCATCGTCCAATAACCGGTCCACGCTGGACAACCTCCAGTTACCAACGCCGGCCGCCAGGCGCCTCCCACCTGGGCTTCTGCACGGTGACGACGGCGTGCTCGCGGCTCGGGTGCACGCTGACGTAGCGGATACAGCCGTCGCCCAGCTGGTGGCCGCCGATCTCGGCCGAGCGCAGGTCGGCGCGCACCAGGCGGCCGTCGCTCCGGCCTATCAGCAGCGCGTGCGGCCCGGCATGGTCGTGGTGCGTGATGTAGAGGTCCGCCTCGGAGTCCGGCGTGGCGTACACCTGCGCAAGAGGGCGGCACCAAGGCTAAGTCTGCGGAGGCGGCCTCGGTCGGCGGAAATCCAGCGCGGACGCGGACAGAGCAGGACAGCAGCAGCAATAGCGATAGCGATAAAGCAAAATGATAACATTGACTAATATTGAGTTCAAAGGTATGCCACGACCCACTGGCCATCATGAGCTGCCTAAAATATTAATACTGTTAAAATCATGGCTTGTTATACATACTGTTGTCAACAATGACAGACCAATTCCTGAAACACAAAGAGCACAACCATTAGTAAAACAAACCTAGCTTTGCAACAACTCAATACAAGTTCGATGTTCAAAATCTTCCAGGGCTGGGTGCCATACCTGGTCAAACTCAAGCTTCTCCATGTCCAGACGGCGCGTGATGCCGTCGTAGCTGGTCGTGTAGCACTGACTGCCATCTAGCGGCGAGAAGCTCAAACCGTTGATGTGACGGCCGTGGGCGTCGAGCTGGTGCACCCCTTCATCGCTGCGCGCCACGTCCCACAGGCCTGGGAACGACACGGGCGTCCGTCAGGTGACGCCCGGCGGCGCTACAGAGGTATCCGGGATCACTGATGGAAAAGCCGCCAGTCGGAGTCGACATTAATCACAAACTGTTTGCTCTGGAGGAAATGCATAAACGTGATGCAAACAACAACTCAGCTGTGCGTCCATTGAAAGAAGTTATGAACAAAAGCGTCTTTCGTTAATCCTGTACGATTATTAACGCCAACAATCTTCTTGGTTTTTGACTTATATTTACTAGATTCCATGCCCCCCCAAAAAAAAAGGTTTCCGAATTCCAACCCCATCCGCATGTGGATCCCAAACTGCAACTGACATGGCCATATTCTTCTCCGACGGCAAGAACAGTTTTTCGGCCGTGGTACAATAAAGGCCTTTTTTGTTTGTTTTGTCAGGATCAATCCGGGTCTCCAGATTTTTCTTGAAGGGGGAGGGAATCTCGTGAAAGTGGATCAGGAGGCCGGCCCAACCAGGGCTGAGAATTTCTGATGTACTTCTGGAGCAGCTTTGCATCATTTCAGCGCGAACGTACCGAGCACACCCCGTTTGTCGCCGGCGGCCACCACGTGCTTCTGCTGGAGCGGACAGAACGCCAACGAGGTGATGCGCTGTGACGTCACTTTGGTCCAGGTGTCCTCAGTCACCTCCATCGACGTCAGAGACTGCGTGTAGCTGCAAAAGAATATGCACATTCATCATCTGAGCAGACACGCGTGAAACCTCGAGCCGTGATGAGGGTGGCAGGTCGAGTGATCGCTGAAAACTTCGTCGTAAGCCACTGTTTTAAGGACACAAAGCACCGAGAAAAGGAGCGACAAACTGGTGATGGGCGACATACGTATTGTGCTAGTGTAGCTGAAATGTTCGCAACTGCATTCACATCTGCGTCGAAGCATAGGTAATTCGGTAACGAATGGTATTTACACGCCAACAAACTTGTTTCCATCACCTGAAACTAGCAATCCCTACAGATACATGGCACCACTAGCATCTGACCGAAACTGCCTCATAAGGCATGACGGCTCTGAAACACACGAGCGATGCGTGCCTTTCCCGCGCCAGGTCCGACACATCTCCCTGACCTGTCCACAGGAATGTCTTGCCGCCTCTCCTGCTTGGCCAGCCAGCTCCTGATGTCCTCAATAAACCGCACGGTGTGTTCTGCGGCTGTCCCGCTGAACACGGTGTCTTTGACCGACTCCTTGCCTGACAAAGCAAGCACATGATGATGCAGCCTGGCTGACAATGATGTATAATGCAATCTTTATTTGTACTGGTGTAGCAGACATTTGTTTATTTTCCCCATACTGTTCTAAATTTACTTGACCGAATAAATGGCATCCAAGTTCTGGTATCTGCACCCATAAAAAGTGTAATGAGCCCAGTACCAACGGTGATATTCCCTTGACAAGAATACAACCAAACCATAGCAATTTTATCCATCATATCACCTGACAACTGTCGTAAAAATCATCCAGGCAACATACGCACGAGGGCATGGCTGTGCATCAAGCAGGGAGGGGCCATGTGCACTGTTCCACAGTTACAATACCATTCCCTGACTAGCTCAAACACTGACCTAGTTTCCGCACCTCCGGCTCAGGAGGTGTGGCGGGCCGCACCGGCATCACATCGCCCTTCGGATCGCGGCCGCTCAGTCGGAGACTTCGCCGGCTCGGCGTCAAGATTTTCCTGAGAATACAAAACAGAGCATGCCACCTTTAGTACATGGCAGTAAGTATTCACTAACCAATGTCCCTCACCAGTGGACATGCACAAAACATTTTCAGAAAATGAGAAAATGTGGTGAAAAAAGGAGAAACACCATTTTACCACCTGTCATCTATGACAGAAAAGAAATAGAAGAGTCTAAAGAAAAACTGATGAACACAACTATGATAAACCATTCATGTCTATGGTGATATGCATGATGACAATAATTAGCAAATGCATGACCATCCATCATCAGTGCTTTTATTGAGCTATGGGGAAGGACTTTGTCTGGCAAAACACATGTAGATCAGTAAATAAATAGTTGTTACTAGCCCACAACAGCATGCATTACAAGATTCTCTTAGGGTGGTACATGTTACAATTGCACTTCTTCAGCCCACAATACATACAGGCAAACCCATTTTAAGCCAACACTCACTGTTCTTTTTTAACTTGTTTGAAAACTTTCTTCTTAGGTTGTGGAACCATTGCCTTCACCTCCTCTTTTATTGCATCAATCTTTAATGTCCTGAGCATTTCCATCCTTTCCTTAATGTTTTTCTGAATGGCTTCCTCATATGCTGATATGTAACCATGCTTAGGTTTTGAGTTGTTCAATGAACTTGTCTTCACAACAGGCTTCATGTCTAGTTTGTTGACACCTGAGGAAATACATGTGTACATTTCTGATAATGCATTTTTAAAAAAAATCTGCATGACTGATTTTGGCATGCATGAAATGACATGGCATGAAGTACACATAGCTCTTCTAACACAGCTTCAACTAACCAAATCCAAGACATACACTAGATTTTTATTTATCACACAGTGATGGAGTACCATCAGTCATGCATGGAAACCTCTAAATGAATGCCATGATCATTTTCAAGCCATTCAAATCTGAATTTCAATAACATGACAAAATGACATACCAGACCAAGACACAAGTTATGGCAGCTGAAAACATGCATAACTGGTGAATAAGTGGTCTTTACTAAACATCTGTAAATCACATCTTTATTGAAGCATGCATGACTGACAAAGCTGTTCTGCCAGTGGATCTACCACTGAACTGGTCCAATTTTTGGTGGCCTGCTGCCTGTTTTGACAACATACCAGTTCCATGTCCAGTCAGGTCAGCACTGGTGCGTCTACCACTTCGCCTCTGCATCTTGGTTCCAGCCGACTGCAAGAAAAAACAAGTTACAAGTAAAAGGGTTGAACAAGATACTTGGGCAGCTTCAGTTTTGTCCCAAATGGGTCAGCAGGCTGCCTCACTTGGGAGAAATTATTTGCATCTAACCTAATCCAAAAAGCAGTTTCCCAACCAGATTACGCCACTTTGTTTTGCAGTCAACAGAGTGGTTGTGTTACTGTTCTGCACATTGTCCCCCTGGAAAAATCGTTATTGTGGCATTAGTCCTAATCTGGTATGCTGCCATGGGGGCTGTGCTGCCCCAATTTGTCTAAAAGCTACCCCAAATCGGACTCACTGTCACATAATTGTACCCCAACTGCAACTCTTCAAAACCCGTCATGTTTTACACATGAGGCTGAGGATGACCAACAAGACCTGTCAAATGCCAATCATAGCCATTGCATAGCTTTTTAGTTCATATAAAAATTCAAACAGCTACTTCATCAAAGGCAAAGGTCACAAATCCCTGCATGGTGAACTGTGATGTGGAGACAATTCACACGTCTGCATCATTTGATTCCTTCCTTACATAGCAAATAATGACGTCGATTCATAACAAAACCTGACAGAACTCCTACACTACCAAATTGCCCTCGGGGCCCTACCTTTCCACAGTCACTCCGGAACCACAGTGCTCGACCAATCTTGACTTGATCAGACAGGAACAAGCTTTGGCTTGGACGCATCCTTTGCTTCAGCAATTGCGTAACTATGTTGTAAATCGTCCATTTTATTTTGTCTTTTCTCCGTCATAGATGTATTTGGCGGGAAACCATTAATGTTGTAGTAAATATGCATACAGTTTTCAACACAACACAACACACACACACAAACAAAAGAAGATTTGAGGAACTGATCTATTTTTGATTTTTTTAACTCTAGTTACATCTCTCTTTCTTATCTACTGGTTTTTCCACACTTAATTACTTCTTGGTCTTGGGATGGGCATCGTTTATGACGCAGCACGAGCGATTTGTGTGTATATCCCAAAATGTTTGGGACTCGTTGACATATACGGCGATTTGTCATCGCGTGACTCTTATTTGTAATAATTTGGTTTTTGCTAGGTGTTATCCAAGGAGTTTGTAGACTGTCGAAATCAACGCTTTTCAAGGTAAGACGTGAGGGCAACGGGTTGCATGTTGGCGGCTGAGACGCAGTTGCGTCAATGATGCATAGTCTTTAGTCATAGTCAACACCAGAAGATGATAGTTTTTCTAACACTGCTAGGGTGTTTTGCTTCCTTCCATTGATAGGGGAGGGGAAGACATGCAACACCTTTGTCTGTTTGGCCATACAATGCATTCCCCTCAGGCTTTCGTTTTCTTTCAAAAATGACATAAATGCCACAAAAGTCATGCAGTGATGGTTTTAGCTGATTTTAAGGCAAATACTTGTAATTCAGCACTGCATAATATTATTGCCAAGGTGAGGAAAGTGAAAAAATGCTAAATAATATAGTCACTCCATTCACTTCCTACTGCCACACTGTTTGTCAGATTGGCTTCTGCTGGGATTCCCTGACATTCAAGAAGGGCAATTTCAAAGGTTGAGGTGTTTGGGTCTTGCGACATCACTAGTATAACCTAACTTAATAAATAATCAACAAGATACGTAACCTAAACCAATCTCACTTATCCTAACCTAACCTAGCCTAACCTAGCCTAACCCAATACAATGTAACCTAACATTTTTAGAAGTGCAGTCCAACCTCCAAAAAACAGTGCCAAGTCCTATCACACCCTATATCAACCTGTGGCATCTAGTGTCCTATACAGTGCCTCGGGCACATGGTTGCACCTTTGACCCAGTATTACACCTGTGAACATCCCTTTAGCAGTCTGTGGCCTGTGGTATCATTGATGACACCATCAAACATGATGCCGTGCATAGGGCATCCTTGGAGCAAAGGCAGTGTAAACAAGACAGGACAGCCAGTTCCAGTCACATCTGCATATGGTGAAATACAACTCCATTTTTTCAAACACCATACCATTTCTTTATTTTGTTTCTTTCTTTAAATGAAAATTTTTTGTGCTCTTCTGCATCTGATATATGTGAAAAGTGTTCTGTAAAAAGGTGAATATGTGATATATCACCATCTCTCTTGAAGACTGATTGTTTGTTTCAACTGATTCAAATACCAGTTGATAGTACTGAGCTTTGCTGTCCCATAATATATACATTTTTTGTTCCTTTTGGGTCACTGATGATGTCACAGGTCAGTTCAAAGATGAAAAAGTGACCATTTGCTCCAGAACCACTGAAACATGATGGAAAGCAGGCAGAGACTGAAGTTTCTATGACCATATGTTCCTGGCAGCTTAATTTCACATTCTGAGTGACCCTTTTTGACCCAAGGTGAATGTGACCTATGACCTATGACCATGACTCTCATAACTGTAATGACCCAAGGCCATAAAAGGTGTAGGCCACAGGTGGGGCAGGTTTGACATCTATGGTAGTGTGTCATGCAGAGGATGTTTGGTGTCCCATTTGGCATGGATATTCTAAAAAAGACTTTCAAAGAGGCCTGGGCACAAAGAGGACTTGAAATGGCCCTCATTGTCACACACAAGCAACATGGCAACCATTTGTAGATTCAAACTCTGAGTACCAGGAGCACACTAGTGACTTTTATCTGATGTTTCTGGATGACCCTACAAGTCAGTTTGCCCTTGTGTTGGACATTCCCACTCCATGTTGCACAGAATTGCATTTGCTAAATATCCACAGTGGTCATCCAGAATGCCAAAAAATGCCACTAGTTTATTCACTATACTGAAATTTGCATAAAACCCCCAAAGGTTAAACTGCAAAATATTACAATGTTATGAGAAATTGTGGTATAAGTTGTACATGCAGTTTGTTGCAGGAAAATTGTATAGTTATTTGGCTGTATGCGAAAATATGTCCATCCACTTTCATTCCTAAAATCTGTTTTTCTAAAATCTAAAATCTCACTATCCTGGGAAAATGAAAAATACAGATTTAGACTAGGATGGCATAACATGAGGTCAGAGGAGCTCTGTTTTGAACTATCAGATCATGTTGATATGCAGTGCAAGCCATAGGCACCATCCATTGCAAGAGCACCAATGAAACAGGAGTGAAGTAAAATTAAACATTGAATCACAAAACATGGTCATCTTTATGGTCATTAAGATGTGTCTTAAGATGACCCCATTTCCAAAGGTGCATCAGTACATGCATAGTTGGTGTTAAAAAGATGCTGAAAGTTTCAGGATGCTACATTTACTCATTTGGGAGATACCAAGGAAATGTACTTGGGGCATGTTAATGTTGGGGGATGGTATCCCAGCCAGTGGTCGCTTAATCATGTCATTGGCTGCACCATGTTGTTTAGACTGGCTGATGGAATGCAGTGATGTTTCTTGGCAGAAAATATTGCTGCCAAGGATCATGATATTCACCATTGTTCAAACCATGACTGGCCAGTCTCCAAGCATGTCACAGGGGACAAGATATTTGAGACATCCTCAGTTCTGCTCCAACTGGGCCACAAAGCCAGCCCATTTATGGCAGAATGTATGAGCAAAACATGCCCCAGAAACGTGGATTTTTGTCAGATTTATGTCACATTTTTGTAACCTGCAAAAGCTTGATTTCTGTTGTATATTTTCATTGTAAAATGAGTTTATTGCTGTTGTTGACTGACATTTTTTGGGTGGATTATTGCAGGAATGTGAGCCCTAATCCAGCTGCTGCCCCAAGGTAGGCTCTACTACACCAGTTTTGGTAGGTCTTTCACAACATTTTTGGAAGCTTCCCTAGGCTTTGATTCTTCCAGCAACTCTTCTTCTGTGAACTCTTGTTGAAACTTGTCATGCTTTGGAGACCAGATGTCAAAGAGCTTATTAGGGTACTTGGGACAGAATGTGTATGCCAAACCTGTCCTAAAATAAGGTAAATTGCTAAGTTTGGGCCAGTTCATTTGACAGTCCACATAAAGTTCACTACAGTTGAAGTGTTTTGATTTTTTGTCATTTTTTTTTAGCAAAAATGAGACAAACTTCTTGCATTTGCGACAAATGTGGCGTTTCTTATTACAGTAATGAGAGTTGTGATCCAAGGTGCTGCCCCAAAAGTGAGCTGCAGCCTGTCATTTTGGTAGTTTTGTCGCAATTTTTGTAAAGCTTCACAAAGCCTAGCTCCTTGCCCATCTCTGCCCAAACAAGATCTTGTTGAAATATCAGTGGGAGCATGAGCAGGGGGAGGGGTTGTGGGGACAGTTCCAGTCCCCAATTTTGGAAAATTTGGAAACATTCCAGTGGCATTGCATGGAAAGAAAGGACTCAAAATGTTGTTTTCCCTTGTTGGTCATTGTAGTATGTGACACTGCCACTGCTGACAACCTTTGGTATCTGTCATTCACAGTGAATGTCACCCAACACTGTAACATGCAAAAGTTGCTACTTGCTAGATGAGTCCTTCACATCATTACAAAAAGTTTATCCTAGTACATAACTGCGCATGTACTGTACATAAACTTCAGGTAGTTGGTACATGTTTCAGCAAGACCAATAGAATTGAAAAAGTGCAAGCAGGCATTTTAGGTAAGCATATGAGATGAATAGTGGAATGTCCGTAAAACAGTAAGGCAGCAAGTAAAAGTGGTGTTATATGAGTAGAATTTGGCTAGTTGGTAATTGTTGTCCGTTTTTTTTAAGCCAGGAATCAAATGATAACTTTCATTTTTGTTTAAGAGGATTGCATTATAATTATTTTGCCATTAGCCAGTGTTTTTATGAAGTCTGAACGCATATTTGAATGCAGTACTGTATTAATTTAAGATATGACATTGGATTTAAACATAAGCACTGAAACACTGAACATCTGTGAAAAATAGATCCTAATACCAAGGTTGATAATTCAGGAGATAAATGTAAACTGCCATTAATAATGAAAAAGACCAGTAGCAAGCATCTCGGAAGTGTTTTTTTATAATTTTTTTATGAGATATATAAATGTGTTTGCACACTGTGCCTGTTGACTCAATTGGACTGAAACCAGGGTAATAGTACAGTGGTTGTGTAATCATGTTTGTCGAAATTGAACTTTATCCCTGTTGCAGATCAGGCCATGAGCAAGGAGGGTTTGGTGCCACGAAAACCTGACACAAAAGGTTTGTAGTATTATTTTGTTATCGTGTGTGACTCTGATCATTGGCTTCATTGTTTGATTTCTTCCATCATGCAGTGTGCAACAAGTTTTTGCTTCTTATCAATGTGAGGACTGTTCTGAATGGAATCCGTGCCGTCGGGGCGGCCCGATGGATCGATCCCCTGGCCGGTCCAGAAGCGTGATGTGCCTTTGCTCTTGTTCTGCGCAGATGGCGTTTACTTCGACGACCCGGCCCTGCCAGAGGGCTGGACGCGCAAGTGCGTGCAGCGCTCGTCTGGGGTGTCGGCTGGCAAGTGGGACGTCTACGTCTACAAGTGAGGATCGATTGTTGCCCTTGGAGATGACATTAGCCAGCACTGGTCATTAAGGTGTTGCCGTCAACTTCGATGCGGTGTTTCTTCCACGCTCATGACCCGTCTTCACCCGTCTGCGTTTTTATGTCATGTTTTTCATGATACGGAGGAAAGGTAAGATATAATGAAGCTAACTTTTACTGTGTAATACGTTTTTACTGTTTGGGACTTTGGTCGCTTCGGTTTTGAAAAGTCTGCTGAGGATCTAAATCGTCTTCATTGTGCGGTTATTTGCTTTACATTGTCCAACTCCTGAACGAACAGTTACGCGTAGATAATATGTCCCTTCAAACCGCAGAACACGAGCGAACAGGAACAGCTTCTTCGTGAATGGTGTTTGTTTCCGGCCTAACAATTTCTCGATCTCGACACGCCATGTTTCGCCGTTTCAGCCCGATGGGAAAGAAGTTTCGCTCTCAGAACGAGGTGCGCCACTACCTGCAGACGATCGGTAGCGACCTGGACCCGGAGCGATTCTGCTTCAACGCACACATGCAGGTCGGCATGCAGCCGGCGAAGCGGCGCGGCGCCGGCCCTGCGCCGCAGCGCGTGCCGTCGCACAGTGCGCGCGTCGCAAAGGCCATCAAGCGCGCGCGCGGTATACAGGCGAGGCCGCGGGCGGCGGCCGCGCCCGTCTCCACCACTGTCTCCGTCACCGACGTCAACCAGAAGATCAAGCTCAAGTTCAACTTCGCCAGGCGGCGGCTGCAGCCGGCCGGCGGCCGCGCGCAGGGTGAGTCTCGCCGACCGCGCAGCAGCTGGCACAGGTCGTGACCTGTGGCGGACGACAGGCGGGCAGGGGTCGCGACCTGAGTCGCGCGGCAGCGAACGTGGGTCGTGGCCTGAACTGGACGACGGCCACCAGAGGTCGTGACCTGAGCCGGACAGCGGCCGTCAGAGGTCATGACCTGAGTGGGCGACGGCTGACAGGGGTCGAGACCTTTGACGGGCGCCATTTGGTAAAGGTTGTGGCTGGAGAC
Organism: Capitulum mitella; assembly: GCA_030062745.1. Lineage (NCBI taxonomy): Eukaryota > Metazoa > Arthropoda > Thecostraca > Pollicipedomorpha > Pollicipedidae > Capitulum > Capitulum mitella. Next base: position 25,147,938 of record CP099846.1, read on the forward strand.
GAACATGAATTGTGCGGGATTTTACTGATATTTTTCGGCGCGATTGAGACGGCGATGGAATCATGTAAGTCGCCCGGACAGCGGCTGAAACTGGGGCTCTGCGACGGTTTGTCCCACAGTGAAGTGTATGAGCCATTGTTCCTTGGTCTGATGGAGGAACGGTTGATGAGTTGCCAATACAAATTTAGGAAACAGGCTTGTTTTTGACAACAGTTTCGCTTGAAGTGTGCGGATTCAGATGTGTATATCATCACGAAAAGTTACGATGTTTCTCTGCTTTGGTTTCGGCCACCGAGGTCGATTCTCTCAAAGTGGTCTAATGGGTGGACTAGCCCCAAAACAACTGAGCTTATCGACTGAATGGTGCTTTTCGAAACAATTGACGCTATGTACAGGAGATCTCGATACAGATCTGGATTAGGTTGTGATGGTCAGCTGCAGCGATTTTTAGCGTTGTTCCCTGCCACTTTTGGAAACTTTTTACATTTAGTTCAACGCTTTTCACGTTATGATTTCAAACGGGGTAGCTGAAAATGCCTCGCTGGTGGCTGAAGATATTTATTTTTGTGGACCATCCAAACGCAGCTTATACGGAAAGGCAAGTCGTTGCAGATGTAAATCATATATTGTATCGCAAGGCAAGAAAAGAGAACAAACCCCACGCAAGACAAGAATCGTCACGAACGAAATATGAAGTCCGTGCATGAATGCAGGCGATGTAATAATTACCCGTTGTACAGAACTAGCTCGTTATGCGTACGTTCATTCTTACCGCAAACTCAGCTGTAAAACTGGACATGTTTCGTAAGGCTTTCCCGATTGGGCACGTCCACGTGGCGGAGAGACAAAGTGAAAAATGTTATATTCGACATGCGCATCACGCGAGTCGTCGGCGTCGGCTGTTGCGGCCTTGGCTCGCGCTGACCGGGTGTGGCGTGGCTGTCGGCAGCTCTGCTGTCAGGCCGCCGCCGCTGGGTGCCGCCGCGCTCCCCCTACAAGCTGATGCAGGAGACGTACTACCACGAGCCCTGGAAGATGCTGGTGGGCACCATCTTCCTCAACAAGACAGCAGGTGGGCTCGGCACGGCGGTCAGTCCCAGGGCTTGGTGGTCGATGCGGTAGCTAGCGGAAGCTCTTTATGCGTTAGCGTACCTTGACATTTCTGACGGAACCTGAAACACGTAGGTGACTGGAGAAGAGGGATTGAGCCCGTCTCTTATGTTAATTAAACGGTTCATAGCGTAATCCATATCTTATGGTCCAACAAAATTGTTGACGGACTGCGAGGAGAAAAATGCGCTCGCGCAACGTTTTTCCTCAGGCCATGTGGAATGTCGCTGTCTGCCGTGGTCCGGCCGGCCTAACGGATGACCGTTTTTTATCCCTGGTCTCACGTTTTGCTCGACCAGGCAGCCAGAGCTGAATCCAGCGTTCAGACCCGGTCATCGTACAGCCTGGTCGCTGTCCCGACCACCTGTCTCAGCCCCCCAGACATGGCGTGGCCCCTCTGATCTGCCCCGGCTCCTCTGGCGCGGTCCCGCTGACCTGACTGGCCCCTCTGACCTGACGCGGTGCCTCCGACGTCACGCGCTGCTGCTGACCTGGTCGGTCCGACTCCAGGTCGGCAGGCGCTGCCGCTGCTGGAGACCTTCTTCGAGCGGTGGCCGGACCCGCAGGCGGCGCGGGACGCCGACGAGAGCGACGTTATCGAGCTGATCCGGCCGCTGGGGCTGGCCGAGCGGCGGGCACAGTGCATCATCAGGTTCTCAGGTACAGTGCTTCGGGGGTTCGGGACCCCCACAGGGGGTCGAGGAACTGCTGGCGGTGGAATAGTACCTGTAGCTGTGAAAGGCGACGGTGATGGTTGATTTACGCCAGGTTTTTCCCGGAAGGCTGATTTAAATACCGCCGTCGATGACTTCATGATGGCCATTTGTCACGGTTTGTGCGCAAAGCCACCGAGGAACGACTTTCGCGATTTTCTTATGAGGTTCCAAGATGTGTCGACGCGGCATGGTTCGGCGTGGACGTTTCGGATAGAACGTTTGTGACAGTCGTTCTCACGGCACGTTTTCAAGCGCGGGGTCGGTTGGCGAAACAGTCGAGATTGGTGCACGCAGTCTCACCACTGGTGCTGCCGCGTTTGGAAACCCGGCGCAGCGCAGTTCGAATAAAACGGTTTCTGCTTGTTGTCGTGAAAGCGACGGGAACCGCGAGTCCTCCACAGCATGAACACCACGTCATTCCGCGGTGGTCGCGATGTCGTATCCGCTTCCGTCCTGACCACGAACGTCTGCTCCAGACGAATTCGTCACCAAGACCTGGAACTACCCGAACGAGCTGTACGGCATCGGCCGGTACGGCAACGACTCCTACCGCATCTTCTGCCTGGGAGAGTGGCGCCAGGTTCGCCCGCACGACCACATGCTCAACCTCTATCACAACTGGCTCTGGACCAACCACAAGGCGCTGGGGATTCCTTGAAGCCGCCAGACCGGCCAGCGCGGCCGCTTATCACTCAGCAGCGAGATTCAAATGTGAACAAGGTCACTGTGCGCGGGCTTTTGTATTTCGTTTGCGAGATGAATGCTCCCAGCTCAGAGATTTCATATGCGTGTTCTGACGGAATGTGAACAAAGCGCGCTTTACGCTTGACTTTCGAAGTGATCATGTCATCGTCAATCCAGAAATATATTGCACGACATTCTCATACAGACAGCGTCCTGTGACGGCGCGGCGGCGCGGGTCGGCCGCGCCGACGAAATGCCCTGGGACGACCTGAAACTGGCTCCACGTCCGCGGCCCGGCCCGGACCGTTCCAGGCACCGATGAGTGACGATGTACCGCAAGACGACGGATTTAAAGCGTGAACGGACGCACCACAGCCGAACGGCGTACTCTGCCCCTACCGCGGCCGCTCCGGCCCGGCCCGGTCAGGCCGGCCTAGGTCATCGCCTGGGCCGACTGACCCGGCCGGCGCCCGCCGCCACCGAGACCCGGCTCGGCCTCAGTCCTCGTCCACGAGGAAACGTTGCACGGAGCGGTAGTAGCTTGAGAGCAGCTGCTGTCGCAGCTCGTCCTGGCTCAGCCACTTGAAGTCGGCCACCTCGCCGGGCGGCGGCGCCACGCTGCCGCCGTCTAGCACCGCCTTGTAGAAGAACACCTGCGGGGGGGGGGGGCGCGTGAGGCGAGTGCCGCGATCGAGACGCCGGGAAGGGTTCCAGAGTGTAGGGCATCAGAGTGGCGCATGGCGATCGACAGAGCAGCCAAATGAGATAACCCAAAGGTGGGGCGGCAACCAGCATCGGCGACACGGCAGGATCGACGACTGGTAAACGAAGTATTCAAGAACAGACTAACCTCATTTTGAGCAATACGACCACATGACAGAAAAAATGAGCACAGCGCATATTTGCTAGCGGCGGGCGAAACGCACATTCAAGCCCGCAGCAAGGCAGCTGACGTTATCGCCGCCCACGTTAGGTCTCACCTTTCCGCCGATGGCCCCCGACTCCCGCCTGAGCGCCTTGGGGTACTTGAACTTGTAGTAGCCCCAGGGCGCGTTGCCGAGGAAGCGAGCACGGATGTCTGGCCCCACTACGGTGCGCAGTGTCCTCTCGGCCGTCTGCGGGACGCGGTCACGGTCGGTCAACGCGGTCAACACCACCATCGTGGCCGGTCAGTTCAACTAGCACGATGGAGCCATCGCACGTTCCTTTCAGGTCTGTATGTTAGATAACGTTACCATATGCCACTGCTCGTGGACATGTGGCCAGGGGTGGGACTTTGCAAAAACGATGGGGGGAAGGTGCTAAGTGCGACTGATTCTGATGTTTCTGAGGCCATTCTTTCCATGCACCACTACAGACCTAATTAATGTTCAGACTCCTAAATTATTGTGGGAGGTAGGCGCCCCATCCCCAAAAAAAACCCGGAGTACCGCCTATGCATGTAGCATTTTATCACAGGGCTCGCAAACCGTCTTCATCACACGACTTCCTCCAGCGACGCCAAGCAGAAAATCAGTGTCCCTTCCCCACTCTCCAGATAGCTTAAGATTACACCCAGCGCCGACGCCAAACCTCCGGCTCCCGCTCACCTGCCTCATGGTCTCGCCCGGCAGGTGGCGTCCCTGCGGCATCATCCACTTGGCGCCGTTGCCCAACTTCTGCTGGACGACCAGCACCAGGCTGGAGGCCAGCAGCCGGTCCGTGGAGCGCAGGTCCCCCGATCGGTCCGCCTCTGAGGACGCGCGGCGTCGGCCTTCAGCTGCCGGCTCAGCCCGGCACCAATCGCATCACGCCTTCCACACCCCGAAACGCGGCTATCGAGTCGACAAAGCGAACTGCGTTTTGTCTTTAAAGCAACACTCATCAAAGCCCACTAAACAAACGTGGTAACTTATGGCCACCCACTACGAGACACGTCCACAGAAGTCCTGCCGCCGAGCTGCCGGCAGCGGTCTCTCCCGACCTGTGACGCCTCTCCGCCGATCTGTGACCTGTGGCTGCCTACCGGAGCGAAGGCAGCCTCACTTGACCGTCACACCGCCCCACCCGTCTCAGACGCCTCTCCGCCAACCCGTTACCGTCAGCGCCGGCGCGAAGGCAGCCCTTCTGCGCCGTAACGACACCCAATCAGAGTCAGCGGCCTGTGATGGCCGACAGACTGACCACCGACCTGTGACGGTCGGCGCCGGCGTGAAGGCGGCTAGCTCCTCGGCGCAGGCGTCCTCGAAGTCGGCCGCCGTCTGCATGCTGGCGGCGTCGATCAGGTCGGCGTCGTCGCCCTCCGAGAGGCGCAGCGCCTCGGCCGTCGCCCTGCGCACAGACCGGGCCGGTCGGGGCGGGTCAGCCAGTGTTGGGAACAAAAACTGTCGTTTTTTGATGTCCAGGAGCACCAAAAATTTTGTACTCCAAAATGGTAATTTGCCCTCCCCCCCAAACATGGGTATCCTACTCAACCCGACTTTGAAGCTGCCCAGTGTTCCCCCCCCCCCCACCGGTTGATGGTTTACCATCCATACTCGGCCACTTGAAGTACACTCCAAACCACCCACGGCCGGCCGCCTTCCACCCCCGCCCCCCTCACCCGGGTCAACGACTCCGCTGACCTACCACGTAGACCCAGGAAACTGATCTGCCCCCTGCCCCCAAACGGAGCCATCAGCCATGGATTGGTCCCTGCTGGCCACATATGCTTGCAAAGCACCTAGTTAGTCCATGTTTCTCACATAAATGCATAACATTTTACACTCCAAAAGAGAATTTGTACTGCGACACCAGGAAGAAAAATCAGGTTTTTCAACACTGGTCTCAGCTGATGCCAGGTCGCACAGGGAAGGCGATGTTGCCATGTCAGGTTACAGCCAGAATGTGATAGTTTTGATCTCAATGTGATAAAATTTGGAGAAGACATGAAAACCAACTAACCAGTTACTAACTTGTGGTTACAAGTGCAATGCAGTATCCTATTATTTCTAACATTCATGTCAATGTAACCACTTACCACTGGCAGATTTACTGACTTTCACGACATATGATTAACCCCACAGCATCAAAACCTCATGACAGCCACAGTCACCAGACCCTTCTCCACTCTCACAAGCTCCCTGACTGATGCCACCCGTCCCAGCTCCAACGTTTAAACTGCCCAACCCAAACGTCCGTAGCCACTGTTCTGTCCTGCCCACTACCCAACCGACCCCATGTGCGGCGAGTCCCACCACTTCCCGATCACCCCGCCCTCCCATCCTCCGACGGGCACTCACACGTCCCGCTCGTGACGCATCTCGTGGTCCGACTTGAGGCTGCGCTCGAACTCGAGCCGGCGCAGGAGGCCGGAGAACTCCTGCTCGAGCGGCGACAGGAGCGGGGCCACCACCGGCAGCCGCTCCAGGCAGACGGCGCTGTACAGGTGCCAGACGGGCTCGCCATGGTGGTGAGGTGGCTCGCTCAGCTCTGGCACCTTCGACGCTGGGGACGCAGCTGCCCGCCACAGAGCGTTTGGTCAGAGGACAATGCTACTGCATGGCTCATGTTTGGAAGCATCAAGTTCCAGCTGCATCTCATCTGGCATGTTTGAGAAGAGTGGCACCAAGCTTCTGAACCATGGCAATGTCTGAAAGTACAAGTGTGGGGAAAAAATAGGCTGCCTGGTACCAGTGTGGCCAAATTCCTTTTGAGTGGAGTCTCATGATGCAGAAAAGAAAACTGTGTAGATATTATTCTTGAATAATGTATAAATAAAACCAAATGAACCAGTTAACATCAAGCCCTTTGGCTCTGGCATGAACAAGGAACCATGACAAAAACTCTGCAATGGAGCACAACTTCAAGAAAGTATACATCATCCCAAGCTCATGTCTTTCTATGTCATGGACAAATGTTATGTGGGGACTGCTGGGTGGATGCAACTGTTCTTAAAAATGACATTGGTTAAAGCATGTATCAAATATTTTTAAATGGTGTCACAAGTTCTATCTGCCAGCCAGATGGCCTGGTGCCATTGCCATTCAAGCATGCCCCACAGCAGTCAACACATAACCTGCACCAGCTGGAGCCAAGGTCAGGGTAGCCAGCCAGTGGCCAGGGACTTTACTTTAATGTGTTGTGGCAAGCCCTGTTCTACTACATGCCTGTCCACCTGTATGGATCACACATCCCCAAACACAGAATGAGAAGATCCAGGATAACTTTTGATCAGTAGGATGAGTTATCATGCATGTCAGTCTGGTGGTGTGGAACCATGACCAGTCACAGCTTCATCATCCCACTACCCCTGGTGAGTGGCTCCACCAGTAATCTTTATTAAGTGCATCACCATGGCCAGAACCCAAGGTTTCCAGAAAGACTCTATGGCACAAATGAAAATGCTCATGGCATCACAGATGTCAAAATAGAAGTTCTGCAGGTCCACTGGAACCATTTTTCTCTGCAGTTTAGTGATACCAATGTTGGGTAACTGGGTGAAAGATCATATGACAAAAGATGGTAGATACAAAATCTGATGGGCAATCACATGGGATAAATAACAAAATATGAGACAGAATCTTGTGCCCAAAGCATGGCACAAGAGGCCACAGGTTGACAAAGGGTGCAGTCACACTTGGCTTTGTCCAACAAAGAGGTTATGTTGTGCAAAGCACAGTGTTGGGTTATACCTAAATAGGCACTGTGAGCTGAGTGACTTACAGTACTGTGTAGCAAAAGGCCATATGAGTAAATATCATAGGACAAATGTTGCACCAAAACCCTGTGTTAAAAAACCCTGTGCCAGAGGTGTAATACAGGATACTAGGGGTTGCAGGCCAATAAAGGGTGAGATCAGACTTGGTTTTGTCCAACAGAGGATAGGTTGTGTGAAGCTCAGTGTTAGGTTATATCTGCATAGGGACCATGTGCTAGACTGGCTATAAAGTACTAATATACTAGATATTACTATGAGTTATTTTACTATGTTATCAGGCTTTATAGGGGACCAAAAAACTACCCCAACAAGGCAATTCATAAGAAATGTGCTACCTGGTGCTGGAGCTGGAAGGTATAATTATCTGATCAGTCATAAACAAACCCTTATTCCCAACCAAGTGTGCATGGTAGAGACTGTGTGAGCATGGTAAGGTGACATGCCCAGAACACTGTCCCTATTACTGCGCCTCCTGAGCAGGGGCAGGGTCACGCCTCTGTCTTCCATGCAACATTTGTCCTTTGATGTTGATTTCATGCTGTCTCTTGCCATGGGATGATCTTTTGTTACACAATATCCTACCCAGTTACCCACAAATGGCATCACTGAACTGTGGAGAAAAATCATTTTAATACACACAAAAACTTGTATAACAGCTTGTGGCACCATAAGCATTTGCATTTGTGCAGCAATATTTCACAAAACCTTGAATTCTGGCCATGGCAGTACATGTAATAATGGTTGCCACTCTGCCTGGCTGGGCCCAACCATCCAGCCAGATTGGCTGGATACTGTACATTATGTATGGCCCCATTTTTGGGATAACTATATCACTCATAATTTTGCAATGTACTGTTAATACATGTATGCACTACCTTACAACTGCAACTACATATTAACGAAATGCACCACTCCATAGCCATTGCATAATTGGCATTGGGAGCACAAACAGAAACAATACATGTACATACAATACAAAAAAGGCAGAAGATGAAAACAGTTTTATCAATAACAGGGTTTGCAGAAGAATCTCAATTTATGCAAGACCATATTGATTCCATATTTTTTCTTCAGCCAAACACAGCAAAGCAGGTGTAGACAAATAAGACTAACACGGCGCATTATAATGCCTTATTTCTGAGCAGCCAAGACAGCTGAAACGCAAAATCCAATCGGAGAGTATGATGAAAATAATTAGGCACCTCATGCTATCGTTCTCACCTTGCACATAGTTGCGATTTATGAACGGCAGACCTCGACGGAACAACTGCCTGATGGAGGCCGCCATCATTAAAGAGAAGGACACATATGGAGTATGTTAACGTTACTTATTGCAAATAATGCGTTTGTGGAGATGGTAAAAACCGCAATGGTTACAATTTCTTATTTATTCTGCAGATAAATGCTCAAAAAATTTCCAAACTGTGCAAAAGACATTTTTTGTTTGTAAGAAATTGCTATATGTATGGGTAATTACTTCGAACTTGCTCTACGTCACGTCAACAAATCCCACGAAAGCATCGGCAGCAGCCCACGGCGTGTGTGGTTGAGGAAAGCGTTAACCGGGGAGCAATTGCGGGACGCACCGCGTTGGCGCAGGGTATGTGGTGATCCATGTGTCGTACGTGATTGTGACCCGGATGTTAAGTGTTTTGCTTCATTTAACAGCGTGATTTCTGTTCGATAAGCTCACTTAATGTGTCTGTCGCGTGGGAATCGCAGCGTTTAGATGTAAGTAGGTGTCTCGGATAGCCTTTACATAATTTCAGGAAAAAACTCTCCGTGGCGTTTCATCTGTTTGATAGAATTATGTACCATCTTTGATAATACTATTCATCTGTAAACTGTTGTTCAGTGAGGTAGATAAAATGTACTTGAATTGTGTAAATGGGTTTTATGGTCTGCTGTGGTGTTTTGCCATTGTTTCAGTTTTTCCCATTCACTTAACTCATCAAGCAAAGAACAGACAGCAAACTAAAAGCCTTATTTGTAAGCAATGGAGTTGCGACTCCAGAGCAGATGGCCAGAGTAAGTTGTGGTTGATACTTTTGTGGGTGGTACCACAACCAAATATTTTAAGATTAAGTTAGACCAAGACTAGGCCCACAAAGGCACCACCTCTTGCAGCAGCCTAGACCTATGATGTGGGCCTTTAAATAGGCTTGGTTAAACCCAAGCCTATAACCCTTAACCTAAACCCAAGTGCTTGGCAAGGATGTTTGAAGCACCATGGTTGGGAGGAGAAACTGCTAACATGCAAAGCAAAATCCATATCAAACATCAGCCGTTGCCTATGTGTAATATGCTTAATTGTTCAGTATGGTGCTGCACAGGAATGGGAAATGTAGTAAATGTTAAAATTTGGTACATTTCCAAAGATTAAGCCCAAATAGAGCCTGCTGAGAGGACCTGCAGTATTCTAGGCACAGACTTCCCACTTCTCACAACCCCCCAAAAATTGACATAGTTACCAAGCCATATGGGTAACTATGCCAATGTGCAATTAAAAAATAGGTGATTGCAGGCATTAAGTGCCTTGTCACCATCACCACTTCCTTAAAATAATCTTGTGCAGTGATTCTCCTATCCACCACCTCAACAACAAGCATAAGTTTGAAGCACAAAGCATCTGCATGAGACAGATCATCATCAATTCCTAAGCATTGGTGACAAACTTGCTGTGAACTATGAGGTCACTGAAAGACCTATCAATACTGGCTGTCTCAAAACTTGAAATAAGCTGAGACAGTATTGGAATGGGACAAGGAGGTGGACTGGAACTGAACAAGGACAAACATGAGTGCTTTGGAGGAAACAGGGACAGACAAGGAAACTAGGACAGTACAGAGATATGGAGGATCTGAATGAGGTTAGGAGAGAGATGAGGGCTAATGGAAGGGGCATGGAAGGATGTTAGGATGGAATGATGAAAAGGGACTTGGCTTGGAAAAGGACAAGCAAGGAAAAAGGGACAGGACAGGAACAAGTGAGAGGGATGTGGCTATCAGTTGGTGTTTGAATGAGCCACATTGTGCGGTTGGTTCTCAAGATAAACAGGGCTGGGATGTTAAGATCCCCCTGTCTGTGGAAGGTGATATAATACCCCATTCATTGCCAGGATAACGGTCCTGTTCAGTATCCCACCATTGCCCGAGTCCTGTTTCAGTCTGTATTTGCTTGTGTCGCATGGTCCTTGTTCCGGCCCTTTTTGTCCTGCCCCTTCCCAGTTTCATCCCAATCCATTCCTTGTCCCTGTCTTGTTATAGTCCCTCTTCCTCGATCCTGTTCCATATTTTCCCTATGGGATGGGGCCAGGAGAAGGAGAGGCAGAAAGGGGAAACAAGAATCATGGGATAGAACCAAATACAGACTGAAATGGGACTGGCGCAATGATGGGTAATTGGACGGGACCATTAACCTTGTACTGACTGGGATATTTCATCATCTTCCACAGACTGGGGAGTGTTCTGACAAAATGACGAAATGCTAAAATGGCGAATGCCTTTGGCGAATGCCGGATGGCGAAGGCTGAATGGCGACGTAGAAAAAGGCGACACATTTAAATGGCGACTGGCCAAATGGCAATCGGTAAAACGACGACATGTAAAGATGGCGACACGTTAAAATGGCGACTGGAGGAATGGCGGACGGCGGAATGGCCACATATTAAATTGGCGACATGCCAAAATGGCGAATGGCCGAATGACGAACGGCCAAACGGCGACAAGTAAAATGTGCGGCATGCCAAAATGACTAGCGGCCAAATGGCGACATGTAAAAATAAACAGCTTACCATTGTGGAGGATGAGATGGAGAGTGGTTAAATGGCAAATGGCAAAATGACCACATGTTAAAAAGGCGACATGCCAAAATGGCGGAAGGACAAATGCGAATGACAAAATAATGACATTTCTTAGCATAAATGATATCCGAATGGCTTACCTAGATGGGCTTGGGCACAGATTAATGTCAATGAGACCTTGTAACCTGTACTTTAAACCCATCGTCCAGTGGTGCAACTCATTGATGGACAGTCTTCGTTCCTGGAGGGGCTGTTAGTAAGTACTGGCAATGCGTAAGGATGCAATGAAGCAGTCTCGACAGTCTGGACCGAATATAGTGCCCCAGCTCCGTGGTCCCCTGGCATGACGGGCAAGAGCGAGAGACGTGGAGGCGGACAAATAATGCAGAGGACTCTTTCTTGCCTCGTTATGAATCTGTCACGTGACACAGGCCAACATCCATGATGCTCTTTTGGGGGAGAGGGATGGATGGTGACGAGCGCTATCGATTGCCCTACGGTTTTGTTTGCGGTCGCATCGCTAGATGCTAGAGCGACAGATAGAGGATGCCATAAGCAACTTCAGACTAACTGCCTCATGTCCTAGGGCAAGATCAAGCACTTTTGTGCGCCGAATGACCTTGTAGTCGGTGCGTCCCTAAGCCCCAGTAACCAGCCAAGCACTTTAGTCTCCTGGTTCGATCTTATCCCGGAGGAGGCTTATTATTATATAGTGGTCAGCTGGCACCTCACTAGTGGGCTGTCCTGGCATGGGATGACCCTGTCTGTTTATCCATTTATCGACCGTTTCGCCATATATTCGTTCGGCATTTTTAAGTGCAGACTTTACACGTTGCCATTTAGCCGTTCGCCATTTTGGTATGTCTCCTTTTTTACACCTCACCATTTAGCCATTCACCATTTAGCCATTCGCCATTTTGGCATGCCGCCATTTTTACATGTCGTCATTTGGCCATTTGGCATTTGGCTGTTTCCCCATTTTAGCATGTCGCCACTTTTACATGTTGCCGTTTAGCATTCGCCGTCAGGCATTCGGCAAAAAGGCATTTGCCATTTCTGCATTTGCCATTTTACCATAGTACCGACGGGGGGGGGCCTTTAACACCTTAGTCCTGTTTACCTCGAGAACCAACTCCACGATTCGGCTCATTCAAACACCAGTTGATAACCCCATCCCCCCTCACTTGTTCCTGTCCCGTCCCTTTTTCCTTGCTTGTCCCTTTCCAAGCTCAGTTCCTTTTCACTATTCTGGTTCTAACATCCTTCCATGCCTGTTCTGTTAGTCCTCATGTCTCTCCTAACCTCATCCAGGTCTTCCATATCTCTGTACTGGCCCAGTTTCCTTGTCTGTCCCTGTTCCCTCCCAAGCACTCATGTCTGTCATTGTTCAGTCCCAGTCCACATTGATAGGTTTTCAGTGACGTCATATTTCACGGCACGTTTGTCAACTGTCAGCGCTTAGAAGTTGGTGTTGATCTGTCTCGCGTAGATGCTCCATGCTTTGAACTCGTGCTAGTTGTCGAGGCGGTGGGTAGGTGAGTCACTAAGAGATGATTTTAACGACGTGGTGATGGTGACAAGGCACCAAATGCCTGTGATTGACCTATTTTTTAACTGCCCATCTTTTGGTACCAATATAGCTTGGTGAATATGTGGATTTTTTTAGTTATGAGAAGTAGGAAGCCTGCGCCTAGAATACCGGACCTGCTCCTGTCACGATCTGGGATTTACCTTACCTTACCTTACCAAATACAGGATTTAGAAGGCCACTTGGACTGTAGGACCCAGTCCTACTGAGCTGACTCTTGGAAACTACATCAATCCCAGTCTGGAATGGTGTACCTGAGATGTGCCCAGTGCAAGTGTGTGTTGTACAAGATTTATGATGGAAAGCAAGCATTCATGCACTCATGATCACTGCCTTGTTGCAGCCTGTGTCCAGAAGGCCACCCAGCATGGGTGCTGCAGTCAGTGACCTGAGCTCAGTGTCAGAAAGTCCTGAGCTGGCTCGCATGGTCAGCAAAGAGTTTATAGCACCCAATGATCCATTCTGGGACAAGCTACTTGAGTTCCACTTCAAGAAAAGGCTGACAAAGTAAGTCTGATTTAGCTGTTTCTTTGGGCGCCGAGTGACCCTGTAGTCGGTGCGCCCCTAAGCCCAATAACCAACCAACCAACCTAGCTGTTTCTTGATGTGTACATTTTGCTCATTGTCATCTTGTGGCTTGTATGTTATAGCCAGTGTCTTTGGAGTGATTGTGCCTATTGTTTATTAATTAAAACAGTGTTAGGAGGCCAGGTGTTTACATTTTGATGGGATGGTGAGAAACCCAGACTTTAGGCTATACTTTATTGTTTAAAATTTGTTTTCATAATGTGTGTTTGGCATGAAACATGCTTAGGCAAGATTTCCCATTATTCGCTATGTATGTTTATTAATGTATGCTTCTCATGCATTATGAGGCTGTACAAACATGAATGTTGTTCTGATCTTCAGGGACGATGACCGCAAGCTTGAGGAAAATGTTTCTGAGCTGTTTAACCAGTTTTTGACAAACAACTTGGAAACAGGAAACTTCGGCTCTTTGATGCGAGTATTCCTGTTGAAGGCTTCAGACTTGAAGGCCTCTGCACAGCTTGAAAGGTCAGCCCAATACTTTCATGCAATTTTTTTGTCAGTCATGGCGTGCGTGACATCTGTTTACTGTTGTGACAGAATCATTGTGTTTATGCCTGTTCTTTGGGACTTTTTTATGGACTGGCATGTTGTCACAAAAAGATATTGGAAATGAGCCCACAATGGCACTACATTGCAAGTGTGATTATGTGTTTGCCTTGTTAAATCACTGATGCTTACTTAATATATCTGCATCTGTCACAGACTGGTTTTCATAATTCCCTTGAGTGTTGCTGGTTTATCATGGTTCTGCACTTTTTTGTGCCACATGCCACTGTAACATCGCCCCCTGAATTGATCCTCCAGCCCCTCCCCATCCCACCTAGCCCTGTCCCCTAGCTATCTCTAGAACTCCCATTACCATCCTGCCCGTCATGGCTGACTGTTGTCATCACACCAGCGGGCGTCTGGCCGACGAGACGCTCAACGCCCTGCTGGCGATCCGCTGCATCTGCAAGCTGAGCGTGCAGCTGCTGCGGGAGGAGGAGCTGGTGCGGCAGCTGGAGGCGCGGCCGCGGCCAGCGCCGGACGGCGCCGGGCCGGCCCGCCCCGTGGCCGAGCCGGCCAGCCAGCTGGAGACGCTGCTGAACGCGCTCATCGAGGTCCTGGTGGACGTGCCGCTGCTGTGAGTGGTGCACATGGCCGGTGGAGACCAGGAGCTGAAGGGGTGTTGGTGCGGGTATACACTGCCTTTGGCGCACCCCATTGGGAGTGGATGTCGTGGGCAGGGTCGGGGTTGGGCGGATATGGGCTGCTGGTGTCATTGGCACTGGCGAGATATGGGTTTGTCGGCGCTCCGCTGATTTTTAAGCGCCGGGCACAAACCTCGCTCCCGACCTGTGTGCTGTTCCTGAACTAGCTCGCTTGTGCGTCCATCATTGTGAAGTTGTGTGCCACCTGTGCTCAGGGATGCCACATATTTCATCCACTTGGAGGCTCTGAACACCCTGCTGATCCTGCTGGGCTGCCAGATGTACTCCACGAAACAGGCGCACTCTCTCGTTGTCTACAGGTACAGAACACATGCTAGCGTGCAGTGCGAGACTGCGACAGCTTCTAATAAGTGAATGGTGCTGAACTCGTTTAATGGCCAATCTTGGGTAACCACGTCAGGGCGAAACTTTACCATTTTAGTGGGAACGTCTATATCCCATATGGTTTGCATTTTGGTAAATTGTAAAAGATGGCGTGGTCATATGGCAGTGGGAGGTCGGCCGTTGTTGGCATTATTGCGTGCTGAGATCGGTGCCGGATTTTGACATTCTCGTCACCACTAGAAAGTTTTGTTTTTACTGTTCTGGCTTCCCGTATTTTTCTGCTTACAGCTCTTGACACGCCCTTCTGATCGTGTGGACTAGAAATTGCGATAGGTATTGGCCGTGCTGCCTGCTGCGGGGACACAGTGTCGTTGCCGGCATTCCCCGCGTGGCGCGCCGGCTAACGCGCCTCCCCCGCCTCTTCCGTCGCCAGAACGTTGATGTCGGGCCGGTGTGCCATCCACGCCTGCATCCTGATGAAGACGCTGCTGAAGCACGTGGTGGCGCGCCAGCCGCCGCCGGACGGCCGATACACGGGTGGCGGCAGTCTGGTGCTCGGTCTGGCCAGTGAGTGCCGGACGTGGGGCTGTTAGAGCGACTCAGATCGGAAACGTTTCTGACAGAGAGGTCGGGAAAGGCCTGCCATCTGCAGATTTGCGCGATTTTTTCTTGGGTCGACCTAGAAGGCTGGATATTTTGCGACATCACGACGGCTGGGACATGTGCGGGACTGTTCAGCTTGAACACTGCCTGCGTTTTGGGCCCTGCCAGTAGTCAGATAAACTGTAGTTGAAGGTCCTCTGTTGAGCGCTCGACCTTTATGAACGTGATATTTCAGGCAGCCTTTGGAGCGCAGTGACGCTGGGGTACGGCTCGCAGCCAGCGGTACCGGACACGGCGCCGGGCGGCCTGCCCCCGCTCACCCAGCAGAGCCTGCACCTGCTGCTGGTGCTGGGCAACCACTGCACGAACGAGAAACACCTGCACAATCCGTACCGGCAGGCGCTCTTCCATATGTCTAACCTGCAGGGTGAGGCGGACGGCAGCGCGCGGCCGGGTTCGGTTCAGAAATAGCAGAACTGCGGCAGCCAGTGTTATATTCACGTCAGGATATTTGTTATCATCATGGTCATTTTGTTTCGCGTGCTGTATTCCGTAACAGCAAAAAGCTTGTCGAGTAGAGTGTTGTTGAGTGCGTCGTATTGAGCGTTGTAACACTGAGTGAGTAGAGAAAATTGATAGGGAGAGCCTGTCGCCGTTTGTTCGGTCGCGGTTTTGCTAGCTCGGTCGCCTCGGCGTCGCCGCCGTCGACAGCCTCGACAGGACGTGGCCGGTCAGCCGTCTCTGTTGCCGCGCCGTCTCTCTGACCCTGACCTCGCCGCCGGCCCGACAGACGCGACCGAGACGCAGCTGGTGGCCGCGCCGGAGGCCTTCACATTCGAGCTGGCCGGCCTGTACGGTGCGCTGTGCGCCCCACCGTGCACCGACCAGACCACGTTGCTGCTCTACCTGCTGCTGCACAAGAACACCGCCTTCCGGCACTTCGTGCTCTCCCGCACCGACATCGACGCCCTGGTGAGGC
This sequence comes from Capitulum mitella, assembly GCA_030062745.1. NCBI lineage: Eukaryota > Metazoa > Arthropoda > Thecostraca > Pollicipedomorpha > Pollicipedidae > Capitulum > Capitulum mitella. Next base: position 25,164,224 of record CP099846.1, read on the forward strand.
CGCCGACCGCGGCCGGCGCGGTACGAGACCGTCCGAGGTCGAAACACCGTCAGTCGTGCCCCGGCCAGTGAGCCAAGAAATCTTTTTGGTATACTCGACACTGTTGCCTGTTCAGTTTCGTGGCCGTTTAACGACGTTTACATTGTAGCCATCTCATGCATAGTCTGAGTCCTATGGCTGTTTCGCCTTGTGGCCATGTGACGGAAATCTGGGTGGAGTAATTACTCGCGTTGGTTTACTAACAGTTGTTTGGGCGGGTCTTTGGTCAGCCGGATCTAACTGCCGTCTGACCAGCTGCGGATGGCGGCGGGTTCTGCCGTCCTCGGCAGTTTCGCCGGCACTTCTGCCGTCCTTTACGGTCCTCTTACGGCCATTTCATTAACCTCATCCTGCATCATTTCAATATCTTCCGCAGCCCTGCTCTGTTGCCCCGTTTCGAAACTGACCTGTATTGTCCGCGACCGTCCGTAGTTCCTAGACCGTTTTTGCGTGTTCCTCACGCCGTCCTCCGTCAGTCCTGCCGCACTCTGACCGCCGTGCCCCGTGCACCAGGTGCTGCCTACTCTACGGGTCCTGTACAACGCGCCGGAGAGCAGCAGCCACCACATCTACATGTCGCTCATCGTGCTACTCATCCTCAGCGAGGACGAGCTGTTCAACCGCAGCGTGCACGCCACGGTGAGGGCCGGGTGGCACTGGCAGGATTCCGGTCCCGCATTTGATTGAGCTGGGTCGGCCGGCGAGCCGGCTGGCGCGCGGGCCGGCAGCCGTCTTGTTTTGGCGGCAGTGGTGTTTGTTGTCGGCCGTGCCGTTGACTCCGCGGTCGATGCCGGGCTGCGGTCTTAGCGCGTCATCGACTGACGATGTCCCGAGGGTGGCGCCGGCCGCCGGCTGGGTGGACTGCCACCGCCGACGCAGGAGAGACCGCAGCCGGCCGGTCGGCGGCCGGCGGTCGGCATGACGGCGTCCGGCCGGCGGCGTCTGGTGACCGACCGTGTGCCGGCAGATGCTGCGCCAGATCAGCTGGTACACGGAGCGGCCGCTGGCCGAGATCTCGCTCGGCGGCCTGCTGATCCTGGTGGTCATCAGGACGATACAGTACAACATGACCAAGATGAGGGTAAGATCGCGCTGACGCTGTGTGTGTGGTCATTGGGCGGTGTGTTCTGGCGTACTGTGTTCGTGACGGCAGTGTCTACTTTCGACAATGCCGTATTTTGTTGGCGTGAAATGGTGCGTTCGCCGGCATTGCATAATAGTACCGATGCTGCGGTGGTTGGAAACGAAATAAAGTGTAAGAAAGACGGCGCATGAGACTCACGGAAACGCAGTTCGAACTGCCAAGCTGTGGGCTCGGTTTGTCTAACACCGATGGCCCTTGTAGTGGTCTTTCGATCGGCACCGCGCCCTCCCGTAGACCGCTGATCTCGGAGTGACGTCACGACCACCAGCCGCGTCACCACTCTTGCACGGGTCGCGCCCCGCTAACCCCGGCCCGCGCGCCGCCCGCAGGATAAGTACCTGCACACCAACTGCCTGGCGGCGCTGGCCAACATGTCGTGCGAGTTCCGCCAGCTGCATCCCGTACGTGTGCCAGCGGCTGGTGTCGCTGTTCGAGCTGCTGGCGCGCCGCCACGGTCGCCAGCTGGAGCAGCTGCGCGCCACGGCTGCGGCCGCCGACGGTCCGCCCGACGAGGAGGCCGTCCAGGTAGGCCGCCGCCGCCCGAACAGGGCAGAAGGCGGGACGGTGGGCTGTGGTGGCCGGTGCGGGACGTTCGTACTACGGGCGGTTGTGATGTAGGAAAACGGTCTTTGTTCATGTTCGACCTTGATTTAGGGGGCGGCGCGTCGGAAAATGTTCCTTGTTATGTTGGACCTTAATTTAGGAATTCACGCGTTTGTTGCGTCGTGTTAGGTGCTGACGACGTTGCTTCGCGACGTCAACAGGTTGCCAACGAGCTTTTATTTCTTGAGATTCATGTCAGATGGTGTGAGTGGACTCGGAAGCGCGTGTCTGTAGTTCTGTACGTGGGGCTGATGCTACGTCTTTGCGCCGCGGTCGCAGGACCTGGCGGTGCTGGAGGAGGTGCTGCGCATGGTGCTGGAGATCATCAACTCGTGCCTGACGGCGCAGTTGCCGCACAACCCGAACCTGGTGTACACGTTGCTGTACAAGCGCAGCGTCTTCCACATGTACCGAACGCACCCCAACTTCCAGGACATCACGCAGAACATCGACACGGTGAGTGGGGTCGCGGTCGCGGTCGCTGGCGGGCGCCGGTGGTCGTCGGTCCCGGTTTAGGTCGCTTGGGGGTGTAGGCAGCGGTAGGCTGTGCCACGCCGGTCTGGTTAGATGACAGGAGTTAAAGAAAAGGCGATGAGAGCTAGTGAACAGGTGCATGTGAATGTTCTTTCAACGCTGTAGGCTTCTGGAAAGCGGTTTGCTGTGTGTTAAGAGGGATCGTGGGACTTCTGGCTGTCCGTCATCGCCACTGCCCTGTGGTCGGCCAGATTCTGCTGTACTTCAACTCGAAGTTGGACAGTCTGCAGAAGGACATCGGCGTGCGGGACGTGTTGGGCGTCATCGAGGACGGCGCCAAAAAGTTCCCGCTGGAGCGGCTAAAGGTACCGGTCCCGGTCCTGCCGGTCCCGACGTGGACTCGTGGTCGGGTGGGGATAGGGGAGGGGCGCGAGCTGTGTTCGGGATTATAGGTGACGTCGTGTTTGACTGGGGAGGACCATTGTGCCTGTCGGGAAAAATGCCGGGGTAGTCGTGGCATGCAAGTCGATATGTCCGAGGTGCCGTAGGGTTGGCGTGGTGTCGGATTTTCGTGTGTTGCACAGCTCGGGCGGGAGTTTGGTCTGTTTTGCGTTATCCTGGGAGCTATTCGGAGTTCGTGTCGTGAGTGTAGCCCAATTCCACCTCCGGCTGCTGCATAATGGTGGACCTGCATCCTGGAGTGCATCCCGGATTTCCGTCCCGCTGCGGTACGTGCGCGCCAGGCTCACGCCACCCCGGTCGTCGCTCCCCGCAGAAGTTTCCCGAGCTCAAGTTCAAGTACGTGGAGGAGAACGAGCCGGAGGACTTCTTCATCCCGTACGTGTGGTCGCTGCTGTACAGCGGCTCCGACCTGCACTGGAGCCCCGCCAACGTGTGCCTCTTCAGTCCGGACGGGTCCGACTCCTGAGCCGACGGTGGCGCCGCGCGGCGGCCGCCGGCCACACTGCTCCCGCCGCGTTCTGCCAGATGAGACGTCGTTTGCCGCCGTAGGCCGCCTTTGCGAACGCGTGGGGTGAATGCGGAAGGGGACGCTGGTTTATTTATTGACCCGGTTTTCCGCGGGGCGCGGGCGGTGTGGAAGGTGGAAGTGACCGTCGGGGCGCGTATGCTCTGTTGATGCCGACTTGTTTAACGTTGTATGCACGCGCATTTGCTTTGGCTTGCGGCATGAGACGTTCTCAGGAGTGTCCCCTTATAGCAGTTGGCGTTACCTACCTGCGTGTGATGAGTACCGTTCAGCAACAAATTGTCAGGTCGTTTCGAAATTGTGCATTGCATAGTCTTTGCTCTTTCATTGTGTACATTTCTGTGTACATTTTTGTTCATTGGTTTGACGACATGCTTCCCTCAAGTGCAATGCAATACGGATTTTTATGAATGAGGGATGTGTTGGTCCTATTTATGTCATACCACTTATCTCTGGTTTGAAAATGGGCTTCGCTTACAGCTGACGGCTGAGGTATCCCGATTATTCGTCGCTGGGCATGCCTGGGGGAAAATGGAGTCGAGCGTGTTCGCTTCGCATTAGCTACGGCCCCTTCTATATCTCCCAGTCGATGGCTGAGTTCACGCGCTGCACCACGCCTAGAGTGCTGTTTTCCGCCAACATGATCAGTTTCCTAGCGAACCTCAGTCGATTGGGAGGTTTGACCGATGGCGTCGCCGTGTTGTCAGTCCTGCGGTTTGCATTGCGCGCCTCGGCGGACTTTGTCCTTCCCCCATCGCCGGTCGGCTCTTCCCCTTCTGCGCTCTTTTCGCCGAAAACGCCTCGTTAAGCATGGTCTCAGCTTGTGATATGACTCCGCCGTTTCCACCGAGCACCGTTTTCGGCCCTTGCCCTCGCACCGTTTGTTGCCTGCGCGCGCGTTCTGCTTTCATCGACCATGTTGGCGAGAGGCGGGGTGTGTAATTGGCGGCAGCGGTGCGTGGCTTGCATTGTTACAATTAGATCAGACTGTTACGGCGCAGATTGGTTTAATAAACGGTCTTCATAATCTGGGCTGTTGCCACGGAAAAGTGCGAAGCAAGTCCCGAGGAAGATGCAAAAGAGTGAGACCATAGATGAAAAGGGGCTGTTTTTTACACTTTTCTGAATCGAAATTCGGAACAATATTATACTTTCTGGAAGATTCTCCTCATGTCGCGTGTCAGATTCTCCTCCTCGTCGCAAAAAAAAACACTACGCCATTCCGTACTGATGTACAGCACGGACATGGTAAAGCTGAGATCGGTGCCGGAGCGTACTGCGGCGCAGCATTATCCAGGCGCGGACAGTGATGCCATCTGCCGAGAAAGGCTGCAAATCGTGTCAAATGGTATTGCGCATTCTTCTAGACGGTGTACTGCTTTGCTCTAATTATTAGCAAGACTTACATAATGCAAAAGACGCAGTTCCACCCGTAATGCATGCAAACGAGCCACAAAGCAGCGTTTGCGCGCACCCAAAAGCTGCCCAAAGGACAAGCTGACCAAATGGATACAGAAATATGCCTATGCCTCGGAACAATTCGCTGAACATAGCAACATTCTTTCGTCAAATTTGATAACGTCGTTGAAAGCTGAAACCACTGTTTTTTTTTTTTTTGTAAGGCAATGTCTTGCCAGTTTAACCTATTGTGACGGCTTTAACAAAATTGATTTGATAACAATTTGTTTCCGATTGCCTTCTTCAAGAATGACTGGTTTCTCGAGTCGTTTTGGAACGGATTGGACAGTTATACGATTTACCATGGTAAGAGAAATACACGTAGGCTGATAGCAATATCCATGCAGTAAGAAGTGCTTCGCACAACCAGTCACGCGTCCAAATACTAAAAGAAGAAAATCGAGAAATTATCGGTTTCTCGGCGCTATTCACCCCATTTTCCAAATCTTAGAACGTCCCAAGGGCGCTTGTTTGGTTTTACTAAATCAGCATGCATTTCATTTTATTGCTATAACGTATCTGGCATGTCGAAAGAAACTGGCACAGAATGGTGTTGCATTATTTTGTCCATCATTTGCATCTATCCAAGCCATCTGAACGCAGCCTTAAATTGCACATGCGGACGTCCAAGCACATCAAATTCTCGGATCGTAAATGGCATTGAGACGCACCCTCACGAATTTCCATGGATTGTTGCAATCAGGTAAAACGTTTTATTGCATTATGCAACCGAGAGGGCGTATCATAAACCAACACTTACTCTAGCACGTGAGAAAGAAGCTTGTTTTGTTCTCACTGGCTGCAAGATGGGCTGAGCTCCACAACAGTTGCATTCCCCATGACAATACGCTAGCCGATGGGTCGTAGTTTTCTTTAGAAACGTAATTGATGCACGAGTTTGCTGCTAAATTCGACTTTGGCGTTGCATTCCAAGATACACTGCACAATGCATTCGATACTCGCACAACCCGCTGCAAAGCGCCGGATTCTGAAACCGAACGAATGAAAGATAAAACCTCAGTTGTAGACAGGAGAAGCAGCAGCGTCGATCCAGTGAATGCAGCAACACTTCCCCGTAGCCCGTCCTGCACCCCTCTCTTTCTGACCTGTTCCTCTCGCAGCCTCGTCTCGAGCCTCATTCCTCCCAATCTCTCCCCGGGCCGTGCGAGTGTGACCACAGGGCCGGCTGCGTCCGCAGGCTGAAGACGGCACCGCAGGTGACGGTGCCGAACCTGCCGTTCTGCGCCGGCAGCCTGATCTCGGACCGGTTCGTGCTGACGGCCGCCCACTGCCTGGCCAAGCTGAAGAACAAGCACGATTGGGAGCGGGCGGAGATGGTGTTCGGCATGCACTGGGCGCGCAGCGATCCGCCCGAGGTGGTGGTGCGAAACATCAGGAGGTAACGTCTCAACTTCCGACCCCCTCATATTTCTGCTTGCAGCGAAGTGGGTAACGCGCGGCTCCTCTTATGAAATGCACGGTATTAGGTACCTTAATCAGATACCAAGTGCCGATGCTGCCCGCGATTGATTCCTGTCATCAGCCAACGATGACGAGGCGTTTTTTTTGGGGGGGGGGGGGCAATTACATGGTGATGTACAAACTATCATCTGTATTCAATCCTAAACCTGCACGTTTCATAACGACACTCTAGTCTGGTGATCCTAAAAAGGAATGGCTAACCACGATTAGTCAGCACAGAAGCTAGAATAAACCATCGCAACGAATCAGCTGACATTAGGTAGTATGCACCCAGTTCTCCCTGTCCACATATGTCAGCAGGTATTCGCGCCATTCTGGCGCGGCGATTACACGGTCTGAATGTGAATCGCAAGGCAATTCCGGACAGCAGTCAGCACATGGTTCCCTTCGCGCATGCTCCCTTTCCAGGGCGGTGATGAAACTGCAATACCGAGACCGGAACAAGGACCATGATATTGCAGTCCTAGAGCTAGACAGGGCCATAGAGATCAACGAAATAATTTACCCCATCTGTCTGCCATACCACCTCAAGTAAGTCAAACAGGATCATCACAGACAACTCGCCGGAGCAAAGCCAGACTGCTTTAACATATTCAACTTATAACACTCTCTTAATGTTAACAGACACTGCAAAGCAACAAGGCACAACAAACGTGTGACACCTGAAACGCAAAGTAGATAATCAGTGGCATCATTAAACGCCTCGCCTCACCGTGTGCCTACAACAAAATGTCTGCTTCGGCGCAAATCGATGAGCGGTTGCTCACGACACAGCCAGACGGCAGGCACCCATGAGTGCGCAAATACCGCACAGAACCCATTATCCGTGTAGCAATGGTCCGACAGGTACCCCACTATGAACCCGTGGGTGGTGGCTGCTGGCTGGGGAAGGACCTCCTACGCCGGACGACAGGCCGAGAAGCTCAGGAAGAGCAAGGTAAGGCCGAGAAGCCGACTCAAAACCAATCCGAACTCTGACATCGCTTCTGGGAAATACCTGATTCCACTGGTAGTCTGCAAAGAGCGCCGTTTGCCGGCGTTCCTTGAAGACTACCGGACGTCTGACGCGCTGCCAGGTGCGCTGAAGTGCACCCAGACGGTGGGCATGTCGACCTATTATTTGTGCAGTGGCCTTTGACGCAGGCTACTCAGATAGCGGGTGTAACTGATCTGCGTGCCGTCCGACCGCTGGCGGCGACCCGCCTGAACCGGCGTCTTATCCGCGCCTGCCGGCAGTGGATGGAGCTGGTCAAGTGGGACAGCTGCGAGGCCAACACCAAGTACCGCGACCGCTCCCTGCTGACGGAGCGCATGCTTGTGCGGCGTCTCGGACTTGACCGACGCCTGCCTCGGAGACTCGGGTCAGTCGCGGCCGCAGGCGGAGGTCGGGCCGGCAGCGCCGGGCGCTGGGCCGAGCGCCGGCTCCGGCGGCGCGTTTATCGAGCTGGGGGCTGACGGCCGGACGCAGTGTTGCGCTGACACGCCGACACGCTGACAAGCCGACATTCTTGTCAGCTTGCCAAGCAAGCAAGTCAAGCCAAGCAAGCAAGCTCAGAGCCCCGGGCCGACTGGCGCAGACAGGCGATTATTACGACAGACCAGGCCAACGGACCAGGGCCCAGGCGATTTCGATTGGTTCAGGTCACGGGCCTAACCACGGGACCAATGGCGTAGATGACGCACCAGAACCACAGCAGACAATGACGTCGTGATACGCTCGCCCACCGGGACGGGGGACTCGTCACCGACGCCAGCACACGGCGCTACATTGCACCAGTGAAACACGGACCACTTGGCAGGGAAACGCATCTCAGCGTGCGCACGATGGGCCAAACTTCTGATCGAGTGGAAGGTGCTCCGGCTGGGGACTTGACTGGTGCAGGGAGCTAGCCAGCCGAGAGACGTTCAGACTCGTTCCAGTCCCGCGCGCTTGACGCTGCAGCCCGGGGAAGCTGAGCCTTACGATGTTTCCGACAACGGACGCTGTCTGCAAATCGGACGTCTCGACGGTACGCCGCTGGCGCCTGCAAGGCGAACCGGCGAGGATGACGATGAATCGGGGTTTAAGGGCACAGCGGTTACCAGGTCCATGTTAGGCTCAACAGAGAGCACATATACGCTCAATGGGACGTGGAGAGACGGAAACATCATTGCATGTTCGTTAACCGCACCCCTGCGCCCCCAGGCGGCCCGCTAATGTACTACCACCCCACCTACTACCGCTGGTTCCTCGTCGGCGTCACCAGCTTCGGCTGGGGCTGCAACGAGCTCAACGATCCGGGCGTCTACACCAACCTCTTTCACAGCGACATCTTGCGGTGGGTAACGTGCGCCAACACGGGCGACATGTGCGAGGCCTAGCCGGTCAGGCTGCGGCTCGTATCGGCGTGCATTCGGGGGGGGGGGGCAGCGGTCGGTTTAACATTGCAGATCGAGGTGATCTAGTACGGATCGACAGCGTGGAAGGACGTGCAGCTACTCCTGGACGAAGACCGCCTGCGTGACTTTTATGTGCGAGTGCTGGGTCTCGGTGGTCCCAAGAGGAATGCTTAACATTCCCCGATAATTCCAGAATTGGTTATATTTAAAGCATGATGAATGTCTTGCTTGTGACGATTAACCTGCTGTTAAATTCTCATCCTGTTGCTCGAGGCAGCGCTCAACGGTATCGAGATTCAATGTCCAGGTTTTTGTTCACGCCACGCTGCGCGACCACTACATCTGTTAGACCACAATGAATGCCCGTGCCTTCGTAATCCAACCTACCTATGTTCCGTGTTAACAGGATTCCTTTTCAAGACAGAGTGTAGAAAGCGTGACCGTATACAGGTTCTCTTTCAATACCACGTGTATTGCGAGTGTTCTACATTCAGACGCCCGCAGGCCCGCACCAACCGCCGGCAAACGCTGCCCGTGCCACCGCAGCGGCCGAGACTGCGCTGGCTCACAGGCCACAGGCACACTTTACCTGGGGACCGAGGTCCGCGGACGGACTAGTTTCAGTGAGATCACAAGAGTGGCGTCACGGGCGTAAAACAATCAGCACGTGCAACACACACACGGGAAACACGCCCAAGTCGGCGATTTGTATCACGAAGTGCCTGAAGGAAAGCACGGTGCTGCTGAGTCGAAGCCGCGATTTCCAACCGTGTTGTGAGCAACGCCACAATCGCCCACTCGGCGATGCGACAGATCATGCTGTAATACCACGGACAAATACGCCTAGCCCATCCATATTGTGACGACTAAGTACGTCCTATTCCGTTCACCAAAATATCAGGGCACTGGTAAGATATACTATACTACAAGAGTACATTCCACTGCGTTGACTTCACAACACGATTTTAGGATGACTACAAGAGAATCGTCTTTTCACGGTTTGAGTTAATCAAGTTGCGCCATTTAACGGGACGCACTTTCCTTGAAAGAACGAGATCATCTGTTGGGGAACCTACCACCAATAAAGCGCGGTAACTGCACCTCTGGCTGGTAAGCACCCAATGAAAGCCAATACCACCCGCACATGACAACGCACAGATCGCACTTCTTGCAAAGGCCACGTCTTCACTTAGACATGTTACATATGCATAAGACGGTGCAACACAATGGACGGCATTAGTTCCGTTTCCGAGTAGCAACAGCTTCTGTGAGCGCGTAAACGTGCACAAAACGGCCTTGTGAGGTGCACATTTCATCCACGCGGTTCCTCTGCGGTAACCGAAGGCCGCCTTTCTTCAGATGTCAACCTTAGTGACTGGCGGTCCGACCAGAATCACTGACTAGTGTGCGAGATCCTGGCGCGTGCCCTATCATATGATCTGGACGTAATGCAGGAACCGCTCCATCTCGGCGCTGGACTCCTCCTCGGTCTTGCTGGTGTACGTTTCGGAGACCTTGTGCACCTCGATCGTGCCGGCCTCCGTGGAGACGGCCTGCGGCGGGGGCCGAGCACGTGAGGCGAAGGGGGACGCCAGCACGACATTCAACACAGAAATCACCCGTGGCAATCACGAAGCGTGGCAATCACGGAACCCGTGACGCTTGGAATACGTGTCTCCATAACACACACAGATATCATGGGAAAGGAAGGTTCATGGCGACGACCGTTCACCAAAAACAGATGATGGGTTTTATCAAAAGTTCGCTGATACACAAACGAGACGAAAATCCGAGCCTATAGAGAAATACGTAATACGGGAAGTGTCTGGATCTTTCAGCACTTACAGACATGCAAGATTCACCGTCCCAGATGGGCAACGTACCATAAAAAAACTTGTTACTGACCAGATGAGTGACAATTTTGTCGTTTTCCACGCCGTAGCTGAGATCCATCGCAGTGGCTTGACCTGACTTGACCTCGTCCGTCTCGGCCGGAAATATATCGCCGGCACTCAGGTCCCACACGTGAATCCTACGAAGTACCCGCCCACACTATCAGTCACATCAGAACGGGCTTGAACAGCATGTGGAGTGAGACAGAAATTGAGGGCACCGCACTGAGAAATTGAGACAGAAACAGCAACATGAGGGCCTGTATCCGGCACCGCCAGAAAAAGAACAAGCCGCAGCATAATATGATGCCAGGCCATCGGAAAAGTGACAAGAAACATCATTAACCACATCTTTCTCATACGTCAGTTCCTCGGAATATGAGGTCAAACCATGTGGATGTGAACGTCCTCTTGCCTAAGACAACCACATACCCACAGGCAACACCCAAGGCATGGTCCACGTGATCTGAACCATGTGTTATAACAACCAGGACCCCACGCAGTGAAGTGAACGCGTCTTTAATATAGATCTTCGCTTCGATTTTGACCGCTATCTTGTTCTGTTTCTATTAACCGATGCCTGAAAGCACACGCAGCCCCAACCGACTCAACGCCGCCACCACCACGACCCGCCCGCCCGCCCGTCGCCGCTCACTTCGAGTCGGCGTCGAGCACGAAGAAGACGCACGGCCGGCTGCGCGACCAGACGACGGCCAGCACGGGCGCGCCGTCGGCGGCGTTGTTCCAGGTGATGAGCGGCCGGTCGCCGGACGTGGTGTGCAGCCGCAGAGTGCCGTCCGCCGAGCCGGCCAGCAGGTACGGCTGGTCCATCGGGCAGAACGCCAGACAGCGCACCGGCACGGACAGGTCTGGAACGGGGCCGACGCGACGTTAAAACGGCGCCGGTGGAGCTGCAGCGCGGCGCGGACACGACAAAACTGACACAAAACAGCCTCCGACAGGCAAACCTGGCAACGCGGAAACCACCGAGAAGTTCCCCACACGCTGCAATGCGCTATATGTAAGCGTCTTTCACGAGTTTATACATGCATCTCTAAAATGTGCGTCGCCCGACGCCAACTAATCGAGCAAAGTAAACCAGAAGCTTCCAACTACTATTTTCCAGGACCCACCTATCTCTGGCCGGAACAGCCTGGGCGTGGCTCGCACGCCCTGACGCGTGCAGTGAATGATGGTGCCGTTATCCGTGCTCACGTATATGTGGCTGGGATCGGTCGGGTGGATTCGGAAGTCGTGCACCTCCGTAAAGGTTTTCTGGTTGTTACTGAAACACAAGAATTTTAGTACACACTACCTTGTGGAAAATCCAATCAAGAGGGGTAGTTTTCCACGCTTAAAACGCCAAAAGATCGCGAGCATTGTAAAATCCAATCACCTTTTGGATTCCAGGCATCCCTTTGCAGAAAAGAGCACGGCTGATGATAAATGCAAATGCAAACCGGTGCACACGGCCCGTTAAATCACTAACGGGTCGAGGAAGTCATCGACGGAGACCTGGCTGATCTTGACCAGCTTGACCATGCCCCAGGGCGCGAGGCCGAGGTCTCCGTCCAGGACCTCCAGGTTGGCCTGGTGCCGCGAGCTCATGGCCACCCAGAACACCATGTGGCCGGCCGAGTCCAGGCTGCACATCTGAGGGCGGCCCCACACCGGAGTCACCGGTCGGAATCGGAGGGGCCTCTCAGGCCAACAGAGGGCAGGGAATCAGGCTGAGGCGTACACTTACGGCCAGAAAAAACTGAACGTCTTAATGCGTCTTGCAAGGCTTTCATTGTCGACCACTGTTTCTGTATTCGGCAAACCAAAAAATTAAAATAAAGACATAATTTCCTTGTCGATGACCACACCTACATTTAGTATAACAGTATAAAACAACTGAATGTCTCCAAAAGGCAAAAGGCGCCTTGTAATTCCACTATCGTTTTCCGCAACAACATTCAGTTTCGAATACAGCATGGCGTAAATACGGCCAACACTACAACCCGTTTAAGATGGCCGTACTAAGCCTTGCACCTGGGCATCCCACTAGCGGCGGCCCGGGACCGGCCGGCGCCGCCGGCGAGCCGCACCTGGAACGAGCCGGGCTCGACGCCGACCTCGGCCGTCTCGCCGACGCCGACGGGCACCGGCCGCAGCGCCACCACGGCGTCCGTGTGCGCCGCCGCCCGGTGGATCTCGGCCGTGCTGTAGGTGGGCGAGCGGAGCGCCGCGCCGGCCGCCGACCGCAGGCCCACGTGCTCCGACGCCGACTCGTGCAGGTCCCAGACGTCCAGCGAGCCGTCCGCACAGCTGGCGGCCGGCGGCGGGTCGGTCACGGGCGCACGGGGCGTCCGCCGGGGGAGTGCGACGCCCACAGTATGCGAGTGAGATGGAAAAATGATGGCTCGGAAGTCGCGAGAATAGGTTACAAGCATTGCGTTGAGTTCAACTTATGACGTGGATCATAACAATGTAAGAACGAAGAAGCACCGGCTACCATCTACGATGAAAATGGTGATTTCTGCGTACACTGAGCTTGGGTGTCCACCTACAGTGAGAGTTAAAAGCCATACAATCATTAGATTGCTCCACTGCATTCTGCAAGCGTAAGGCAAAGTTCACGAAATACGCACCACAAAATAAATAAGTCAGAAACAATCAAGTCTCATATCATTTCAACAACACAGCGCGGCAGCATTTACCGCGCCACAACAATTTCATGCATCATCAGACACTCAAATCAACACTCAGGAACCTAACTCGAGCAAGCAGCAGCCTACTGCAACTACACGCGCCACAGGGTCCTCTCTCCCCCGACAAAGGTCTCGAGATGCCGAGACCACCCACCCGGCAAAGACGAGACGCGGCTTGACGGGCGAGAAGCAGGAGCAGGTCGGCTCGGCAGACGTGACCAGCACCTTCTGCGGCTGGGACGGCTCGTTGACGGACCAGACGCACAGCAGGCCGTACTGCTCCAGCGCGATCCCCTGACGCGATACAGACCGATCGTCAATGACGCATGACAAACTAAATGACGCACTGTGCAGGGCTTGCGCCCAGAAAAAGGCAATACGTTCCCGAACAGATCAGACGTTCAATGGAAGAGGCATTTGTCCTTAAGATTCAAAATCTCGGCGGTGATGTTAAAAAAAATGTCTTTCTAGGTCCAGACAAGATCATGTAATAAGACGAGAGTTTGGACAAAAGGAAGAATAAATATTTCGTCGAAGTCCCTCTGGTCTGGAGCTCCAAAAAGACGACATGTCCGCTGAGTCCCCTCTCCCTTCCACAACGAAAATAATGTTTCTGAACAAAACGGGCGAGGCCAAACAAATGTAAAGACATGCCAGACAATCAACCATCATCGCTCCTTTCCCGCCACGGTAAGCTGCAGCTTCCTAACCTCGTCTCCGGACCCCTTCTCCGCCGCGTTGTCGGCCGACTTCTGCGGCGACTTATGCGGCGACTTCTCCGGCGACTCCGGCGACTTCTGCGGCGACTTCTCGGCCACCTTGCCGCCTTCAGCGGCGGCCGCGCGCGCCTGGTGCGCCGTCACCAGCATCTTGTTGTCGGTGTCGCAGAAGCTCAGGTGGGAGACGGGCCGGCCGGCCAGCAGGGCGGCGGCGCCCTCGCCCAGCCGGGCCGAGCCGCTGGTGAACTTGAGGCGGCCGGCCGAGGAGGCGCTGTCCGTCTTCGCGGTGCGCGCCAGCTCCTCCTCCAGCAGCATCAGCATGCACTGCGGCGGCCGCCGGCGCGTATCAGCGGAGAAACAGGCAGAAACGCCAGGAATCCGCCACTGATTAACAAAACGGTATCCTTTCCCAGACTTCAAAATGGCATACGAAGTACATCAAAGCAGAATAATCATACGCGTCAGAGCGTTTCAAATCATGCAACCAATCAAGCGTTTTCAATCAATCAACCATGCAATATCCCCCCAAAATATACAGGCACCAGATATACCAAAAATACAGCAATCTTCGCGAGTCAAATTCCGACCGTACGACAACGCAGTCTCCGCAACAGTCGGTGGCTCGCCAGTGAGCCTGCGGGCGTCATCAGCGGCGCCCTCTCACCGATCCGGCGGCGCCCAGGAACTTGTTGAGCCGTATGGCGCTGCTCTGCCTGCGCTCCTCCGCGTTCTCCTCGTCCTCCTCCATGTCTCCGCCCACACCCATGTAATCCTGAACGGAAAAACCGAGCAGCTACAGAAACACTGCCAATCTGGCTGGTTGTTGACACAGGTAATATGTGTTTGAGCAACAGACGAAAAATGCCTGAACACAATGAAGTTGTTTTCATTCATTCAGCTCCTCACAATAGCGTCGTCCCTCCTGTACAGGAAAATGTCACGGCTCGGGTAAATTAACGGAACAATCGGGAAAAATCATGACTTACTATCAGAGAAGAAACGCGAATGATCATAAACAAAAGTAATACAACAAAGGCATTGTAAATTTATATATAACAAATTCAATGAATGTATATGCTACATTTCCTATGGGTGCGGAAACGTACCGAAACTTTAGACTGTGCGAACACACTGCATTGGAGTAAACACGAATCGCAACTATGAATCGCCAACGAGACTCCACAAACAAACAGATTCACCGAGTCCGCGTTGAGAAGCCGCCCGGGCGACGCCATTACTCACGTAGTACGTGGGGCCGGACACCACCTCGCCCTCGTCATTCGTCGTCACTTTGACGTCGAACTGGATCGGGTGCTGGGTCCACTTGACCCTCATCTTTATCTCCTCCGTCTGCAGCTCCTCGGTCAAGTCGTCTTCGTTCGTCTGCGTTGTTGCCTGGGAACCGGTGCGCAGGAGGGTTTGGCGATTGCCCGGACATTCCAACTTTTCGCCCGGGTTAATAGCCTCTTACAAAATAGCGGTCTGGATGAAATCGAAGGTGCAGAAGTTCCGCGTTAGTCCCATCAGATGTGCAGCTGGTCGACGACAACCAATCTAAACAACTTTAATGTACTACTGCCTTATGTACAATTAATCAGCAATTAATAATGTCCAGTGTCGGGTGTTAAAAACCCACGTCTTTAAAATGGCTCATCTCGAAATCCTGCAGCTATGAATGACACGAAAAACACATCACGCGAGCATCACGTAACGACCACGCCGCTGGCGAACGATAGCGGTCAGGCCCACCTGCTGCATGCCGGCCTTGCCGAAGCTGGCCATGATCTGGTCGTGAGAGGCCGGCTCCAGCTCGAACAGGTCGAAGTCCTGCTCGAACAGCTCGATCAGCGAGAGCAGCGCCCGGCCGCGGCCCTCGCGCTTCTGCGCCGACTGCGGGCAGAAAAGAGCCGCCGTCAGGCGATGACGTCACAGCGAAGTCCCGTCGCGCGTGTGGTCGGGTTGTAACGAAGGCCGGGCGAACATGTCCGGACAATGGTTTTGCACTTCTGCGTCATGCGCGACTCGAATTTAGAATAAGTTGCTGTCAGCATTCACGCTGCAACAAAGGTGTAACATTCATCGCTCGATATACTTAACCATAGGCGTACAAAATTTCCTTGTTCATAAAAATGGAGAATAAACAGATATCACAATCCTGACGTCACGGTTGTGGTTTCACGGACTGTGCCCACTTTTGCCCACTACATCTGTACAAAACAACACAAATCGTTTTGTGAAATCTTAAGATCGTTTTCGCAAAATAAAGTCATATTGTAAGATTACGACATGCCTATCGAGGGGTATCATAAATATTCACGTCAGCTGTAAGGCAATCATTTCCGTATACCAACCCAAACAAGGTCTTATGGCAATTCACCCAAACGTGCATCAACAGTGTAAAAACACGATGGAAAACACTAAATGAGAACCCAGAACTGAGACTGCACATGCAAGCCATGGTGACAGTGGTCTTGAAGGTCGACACACACTCAACGCACCCATCGAAACAAAGTCCCACGTGCTGCAGTAAACCAAATATTCCCTTCAGACCTTTCTCTTCTGCTGTTCCTTCTTAGCGCTGGAGAAGTTGATGGACCTGACGGCCTTGGGTTTGTCGCTCGCCTTGGTCTCCGCTTCTTTCTCCTCCTCGGGTGGGAAGCTGACCGTCTTGTCGTCATCGTGCTTCTGCTTTTTTGTCGGGATCGGTGACGTAATATTGCGATTCTTTTTCTTTTTGTGGTACTCGACCCTGCGTCAATGCAGATGTCACACCATGAATGCCAGAACAAACCAGACACAAAGGCTTAGGGCAACAGCTTACTGTGAGCTTCAGAGCCAATTTTCTTACAACAACCAAAACAATGCCAAAACGGAATAAGACTGCACGGAAGGGCCCCATTCAACAGCAATCCATTCGATCTCTGCATTGCCACTCCACTTAATTGACGTGCAATGACCTCCCTTCGTCTTCCCACGATTTACCACACACTCACGGGTCGAACTTTTCGGCCTCCTGGTTCTCGTCGTCGATGGCCTTCTTCAGCTCGGCCGGGTCCCACATCTGTTTGGCCTGGGTGCTGGACGGCGGAGCGTACTCTTTGCGCGGCACGGCCGTGGCCAGCCTGCGCGTATGCGTGTCCGGGTTGTTGGCAGGATTGAGGACCTGTGGGGAGGATCCGGAAGGATATAAGGCAAGGTCAGGACTCAGGCCGGAGTCCGAGTCATCGGAATCATCGTCTTCGTCGTCGTCGTCATCTTCGTCGTCATCTTCCGAGCTCTCGTCATCATCCTCTTCGTCGTCATCCTCTTCGAAATCGTCTTCGAAGTCGTCGTCATAATCCTTACCGTGGTAAATTCGGTAAGAAAAAGATCATTAGCTGCTAAATAGTTATCAGTGACACAAAAAACAATCATTCTATACAATGTCTACTCTTTGCACAACATTCCTTCCTCGTGGCTTATTCTTCTACCTGAAGCAAATATTTCGAGCTTCTGCTGCTAAACCTGGGTATCAATATTTGAAGGTATGCATACAAAATATTCACATCCAAGGGGGTGCAACACTTCACACATACAACTTCAAAACAATTCTTAGCTGTATGATGGGCATAACAAACACCCAATGAAGACATAAAACAAAATATTAAAGCAACATATTACAGGAGCAAAGTTTCTTATCTCTTGGAACTTTTAAGTAAAAACAGGCTTAACTAGACTGAAGTCACATTTTTCTGCACAACCAAGCCATCAGAAAAAAATATGTCATCATGAATCAAGTGCCAACATAACATATAAAAAAATGACTTGCATGTGGGAATCAAAGGATCTTCCTTTCAAACATTTCATGACATATATAAGAAGTCATTTCAACAGAAATGAAATCACACACAAAAAGGGTTTGTCTCTGCTGACCTCAAAGTCATCCTCATAGTTTGGAGTCGGTGTTTTGCGGGTCAGTTCTGGAGTGGGAGTCTTGGCCTTATGCTTGGGTGAAGGTGATTTCTTGTCATCATGGACCTTGGCCTTTTCACCACCATCTCTTGCCTTGTGCTCTGCTGCTTTCTTGTGGTCCTTCTCTAATGGTTTTTTATGCTCATTCCCATCATGCTCCTTATTCTTCTTGGCTGGTGTTTTATTGTTATGAGCTAATTCAGTTTTGGAGGACTTTTTTGGACTACTGTCAGTCTTGGCAGTTCTTTTTGGATGACTGGCATCTGTTTTTGATGATTTTTTTGATGGACTTGCATCAACTTTGGTTGTTTTTCGCCCACCACGCACGACAGGGTCCTGCTCTTTCAATCCCTTAGGTACCTTGGACTGTTCTTCTTTGACATGCTTTGGTTTGGATGATGGCTTGACATCTGGAGAGAAAGCAAGCAATGGTAGGTGGTCTGCAGTTTTGTGAATAAAATCATACAATGCATTAACAATTGCTTTAGGCTGAATGAAACCATCTGGTCCTTGTTAGTATGAAGACATTTAAGATACACTTTAAACTAATGCACTTGATTTTAATAAATTCAAAGACCCAGTTATATCTATATGACATAAAGTCAGAGCACAAGAAAGTGCAAAAAAGGATATATAATTCTCAACACAGTGTACATTAAGCCACAGAAACCAAATAAAAATTATCTTGCCATGTTCAGGAAACATCAACAATACCCTAACTACCAATCAGTATCAGGCCAACAAACATAATTGATAAGACAATGAATAACTAACACATCCTTACTTGCACCATCACCATTAACTGCTTTCTTTGTGGATTTCTTATCACCAGGGGCCTTCTTTAAACCACCATCACTTTTTGGTGGTGAAGATTTTGACTTTTCTTTAGTGTCAGGCTTGCTGGGGCTTCGACTTGCCCGCTTCTGGGGATCTTTAGACGACTTTTTATTCTCATCCCCAACATTTTTTGACTTGCTTTTGGAGTCATTCTTGGCATCCTTCTTAACAAGATCTTTGCTTTTACCACCTGCCTTCACTTTGGTCTTGTTGTCTCCCTTTACTTTACTAGCACCTTCTTTTTTGTTCATGGCCACTTACAAAATTCCTGCCATTTTTATTCAATGATGATTACAATCCTGCACAAATGGAAAATTAAAGTGAAACTTTGAGCAATATTTTCCTTTTACTGAAACAAATAAATTTACAAGTGTTCAGGAAAAAGACTAATCACATAGGAAGTACATGCTGAAGAACAACAGCACCACCTCTGACATTTTGCTGCTTATATACAAACCATTCTCACCATCATATGACATTCAAAGTATCATGACGCATTGGCTTTCCCCTACCATGTCACAAAAACATGCTTCAAGGACCATGCCCTACAGTAAAGATGACAATGCAGCATGTCAACCTGACTATGCATGCACGATTTTTAGAATGAATAGACGACAAAGGCACCTCAAGTGTGCTTCTGTTCGGTCAACCAGCCGATCGAAGTGTTGAGCACGGCACTGTACATTCCAACAGGCACCGATATGATGCGTCGGACTAAATCAAGGGACTTTGGCTTCCTTGGCATTCAGTACATTAAAAGACTTTTCGCACTTCTTACCATGACTACAAACACAATACACACTTATCGAATTACCGCTTGAATCGCATGCTTCTTAGAATTGAGGTGTCACACATTCCAAACCGACGTGCCTCGATGTTAGCAGAGAATGCTTGCTGTAAAACAGCTGAGCGATTAAATTTGACTACATTGTGCATTTCGTTTAAAAATGAAATACCATATCAAATAAAAAATCGGTTTGATAGGGACTTTCTCGCGTTGATCGTTAAAACACGTCGTTTGAAAATGTGTCATTTATCATTATGAAAAGATTCTGGCTGTGGAGAGTTTTATTAGCGATCCCAACGCACTCTCTACAAAACAGTGACGCAGCAGACAACTAGGCGGAGTACATTCCATAGTAACAACGGCTGGGGCTGGAGGAGGCAAAATGGTGAAAGTTAAGCTGGTGATGATCGGCCCTCTTCAGGTGAGTGTATTGTTTTCCTGGTGAAATATTCCGTTTTTTCTTCATTGTCTGACGAAGAGTTGCGATCAGACATGATATTTTCTGACCAAATATATCCATATTGGTATGGATGAATGATAATTGTAATGCATGTTTCTAATGCTAACGAGTGATCGGATGCAGTAGTCGCTTTGAAATCTAGGTGGACATATAAAACAGTTTGACAGTGCCTAATGCACGATTATGATGTGTAACGTCTCCATCTTCCAGTCAGGGAAGACCCATCTTGCCAATTTTCTCGCTGATGCCTTCGAGTTCTCCAGCGATGAATATTGGCCGACTAAGGCGGCACGCATTTTGGAATTCGACGTGAAGGACGTGAACGTTAACAACAAGCGGGAGAGAGTGGATGTTGAACTCTGGGACACCAGTGGAGACAAACAGTATGTCATCGCCTCTATCGACGGAGCTTCCGGGTATTTAACGTACTGGTCGATGCTGTTATAGATTTTGGGGAAAGAACAAACGTGGTATGCCTCTTATTTTCCATTTGAACGTTGTGTTTGACATTGCCATTTTGATAGAGTGTTTTGATGAGTTTTGCAGTCTTCCAGCGACGAATTTGTGCGTACAGAGTGCAGACGTTCACAGGCGGTCTGCAGCGGATGATTTCCAAAGCGTGCACGTTACAATGTACTGACTTGGCTGTTGATTGTCCTGTCCTCCGGACCGCTTGACGCCGGCGGTGACCGCTGCATTCCGCCAGGTACGAGGCGTGCTGGCCTGCCGTGCAGCACGAGGCCAACGGTGTGGTGTTCGTGTACAGCGCGGCGCGCGCCGAACAGGACGCGCGCGAGCTGGAGTCGTTCTACACCAGTTTCGTGCAGCAGCAGAGCATCAGGGACTCGCAGTGCATCGTGTTTGCCCACCAGCAGGGCAACAGTCCCGGGCACGCGGCCAAACTGCGTAAGAGCGATGATCGGCACGTGAATCTAGGGACTGTTGTGTGTGGTGTGGATGTATCACTTAAAAACTGGCCGGAGACCGTGTGAAACTGCCCGTGATATAAGTCCTGAGAGAGACAGGACGTTGCTGACTGTGCGCACTTTTGCCTATAATTTATGATAAATGGTCTGGGTTGTTTGTGCAGTGGCTGGGCTGCCTTTAACAAAGCCGGAGACCAAATTGCGATATCTCGATATTTCTTCGCGTATGAAACAGTAATCAACGACATGCCGTTTGCTAATGCACGTCATTGCCGTAACTTTCCAATGATTTATGCAATGCAGAAAAACGATGCGTATGGCGCTTACCCATATTTTGACGCGTTTTCTGCAGCGGGTTCGTCGTTCGCGACGATCCCGCAGATCGACGTGAACCTCGACGAGAACACCAACCAGATCCGCTCCGACTTCAACAATTACGTGGCGACGGTGGCCAGCATCGTGGGCGAGGCGCGCGACAAGGCCGAGCGCGACATCATGGGCAAGTAGGCGTGCTGCTCACCGCGACGCGACATCCGGAGCCGCAGGCCTCCTCCCCCGTCAGCCACCGCGGCGACGGCGGGCGACGCGACTCGCCATCGACAGTGGATGCTTACGCGCACGAGGCCATGCTCACTCCAACGAAGGCTGAAGCCTGCATGTTTGTCGGTACGTCGACGTGGGATCGCTAGGACAGTTACAGTGGAGTGTTCACGTTGAGAGGGTGCCTCTCACGCTTTGGCTCAGCTTGAGTGGTTTGTGCTTTGTCGCCGTTTGAGATGTCCTGGGATGAACGTCGCAGGCGGCCGCCAGTGAACCTGTCATTTATGGAGAGCGCTGGTATGTGATCAGTTGCAAGTCCGTCCAAAATCACCGACAGGCTGACGTGCTTGAAATATATTCTTTGGAAACCACACACGTATAAACAGCGAAAACGATCAACACACGAATCATGGATGCAGGGCGTGGCCGCCCGCGCACGCGGCGATCAAGTCCCCTCTGAGAGCACGCCCTCGCGCCGAGTTCGTGCCGCACTCACGAGCGTCCGCGCCGCACGCGGCGCCCCGGCCGCGCGCAATATCACAACCCGCGCGTCCTTTGCGGCGTTACACGGCGTGCTCGCGCTCCTTCCTGCCGAGCCGCGGCAGGCTGGCGATGTTGTGGTAGATCTTGTTGGCGCGCGTGCGCTGCCGCACCTGGTCCAGGTTGCGGTCGACCGACGGCCACGTCTGGACGGTGTCGGCGCGTTGCTGGCGCCGGCCTGCCGACGCCGCCGACAGCGTGTCGTCGGCCGACTTGATGGACTGCACGCTGGTGGCGCGGTGCAGGCTGAGGCGCACCGGCTTCTTGGGCGGCCGCGGCTTGTCCAGCGTGTTGATGCTGTAGCAGCTGCCCGTCTCCGAGTCGGTGGTGAGGCCGCCGCCGCCGGGCGGCGCGGGCGCCGGCCGCCGCTCGCCCAGCTGCTGAAGCCGCTGCAGGATGTTGCGCGGCTTCTGCTTGATCTTGGGCCGGATGTTCTGGTAGATGTGCGGCCGGTCGCCGGCCGGCGCCGCCTCGTGGCGCGGCGCCGAGTCGGAGCGCGCCGACGGGCTGAGCGGCCGCTCCGGCTCCTCGTCCGGCTCGGCGGACGCCACGCTGGCGCGCCGCGGCGGCGCCGGCTCCGCCTCGGCTCGCGCCGCCACGTTCACCGGGATCGTGGCCGTGTGCGGCCCCTTGGTGAACACCTGCACGTCCTTCTTGGAGCGACGCAGACTCTCGTCGGTGACGCCCTTGATCTTGTCGAGGTCGTTCTGCATCTCCTGCACCTGCTCCTCCAGGTAGCCGATGCGGTGCGTCAGGCGGATGTTCTCTCCGCGGTGCGTCTCGCTGTCGCGCATGCAGCGCTCCTTCTCGGCATGGAGCGCCTTGTTCTCGCGCGTCTTCAGCTCCAGCCGGCCGGCGAGCAGCGCCAGCTCCTCGCGCAGCGCCGTCACCTCGCGGCCGGCGCCGCGCCGCGCCGCTAGGCTGGGCGGCAGGCAGCGCACGGCCAGCACGCGCAACGTCCCGCCTGCCTGGCTCAGTAGTTGAAGGAACGCCTCCTTGCGGTGGCCGAACACGTGCTGGCCGTTCAGCTCCAGCAGCCTGCCGGGGCGGGCCATCAGACAGGGCGACGGACGGCGGCGAGCGTGTCACGGAAGGTGAGGAAAAACGATAACACAGAAAGAACATTCAGGCGTGCCGATAAGTCGCCCGGGTACGTACTGTTTGGAAATCACTCACATTGGAAGTGGAACGTAGTCTTGCATCACAAACATGCACAAACCTGCTTTGTCACAAAATTTCCTCCATGATGTTTCATGCTGGACGCCTTACGTAGCTCGATTTCCTAACGTAAAGGCAGAAATTTCAATTGTTCGAAAGGCATTGCCTTCCTGCAACGTGAAAGCTAGAGATCTGTGCGTGCTCGACCACCAACAGCTGTCCGCTCTCAGGGAGTACACTCACCGGTCGCCCTTTCTGAGGCCGCTGCCCTCCATGGACCACTCGACCAGGACGCCGACGCCCGAAGCGTGGCTGTTGACCGTGAAGCTGGGCGAGCGCGGGTCGTACTGCAGACTGACCAGGTGTAACGACGTCTCGGCGTTACTCGGCAGACAGCTGCGGGTGGGGGGGGGGGGTCACGTGAGTGCGGCAGCACACAAAGGAGGGCACAGCACGTCTGGAGAATCCCGGCCTGCGACTGGCGTGCAGCGGCGTGCGGTGTGAAACACGTTAGAATCGCAGTCCGGATGGCGTAATGCGCCAGAAGACGCCTGCACGGAAGATGAGGCTGCACCGACGCCCTGTTGTGGCTGGGCAAAAATCGCGGGTAAACGAAAACTGCATGCCGACCTTGCATGGGTCACACGAACTGCGCTACATGCAATGATGGTTTTCATCCATGCGGTTAGGTTCCAGGCCTCTGTCACGCCTTGAGAACTTGGCTCAACGAGAAGAACGCGCACAAATGTTTGAATGCCCCGCACCGCGCACGAGTCAACCAAGCAGTTTGGCGTGACGCGGAACATCCTGGAATCTGCCCTGTTTGGTCATCGAAACCTTCAAGTGGATAAAGTGGACCCAAGTGGACCACGATCTGGAATAATTTTGCCCCGAAACACCGAAGCATATGACGAGAGATCATTTGGATACCGCTGAAGTGACCGCATTATCTGGAATGCCCTGTACGAGAACAAACAGTTCCGGATCCTTGTGAGTATCCCGCCCTGGGGGTAGCCAGCCACCGGATATGAGCCGAATATGTTGCCGCGGATCCACAATGACGGCTTGGACAGTGAAAACCTGCTCACTCATTTCGACGGCGAGGCCTTGCCGTAACTCTCTCGGACCTCGACAATGAGACCTTGCCGTAGCTCTCTCGTACCTGGACAATGAAACCTTCCCGGGCGCGGTGCCGTAGCCCTCTGTGTCCTCGATCTTGGCCCGGACGGTCATCTGCTCTCCCTGCAGATTGAGGATATTGAGCTCCTCCCGCTCCAGCTCGTACTCCAGCTCCGCCTGGCGGATGCAGGCGTCGATGTTCCTGCGGCGGCAGCCAAGAGGTTAGCGACAGCGGGTTCCGGACCCGCTGGTAGCGTTGCAAGGGAAGGGGGGGGGGGCATTCGCACCCTCTTATGAGAGTGGTCCGATTCTGGCCGCACTCGGAACACTGCCCGGACGCGGAGATCCAGCGTCGGGAGCGGCATCCGGGGGGATAAGCCTGCCACGATGCGACGCGAGCGAAGCTGTGTGCCACGGAGGGTGGCCGCAACATGCATGCAAGAGATAGCTGTAATTGGTTTCGAAAGTGTCCAATCGTTGTGGCAAAGCCGCGCGACAGTTTAAACTTCACACCGTATGCGGTAAAAAGCACTCTTGTGCGTAGAGATGAATCAATGAGCTATAATGCCAGATGGAAGGCAAGTCAAAGGCA
Organism: Capitulum mitella; assembly: GCA_030062745.1. Taxonomy (NCBI): domain Eukaryota; kingdom Metazoa; phylum Arthropoda; class Thecostraca; order Pollicipedomorpha; family Pollicipedidae; genus Capitulum; species Capitulum mitella. The sequence continues at coordinate 25,189,005 of CP099846.1, forward strand.
ATTATGGAAACATACAAAAAATCAACTTGGCTATGACCTATCCTCCTCAAGCCCTTCCAGAACGGAAAGCATCCCGTGGCACTCACTCAGACGTCTCAAGCTTCTCCAGCGAGAGGCGCAGGTTCTTGACGTGCGCTCGCCGCTTCTCGGTCTGCCCCTGGAGCTGGGAGAGGCGCTCCAGCAGGAGGGCCCGCTCGCGCTCCTTGGCCGCCCGCTCCGCCTCCTGGTTCGAGTGGCGCTGGCACACCGACATGATCTGGCTGCGCAGGCTGGAAGCAGGCGGTGGCCGGGCGTCAGGCGGGCGTCAGGCGGACAGGGCGGACACCGGCCGCACAGGGCGGCGCCCGAACGCCGGGCGGATCCTGAATAACTCTGTCGCGCGGCCGGCGTCCGTTCGGTGCGCGCGATGCAGATTATGCAGCGGTCGGAGGGCGGACACGCGCGAACTCCGATTCGGTGCAGAGATGGGACTGACCGATGCAGCCGGTTTCCAGCAGAACGTCGAAAGCAGAACTCCGTCCGAGGCCCGCGCACAGCTCATCCGGCCACCGCGGCTCTGGGAACCCGTCTGCCCGGGTCTGGACGCGGAGTGCGGCCACTATCGCTACCACGTAAAAAGCGTGCCCGACGCAATCCCGACAGTGACACGCACGGGCGGTTCGTGAGACCGGGAACCGTGAACGGCTGCGGCCCCGCCGTGGTGGGAGTCGTGAACCGGTTGAGAACCGCTGACGGGCGATTCACGGGGCGTTTCGGCCGAGCCTTGACTTTTCCGTCATGAAACGACCACCGGTGCGGCCACAGACACCGTGTTTGCCAGAGTCATCGCCATTGATGCAACACGTCATGAATCGTGTCACACGTAGACAAAAACACGGCCCCTCCATCTCACGGAAGAAGTTATCCCTGCCGCTTTACTCGTGTGCTTCATTACGCTCTTTATTGCTGTTATTTTCGCGGTCTTAAGTAGCACCTCGGCTGTTGCAGTTGCCGTCACACCCTAATCATCGTGACACGGAGGCCGACAGGCCCGCGCAACACCTCTGACAGAAAGAGAAAGTGCCAGGAAATGCGGGTTATTAGCCCTGCATTATGCCCTGTCTCGTGATTCCCATTATGCTATAGCTATTATTACACAAGCCTGCTCATTTTGGTTTTAAACATTCCGTGTCAACATCGAAGCGAATAAATGGGGAGAAATGGACAGTGCAGCGGAAAGTCCGCGACATCACACATGCGTTTTGTATCTTGCTAAACAATGGGTTGTATCTACACAAGCGTTACAAAGGAAAAGTCGTAGTCATTGTTTTTCTCGGCACAGAATCATAGAATCACAAAAAGAGTAAAACTCGGACATCAGATAAGGCAGCTACCGTTCCGGACAGCAACCAGGCATTTTCCTTTCGGAGAAGTGAATGGATCGCTAATCGTCCCATTTACCGTTGAACATCATCAAATGGCTGTTTGAAACGCAAGAGTAACTTTTCGGCCGGAGACATCATTGAGTTAGACAGTTGCACCTCAGCTTAGAAGCATGCTGTGTGGAAAGTGTTCAGGTTGATACCGTAACGAAGAAATGATCCTTCCTCTGTCGTTAATGTGTGCCTCTTCCTGGGAACGGAACTGGCCCGGACCTGACCATGGATGAGACGGTCATTAACTGTGCTGACAGCGGCTTAAAACGTACGGAGGGGGGGGGGGCAGACAGGGCCGCAGACGGGGACGAACGCCAGCCGTACCGCAGACAGGACAGGGCGAACGACACCCGGACAGCACAGGCCAGATCGCGGGCAGGTGGTTAAGACCAACGGGCAGAACGGTCTTAGAGGACGGTAGGCAGAACGGTTTGTACGGCGGGTGGGGCAGAACGGACCGCGGGCAGGACGGTCTAGACGGCGGGCAGGACAGTACGGAGTGTGGACAGGACGACCGGACAGCGGCCAAGACAGCACACACCACGGGCAGGACGGTGGAAACGGCGAGCAGGGCAGTGCCGACCGCAGGCAGACGGTCTGCACGGCGGGCAGAACAGTACAGAGCGCGAGGCTCTACACGGCAGGCAGACTACAGTGCAGCACAGTACAGACCATAGTCAGAACGGTGGGGACGGCGGGCGGGACGGCACGGACCGCGGCCAGGACCGCCGGGCCGCGGGCGCCTGCCCCGGCGCCGGCACGCCATGCCGTCGTCGGCCGCCCGCGCCGCGTCCCACGGCCGCCGCCCCCGCCCGGCGATTACGCCCTGGTGGCCGACCCGCCGCCTTTTTATCTCGGCTAATGGCGACCGCAGTCGGCCGGCGGCCGGCTAATTTGTCGGCGCCGACGGCCCGGCCGGCCGCCGGCGGGGGCGCCGGAGGCCGCCAGCACCGTGGGTACAGAGCGTGCATGCACGCCCACTCTTCAGTGTGGGGGGGGGGGGGAGCAACGCATCTTGCGGGAACAACGTATCGTGCGCATCCCCGTCCCTCCTTTCTAGGTCTTGTTTATTGTTCTTTCTATTGACTGAAGCAAAAGACGGTTCTCGAGACGAGACAAAAGGCATCTCCGCATTCATTTCCTCCGTCATTACGGAACAAAGTGTCCGACATCCGAAGAGAGATCGGAACTTGAGGATACGTTGGCTTTGGATCTGCCAGTGTGTTACTTTCCCCCCCCCTTCCCACCCCAAAGAGCCCGTGGCGACGTCCTTCGGTTGCCGTCCGACCGGTCGCCGGTCGTGCAGAGTGCAAAAGTATTAATGTTTGTGCAGTGGCATGTGGGGGAGGAGATTTTCGTTGGGCGTCCATGTGAGGATTTTAGATCGCGTTGAAGATGGTGCTGTTCTCAAACACAGTCATGTTATTCACTTGCTAGTCTTGTCTGAAATTTTCGGGCATTCCTTTGGCGTTTTCTTTAATGGCAGTTGTTTTGTCTGCATTTTCGTATAACTAATTTTCGGACTGCCGTCAAAACTGTATTTACGTTTGTTTGTGTCTAGTTGTAGACGTTCGCGCGATCTTGGCCTTTGTCTGCAGCCTGTATTTGTGTTCGTAATTCTCTGTCTGTCCGCCTGACAGCGGTTGCTGACGTGTTTGTGCACGGCCGGTCCGATTGTTATGACGCGGTCGCATGATTACGCCGCTGACGTGACGGGCGCTGACTGGGCGCCCCAATGGCGGGCGGGTGACGCGGCCGCCCGCCAGGGCCTTTCCGTTCGAGCCCGACGGGCGGCGGCGGCGGCGCGCGCCGAGAGCGACGCCGGCCGCCGCGTTTCCGCCTTTCGCGCGGCCGCGCTGGCGGCGTGTTTTTCGCGGCGGGAACATGGCCCGGCCACAATGACCGAGCGTGTCGCGCGGCGCGACGGCGTGTTTTGCCGGGCGGCGGCGGCTGCGAAGGCCGCCGCGCGCCCGGCGGGCCGGCCGCTCCGATGGCTATCTGTCACGAGAGCCCGATCCGGAGCGGGGCCGCCCCCGCTATCGGCCCCATCGGGCAACACGGCAATTATCGGGCCGAGTTAAACTGTCGAGCGGACGACAAATCGGCCGGAGTTTCCAGAAATGCTGCGCAGCACGCGGCGAGCCCGGGCGTCCGGGAAGAATGTCCGACAGGCGCACAGACGACTGACTGGCGCCTTACTAGGCACACGACTTGACACAAGACTTTAGACACCTCAGCCCAAGAGGCTGTGTGTCCCAACTCACGGACAAACAAACAAACAAACCGACTGGCGGGCCGTGGAGCGCGGACGGCGAACCGCTGCGGCACCCACCTCAGGATCAGCTGGTCCTTCTCCTTCAGCGAGTTGTGCAGCATCTCGACCTCCTTGAGCAGGTCGCGGGCGCCGGCCGGCACGTTCTCCTTCTTGCGCCGGTGCGTGTTGGTCGCCGCCAGCGAGTTCTCGATGCCGGCCATCTGCAGGGGCGGCAGAGACGTGGTCAGCCGCGACGCCGGCGGAGCCAAACGCAAACGAGGCGTTAAAGCACCGGCGGAGCACACAATGGGGCGTCACGTCGTCTCGAGCGGCACTGACGGCGCGTCGTTAGGCGGCGGCGCCGCAGGATGTGGTCGCGCCGCAGGACGGCTTGAGCTCGAAAGCCGACACGGCCTGAGAACGACGGCGGCGCGGCCGCCCGGCGCCCGTCACCTGGAGCTGAATCCGGCGCGCGCGGCGGCTCCGCTCCCAGGCCGACCTGTCGGCCATGCCAAGCGGCCGCCGACCGCCGCCGCCCGCCGCCGCCGCGCCACTGCCGCCGCCGCCGCCCCTCCGGCCGGCCGGCTGGGGGCCCCTGTCCGCGGCCGTTCTCACGCAGTTCGCGCCGTAATTATCCGGCCGACCCCCGATTGACACGGGCTTCATTAGCGGCTGCTCATTTCGTGGGACCGGCGTAGCGCGGCCGCCACCGGAAATGCCGCTTTTGCCGCGGTCGCGCCGCCTGCGCCGCGTTCGTCCCCATCAGAGGACGGCTTCCGCCGCGGCTCCAGCGTAATGAATATGCTGCGCGCTGCAAAGACCGCCGGGCAGGTGTTTACCGTCACGTGCAGCGGAAGACGGAAGAGCTGCAGCGACATGTTTCGCCCGTCCGCCAGCGGTGCAAACCACGTGACCTTCTGAAGGTGGGCGGGGGCGGCGCACGTGCCCCGCCCCGGGCCGTAACCGACTAGTCTGCGCCCCGAGCACCGCGCCAGAAGTGGCGTCAGCTGACCACAAGATGACCCGTTCTCTCATTTGTCTGCCGCTGAACTGGCATGGAACATGTGGTCGGCGCGGCGCTGTAATCAGATTGCCAGTGGCGCGAGTTCGAGCCCCGGGGCGGCCATGAATTTTACCGCAAGTCGGCCGCAGACGGCGCGAAATTACTCGGCTGTCGGCTCGCTGGGCTGGTGGCCACATCCCCCAATCTTTCGGCTGACGAATTCTGCCAAGAGCCAGCAAGATGCTTACACGATTACGCTCAGACCCGCTTCGTTTTGACAGCACCGTCGTACAAAAACGGGGCAGGGAGCGCCATCTGTGGACTCAAAGCTCGCGGAACGGCTCGTGAGTGTCGGATGCTCCGCACAGTGATGGGATCGCCGGCCTGATGACGCCGCCTCCCGACAGGCGACACGCCCGCCGTCGCTCGCGAGTCAGATGCGTGATGAGCTCCGCGCCGTGCAGGACAATGCCACTTTTAAATCCCATTTGCGCACAATGGCCCCCTAATGACCCAACATTCGATGTCTGGCCGTGCTTGGCGGCGAAGAACGGTTCCCGCTCCGACGGCCGCCCCTCATTCGGCTGCCTCCTGGCCGAACCGCCCTTAATGAGGCCGGGCCATGTGCACGAGGCCTGCCGGACGTCAGCTGGCGCGCCTGCGGGCGGCTCGGCGCGCCGTGACTGCCCCGGCTCGCGACCCTCACACCCGGCCTGTCACAGCCGGTGATTTACGCCGGCCTGCCTCCGACAATGATCGCCGCCCGATGGCGACCCTGCCGCCCGGCCGAGGGCAGCCCTGTTCAACTAGCCGTCCGGACGGGGCTGACCCGCGACCTCGACTCGGACCCGCTCTCCGCGACACGCATGCAGCCTGACGTAACGCCCGGCGCCTCGCCGATTACTGCCAATTGGTCGCCCGGCGCCGGGGCCATTCGGCCAATAGAGCTCCGACGAATAGGCCCGCTGACGAAACGCGGCTGTCGGGCCGGCCGCAGCCCGCCGTCTCTGCAGACCCGGCGGCGGGGTGCAGGCGGTGTCGGTCGCCGCCGGGCTGGAGCGTGGGAGATACACCGACACCTGCTCACGAGGTTTGTTCCTTTATTTCATTTGCACGCCGAGCAGAAACGCGAATGCAACGTCAAAGTACTTTGGGATCTCAGCAAAGACTGTCGGCGCCTTCTTGATCTGCACCGAGCTCTGAGCTGATGATGCGATGACGGGATTGTACTGCAGAGTGGGTAAAGACCGACCCAGCCCGGTGGTTGGTGGAATGATCGCTGCGCGAATGTACAGGGCGACGCAGCAGAGTTGCAGAAGGAAAGGTCCCCGAGCGCTGCACGTGGCGCATGAGTGAAACTTACGTTCGTGCTCGGTAGTCTGTTGAAGACTGAGATCCGCTGGAATGGTGTGTGTATAGCGAATAAAACGCTGACAGGAGCTTCCGTGCTGTGTAATGGGCGAGGTGCCTGGTGTCACCAGGTGTGGGTGACCAGATAATTCCAGGATAAGCCCGGGAGAAAGAGAGAAGGAAAGAGAGAGAGGGGGAAAGAGAGGGAGAGAGAGATCGCTCGGAGTGACACCGGCTCATCTGGGCCCGACCTCTACCGACGCACGCACCGACAACAAACAATTGAGGTGGACGCCGCGCACGTCGAGGTTTCACCGGGCCAGAATGAGAGCGGCGCCTCAGACAATGGAGTGCCGACGTCGCCTTTGTCGGCGCGCCGCCGGACGCCCGCCTGCCCCGGCCCGTGTCGGAGCCGTGATTTCCCGGCCGTCACGTTGACGGACCCAATTTGAATCGGCAGCGAGGGCGCGACTCGTGTGGGGCCGGGCGCGGAGGCGGCCGCGGCGAGGCGCGGTCGACGGCCGTGCTGCTCCGGTGGCCGACTGCGGAGGGAAACGACCCCGCGGGGCGGCGCCGGAACTCTGTCAGGCGATGCCCGATGCGCGTGACGTCAGCACCCTCGGTCACGACTCGCGCCCGCCGGACACCGGCTTTTGCGATGTACAGTGACAGGACACAATGGCCATTGTAATTTAGTGAAGATTCCCCGACAGGTCACGCGCCGAATACGGCAAGGCGCTGCGATTATGAATATTCAAACCGGCATTGACGCAGTTGCTGATATGCATGACTGGACGGCCGCCCCACGGTGGCGGTGGCGATTGGATGCTTAAAGCCCTGTAGTTAATCGGATCCGATAGGTAATTAACATAAAAGACGTCTTATCCGGTGGGCCGGCGGCCGGCCGAATACAAATGTCCACCGAGGCGAGGACAGATGGTCAGATGCCGCCGTCCGGAGGTCCGCCGTCCCGCGGGAGTCGCTGAGTGTGAACAAACATCCTGGCGCGCCACTCGGCGGAGCGCAGCCTTGAGACGGGCCGGCCGGCCGGCGGAGGCGCCGCTGCGGCAGATGAGCCGCCGACGTCCGGCGCCGGACGTCGGCGGGCGCCGCCCAGCTGGACTCGCCACGCCCCGCGGCGCAGCCAATTAAAAACCCATACGGCCGATTCGGTGACGTCCGGAGGGCGCCGCGGGCCAGCCGGCCCACGGCCGCCGGCCGGAGATGGACAGGCCGATTTGGCGCCGGCGCGCCGTGCCAATTGCGGCGCGTCGACGCGCCACCCCGGCCGTCTGGCCTTAATCGACGGCGGCCGAAACAGGGAGGCCGGCGCGCGCGCGGCCGGCGCCGGCGCCCGTCCGCCGCGCGATTTTATCGCCGGCGCGGCCGCCGCAGTCAGCTCCAGTTGCACGGCCGGCGGGCCGCATTCCGCGGGCGCCCGGGCCGCGCGCGGCGCCGATAATTCGCCGGCGGCAGGCGACCGTTCCCGGGCGCGGGTCGTGACGGCCGCCGGCGCTCCGTGCACTGTGAGACGTTGTGTTTACGTCGCGTTCCGCGGGGCCGTGCCGGCGGAGCGTGCTGAGCGGTGGGCCAGGTGGGCGGACTGTTGCAACGGAGATCGCGCCGCGCGCGGGCCGGCCGTCGAAAGGCTTTCAGTTTCGTTTGACCCAGCCGTGACGGGTCAAAGGGCGCTACCACTTGGTAAACTGATTGAATTTCGCCGCAACCACAAATAAACGTCATTCGTCGTGGTTGAAATGTTGGTAACCGAGAAGCCTGCGGGACTCCCGGGTCAGACAGTAATCCCGCAAAAATACAAATTAATTCAAAGTCTAGATTATTATGTCTTTAGGCTAGATTATGTACCTACGCTGCGTATCAGTGGCAATATGGACTTCTAGTCGCCATTGTTGTGTTTTCTGCATTCATTTTTCTGTCCTTGCTTCGAGTGTAATAGGCAATGCCAAACTGGCCTTTACCAGTGAAGACATGTTGCTGAATGGATAAAAAATAGAAAATGAAATAAAACGACTACTAATACATAAGAACACTGTCGTTTTGAGCTAAGCAGCAAAGAAACTGACACCGACACAGGAATGGCCGTCGGTATGCCTGGGGTCTGCGGAGATCCCGCGCCGGTCCGTTCCCGCCGCGGCAGCCGGCCGGAGCGGCGGCGGCCGCGACGCTGACCGATCCTGTCAGCCGAGCCATCCGTCCGGCCGCCGGCCGGCCGTGCGTGCCGGCCGCCCGCAGCGGCCACCGCCGACATTGTTTCGAGCCGCACCGACGCGCGTCGGCCGGCCGGCATGAATGCCAAGCGGCTCCTTCATCACGGCGGGCCACTTTCGTCGGCGGCGTCGGCCGACACATGGCGCCGGCCGGCCGGCGGCGCCGCTCCATCACGATCGTCGCGCCAGGTGCGGCCGCGAGCGGCGGCGGGCCGGCCGGGTCGACGCGGCCTCCAGCCGGCGCTCTCGGCGGCGGCGGCGCGCTCCTCTCAGCGGGTGCTTCACCCGAGCCATGAGTGCGTGACCGGCATGCGAAACCGGCGCCGGTTTGACAAAGGGCCGCACGCGCGACGCGGAACGTTGCGCAGCGCCGGCCGCTCCTCGCTGGCAGCCCCGGGGGAGCTGCACGACAACTCGCGGCGCGTGGCTCTTCAGGGCTGCTCATGGGGCTCCCTCGAGGCGTGCCCTCTCCCCTGACCTCGTCAGCGCGGCGCGAGGCCTGGCGGAAAGAGCGGAGGCGGCGGGATGGGTCAGACCAGCGCGCTGCCGACTCCCCACCATGAGAGAAGGCCGGTCAGTCTGCGCAGGTGACGACATGACGCGCGGTGAGGTACCGCCCACACCGAGCGTAGCGGCCGCCGCTAATTGGCGGGCTGTCGCCTCCCGGGAGACGGCGGCGGCTCGGCCACCAGGCGCGAGAGGCCCGACAGGTTCCGGCGCCAGCGGCGGCGGCGACGAGGCCACCGAACAGGCCAACGGGCAGGCAGAAGCACCGGCAGGCGATTTCACGGGGTTTTACGGGGCGTTTTTGCGGCGTTTTCATGTGGTTATTTCGGATAAATCTAGACAACTCGCCGCGAAAGTCTGCGACCACGGCGCGAAATTTTCGTTTGGATTTGTTGTGTTGCAGTAACGCTATGAAGAGGCCTCCAGCAGACCGGCAAATGCCTGAGCTCCTTTACCCGTGCCTGCCCGGCTACCTGCTGGCCCCTCCCAACGACCGCGGACGTGGCTGCACGTCAGAGGAACAGGGTAAGGGATGGGACGGTCAGGGGCCCGCAGTGGGGGGGGGGGAGGGAGAGGTCGTCCGGGTAGATGCCATCACGCCGTTTATAAGCTGATGATCCCCAGGTTTGAGCGGCGAGGGCTGTCGATGTACCGTAATCGCCTCCACGCCTATCAGCCAGAGGGCAGGTAGCGCCTGCGGCCCCACAACCTGGCGGCGACCACACCAACTCCGAATAGCTTTAAAATTAGTTTTGGGTGTTCCACGGAAAGGAATTGCGGAAACATAGCTTTCGCCTACCAGTTTTGAAAACAATTTTCCACCGATGATCGCCATCTAAAATACTAGGAGGCGGGTAGGTCCAGTGGCTATTCAGACGTCTTTGAATGCTGCTTACAGTAACAAAACTGTTTTCACGTCATGAATGAAAATAAAATCATCAAAGGCACAGAATGGGCGGGTAAGGTACCCAAAACTTGGACATGACCCGTATGCAACGGATCCATTAAGATCCACACACTTAGATGCCATGTTGCAAAACAAAGCTTGCAACCAACAGGACAGTAACGGCCGTTAGGTTATCTACGTCTCAGAGAATCATTAGCCTTGAGCACCGACGAGTGGCATTCCATGTCATGCACATTAGAGAGCCGGCTCAGGAAGCCGGGGAGAGTTGAAGCTGGGACCTTCAGACCAGGGCGTGTCCAAAGCTGACCGCACGTGGAGTGGACTATGAAGGAGACGACAAAGAATACTAGATGTCCTTACGTTTGTGGAGTCAGACATGTGCACTGGTTTGACTATCTGTTTACCTGACTACATGACTGACATGACTACCCAGTTTACGTGGGCACATGTTTGGACGATTCAGCAAGCCTCCGGAGAAAGACAACGCTAACGAAATGAATATCGAACGCTGCTTTGGGCGAATGAGAGCAAAAACGCAATCGGCTTTGATCAAGAGAGAGCGGCTTTCGTTTCACGCCATAAACAAAATTCTTAAGGAGGGCGGTGACGTTGTAAAGATGCCATCTGCGCCTGCCCCGCACTCTCGGCAGTCGGTCTGGACGCATCGCCCGACGTCCTCCGCGCCGCGCCGCGTCCGTCGCCGCGCCGCATTCGCGATACGATCTGCTCCAGCGGCGCGCCTCAATGCAGCCGCCCCGGGCGCCAGTCGAGATCGGACGAGCCCGGACGAGCCGGGGACGAGCCGCGGACGAGCGTGCCGGCGGCGGCGGCGCACGCGCCGGCCGGGCGGGGCGCCGCCAGAAATGGGCCGCCATTTGCATGGGATCCATCACGGCGGCGGCGGCGGCGGCCAGGAAGCGGGGAGATCGCGGCCGGCGCGGTCGCTAAACAGAAGCTTACGAAACGCCAGTCATCGATCAGAGATGGGCGCGCGACGCGACGGCGGCCCGCCTCCCCGGCGACCATCAGATACGGACACCCGCGCGGTGACGCCGTATTGGTTTGTCCCGTCCGGGACCGACCAAATGTGACAGCCGAGACCGTCTGTCTGACTGATGGAGACCGAGGATGCCAGACACCGCCACAGGCACACGAAAATCCTGAATTCGTCTCCTTCGGCAAAAAAACAGGCGATCCACTTACTTTCAGAAAACCATTCAGATCAATCGCAAACTCCATCTTTTCCGCAGTGTACGCGAACTAGCAAGTCACGGGCTCTGCCACGTCATTTTGATTGGGGGTATAGCAAAGGTTGCTCCAGAAACTCGGATCTGTGTTTGCATCAGGTCGGTTTTTAACTAATACATGGATAAAACGCGCCTTAAGTTCGACAGAGATGCAAAGTAACTTTTCTTTTGCTTGAAAATCATACGATAAGGGCAAGGGTCGGAACTTAATATATATATATATATATATATATATATATATATATATATATATATATATATATATATATATATGCATTTATATATATATGCATATATGGAGTGATTTTGCACAAAGCGCTGAACCAGATGGCATTGGAGAATCTTTACAGTGACGTGCAATTCCATAACACGGCCGGCCCGTGCCTGGCTAACACTTTCAGTCTTGGACCAAATGCAGATGCCCGTTCAGGGTCCCGAACCCAGTTCCTGCCATGCACCGACGCTGTTGTCTGGCTCCTCATCCATCAGGCTACCACGGCGCTTGATTTGACCAGACACCAAAACTACGCCGACACGATATGCTCTCCCATGTTCGATTTCGGAAATTATGGATTAAACGAGTTTGGTGATGCAGTATATGTATTTGACCTCCATCATCTGTACAACGGAAACCACAAAACATCGCACAATGCCATTTCATCACAAAATGTCGGGAGCTGTCCCCAATTTTGAACGTTCGCCCCAAACTGTTGACCCTTTCCACCTTTGTTCGAACTAGATGTCACCCAAATCCGCCTTAGCTGGAGTAGGCAGGAGGCAAACTCTAAGTTTTAACTCATTATCATTATTCACCATGCAATGCGATACAGGGTTAATGTTAAAATCCTTTAATTGTCTGGAAACAAGATCACCGAAGCGAGTGTTATACGAGTTGGCTTCACCTCACAAAAGGAAAACGGCACCTGACAGTGGCGCTACCAACGACAGCTGAGCAAGCCACCATTCGCCAGCCAGATTGGTTGGCTGGATGTGTCTGTTGGAAGGTTTAAATTGTACATCCAAACCTAATAATACCTCACCTGACTAACCTAATCTGTCCTTCATCTACCACCGAAATACGTATACGAAATACGAAATACCACCGAAATACGTTTTCGGCTTTCGTTTTGGAAAATGACGAAGGCTTGACCGCCAAGACGAGCTTACTGTAGCTCTGTGCAACATTGGTTGCACCGTCGCTTCTTGTGGTGCCACCGTCACGGGCAATGATCTTGAATGGTTAGATGATGCCAACTCAGATCAGATTACCTGCCCCCTTGGCCCTGTCAGTGCCTTTCTTTTCGATCTTCATCAAACGATAGAAAAACGAAAACGGAAATTGACGTATTTTCCAGTGTTTTAGTTTCTTAATAATCGATATCGCAAAATACGAATACGTTCTTATTGAGGACACCTCCTAAACCATCCTCATCCTGAAGTTATTGCACAAGCGCTGGTATGCAGGTGCCCAGGCTTAGTCCTGTCTCGGCATGCATCATTTTTTGTAATCCAACGTCACCATTTTCTGCCAGACTCAACAACAGGAAGGAAAAAACGCCGTATAAAATATATTTTTTTGTTACAATATCCAGCGATTGCAGCATAGACTTATCGGGACAAATATTGGAGCCTACAGTCAGCAATTACTGGAGGGCATAACCCCCCAATAAGATGGTTAGAGGGGACGCATTCCGCGGTCCCCCTCCCCGGTGGCGGAGCCCATGTAGCAAGTCAAAAAAAAACAACAACCAAATTCAATGGTTCTTCCTCAGTCCGCTCAGAAGTGGCGAAGAAAAAAGTCAGGGGGCGGGGCTCGGTTAGCCCCTCCGCCTGAAAAAGGGTCGTCTCACTTCACAACAGGTGCGTGGTGGAACTCAGTATATCGTATTAAAGAAGCCTAAACCTCATTACGACAGCACCATATCTTACTGACAGTGGGCGACGCGGCTGGCTCCTCACGCACACAGTAACATGCAACCACGCAGGTTGGTGCATTCAACTGTGCCATGAGTTTCACCAATGAACTGCAGACGCCTCCCACGTTCATATTACCGTTTATATTACTCCTTGCAAGAAAACCTAACGCGCGGCGAAAGCCCCTTGGAGACTGCAACTCTCCCTCCCTGACACAAGGCAGTATCGGTGACCCGATTTCTGCACAGGACGGTATCCCTCCTGACCCGCTGGCGCGGCCCAGCGGGAGCCTCACGACCGCGAATAGGGTTAGATCAGCGCGGCGCGGCGGGACGCCGCGTGGCGGGGTTTCGCTGAATAATGATCGCCACGGTAAATCACACGCGCCGCGTCAGGCAGAGTTTGGTGATCCGGTACGTGTTGTACAAATCTCCGGATTAGGCCGTCCGGCCGCGGCGGCCGCCGAGTCTCGGAACCGTTCGCCACCTCTGGCGTCTTATGGCCGGCTGGTTAACGCCCCGCGGACGCACGCAAGCGGTCAGAGCGAGAGCATCAATGGATAACATCGAGCGCGGAGCACGGTTTTTCCACGAGGTATCAGGGGGCTAACGTAACGCTGACATCACTGGGGACGAGCAAATAATCAGCTTTCTGTCCATGCCTCAACTGATAGAACCAGTGACGAGGAATCGAGTTTGCATGTGCCGGCTAAAATCTCATTTTCGTCAACAGGAGCTCGTCTGTTCGGCTTCAGCGGGTCGTCGCGCACCGCGTCCACCACTCTCAGCGCGATCGGACACGGGTCATGTCCGTTCATCGCGCTCCTCACGTTTGCCCTCTGGCGACGGGCGAGGGAGGGTCCACCGGCATGCAGTGGCTGACCGTGCCGCGCTGCGGGTCGGCCAATATTCATAACTCATGCGCTGCAGGCCGCCGGGGGGCGCGCGCCGGCCGGCCGGCCGGCTGAGCGTGTTTATCCGAGGGTCCTCTGATCGGTGAGCCCGTCTTCACGGTCGGACGGAGGGAAAACGGCGGAGGCGGCGGGCAGAGGGCGAGGGCGGGCAGGAGGCGCGACGCGGGCTGAAAGGCTGAAAGGACGAGTTAGCGGGCTGGCGGCGAGCCCCTCTTTGTGCTCCGGCAACAGAGGAGGACAAGAGGAGAAGGCGCGCGCACGGCGGCGGTGGCGACGGGTCACCCACCTTTGCTTCGACAGTGGCCAGGTGCGACAGGCTGGGCTGCGGCGGCTGCTGCTGCTCCGACTTGACCGAGTTGGCGCCGTTCAGCGAGAGGGTGCTCTGGAACGGCGGACGCGGTTAGCGAGAGCGCCGTGAGCCGCCGCCGCTCTGGCCGGCCGGCCAGCAGACGATCCGTCGGAAATCCACACAATGGCGCCATTGTTTTCGGGGAAACGTGAGCGATGGAGCGTTTGGCCCGGGCGCCACTATGACGTGGGAAGGTGGCTGAACGGTGAACAACGTCTACTACGGCTCGCTAGTGTGACAAACAGGACAGCCTAAATTACGGTCAGCAGGATAGCATTCACATATGCCTGAAAACGTAGACGAAGAGGTAAAGCTGATTACATGGTGTTAATGATAGTTTACCAAAAAGCGATGTGTTTTTATGCTTCTGTCGAAATTTGTCTTCCGTCACAGATTGCAAAATGTTTGTTGCCGGCTCTACAGGCGGCTCGACGGTCAAACCTCGTTCTCCAGCTTCCTCACGACCGGCGCCGCCCGGTCCGAGCTCTGAGATCAGACTCCACTCCCCCTCCCCTCCGCGGCGGACCGCCCAGTCTGCAGCGGCTCCCGTCGAGCGCCAAGGCGGCCCGGACTCGTTGCCGGCCGGGTGACGATCCGAGTCCGACCCGGCGCCGCTCGGCCGGCCGGGGCCGTGGGACGCGCCGCGGCCCGGGTCGGCGCCACCCCCGGGCGGGCCGCGGACCCAGCGGCCCGCCGCGGCGCGACCAGCCGCCGCGGCAAGGGGCGGGACGCGGCGGCAGAACCAGGACACCAGGATCCTGTTCATGATCTGACGAACATGTCTGACTGTCTCCCGGTCCTAAACTGCCGTTTGCAATACGGCGGTTTTCCTTTTTGACTTTCGCCTAAAAAAGGTCTTGGTCCCTAACGGTGCTTTGGAGCAATAAGATACTTCGGTAAGTGGCCAAGTTTGCTTCTGAACGGATCCAGGACAGCGGTGACAGAGACCGATGCCCGCTGTCGGCGGCCGCCGCCGCCAGGGGCGGGTGGAAAGCCACTGATCCGTTTGGAGTCACTTGCGCGGGATTAAGGTCTGCGGAGAATACACCGCGGCTTGAGATAAGACGCCCAGCAAAAACGATAGCCCGGTCCGTGGTGCGGTGAAAGCCCGGTCTGAGCGGTGAGTTCCATTCCGAGGACAATGAAGCCGCATGAAGAAAGCTGCACCGAAGCGCAAGGCGAGAGCTGCGGCCGTCGTCATGAATGCTTTACGAACATGCATGCTGGCACTGGGTGCTGTCGAGGGACAAAGTCTGGCACGGGGTCTTCCCGAAAGAGCAAAGTTATAGGAAACTGAGCGTCCACGTATGATGGTGACTCATTCCGCCTGCGAGACAAAGCGATTCAGGCTCTCATTGCGAAAGGCGTGTTTTCCGTGAAGAAGCGTAGAAGCCCGAGGCAAATTTGGGGTTGGTTTTCAAGCAACTTCCATGCACCGGTACGACGTCGAAAACAAAAACATTGCAGTTGCCGCTGCCTTCTCACTTCAACATACATGCAACATTTGGTCTTCTGTGTACTTGCCAGCCTTAGAATAGAATGGAGCCCGTTCTGCAGAATGCAGTTTGACATTCACCGTCCGGTCAAAAAACAGACTGTGGCCGCATAAGCCGTACAGCTTAATGTTAATTCATGCTCAGTGAATGTAATAAAAGACATTTTTGCCGCGATTTTAAGTTTGGGGGCATCTTTGCAATTGATATGGTCTTATCTAGTCAGGAGCCCATGTTTCCACGTGACGTCAAGGTGGCAACGTGAATTATTTAAGTGGGTGGGACTCACAGTGTCGTCTTAATTGCGATACGTTATGGTGACTGTCACTCGTGGCCGTGACTCTGGCTTACCGAAAATCTACATTCATAGGCCTCTATTACAGAACCAGCACGGACCTTACAATGGATGGCGGCTATGGAATCTGAGTTGGCAAAGAACAAATCCTCTATTCGACGCGTTAACAAGGATATCACGGACTCCGCAATTTAATTCCGCGGGAATGTAGAGGTATCGTCTATCAGCAATAATTCCTCGCGTTGTTCGACACATCACGCACGGCTTATTCTGTCGAAGTTGGCTGAGATTTTGACGCAAAGAATATGGACTGGCACGCAACGTATTTAAGCTCTCATGCAAGAAAGGAAGGTATGCGTTGCAAAACTCACAACAGCTACAATGCACCACGGACCGGAGCGATCCATTATCTCCAGTGAAACTGCCGACACCGTAAATTTCCACGAATCGCAGAGCTCTTTGGCCTTTGAAGGACGTCGTAGGTAATACTGAGACTGAAAACAGTCTGCATTTGACCTTTAAAAGATGGCGTGTTCCGTAATGAGACTGAAAGCATTCTGCAGCATGGAATTGATATCAAATGGCCTGACGGAAGTTCATCAAACGCGTCCCTTGACGAAGACCATCAGCACGCTCGACAATAAACCCCTTGACCCCGACCTCACCTACCTCAAATCCGCTTTCGCACAGCCAACCGCCTATTTCCGGAGCATCGCATCCACGAAAGAAACCCGAAATTAATCAGGCCAGCTTCCAATGGGGACAATCAGCTTTTCCATCAGGAGTTCGTTAAGGTCCCGCGCTAGGCTCATTAGGCGGCTTACATGAAAGAGCGAGGCGGTTAAATGCTGTCCGGTACGGCATGCGCATACATTTGTCTTGCCCGCTGAAGATTACTGGCACCACTGGGGTGTTAAGTACATCGCGCAGATTACCAAAGGTCCCGACCAGAAGATAAATGGCTGGGATGAGTGAAATTTGAATTCCCTGTCCAGCGGGATTCAATGTTTGGAAAACAAACGTGATGACGTTAATGATCCGAAGGGGCCAGGGGTGGTCATTTCACTTTCAGATAATTTGCGAGACCAAGTGAAGTTTTATGCGTCGTTTTCTTCATGCGTCCGTGAAGGGATGGCTTGCGCTTCATTCTAGATGCACGTCTCATAAAGGTGACGCAAAGAAAAATATCCTTGAACAAAAATGGGAGCAAATTTCACAGCATAAAAGGACTTGGCTATTCTTATAAATAATGTGCAAGGTCTTTACATGGTGAATCCTACTAACGCGAATGCAAAGAGACGTTTCAGTTGCAGCCAGAAAACGCCTTCGAGCACGCTAGGCCGCTGGAGTAATTTGCACTGCAGAACGTAATCCTCTTGATGCTTTTGAGTTCGTGGTATACAAACCACAGAAGCGGATCTTCATCTGTCATCGAAAATATCAAGCTTCTTTGCATGGAGGTGCCGGTGATTGTCGGTCGATGGCACCGCGCGCAGCGATCAAAAGTTACGTCAATGGCGAGGGAACGGCGAATGTTCGTCAGATCAACGGCCTGTTAACGTTAATTCTCCTGCGTAACGTCGGAGATATGATCCTAAGATCAAATCGCCAAAGAGCCAGTCTATTATCCCACGAAACGATGAGGCTCCTAAGCACCGCACGGCACCATCCATCACGCCCGAATCACTTTGCCGGGCTCAGCTTGCCCAACAGTTACCAGCTGGCCGGCGCCAATCTCACCCTTCCCGGCGAGGCGTGAGTAACCACACAAAAACTTCAAATCTGTCACCCCCGCTCGCGGCGCGGCGCGTGACTCACGCCCGCTCCCCCTCCTGTCGGCGTCATCGGGATGATGACGTCACGCGTCGCTCTGCGAACCGTCATCCGCCGTGTGCAGGGCGTGGGCACCAGATGGCGGCGGCGCCGGCCCGTGGACCTCCGAGAGCGGGCCAGGCCACGGCCTGACTGCAGGGGGCGCGTCGGCCGCTGGAGGGGGTACACAGATGAAGGAATCGGTGGTGGTATGGAGGCCGTGGACGCAATGTCATGGAATTGTAGAGTTCGGGAAGAGGCGGAGGGTGGGTCAATGGGAACGCTCGGAAGAGGGCTTGGGACGCCGGTGATCTTGCGCTGGAACGACCGAGGCGCCTGCGATTGCGGGTGAAACTACACAGGCGCTGGTCGCACGCGTCATCCGGCGCCGGGCCATGTGACTCACCATGGACACGGAGCGGTGTCCGATGACGGCCTCCTCGTCGGCGGACATGGTGGCCGCCGAGCTCTTCTTGGACCTGCGGCGGAGCACGGGTGCCGGTCAGAGAGAGCCGCTCTGGAGCGCCGTCACGCGGCGAGTGGGGCGGCACTGTTGGCCATCCCGCGCCGGGCGGGCCCGGCCCGCAGCAAAACACCGTGGAAATGCCGGGCGAGACGAGTTACGGACCCAGCTTGTTATTTCCAAGGTTGTTGCGGAATCGCTCGTTTCCCAGTGAGCCTTGCTGAATATTCCCACGTTTTCGTGTGGTTCAATAGCCGTGACACAACAGTGTCGTTAGTGCGAATGGAGTAACACCGAATGAAATTAATGATACAACGTACGGACATAATAACTCATCTGCACCACTACAACTCAGCTTAACATCTCCTCGTTCTTGATACGAGAGAAGCTGAACGATGATCTTCGTGACCACGTGACGAAAGACATAGTCGGGCCGCTCACCTGAGGTTCTTCCTGTATCGGCGCAGGCTGATCTCGCTGAAGCGGGTCGGAGACTCGCTCCTGTTGCGGCCGCGGATGGCGGCGAACATGGCGCGGCGCTGGAGTCCCGCCGGCCGGTCTCAGTCACCGCCGAGGCGTTCCACCCCGCCGCCACCGGCCGGCGCGGCGGCTTCGGCGGCCCGCTGCCTCGCGGGCGGCGCCGAGACGCGGCGACCCGTCGCCGCACGCGCTTCCCAGTACGTGCGTGCCGGCGCGGGCGTCCCCGTCCGTCACTGTCCGGCGGACGACTGCGGCGCGCTCGTCACGCGCCACGCGCTCCGGCCGTCCGCGCGCGCCGACGCGGCGTCGTGGACCGCGCGCGCAGCGGGGTCAAGACCCCGGGTCGCCGACACCAGGCGGATTGCAGCCGCGCCGCTCAGCGGAGCGTGGCGGCGCCGCCCATGTCCTGCCGTCTGAGGATCCGAGATGGCCGCCGCCGAGCCGGGGTCGAGCTGGGGGCACAGGCGGCGCCATTAGATCACGGCACAGTGCCACGGCGGCGACGAGCGGCGCCCGACGCTGATGTGTTTGGGCGGCGCGCGTCCTTCCACGGCGGCCGCCGCCCGCGCGAGCCGGCCAATCAGCCCGGCGCCCGCCACTTTCACGGAGCGGCAGAGGGTTCGGTCGAAAATTGCCAGCCGCGGAAATTGGCAGGAATTTTCCTCCGAGGCTGATATAATTTCCGATCACTCAGTCGGGCGTCGCGGATGGCCAGTTGCGTTGAACGACGCGAAACCAAACTACAGGACCTCCAGCGCACCCGTGACCGGTGAATGCAGGGGAGCGGAGAGCCTCCCACAGAACAAACGGCTCGAAATTAATCCTGAGAGGTCGGCCTGAGACAGCTGGTAAATCAGAGGCCTGTTTTCGGGTGATGCGAGGTGGCGCTGCGAACGGCCCAGGCGGCTATTAGGCTTGACGAATTAGCTACAAAACAGTTCCTGTTGTGGGCGGCTGAGACCGCGTGCCGCGCGGCGGGCGGCCCGACAAAAACTGATTATCTGTATTCAAGGCGCGTGGTCTGGCAGGAGGCTTTCTTGTCTCTTGACGCACAGGAGTGATAGGGCGATCATTAACTATTTACAAGGAAGAAAGAGGCATTTATATGTGCACATAAAAAGTTCAAGGACTTTATGTAAGACCAGGAAAACGGTAGACTTCAGGCGAAATCACAAAGGTGATCAACAGGCCGGTTTTCCCTCAGGTCTTCTTTGGGCAAACATTTAGAATCACGTTTAAAGTCGTTTTCCTTGTTAAAGCTCAATGAAGTCCAACGAAAATCGTAGCGCTGGCTATGCACGGCAGCGTTCATGTGTATTTGCCGAAGTCAACATCCCGATATGCCTTATAAACCCGGCCTCTTATTCGACAAAGCCGCACGCTCGAGGACGTGTACTACTGCCTCGTGCAACGGAGGGCGTAGCAACTACCGGATGGTTATACAATTACAGTGGGCAAGGCTGTGCGTCCACGGACACAGTGTGGCTCCCCAAGCAACGTGTGGGTTCGCCTGGGTGTGTCATTACAGCGCTCAAGACTGTGCATCAATGACTGCAGCCCGGTACTTCCAGCGTCGTGTGAGGCTGAGGCGGCGTGTCATTACACCAAACAAAGGCCGGGGATAATCCAGTTGTGTACACGGCGCAGCGCTCCCCGACCCTGCACCGCGACCAGCAGTCAACGCCAGTAAGCGTTTCCTGTTTATTGTTCGGCAGGTGGGCCGGCGGTTTGTGATCCCGGAATGGGGCGGCTCGTACGGCATAAACAAACGCCGAGAACAATGCTCGGACGAGTCGCCGAGGCGCGGACAATGACCCACTGGGTTAAGGTCGGCACGCACGTGACGAATGACGGCGGTAGGCTCGATGCTCGACCGGCGTCGAAGATGACTCACGGCAGGCGCGCAGCTCGGAAGTCGTGATCGTGTCGGTAAGTCTGCGCCAAAGCCCCATCTCGTCTGCCGCGTCCAACGACGAGAATTTGAACGTCATGTAAGCAGAATCAATGAGGCATGAGATCATCGGCAAGACCAACCTCGCGTCCGGTTCGCTGGCGAACCAGCCATCGCTCCCCAGCGCAGACGAGTCCACGTGTATTAGCAGCGGGCAGGCGAAGAGCTACGCTCTGACCATCGCCTGCGGCGGTCTGCCGCCGTCACCCGATCAGATGGGAGCGCCGGCGAGACGCGGCCTCGCACCACCTCCGGCGACCTTCAGGCCCGGCCGGCGCGCCGCACGAGCCCGCCAAAACAACCGGCGCATTCCGCGCTGACGTCACGAGCGAGCGGCGCGCGCCGGCCCGGCCCGGCCCGGCCCGGCCGCCCAGGCGGCGGCGCCGAGCCCTGTTTGCGCCACGCTGCCAACCGGGGCCGGCGTGCATAATTTGGCGACGCGCCCCCCTCGGCGCCGCCGCCTTTCCCAGGCTCGCCCGCAGCGGCGGCCGCCGCCGGCGACGCAGCACGAAACGTCGCCGATCGGCGATTCGGTTACGGTCGGGAACCCGCGCGCTCGCGCCCGGGCTCGGCACGCCAGGGTTGAGCAACCGCGGCCGGCGCGCGAAGCCGCGGAGTCCGGTCCGGCCGGCTCGTGCCGCGTCAGCACGGAGCCACGTGGCCGGGTCACGCGGCCGGGTCACGCGCCGGGCGGCCGCGTGCGTGCGGGGATGCGACCGCACGGGGCACGAGCCGATAATGACGGCGGAAAGTGCGACGACTCGGCCTGGTCCGTCGGGCCGAGAGTGAGAGGTCGCCGCGCGAGGGACGCGCCACGCCGCGTGCGCGGCGACCGGCACGCCCCTCCCAACTCGGGCGTGCAGCCCCACGCCCACTTCCTATCACGGCGATCAAAGTGACGCTCCCAGACATTTCCATCAAACAAAAACCGAGTTGAGGCCGATCGTGGGTTTTACCTCGCGGCAAAAGGTCATCAGCTGGGTTCCGCCGGCGTCACGTCATCACGAAGTGACAGCCATACCAAGGCGCCCTGGGAACAACAGCGAACCCTACACCAGCTCGAGACCGCCGTACACGGCGCCCCCCGTGTCCCGCCGCGGCGTCTCAAGGTCCTGCGGCCGTCGGTGGGAACGTGGCCGGGGGAGGGGGCGGGCCCGACCGCCGCGTCGCGCCCTAATCGCTCCGTTTCACACAGCGCGGCCGGAAGGTGCACGCCTGATTACGGCGCGCTGTGGGACCGCGCGAGGGCCAGGCCGCCGGGTTAGCGCGCGGCTTTGTTCGGAGGCGGCGGCGGCGCACGTCGTTCGCCCGCCGGCGATCCGTGAGAACGACTGCGGGCCGCGCGCATGAATCCTCCCACCTTGAATCGGCCGATTAACAAGTTTGTCACGTGGCGACGGCGGGAGAGTTGCGCCCCGCTGCGGGCGAATGCTCGTGCTCGGTGTTTTCAGTCGGGAGACGAGAGCTGGAACGGGCGGTGAAGCGAGGCATGAGCAGAGGAAAGTGATTTCAATCTACGGGACGAGCGTGGGTCGTGAAAGGCCGCCATTTATGGGGCGACTGTAGATCAGAATCGTTAGTGGAAAAGTGGCAGGATGAAAGCACGCACGGGTCTCACGGCTGGCTTTAAATCGCGCCTCGTACAGAGTTAATCCACCCGTTAATTGTCATCATCACGATGCAGCAAAGCCTTCGCTCGTCCAGCAAGCTATCTGATCTTAAACGGTGAAAGGCGTGATCAATTAAACTTGGAAGGCATTACGCGCTATGAGGTCGCAGCGATTCGCTGATCCGTGACGATAATCACACGTTCTGAACGATCGAAATATATTTACTGATCAGCGTCGGTTGACTGAACACATCTGCTTTTGCAGAGCTGATGCTGTTCGTCCACATGCACGGGATGCCTCCAGTGCGTTGCGGCCTTCGCCATTGTTGTCGCCCGCACTCACACGTCCCGAGCACGTCAGTCGCGGCGCCTTCCGGCCTCCCGGGAAACCCCGGCCTTCGCTCGTCGCCCGGCGTCACCGATCCGAGCGCCAGCTCCATTAGGAGGCGGCGGCGGCTCCGCTCGGCCCGGGCCGGGAGCGTCGACTCGACCGGCCGTCGGCCAGCGCACGCAGTCGGCGGCGGCGCGCCCGAGCACCGTTCGACGGTCGCCGATAAATCGCCAAATTGGCGCGGCCGACGGCGCCAGCAGGCAGGCGGCGCGGCCGCAGCCGGTCCGCCGGCCGGCGCCAGGTTTACGCGCCGGACGGACGCGTCGAAGCGGAAGCACCGGACGTGTCGCCGTGTCCGGTGCTCCACCGCGAAACTCGGGAACGCCGCCATATGGCAGACAAGCTACCCGTCCTGCGTCAGCGATATTCGTAATTCGACACTTGTAATCTGAACCGCAACATAAGCGACAACCCTAATGTACACATCGTGGTGTTACGTTACGTTGATAATCAGCTTGTAAGAGTAACGGTGAACGGTACAGTCTGAGGCTTGACTTTGCGGAATACCCTAGCTGGCAACGGTAAACGGCCTGAGGGTTCCATTCTCATTCAGACGCAGAAGAGCTCTGGAGAAAACAATAAATACCAGCGTGCAAATAAAAAGATGGCTTCTTCTCACTGCGGCACACTGGAAAGGAAGTTTTCTCTTCCTGCGGGCCGCGGCTTTTCCGCCGTAAACAGAACACCTGCGGCGCTCCGGGCTTTGCATCCACCGCCTTTGTATGCAAATTCCGTCGGCACGTTTTGTTTCCATCCGGCAGCGCGGTGCTGCGGCGCTCCCGGTGCAGCTGTTTCCTCCCGGGCGGGCGGCGGCCAGGCGCCCCGCGCCGGGCGGGCAGACGGCCCGGTCCGCGGCCGCCGCTCCCACAGCGGCCGGTCAAAGGTGGCTGTCTGCCGCCGCCGCCGACCGCCGACGACGGCGGCGGCCGCCGACCCGTCCGGCGCGCCGGGAATGCCGCGCTCGGCGGCGGCGCGGCGCGGCGACGCGGAGGTCGGCGGAGCGGCGCGGCGCAGACGAGACGGACCGCGGCCGTCTGGGGAGCGTTCCAGCCGCAGGAATGGGTGAGAGCGGTTGCAGTCTGCGGCGTCGCGTTTTGTGCGGCTTGTTCGAGGTCGATGCGGTGATGTTTCTACGAGGTGGTCCGCGGGAGATCATCGAATCTACACCGCACCGCCTGATGTCAGTTTCCGACACCGAGACAACTCTTTTCGGCAACAGGATATACAGACCGCCTTTCCCGCAATCCCGCAAATCCTGGAGGGCAGTCTCAACTGCCCTCCAGTGCTGACAGCGCGCCACCCCGCCACCCTCCACCAAGCGCCGTCAAGTCGGCCCCCAACCGGCAGCCGAGCGGCCTGCACCTGCCAGCCGCGTGACGGCGGCGCCGTCCGGCGCGTCTCACGTCTGTTGGTTCCGGTCCAACAGCTGCAGGTGGGCCGCCGGCCGGCCAGACACCGCCAGATTACTCCCGCCGCAAGCCGGCTAAGCGGAGCCTGGAGGCCGCAGGGACTCGCGCCTCTCCCACCCCGGGGGCCGACCGCCGCCAGGCAGTGGTCAGAGCACCGGCCGCCAGTCGGTGGTCAGGGGACCCACCACCGCCAGTCGGTGATCAGGGGACCCACCGCCGCCAAGCGGTTATCAGGGGACCCACCGCCGCCCGTCGGTGGTCAGGGGACCCACCGCCGCCATTCAGTTATCAGGGGGCCAACCATGGTTAGTCGGTGACCAGGGAACCCACCACCGCCAGTCGGTGATTAGGGCACCCGCCTCCGTCAGTCGACACGTGAAATCGCGCGCGTCTCCTTCTCAGACGTGGCCCATACATCGCCGCTGCCGCGCCCGTCTGCACCGTGCCGGCCGTTTTTCCTGCAGACGCGCGCTACGTGACGCCATGCGGCTCTCCTCTCCATCCATTCACGGGCGGCCGCGAGCGACAGAGCCGCTCCGGGCCCATGGAACCTCCGCCGAATCCAGCGTGCATGGTGCAGACCGGCCGCTCTCGCCGTTCTAACGGAAGGCTGCATTGCTCAGCGTGGCGGCCAGCAAAGCGCCCGCATTAGGTTATGCCGGCCGCCACCTGCACCGGATAACGGCCGACGTGCGCGGGTCGCGGCCGCTTCCGGAGCCGGTCCGCGCCGCGTCTGCCGCGCCTCCCGTCGCCCGCGCCGCGTCTGGAGCGCCCCGCCGCGCCGGTCATCTCGCGCCGCCGGGGCGCGCCAAATTAGTGCTCGTTATGGAGTCGTCTCGGTTAGGAACTGGACCGGCCCGTTAGTGATGCTGGCCGCCTCCGGGGCTCGGCAGGAGGATGCAGAGCCATGTGGAGGCAGGCACCGCCCCTCCGGCTGGGCGGGATGGCTGGTGATCAGGCCGCTGACCCGTGAGGGGTTGGCCCGGAAACGACGACATGGGACTGACGATTTAGGTCAGACAGGAGGGTCTCTTATTCTATGAACGGGAAGCGCTCCGGATAGCGTTCGCATCTCGAGTCCAAAAACAGCTTATCACGAGCATTATCCTGCAAAACCTCTATGAATACGTGCCGAGTAAAAAAAGACAACGTTTTTGCCTTGCGTGTGGCAGATTTCCCGGTGCCATCGAATGCATTGCAAACATTGCGATGGTGCGCAAATGACTACCAGCCTTCCAAGTGCGCAAAAAGCAAGCGTGCATGTCATGCACATCACGATGGCAATCCCAAGGATTTACGTCGCCAGCAACGCTAACTGCACACGTTTTGCGTGATAAGCCCTAGATAAACAGGCTACGACGTTTGCTGATGTCTTACTAAAGCCGTATGACATGTAATACGAGGTCAGAGCCTCACTCGTGTCGTGCCGCTTATCGAGGATGTTATCAAAAAAGCAATGGTCCGCTTGGAATTAAGACGTCCCAGACGAGTTTTTCATTGCGCGAAAAGCGACCCGTAGTACCAGCTGGAGCCTCGGAGGAAATGAGCCGGGCCTATCGCCGCCGACAGGCCGCTGTTACCACACGTTCACGACCGAGTAACAACGGCGATTAGGGCGCAGGCGGCGGTCGCCACACGCTCCGCTCCGGCCCGGTCCCGCACCGCGAGGATCCACGCCGTCAGGGGCGCCAGCAGGGCGGAGAGGGCGGGCCGCTCTCCACAGCGACCGCCCCATCTCTGCGTTCCACGGCGACCATCCCGCCCCTGCGCTCCGCCCGCGGCCGTTTCCGGCGGCGGGAGGGCGGCACAGGTGAGCGCGCTCCCCCCGGGACGGCTGGCGCCGTTTCCGGCGGGCGGCGGTCACGTCCCGTCACGGCGCCGGCGCCCGGGACCCCGGCCCCGCCGCACAGGTGGCGCGGGGCGGACGGCCGGCCGCGACGCGGAGCTATGCAAATCCTGCGCCGCCGCGCCGGCGCCCTCGGCGGCGCGGCGGCGAAGCCTCTGGGACGCACGCCTGAGCTTCAGCCTCGACGTCAGCTCAGACGGCGGGGTCCTGACTCACCTACCGGCGGTCGGAATCCGATAGTCACTTCGTGACACGGCGCCGGCGTGTCCGGACGGTGAGCATCCGTCCGAACTCGTCGACCGTGAGCCTCGGCGGCCCGCCCCGTCGCCGGACGGCGGCGCCGGCCTGCGGCGCCGCGCCGCGCCGCGCTCGAGCGTGGCGGTCACGTGACCCGGCGACGCTGCCACCGCCGGCCGACCTCTAAAGGTCACCGAGCCGCCCGAGCCTTTAAAGGAGGGTTGTCGGTGTTCTGACAGGTCGTGAGGTACTATCGCGTGGGAACTGGCCGGTGATGGATCGGAGGGGGGAGGGGGGGGGGGGCGGAGAGACGGGGAGGGAGTTTCCCGGAACGGTGCAGCATCTGTCCGGCAAGGCACGCCCGTGGACCTAGGCCGCATCCGTGTCAAGACGTGATAGCGCAGCTTTGGGCTCGGCCTTGCGTCCTTCGTTATCGGAATAGGCCCAGCCTTTCTCTTTCGCAGGTGGGAAACCGATGAAATCGCCAGTGTGAACAAGCATAGGATAATGATACCGCCGGTGGCCTTTTCGGGCGAAACTCACAGCCTTAAAACAGGTTTTCGGTCGTATGTAAATGTTGGTTATTGCCGGTCTGCTGCGTTTGCGAGGGCTTTCCGCAGATGTCAACGGCACGATCGAAATCGGGATAGAACAATGGAGTTCTTCTCCTTGACGGTAAAAATATACGTGGGGGATAAATCGGGTGCAGGGGCCGGGATCTGTTAGACAAACTATGCTTGTCACGGACCCTGATTTATAACATCATCCCAAAAAAATCATTTCAGATAAAGTGTATGATGCAAACTGGCTTCCAATTTTAAAGTGTTAGCAGGAACGCAAGCCACTGCATATTGCTTCTGTGACTAAATCTGCTCAAGTCCCATTATTCTTCCACTGTCATTAGCTAAGCTTGTGGTTGATGATTAAAAGGAGAACTGTTTTTAAGAGGATGCGATAAATGGAAATGCGTTGTGCTACGGTATGATAATCTTACACGAGTAAGTCACATAATAACAAATGAATACTGAATAGCAGTTCGGTTCCGGATTAATGTATAAAAAGTAGCAGTTTTATGCTCCACTGTTTTCACTTAATCAGTAATACCGGCAATATTTTGTTAGCTACTACACCTTATCAACAACGTTGCATTTATAATTAAAAAACAATCTGTTGAAAACCAAAACAAAAAGAAACGACAGATCTCTTTCGGATAGCAACCAAAAAAACCTCGCTGAGAAACATTAAATCTATCCAAGAGGTTTAAATCAAATCCATAATCATTTCTCAGGTAAAGCCTTTCTTAAATGGCCGTATAGAAATTGAACTACAGAACAAAAACGAAACAGGAAAAGTTTCAACGAGGCGTGAAACTCACTACTGCCGGTAGCACGACTTAATTCACGTGAAGTATGACACAATGAGTGTTTAGCATGCTACGTTTTCCTGCAGCCCATTAACTTCTGCAAATATTTAATGTTGCTGCTCTGATAGCTTCTTAGTATCGTTGCAACGAACAGTTTGCAAAGATAGAAAAAATATCTAATGCGCATGAAAAACAGCAGCACAAAAATGCACTTGTCCTCCTTTCTCCATTTTAAACCATTGTGGTTTCCAATTGGGGTATCTCACTAGACTCGTCATGTCTATAAGTAACTGACGAAAGCTACAAAGACAATCACACATAACCGGTGCCGAAAAACACGGAAACTCATGCCCTGAATTCAAGGTTAAACAAGAGCAAAAACTGTGGCGGAATCTGTGGCTGATCGCTCTGCCACCTCCGTTCCGCCGTCGTGGCCGTGCCGGTGCCGACTCACCTCCGTCAGCGTATCCCGTGTGATCCCGCGTGCCGGCACGTTCGCATCTCGCGCCGTCCGCCGCACGTATGCGAGCCGGCGCCGCCCGGCGCCCGACTCCTCCGGCCGGCCGGCCGCCAATCAACGCCCCGCTCGCGATGACGTCACCACGGCGTCGCGCCGCGCGGCTCGGGGCGCCGCGGCCGACGCGCCGACGCCGGCGGTCGGCTGCCATTCACGCGCTGCGCGGAGGCCAGCGTCGGCCGTCGGCTGACGCCGCGCACGTCGCTCATTGTCATTGAAATGTCGCGCCGGCGGAGGGTCCGGCGAGGAGGTGCGGCGAGTGACAGCGAAAAACGCGGCGCCTTTGTCGATTTGGCGCGCCGCCGTGGGCCGACGCTACCGCAGTTACGCGCCGGTGTCCCCGGGCGAGAGCGTGGTAGTGCAGCGCTTGACGCACGCGCCGCAGGGAATCGCCGACTGACAGGAGCCGTTTTTAATGGAATGCCAGGAATCGCACGCAGGTCGTGAGGTGTCCCTCCCGATCAGGCGGGTCGTGCGCCGATTTGTAACCCGCGTTCCTTCAGAAGGTCGTTAATAAAACATCAGCTGAGTCAATCCCCCGCCCTGGGCAGTGAGCGGACCCTATTAATTCCGCCCGGACTGAACTTGCAAGGCCGAGATACCGCCGCCGACGCAGGCATGCAGAAAGTGAGCTGGAATCGGGAGCCTGGCTGACAACAGGCCGGCCTTGCCGGGCTGAAAACAAGCCTCAGTGACAACTTCATTCGCTGCTGTGTGCGGACATATGAGGTAATTTTACGAGAGACACCCGAACTGGGTAAATGAAGTTTCCAGCGAACACTGGATCCTGTTCCCACGACCTCTACAGGAAACACCATGAACGCCCGGCCAAAGGACTTCCCCGGGAGGCACTGGGCCGAGGTCAGTGGACCGGGACCCGGTGTGAACTTCGTCAGCTGCTGCCCCCCCCCCCCTCCCGTCGAGTCCGCACCTGGTCCCGCCGTCCCGGGCCGACCCTCATTTCACGGCTGGTCAAAAGCGGGATTACGACCCCGACGGCACGTACGCCCGCCTCCGATTACGACCCCGCCGTTCGGGGCCGGGCGGAGGGGTCGGTCCCGCTCCCCAAACACCGCCGGAAACCGGCAGATGAGCCAGCTGGACCGGGCGACGGAAAAACAATGCCGGGGCTTGCCGCCGTATAGGGCCGCGGGTTACCCGCCGGAAAATCGGAAACTGCATCCGGCCTCGAACTGGTCGGGAACTTTCCATCGTCCTGCGGTACTGTTCCGAAAAGGCCTAACGTCGGTGGTCAGACTAAGCTTTCCATTGATACTGCAAACGGCGAGACCGGACTCGGTCTCCGTTGACCAGACGCGAACATCCGCGTCGTCCGCCAGATGAAAGCAGCTCTTTGCCGCGGGTCACGCGCCGGCGACGGCGGCGGTGCAGCCACCCGCGCCCGGCCGCGGTCGTGTGCCCCTGCAGGCCGACTGCCTTCAGAAGGTCACCCGCCGGCTCGGCGAGCGGCTCGTCCGTGCAAGGTCGCCAGACGTGGCGGACGGGAGTTCCGACTGGCTGGTGATCTGATGTCGGACATCACAACCGTGATATAGGGTTTACAGTGTCCTAATGGAACCTGAACCATAGACATTATCTTGCTGTCGATCCTGGAGATCCATGCAAGCCCCAAAACTGGCATAAAAGACAACAACGACAAGCTCTTTCTCAGCGAGGCATAGTTTGCAGAAGGTATGAATGTGTATGCTTGCTTTGTAGAACAGTTCAATTGTTTGTTTTCCACCAACTACCGCGCAGGTCTTCATTGATTTACGACCAAGACAAAGCAATTATGTTCGTATTATCATGTTTCATTTATTTAATTTAGCATGCTTGAGAGCACAGGTTCGCTAACGTAACCAGTTTTACGATGAGTCCATAGTTATTTTGGACACATTAGACACTTGCACCTCTTCTTAAACACTTAAATAATTATTGCAATATGGCACGATCAGTTCCGGTTTGAGGCCAGCCGGCAGGGATAGATACGCAATGCTTCCCAAGGGTAAAACTGTTCTTTTCGTTATATGTTTTTCACTCTCACCACTTTGAGAGGCCTCTCGCGGCATCTTTTCCCGTGGGACGTTTGGTCTCTCGGAAAGCAGGTAACCTATGCGACTTTGTTGTGTCGTTGAGCGGCTCATGCATAATTATGAAGTCAACCCCCTACTACGGCTAAATGAACCATCTTGCAGCGGCTTGGAAACAATGGAAAAGAATTTTGAGCTTTATTCCAACGTTGGGTCACTTGTTGCGTCACAGTTCGTCCCATCTAACAACGGACGTAACATTCGTTGTCTGCTGGCAGTGCTGTAGCAGACCGCTCGCCCGGTTTGTTTCGTTACTACCGCGAATCAGCACGTGATCTTGGCATGCGATCAGCCACAACCGTCTGTCATCTGAGCTTGCCTTACCTGACCTTGCCTGATCTTGTCGGTCGGTTCCGTGCAGTATCTGAAACGCATCAGAGGAACAGCAGGCAGGACGGTGATCTACATGTCCCGCGGTTCCGCACCGGTGCCATTTTTGCACGCGAGGTGCTGTCTTGTACAACGTCCTGCCACCTGGTTTCCATGGACTGTCCGTGCCGCTTTATACGCGCGCACTACAGCGTCATTTGGTGTGCGCCCGCCATAAGTAACAGAACCTGGCAGCGTCTTCAAGTCATCTACCGTTTTATGCGTGAGTGTTACTTGACATCGCCGCCCTCTGACCCCTGCGCTGTTTATCACCTCGACGATGGCGATGGGCTAGAGCCACAAGTGCTTTGCGGATTTCCCAAATACATGTCTACTTCTATGTATCTAAACTCTTCAGCTGCCACGACCGTAGCAGTGCTCATAAGCTGCCATGACCGCAACAGTGCTTATAATTTCGCCTCGGAGTCACGGTGCTCCCCAAACCGGCGAGACCAAGTAACACCATACGCCAGGCCGCCTTCCTGACGCCGCGGACCAGACCAGTGCCCTGCATTTGCGGACCGGACCGCCGTCCGGACAAAGCGGACCAGACCAGTGCCTTGCCACTGCGGACCAGATTCCTGGGGCCATTTTCCTGTGCATAAATCATATTACCACTGCCACAGGTCTGGCATATTGACACTGCGGACCACCAGCTCTGGGCACTGCAGACCAGACCGCCATCCTGCCACTGCAGACCAGACCGCCATCCTGCCACTGCAGACCGGACAGCAGCTGCCTCGCCGCCGGCCGGTCAGCCCGTGACGCTGCGAGTCCGATGACAGCGCCGGCGCCGCGGACGGCAGCGGAATGCCTCGCTGCCGGCAGCGGCGTCCCAATGACACGGCCTGATCGGCCGAGCCCGGACCGTTACCGGCCCGTCACGTAGCGTCACGTTGGGGGCGGGGCGCGGCCCCGCGCGTCACAGCCGGCCGTCCGTGATTCAGGATCGATCGTGGATGGATTCCCGCATAGCTCGCATAGCGGAGGTGTTTGGGACGGGAAAATGCGGTAATTGGTGCAGGTGGTGGCCGCATCAGAGCTTCGTACGATGGACGTCTTTTTAATAATCTTACTTGAGAAACACGCAGCTCGAGGGATTTGCATAAATAGTCTCGTATAACTGTCACATCAGATCAGTAATGTAAGCATGTTTGCTGTCGTATAAACTTATTGGCATGACAGTTTTCCGATGTATACTAGTACATCATATTACTACAGTCATAATTCTTGTTTATGACAGAAAACCTTCATGGCTATTTGCGACTTGTGCTGCCTAAATATGCGTTTCACCATGTATAAGAATGAGGACAAACCCATACATACTCCGATTCCTAACATCACTCCAGCAACCATTTGGATGACCTAAAGGTCCCCAGTTCGAGCCCGGGTAATAGCAACATTTCACTGTCTTGCTGACCGTGGGCTGAGTGTGGGCTGTCTTGACAGACATCTGATTACACGTGGTGAAAATGGTGGATTATATGCGTGAACGAAACCGATATTTCACGTACCGTCCTACGTTACTGATGTCACGTAGCTTGACTAAACGAGTACCCTGCACTGCTGAGGGCTTATTTCTGCAAAACTTGTACTTTAGGCATCAGTAGATAATCTCGAGTCCTATTCATCTTCGACCGCATTCAAACACCGCACAACAACACCGGATCAAGCGATTTGCCTCGCTCACGCACGGCCCCGGTTTTCACAGATTCGGCTGTTCATAATTACGCCTAATTCTGTCGGCAATTTCGTGGCGTTGATGGACGAGTGCTACGGCGCCCGCCAGGTGGCCGGGTCGAGCGTGGGAGGTCAGACGAGGTCCGCAGCTTGGCCCTCTGTCGGAGCCTCACCAGGTGGTCCGGGTCAGGTGTGTGAGACCAGACGGGGGCCTCGTGCCGCCCACGTTCCTGCCGAACCAGGAGACGCAGGTCAGACGCATGTGACCAGTACCTTAAAGTCTTGACGTGGGCCAAAATAGCAGTCGGTGGAGCGATGAGAGATGGGAATGTCTTTCACAAGCACAGCCTCAAAGTGCGAACAGTATTTCACTGCAGAATGTATCAGACATCCAGTGATTATTTCGTCCCATTGTTGACTAGCTGATATCTCACATTACGAGTCAAGACTGGTGAAACATTGCTGAGATCCATGCATTTACTGGCTCCTTGGGACCACGCGATTTACCGGCGTCAAGCCCCGCATCGAGCCAAGGAAGACGTCCAAGGTAAGCTTCCGTACCGCATGTGTCAACTCAGATCACTGGTGGCCTTTAATTTTTCTTTTGTTCATGTTCAGAAACATGAGACTGCATCACTCTGGAGCAGATACGCTACAAGCGTGTCAGGGATAGCTTTCGTCCAGGACGATACCGGCTCTCGCGTCTCTCCGCGGCGACGGGCCTGTTCCCGCGGCCGGCGCCGGCGTGCTCCTGTTTATGAGTCAGACCGGCGCAGACGCGTCGGCCCTGACACACCGGCGGCGGCCGCCGACCCTGATGAATCGGTGCGCCCGGTCGAGGGCGGGCCCGGCGTCAAGGAGGTGGGCACGGCTGTCCGAACGCCGCAGCGGCGCGCTGATGAGCCGCGCGAAGCCCGCGCCGCCCGATTCTGTGACGAGGTTTGGATGTCGTGAACTGAGGCTCACTGATATGTTCCTCAGCGTCCATGTCCGGCGTCATGGTGCTTGTTTGTGTTCGTGGAAGCTCGTGGTCGTGGTTTGGAGTTCGTTCGTGGTCTGTGGAAGGGGGTCGCGAGAGACATCAATCCCAGCGTGGCGCTCCATATGCGCCAGCATATGTTGACTGGATGATGGAGCACGTCATATGGCTGTTGCAATGTCAGTCAAGACAGTTTGAGGCCTCTCTTTGAGAGGATTGCTCGTCATCATGACGAACAGGGGAAATTTTTTAGGGATATTTTGCCCTGCTGTTTGTAAAATAGACGAAAGTCAATGTAGAGAGGCATGCCGATCTCATCCAACCCATCGTTCTCAGCGGCATGGAAGTACTGCAGTTCCTGGGCGGGGCCGCCCCCGCAGCTCAGGACGGGAGGCCAGGAGAGGACCGCTACGGCCGTCGTTACAAGTAAGTTACACCTCCAGCAGGCCGCACTCGCAGCCAGAACGCCTTCGCTGCCCTGCCGGCCCCATCTCGGTCAGGAAGTCTCCGAGGGCGTCCCTTCGAGGCCGACGGAGCCCGCCGCCGGAAGCTCGTGGGGGGGGGGCAGGGAAGGGGGACGGAAATCGCCGCCCGGTGCTAATTGGCCTCAGGAGGGGGACAGGGAACGTCCTTTGTGCGGCCCACATTGCCGACTTCTGCTGCAGGTGAGCTCCCCTGATGAGGCACACAGAAGCTGGTGATGATGAAGATTAGAGCCGCAGTTAACATTCCGGCGGCAGCCACTTATCGCTATCGATTAATTTATTTCTCCTTTGATCTCCGTATGCCTGTGATGGAATGCTTGAAATTCGGAGCTTTTGACTGAAGGGTTCGACGGTCGTAAAGTGGCTGACGCCGCACGGCATCATACATCATCCAACGTGCCTGTGCTTTGTGTAATGCTATTTCATCTGAGCTTATTACATACTAAAAGCAAAGTACAATAGGCTTGTTAACGCTTGGTCGGTAATGTGTAAGCTGCTATTCCTGTCTTATTCCTAATGCCTCACGTTTAGGCTGCCATTTGCATTTGTAACGAAGAACACAGATAGGTTGAATTCCCGCTGAATGCCGGCGAATCCGGACACGCAAGGCCCTTCTGTTAGGCTGACATGTAACCGCTTAGCTGGACTGCCGAATTGGTAACGACCGACGTTATCTGGTTTGAATCCCAAAATGCTCGGGTTAGCGTCTCCGTAAGGCAAAAAAAGCTTTTAAATGCAATGACCTATGAATTACGAGATGCCATTCAGAGAACAGTTTGGGACTATTTCAGGGTACGTTCGGTGATCAGTTGTTTCCCGAGAGTGCCCGGTACGCCACTGCCGGCCGCACTCGAGCGTCACCCGCCGTGGCCTGCGGCGGCACGAAGCCTCCGGTCGGACCCGTCCGTGGGCGGATCGTGAGCCGGATCGAATGAGCATCCGTCTTCGATGTCGTGCTCGGCGTGGGAGTCGAACGGCGCTTCTTTGGGCCGGAGCCTGGCAGGACAACAGAGCGACGTTTTTTAAACGGGTCCCGGCAGGGCTGGCGGGAGCGGGCGGCAGAGACAGGGACGACGTCGGCTGCGGCGGGCAGGGGCGGAGCCGTGTGATCCACGCTGCCAGGAGCCAGGTGTTGGAGATTACGGCCGAGCTGAACGTTGAGGTGGTCCAGGAGAGATGCGTTGGCATTTGCAGCCGCTCGCCCAAGAGCGTGCCAAATGTCCCCTGCTTTTCGATCTGTCTAGAAAAACTTGACCACGATGTTGGCAAGGAATGGACTGGGAAATACAGTCGCCTCCTGCTCCGGACACTGCCTGATATCTGGTTACCGATATGTCATTTGGTGCGGCTGGTAGACGTGTATGGTCGGCAGGTCGTTTCGTGCTGTTGATGGACGTTTCATTAGATAGTTATCTGGCGCGGTGGCTAAAAACAATTAACTTATGGTTCATCTGGAGCGATCGGCCAGGCTTTTGAGATGAGAATCGTCAGCGAACGGGTTCATTGCTCGCCAATGACAAGCTGCAGCGCCACAGCCACACGGCCACCGTGGCTAAACGCGCCGCTGAGCAGCGCAATCCTGCCAATCTCGCCGGCCTGCGCGATCACCCGGACCTCCCAGTCGCGGCCGCCGCCGGCGGATTCCAGCAGCTCCCGCGCAGAGCCCTGCACAGAAATCCGCCGCGGACGCAGCAGACGGTGCGCGCGGCCCTGACCGTGAGGAGGCAGCGAACGCACGCAGACGCCGCCGCGGGTCACGGCCGCCGCTCACGCGAGCCCCACGAACCGGGCCGGACCGGGCCGGGCCGGACCGGACCGGACCAGCGCTGCCGGGCGGAGCGGAGCCGAGCGTCGGGCCCCGCAGACCGCCGCTGCGTGGGAGCGGCGGTGGCTTCAGGTGCGCCCCTGCTCCCGTGACCGATCGGCGTCACGTCGAGCTTCGCTGCATGGAACGTCTGGACGAGTTATTTCTGAGCAGAGCATCGTGTATCTTGCACTGTATATATAATGCAATTATACACAGTTACATACATATATACAGTTTCATACAAAATATATATGCACTTACATACAGTTTATAAGACTGGGCTCTCCGCTTCAGTTTGTGGACATAGTCGGGTCTCTATGTGAAAGTTCGTCGCGATAACGGAAACAGATTAATACAGTGTTTAGACCTAGAACATGCGTAATGCGTCATTGTGTTGTTTGTTTAAACATTGTCATTACAATACGGGTTGTCTGCTTACTCGCTACAATATTCAGAGCCTCCCCTCTTTTTCTTTCCTTATCTCCCCTCCTTTTCTCTCTGCCCCTCGTTTTTCTCTTTTTCTCTAAGTACTTTTCTTTTCCCTTTCCTCTATCTCTCTTTCTATCTCTTTCTATCTCCATCTCCTTCCTCCTTCCCTTTCCTTTTCCACTTTGTAATTGTCTCTCCCTTTCTCTCTCCCTTCCTCCATCCCTCCCTGTCTCTCTCTTCCTCTCTCTCTCTCTCTCTCTCTCTCCCTCTATCCGGCTGTCTTTTCCTCCCCACCTCCCGTCGGGCGTCAGTGGGCCGGTCACGCTGCGGACGACACCGCAGGCCGGAAGAGGCCGCTTCAAAGCGCGCCGGCGGCCTCCCACGTGCCGGCGCCGGACGCGCCCGTCTGGCGGCCGTCACGGCGCGGCCGGCGGCGGACGCGGCGCGCCCCGCCTGCCTTCTGCCGCCGCGCGAGCCAATTCGGCGCGGCATCGCCGCCGTCGAACGGTCCGGCGCGGCGTCACACCACGGCCGCCGGCCTCGTCGGCGCCGCTCCGGCCGGCTCCGGGGGAGCGAGCTCCTCTCGGCGGGGGCGGGGGCGCCGACTCGGGCCGGCCGGGCCAGGAGGGCCGGCGTCGCGTCGCCACGTGCCGTCCGGCCTCGTCCGGGTCCGGCTCAGTGGAGAGACTGATTGATTGGTTATTGGGGCTTAATGGAACACCGATTCATGGTCAAGGCGCCCAAGGCTCGCCGAAGAGCAAGTCCTTCGACGCAGGCGGGAGGGAGCAGGTGCAGGGGCTGTAGTCATGCCTTCACGTGCGAGATAGATGAGGAATGTCCAAAGTGGCCGACATTCCAAGGGTAGGCGCCCTTTGTCCATCGACGCTAAAGGCAGGCTCTGGGTAGACCGCCCGTCGGCATCAGCTGCCGGGGGCCATATTTAGTGGCTGCCAAAGGTTCCCAGTACTGGAAGGGCTGATCTCAAGGTTCCCCTTTGTGAGTCTATCTTTGGTGCAATGGCATTTGCGTCCCTTTAACGCCTTGTCGTCGTGGTAAATGTTTCGCTGCATGATTACCTGCAACTGGAAGCTTAAAGTTCATGACATGATTACGGGTTTAATGTTGTCCTTGAGGACGTTTGTCTTTCATTCATTTTGCGCTCTGTCGGTGTACCTTTCCATTCCCTTTCTGGCATTGTCTTGGTTTACTGAGTATACTCTGAACCAGGACTTAGAATGGAGGCAATGTTGTCGCTGAACTTATCTGGCTATTCTTAATGCGATGTCATTTATGTGGCTGAACTTTTATCTTTGAAGGAGGTATCAAGGCTACCATTTGGAGCTGTGTTAGTTCCTCTTCACAAATCTGCTCGACGTACAAACGTTTTTGCATGCCTCCAAGTCTGTTTTCCGGACCGCTTTGGTATGTCTATTCAAACGGGCCTAGGATCGAGCATTCTCCAATGGCTAAAAACGGCCGCAATCCAGCAGCCCAAACACCCTGTCCGAGCCGCAGCAGCACCGTTAGGCGATGATCTCCGAGATGAAGCCTCCGATTCGTTAGGGCTCCCACGCGTGCCATGAATCACGTGCCGAGGGCCGGATCTGCCGATTCGGCGGCGCTGCCCACGAAGGCGCCCGTTCACCCGCCTTTAATCAGCCGGCCGAGTGATTTACCTGCCGCCCTCTCACCGTCGTCCGCTCGCCCGGCCACGCGCCGGCTAATGGCGGGGAACATTTGTATTCGGCCGTCGGCGCGGCCACTCTCACTGGCTGGCGCCGCCGCCGCCGCCGCTGCCGGTGCGGTTCGGCGGCTCCGCTCGGGCCCGGGAGCCGGGCGGCGGCTCCCGTCCGCTCGCCCGGCCCGTGAGATCCGTGGAGGATCCGGCGCCGCCGGAAGCAGATCGAAGCAACTTCCGCCGCACGCGAGCCGCGCCGCCGCGCGTGCGTACGCGTGGCGGCACGGCTCAGGTGGCGGTGCGTCACGCTCGCTGTTCACAATCGGCGCACGCGCTCTCAAGAGGCCTGCAATCAGGCGTGCCGTTTCCGGCGAGGCTGCACCTGAAGGCGCCGCGATCGCGGCGAGCGGGCGGCGCTCCGCCGCCCCCTCCGGCCGTCGCTCGCGAGCGGCGGCGGCGGCGGCGGCGGCGATGACGAACGTGACGAGGCCGGCTGACGGGCCGGACAGCGCGCGCGGCGACGATTGTCTCCGATGAATCAGCTCCGCGCCCCGCCCCGCCGGAAGACGCGACGGCAGGTGGCTCCGCGTGGGAAATGCTGAGGCGGGCGGAGTGCGAGTGCCCCCCCCCCCCCACCGTCACGGACCGGAACGGCAGCGGGCGGGCTGGCTGTTGACGTCTCCGTCGCGTCGGCGGCCGGCGAAACGCAGTCAGCCGGCTAACGAGTCGGTGGTGGTTTCGTTGACCCGCTTGTCCATGTCCGGCGTGCATTGGCCCGTGTCGGTGCTGACCTTCTCACCTGGCACGAGCCCGGCTGCAGGCGGGCAGCATGTGGCCCGACGTGGTGCGCCGTGACTTCACGGTGAGATCGGCGGCCCTCGCTCGCTACCGGGCGCCGGCTGGCTTTGGCCGGCATCTCGGGGAAATGCATGGCCTGTTTCGAGTGTCCGGTCCGACACGTGTCACAGCTCCTGCGCCGGGCGCCGGAAAAAGTGCCGCTTTCGGCTGCGTTGCGGCGCAGCTTGGTCGAGGTGAATCATACAGCGTACGACCTTCTCGGATCTGTGCTGATTGGATACCAGTTCCGTCATGGCATTATCCCTGCTGATCCTGACTCAGATGCCGTTGTGCCCAAGAGGTGCTGCACTACTGCTGTGTAGTGAGGCATGCAGGGCGGGTGGGTTTCAGCGCAAAGTCGTCATAGGGACGAGGGGCTCACCGCCGTGGTGGGAGTACGACCGTACTAGTAGTGGTGACGCACCCGACAGCCAGGTGCTAGGCCAGCACCAGTTGGTGACAGCGCGGTACTTCTTGATGCGCTGCATTGGCAGTGGCGTATCCGTTTTTGGGCGCTCGTGTTAAGCAGAAAGCTAAGTCATTACCCCCAAAAATGGCATGAATGCTCATGCGCAGATTTTTCATGCAGTTTTCGCCTACTTCAGACATACGATTTTCGTAATTATTGGATGAAAGTGCAGCAAAATGGCGTTATTTTACAGCCCCGATGGGCATGACCCGCACTGGTTTTCTAACAGCTGCGCCCTTGACCTGGTGGCGCCTGCCTCAGACGGCAGCTGGTCGCCGGAGATGGCGTGTGAATGCTGGGTAGTCTCCTGGCCTCTCTGTCTGCTCATGTCCGTCTGCGCGGCGGTGTCCGGTTCTTAAGTCATCTCAACTTTGATGGTCTCTGCATCGCTTCCTCCAAACTGGCATAATCTGATCGCCCCGTTCAAGTGGTAAGTACACTGCAAAAAAAAATCGTGAAGCCTAAAAGCAAAAAAAAGAAATCGAAAAGCCTAAAATAAAGAATGAAATCATGCCGTAACAGCAAAGTTATATTTCACGAAGAAACTATCTTTTGCTTACAAATTTCGTGAATGCTTTTACTGCAATGAGTAATTCAAGCACACATTTCTTATTTTATCAAAGCCGACGTCATTCGCCATCTTTCTGGAAGTTTAAAAAGTACGATAATGAAAGGAAAAACTACTTCCGCGTGAAAGTTGTTCTGCACGAATGTATCTAAAAAAAGGCTCACCGGGAGAAAATCATATAAGACTGTCACACTCCGAGTCAAGGAAAGGGGCTAAGACGCATTGCAGCTGTATTTTTCCAGCACGTAGTTAGTATTGTTCCGCTGCTGATTTCTTCTGGTAAGTATTTCGGGTGATGACGCCAGCTGTTGATCGCGTCGCTTTGTAAACGTTGAAGTGTGGGGCTCGTGTGCTCGCGCATGCGTGCACTGCGTGTAACAGCCTGCAGCAGGCCGCCCAACACGCTCCTCAGGCCGTTATGCCCGGAGGCTGAATGGGTAGAAGCCTCGAGAAGGCGCGTTTTTAGGGCGCCGCCCGAGCGTCCATTGTTTGTAGGTTTACGAGTTTTTTCGACGGCGACCTGTGGCGGTGTTTATTAGCTGCCGACCCGACACACGCGGAACAATGCACAGGAAGCCGCGGCACCGGCGGAGGGGCCGTGCAGAAGGCGTGGGACAAGACCGGCAGACCAACACAATGGGGCGACTACGTCGTGCACGCCCTGTGCACGCCGTCGACGCACGAGGTCCGTGCACGGGACGACCTCTCGCCGACACGGGGTCCGGCTCCACAACGGATGTGAATGACCTCCGATATTTTCCGCATCGGAATCCGTCGTCAGCTGCGTTTCAAAGGATTCCGAACTGGCCCGAAAACCGATAAATGCCGCGGAAGTGAATTGATGAATCGGTTAGTGTCATGTGGCGATTCAGCACCATTAAAGCGCGAAGTAACGGCGTACCTAATGGTGATAGATATATGGCGATCTTGTTTCTTTTTGGGAACCGAAGCTTTGATGTGGCTGCCATGAATGGCGCCAAATGACAAAAATTTCCTGACTTTTCCACGTAAGGCTGATGAAGACTGCGAAGGTGAGCAACTTTCCTTCCGAAATCACCAGCCGCCATTCAGCTTCTTCCTCTAGCCCGGCCAAAGACGCGATCCAGAATAACCTCGAGAAACGCTAGGGTAACCCGGACAAGGCCTAACCCAGTTTCTCCCGGCCGATCGAGCCTCTTTCCGCCCTTCCCTGCCCCATCCTGACCGTCTGCGATCCTGCTGGGTTCGCCGGAGATCCTGGGGAGTCTGGAGGGGTCTAGAAACACCCACGTATCGCAGTTTTAACATTAGGCCTGTAATATTGATTGAAAACAAATGGCTCAAGCTCCTAACACTGAGAACTCCCCACCACCTCTCCCAGATAATCATGGGAAATCTGCAGCCATGCTGCTGAGCTGAACGAAAGAACAACGGAGTAACGGTTAACTTGTCGCCCGGTGTCGGAGCCTGGTCGGATGCGGCGGCCGAGGCCGGCGCGAGGCGCCGCCGTCACCCGTGGGAACAACTCGCGACGACGACGGCTCCCCGCCGCGCGCCGCCGGCGTCACAGACCGGCCCGGTCACGGCGCGCCCGGACGCGGCAAAAAGGCCGCCGCCGCGCCGCAACCGCCGCAGGCGGGCTTTGTGGCACGCGCAAAAAGGCGCGGCCGGCGGCGCCGCCCGGGGCGCCGCTCCGCCGATGACGGACGCAGGTCGGTCCTCGGCAGGTGGCCGCGGCCGCTGGCCAGGCGCCGTCGCCGACGGAGCAAACTGGAGCATGGAGGGAGTACGGTGCTCAGGTTGGCGATATTGAGCGCAGTTGGGTGAGGAGACGGGGAACCAGGAATCTGCTGACGGCACTGGGGCGTCTTCGCCCCGTGACATGCCTGAAGTTAAAAGGACCGCTTGCTGTAAGAACAGGCGACTGGCTGATGAGGGGTGTTGTTCAGGAAAGTTACTTTGCCATGGCAAGGCTTCCGTTAATCTTCACCGAAGTCGCGCGCTATTCGTGTATTACACCTTTGAAAAACACTGGGTCTTTTACTGCCAAGAAAACCTAAAATGTTTCTGGCGAACGCTCACCCATAGGTGAACGGCACCAGACTAGTTCGTGGTAATGAAAACAGGTGCTCATATAGCACACAATCGCCGGTCGTGGAAGCAGTCATTGTCCTCTCTCTGACTGTTGGAATCGTATTGCACAAACTGCCGATTCGTGCCGCTCGAAGTCGACAAGTCATCTTCCTGTGGCAGGTCTTGTCGGACAGATGCTGCGCTCTGGGAGGCACGTCATTGGTTTTCATTGCTTTCGTTGTTTGCTAATTACGACAGCTGCGGAAAAATTAGCGACGTCACCGCGGCCAAAGGCGGAATTACAGCAGTGCCTTCCCGGACATCCGTCAAATCTGAATGGAACATGATTCAACCAAGTTATCTCCTGAAACATAAATTATTGCTATCAGCTGTCTTCAGTGTTTGTTTGTGAGCGTTATAAATGGGATTTTGATTGCAGCACCCAGAAGATATTTGGGAAATTAGATCCCAAAATGAGGACCGGGTGGGGAAGATGGGCTTCAATTTCCCGAGCTCCAATTGGGTGACCGGGCGCCAATTTGTGAAAGTGATGCCGTCTGAGAGCAAATTACCCTCCTCCGCGGGCGGGACGGACCGTCGGGACTCCTCTCGCCAAACACATTAGAACCTCGGCGCGGCCGGCTCCGTCCTTCACTTCTCTCCCGCCCGACCCCGGCAGACGTAATGGCCATGTTTGCGACCTCGGCTGGACCTGACAGAACGATTTGGCAGGGTCTTCCCCGCCGCGACTGAAAAGGACCATGAGCGGCACCGACACGGTCCGATGCGCCCCTCCCCCCCGGCTGGCGGATTTATGCATGTCGCCCGCGTGCGACCGGCGCCGTGTCATAGACCCGGGGTCGTGAACTCGGCGGCGGCGCCCACCTAGCGGCGGGCCGGCGCAGGCATGGTAGTCGATCTAACCAGTCCTCGGCGGCCAGCCTTGTCTTCGGCACACAGCCCAAACTGACAGTGCAAACACAGGCCCGCGGCGCCCCCGGCGACTCCGCTGACTCCGCCGGCGCAGCGCGATGAACCAGCGTCTCCGCCTCCACAGCCGCACCAAGCAGAAGGAGAACAAGCCGAACGTCACGACACCCGGCTGGTGAAGATCGCCGCACCGCAGCGTTTGTCTCCGCGGCGCGACGGAGGCCTATCGTCCTCTCGCCACCGACGAGCGCTGCCGTCGGCGGCCGGCGGGCCAGCCGGCCGTGGCCGCCCATCCGTGCCGGGCGGGCTCGTCGGCGGCCTCCTCACACACGCGCCCGCGCCGCCGGCGCCATTAGCGCGCGCGCCTGGGCCGGCCGGCGCGGCCAGCCCCGGGACAGATGACGGCACCAGGACCGGTCAACGACCCAGCCGCGGCGCCCACGTGACGTCACACGCGCACTGCCGGCCGCACCGGGCAGTACGCACGGCCTCGGTTCGAGAATGGCGAGAGCTGGAGTTGAGTGTTCTCGTATGCAGCATCGGCCAAACGTCCGTGTCACGTTGTCTTTGGTTTTTCAAAGTCAGACAGAGCCATACCTGGGAGTCCATCGCGCTAATGGTTCCACTGTAGACCTTCTGCTCGGAGTGTTGTACCCCATGCGAGCCTGCAAATGAGCTGAGATGTAAGGACACTGCATATAGAATACCCTTTTAGTGCCTGATCTGCTGAGAAGCTGATCAGCACGGACTAAGAGAATGATCATGGTAAGGCGTCGGCTCTTTTCAAAGGTCATGTGTTGATGGTTACGTTCTTGGGCACTATGTAACCCAGAAGTCGGAGTGCCCTTTAGCCGCAGTGATAAATAAGTAAATGATTATTTTCAGTTTGGACACCAGCGCAAGCAACTGGATGTTGGCTGCTGCAATATATTTTTCCAGCTTACCGAGCACACGGTTTAATCAACAAAGTGAAATTAAAAACAAATAGCAAGCGCTAAGCAACCTAGCTTTGTTACACAAAGTTTCAACGTTGAACTTCAAAAAGACTGCAGATGAATGTGTTTACATGCTCTCATAGCGTACTTCTGTGAACATCTTTTATCGATAGACATTGTTGGATAATGCGATATGCAAGGTTCTGTTCTATAAATGTGCATAACTATGGAAAAATAGCGAACAAGGGCACAAATTGTTTGTACGTTGTTGTCTTTGGTACGCTGGTGAACCCTTCGAAAACCGTGTTCATATCTCAGTTGTTCTTCGGTTTGAGAATGTTCTCATAGACATTGTTGCAGATTTTATCACTGGAGGCTTTGCAAAATCTCA
Organism: Capitulum mitella; assembly: GCA_030062745.1. NCBI lineage: Eukaryota > Metazoa > Arthropoda > Thecostraca > Pollicipedomorpha > Pollicipedidae > Capitulum > Capitulum mitella. Next base: position 25,232,657 of record CP099846.1, read on the forward strand.
TGATACTAGGAAAGCCCCGATAAAACTATTCACTTTTGTCTTATGTTGTTGATATCTGTCTCTCTCTACCATCATCTGTTTCCACGAGAACAACCTTGAGTCACCAAAACTAATCGTATTTCATAAAAATATGAAGCTAGGTATGGAACCAAAGCTATGGCAATAATAATGTTCGAGAGTGAAAGCAATGCCTCCGGCACACGGACAAAACTGTTCATTATATTCCCTAAAAGTGTATTTATCTTCGTCTCATTTGGTTAAAATGGGCTGCGAAACGCGCATGCTTGTTAAAAATTGACAATTTATCATCGAGAACTGGTCGGAGATAATTTTTGAACGCATCTTTGACACCAAAACCCAAGATAATGTTACGGAAAATGATGAATGGTACACGCTAACGAGTTGCGCAATGACCGAGTCCTGGGACAAGTGAACAACGCACCGTCCTACTATCTGATTCGGAGATTTTCTCAGTTGTTTCTCAGCTGTGTGGTGTTAAACGTCATATGTGTGTTTCCATTTACGGAGTTCAGTTATCTTCCATAAATACGCCATAGGGGCTGGAAATAAACTATGCGGCGTCTTGTTGACTGCGCATATGATGTGGTTTCTTCGTTTCGGAGGTTAATTCAGACCTACGAAGTAAAGTTAATTCCTTGATAATTTAATAACATGATGCTCCAGCACCAAGGAAGTCAAATTTGCACCTACCATTTTTCAAAGGCGAAGTATATTTTACTTAAGGAATCGAGAGAGGGAGAAAATTTTCGGGTCTCACGGCCGTTATCTCAACAGGGAAGGTTATTTACCGATAAACGCCAAAAGTGTCACGTATTTGTCAGGAACATAAATAATGGTTTTGGTGAAGCTGACTGAATCAATCGTTGTGCCAAAGCAGGCTAATAGATCTGAGGAGAGCTCTGGAGGCGTCGCCAGTCCCAGACAGCCGCAGTGTCAATCGCATCCTCGCCTCAGGTTTCAAAGCACTGAAACTGCTTTCCATCAGCAACACGTCGCCACAAAGATGCAGATGAACCTGAAGAGGGGCCGCATGTGGCCACTACTGGCCTGTAAACAATCTGACAGATGCATCACATCAGCGCTGTGGGGCTGTTCTGTTGGTTCTGAGGGCCGCTTACGGCAGCGACTGGTGAATTTATGTCCGGCCGTCATGCGAAGTCCAGTTAGGTCGCCGCCCGCGTTACAGCCGGAGCAGTCAGGGGTTCACGGGTCAACTGGTGGCGGGTAACGGAGGTTTAATGGGACACAATTACGGTGTATGGCTAACCAGGCGTTAGCATAATTGTTTGTTCACAGTGGGCAAGAGCGGTGTGGAATAACATGGTGCAAATAAGGCCAAGCTCATGCGATGCACTTGATGTTTGTTTGCGCAAGATTCCGAGCTAAACACTAAAAGAAAACATTTAGTGTCTCCCCACATGTTTATCCCGCATAACTATCCACAGTTAATTAACAAAAATTTCTGCTTGATGAGTTAACAGGAATTTGTTATATATGTATATATATATATATGTAAATAAATAAATAAATATATATATAGATATATATACATGATAAGATAACTGGTGGCCGTCGAAATATTTCTGATGGTCGTCAAAATACTTCGCAGCTACAACATTTTATCTGTTTCTATTTTCGTGCGTTCTGGTGACTATCTCAGCTCAAAAGCCAAACGCTCGTTGCGTATTATCTTTGCCTACTAGCCCATAAAAAGTGTTTCCAGCCTTCTAATGTGATCTGCTTACTATGTGAAAATAACTTGTGACATTCTGAATCGCACATTTCTCATTACATTATTTCATTTTGTTCGGTTTGATCTTGTTCTCCGCTTACCTTTCAATGACAAGTTTAACGGTGAAATTTCTTTCCCAATCCCCACAACATTAAAAACCATTGTGTGATGTGAACAAAATGTGGGGAAAGAGAACGAGAGAGGAAGGGAGAAAGAGATAGAGTGGGAGAGCGAGGCAAGAAAGACAGAGGGAATAAAGGGCGCCTAAAGCGTACCAAAAGAAACACACAATTCTGCTTTGTTAACTTCGCCCTATCCCTAGTTTAACTCTTCGTCTTTAATTGCGATCTAAAGCACGTAATTTTCCGTTTGGGCGGGCTTGTTAAGGCTAATTGTTATTGCCATTTAAAACCAGTAGTTTTTCCCAGCTTCAGCCATCTCCTGTCTTCGGCGAGACAGCTGAAAACAATTAATCATGGTCAGATACGATATCATCTTAAAAGACCGTTTATTCACATAAAGCTGTCGAAGTAAAAAAGACGTTGGGACTAAGTAAAATCCGGCGACATCCTCTGCTGTCATTTATTCGAAATGTTGCATGGGGATCTTTGGAGTTATTGGTGATTTACGTGAAAAGCAGCGCTGCAGCTTTGTGCTTGGCAGATAAAAATCACCCGTGCTAATCAAGCAACCTGCAATTTCTACTAGATTTTACAATATTTTTAAAGCAGTGGCACTGGCTCGCCCCTTTACTTAGCCGCCGCGATGGTCCCTCGGATGGGGACGTAAATTTGCCAAAAACCAGCGACGTAACAAAAGCATGACCGCCAATAACGAGCCAAAGCGCTTTGTCCGCCAAACATCACTGAATGGACGTTGTAGATGATGCTCAGAAGTAAAATAAAAGCCATGCGTTTTATGACCAGCCTGCGAAATGGGGGTGATGTTCATGTGCGTCGGCAAACGGCACTTATGCTCTCATATTTCATTAGATCATGGAAACCGAACAGAACAGACCAGGCGGCGCGGGTGGCTCCTGCCGCGCCGCCCGCGCAGCCGGCGCCCGCCGCCACAGCCTCGTGTGCCACTAACAGCGCCCAGCTCCAGCTCGGACCGGAACGGAATGCAGCGCTCGTGCCAGCTGGCCTTCACAAGGCGGCGGCGCGCGGTGACACGGACCGCCCGGCCCGTCCGGCGGCCGATCAGAGGGGTCTCCGACGCGCAGCGGCCGAGTTCTGACGGGACCGGCCGCGCTCCGGGCCGCCGGCTGACGCCCGGCGGGCCGGCCCGCCACTCAGGCGCGCCCCTCGTGCGGAACGGACCGCCCGGTGACCTGGTGTCGGGCGTCGCCGGTCGACTGGTCGCGCCGGCCGGGCCGTGTCAGGTGGGCCGCGCCGAGTCAAGTGCCGCCACCTGGCGGCGGCGGGCGACCGTCCGCGGCGGGCGAATGGAGAGAGACCGGGTGTGGGAGGGAGCGGCAGGGAAAATAGGAGAAAGAGAGGGTTGGATGAGAAGTAAATGAGTTTGGACAGACTCCGAATGAGGAAGGCGGCGGCAATGACAGAGAGATGGGGGACAAAGGAGGCTCGCCAAGGAGCCGCTTTCCACTTTTATTGAAGAGCACTGTGTTCCTAGTCTCTCCCAACATGCCTCTGAATCGAACATTCATTCCGCGTTGAAAGCGGATACGTTGGTGTCTACGCCTGCTTTTTAAGGAAACAGGCTCAACAGGCCTACTTTTCTTTCAGGCGGAAAAGCTCTTTCCAAAAGACTGAAAAGACTGAGTACATTTCGGGACACTTCGTGTTTCAATAGCCTGTTGTACTACTTTAGATGGGACTGCCGCCAAAAAAGACACGTTTTTCAAGCATGGAGAAGAGCTAATGAAACAACTGAAAATCGTGAATTCTTCTTCATCTGTTCTATCTTCTGATACATTTTAGTTTATAGATATGCTTGGACATGTAACAATGTGTTTGCCACATTTTGCATTGATAATTGTTTCCTTGTAAGACCAGGGTAAAAGCCTTACTTGAGCCTGAACATTCTGCAGTCATCGAGTGAATTCTGCCAAAGAGTGAGTAAGCTATTTCGCTTTCCCTGTAGGATGGATGGTGGCACGAAGCGATTAGCTGAGTCATAACACAGCGAATGTGTCTGTTGAGGTGTCCCGTCATGTCTGGTGTCGTCGATATCCACAAAAGTATCCGTTCCATGCTAAAACTCGCCCCATATCCTGGAGGCGTCCACTCTAACCTTTTCCACTGTGTAGACATGTAATGAATCTTGAGAAGTTTAAAAGCATGAAGTAAAAATCGTAACTGTTCACGACTGCCAAGTTCACTGTCTGTTCCTCTCACTGTCACATGCCACTGTCACATCACTGTCACTGTCACTGTTACTGTCACCGTACACTGTCAAGTTCCCTTACTCTCGCAAGGTTAGGCTGCTATTGGGCCTCAGGGCTCGAGAAGTACGTCGTGATCTGGGTGCGGAGTTTTTTTTTATGTTTTTTTTTATCCTTTGAAGAGTATAGTACGATTCCGATGCCTCGGAATCTGTATTGGGCAACATGTGCCATCTTATTTTACTTCCTCACTTAGAAAACGGTTCTCCTTTCTTCAGCAAAGTTATCATGGTGGATTTATGAAGCACAGCCATCTCATATCCATGTCAGCGCGAGTCATGCTCGTTGATTGGTTTTATTTCCGTTTACATGCGCCGGATAAGTTGGACAACAAGATGTATTTATGTAATGCTTATTATTCAAGAGGCCCGATCAAAAAATGGACGATCGAATCAAATGATCACAAGACCATAAAGGCAGATACCTGGAGTGAGAAGACAAATACGAGTATGGCAGGCCATCTAACACAAAACAATTAAACTTGGCTACGATTCCGCTCCAGCGCATTTCCGTTCTTGTTACAGAATGCCATTTCGACCAGAAAAAAACCTAACCATTACCTTGATGAACGTCATATGTTAGCATACTTTCCAACACGAAGAAACCCTAACATTAGTTTCTTTCGGAATATATTGGGTCGTTTTCATTACATGCCTGTTTGCGCCAACTCATTTCAGATTAAATTGTTTGTCCAAAAAAACGGTCCAAGGTGTAACTAGTAAGTCTCCACTAATGACAAAAATGAAATGTCCCCATGAAAGTGCGTTGCTGCTTTTCTTTTCTGCGCGAAACGGTCCAATCAGGGCCAAATCAAATGCTCAAAACATATATTCAATCTTGAGTTGCGAGTCCGTCCCTCAATGCCCCCGCCTCTCAACGTTCTGAGCAAGGTTCAGGTTATCTTCCTGTGTGGCAGTGTGGTCTCGGATATTCTGGTGTTGGTGACTCCATGCAGTCTCCACTGGTGACGTGAACCTTGAGAATGCCGTGGTATCCCCGCATGCTCTCGTCACAGCCATCCGGCATCATTATATTGTAGCGTCATATGTCTTTATTGCGCCCATTCTAAAACACATGTTTTAGAAATGAACAGCACTACAAGTGCATATAGCATTGCACAATAGGACATATGCAGAGATACAGGTAAAAACTATGGTGTTCGAAACAGTTACGGACGAACCAATTACGTGTCATATTAGCACACTTAAAACTTGTCAATAAACTCAAATGACAAAAACTCACATTAGGAACAATTCAGTAATGTGGATTCCAGAGCTAATTCCCCGAAGCCTCGACTTAAAAGAAACCCTGTCCATCAAATGGAACACACAAGCCAAGACATCGTCATGAGACGATACTGCAGACAATGATCTGCAACGCTAGTCCTCCACCGATATCGCTATTTCAAACACCGCTTGATCATCATGTGAGCTACTTCCTCCAACAGCTGCCGACTCCCCCAGCTTCCTCCTGAGACAATCGGCGGTGCACCGGGCTGCTCGGTGCATTCAGTACGTAGCACGTGCCGGCGGATGCAGTCGTCACCCACGACCGACGGCGCGGAGTCCGTCAGTCAGCTGACGCCCATCGCTGCCGCGGTCTCGGGCCGAGCGGCGTTCAGCCGGGCGGCGGCCGGCCGCAGAGCCGCGGCCCAGCCCTGGGCCGGCCGGCCCTCCCAGCCCCACGGCGACCAGCTGGGAGCGGCCCTGCACAGACCGAGCCAGCACCGCCGGCGGCGGTCCGCCGACGCGGTTTTTGCCCTCCGCAGCCGCACGCAGGGCTAGCGTAATGATCGGTCCGCGCCCGGCGAGACGGAGCTGATGCTTTAATCAATCCTGGCCGGGACCTCTCCAGTCATGAGCGTCAAATCCCCCGGCAGCCCACCCTGCTCGCGCGGCACTCAGTGATGCCCTCGATTGCTGGCGACAGAGGTCATCTGAGTCGGCGAGCTGGCAAGCTGAACGGTTCACGAGTCTGATCTAGTGTGGGGCATTCATGTGCACGCTATTCAGCGGAGATGTTCGGGCTCCCAATTCAGGCATTCTGAGTCCGTCACAAGTTAAAATTATAATTTAAAATTCTAAAGGAGTATGACATAACGGCTAAATTGCAATGTCCATGGCGTCTTTATCTGCTGGACCGCTCCCTGTGTTCTTGCTTCCTACATCCTTTATATAGCAACCATGAAATCTCTGCCTCTCGCCTTCTCTTTACCGCACTTTACAGTTAAAACCAGGACAAGGTATCCCTGCTTCAGAATAGTTTAAATCCATGAAACTAGTTTCCGCACGCTACTTTTAGTGTTCCAGTGACATAAACTGGGATTAACGTAAAACGTCAGGAATGGCCCCGTTTTCAGTTTTGTGGCGCGTGCCGGGACGCGGACTACATTCTTTCTGCCAGTAAATCAAGGTAATCCACCAGCCCCAGGCACGTTTTTCGCCTTCGCGTGTTCAAGGAACACCAGCCTACACAAAGCTTTGATGTGATCAACGTCCTCATCGACGACGTCCCCGACCTATATCTGGCACGTTGCCAAGGATCGCTAGCCTCACATGGCCATACAGACCCAATAATTAAACCTCGACCTATGGCTCATAGCTTCCCACTCCAATCGCCGATCAACGCCCGCTCTGCGCGATGGCGCAACAAGCTGCATGCGTGAAAAGCTCGAAAGCTGATGGATCCGTTCCAGTGTCGCAAGCGCCTGTCGAGACCGACGCGATGATGCTCGCCTTCCTCGACGGCGATGCCCGGAGACCGGTGATCTGTGACCCCGGCGACGCCCCGCTTCGCAAGGGTCGCAAGCTTCGCATACCGACGCTCGTCCGGCGTCGGTATGCAGATGAGAGCGTGTTCCTGCCGGTAGAGGCGCGGTTTCTCCCTGTTCTCAGCGGTTGGCCTGACTACTTACAGGATGTTGTACCAGCCGGTGTGGCGGGCCGGCCGGCCGCGGGCCTGCTCGCCGGCCGGAAACAGGACCACTTCTCTGAACGTCGGAGCGAGCCTGATCTACCGCGCCAACAGCGGAGCTGGAGGCACCTCCGCAGGTGGCGCAGGGGCAGTCGTACTGACGAGAACGGGTAGCTGCACTGTTTGTTGTTTGTTGTTTGTTGTTTGCGCTGGTTTATGTGAACGTTGTGCCACGGCTCAGCCAGGATTTTCTTGGGGGGGGGGGGACGGAACTGAGTGTGAATTGAAATCATACGAAAACCGCCTGCTAAGAAGAAGATGTGCAATGGTTTTCACAAAAATCCGGGCCTAAGGGGGGGGGGGCAGTCCCCTTTAGTTGCGCAGGTGGCATTGTGTAAACTTGACGGTTGTTTTGAGCGTCGTTTGCGGGTGGGAGCGTATGTCTGTATGATTAAACGTATGAGAACGACCACCAAAGGGTCGTCTTGGACCATTGCAGGAAACTTCAGTGAAGTAGGTCCATTGTGTCCCCAGTGGCCGAACCCGTTGTCCTTTCTTTTTGGATACACTTGTGTGATCATTCCCGTCAAAATATGTGTTTTTCGGAGAGATTTATCAGCGGCACATTGGACACATCGTACTTTGCTAGCAATGTCATGCCAAATAGCTGGTTTTTGCCACTGGTTGCATTCAAGAAAGAAACGATTTCACATATTCCATCGTTGTGCAATCCTCGTCAAAAAATGAAATAAACAACGTACCGTGATTTCCCCGAGTATCTTATTCTGAATTTGTAAGTACGAACGGAGTAGAGCTTTAGAGCCAGCATCCACATAAAACTAAAACGCTGCCCAGTCGTGTCAAAAACCGAAGTTTCCTTGGTCTCACGAAGCCTGATCAAGAACACAAATAGAACGTAGCGTTCCGTCTTGCATTAAACCAGGACCGGACATGAACAACCAGCACACAAGCTCTACTAAACCCTCTATGCCTCCACTGCCCGGCCTGGCCGGGCGCTGCTGCCGGAGGGACGCCGTGCCGTGTTGTCTTTGACCTGTTGACGTCACAGTGACCCAGATCCCCCGCTTGACCGTTGACCTCCCGCCTCGCATTTATGAATATTAATTCGACTTTGTTTGGGTGTCCGGCCTGGCATTTCCATGGCAGATCGATGAGGAGGCTGCACGGACCCTGGCGCTGCCGCGGCGTAATGGAACGTGGACAGTTGTCCCGGATTGCCGAAATGCCGGGAAGCTCGGGAGAGAAAGCGATTAGGTACAGTGTGGTACCCGTGCACTGACCAGCAATGACGGCTACCTCCACTATCCTCATAGGCGTTTTATTTGCGCAAAGTTGATTAAAATAACGTTGGAGCGTATCAGTAATGTTTATCAGCAGCATGCTTAAATTTTACTATTTATGATCTTTTCCTTTCGCAGTCAACATGTCCTTCGGCAAATTGCTGTGACCACAACACTTGCGTCTCCCCGTCAGGTGTGATTGCTCCACACCTCCGTCGCAAACGGCTACGTTCCTGCCGTCCATGGTTCGCGTCGAGCCCGGTTCACACTCCGGGCGGTGACAGTCTCATCATTCGACAGCGGACGCCGCCGCTAGCGCCCACGGCGCCCGCCAGGCAGCCACCGCCGGCCGCAGGCGGAGCGTAGCCTCAGGCGGCGGCCGGACCGTCAGCTGACGTCTCCTCGCGGCCGCCGCGGGCAGCGGATCCGCCCACGCGGCGTCGGCCGCCTAGCGGCGCCGACTGCACGGCTTCTGTGGGCTGCTGGGGTTTACGGGACGAACGGGTGTCCGTGAAACGTCGGATTAGCGAGCGCAGATCGTCGGCCCCGATTTCTCCTGTGCCGACGCGCCGGAGGCAAGACTGCCGTTCATTTGTCGATGACGCACGTAGGTTCGTTGCTGAGGGCCATAACGGGCCAAATCAATTGACTTACTAAGTGAGGTCTGTGAATGGATTGACTTTTTTTGCTGCGTAATGCTTTTGACATAGTGAATGCGTTTCATGTAATGACGATGCAGCCATTACTAATGCAGATGAAATCAATTTATGCATGCCCATAATGGCTGAAATCGTGAGGAAACGATAATTTTCGCACGGTTTGTGCAGTTACGATACATCCATTTACTGTGTGCAACATTTTGCTCCGAATCGGGGACATTTCACTTGCTATTGGTCAGGCATCAAACTTCGCTCCGCTCTCCCATAATGGCTCTAGTCAGGCGCCGAATGCGAGCTATCGTGCGAACCATTTCCTAACGTCGCCCAGTGAACTAGGCACGATCCAACCTGGAGGCGCTCACCGCTCCAAGGTCACCTCGGGTCAGACCTCGGGCACGTCCAAACGTCACCACCATCGGTGATTTGACCGGCGAATTTCGTCAGAAGGGTGTCACCTCCGCGCTGTTGGAAGCGATATTGCCGAAATTGCCGCCGCCCCGCGCTTCAAAGCAATTGTCTGCCAATGGGACGTATAATCAGGGTAAGAGCATTTCATCAGTGTGCATTTACCGGGGTCAGTGTTCGAGAGGAAAACAGAGAGTGGGAGAGAGCGGCGGAGCAGGATGTAGGAGGAAGTGACTGTGGGGAGGGGAAACGGAAAAGCAACATGGAAAAAAGGGAAAAGCAAGAGTAAGTGAAAAGTGAGGGAAACGGGGAGGGGTAGAAGAAAGGGAAGAGGAAGGAGAGAAAGAGGAGAGGAAAACGAGGAGGAGTAGGGTTTTACAAGGGGGGACTGGAGCCTTGAATAACATTTGCATCATCACCTTGGATTTGGTCCACTATTACACCACCACCGTCACACCATCATCATCGCCTTCACGTTTGGAGACTCAGTAACACTTGCTGATCAAACTAGCTTTCTTATAAAGATATGGCAGTGACAAGATTAGTATGCAACTGAGGAAAGGTTTTCTCGCAGCAGTGGTACTGAACTTTTATCGTCAGTGCGCTATGCTAACACGAATCGCTTTTCGGAGGGGCTTCAAGCACGGGAGATCCATCACTTTGGCGGGGTCCTGTTGAGCAGCTGCTTGATAAGCGTTGCTGACGACAGTAAGCGGAGACTCCGAACATGGACCTCCTGACGATTGTCCTAAGGGTAAGCGTGAAGTGATGGATGATTCACTCATGGACTCGCGCCTCTGAGCCTGTAGGACAAATATGAACTGAACCCGATGGCTTGTTCCGTCTTATGGTCTGTAGCCGACTGAATCCATCGAATTGCCATACTTGAGCAAGTCTTCTTCTGAAAGTGAACTCCAAGTAACTCTAAAAGCACCTTCTACTTCTATGCTGCATAGGATGGAAACATCACATTCAGCAAGAAGCCTTCATATCTATTTCATTTCTCTCAGTGCCCCAGGCTTGCCAATGGCTCAAGGTTCATTTAACCCTGGGTGGTTTTGAGCTGTCCAGAACCAGGAGCAACTACGACCATTCCCAACATTATCAAACCACTTCTGCTCCCGAAACAGCAGGAGCCTTAGGCCCGGGGTCTCGGCTCCGACAGAGTTGCTCGCTCGCAGCACCCGCATGCCTGCGCGTAATAGCAGCTGTCCGGGCATGAGGCCGGCTATAGAGCGGCTTTGGGCGCCCGTTTCCCGGGAGCAGTCAGCCGGGCGGGCCGGGCGGCGGCCGCCGAGCCCAGGGGCGCCGTGCGTGCCCGGTGCAAAAACGCCGGCACCCCGAGGTCACCGCTTGTCAGCTGCCGGGCGCCGGTCCAGCGGGCGGCCATAGCCGCCGGCGGCGCCGAGAAAAACGGTCGCCGAGTGGACGGCCGCGGCCGCCACCGCCTACCCGGCCGAGTCTGCCGAGCCGGGGCAGACCGCACTGGTCCCGGGCTCTGGTTCGTCTCGCTGGCCTGATGTGCGTTCCGGCGCTGGATAGCCAAACGTGTGAAGATGCGAGTCCGTCTGTCGGAAATCTTATGTTACTGTCATGCTCTCTTGTGTGTTTCAAGGAACGAATGAATAAAGGGGAATGAAGGAGATCGCGAGAGAGAGAGAGAGAGATGCAGAGAGAGGAGATGAGAGAGAGGGAGAAAAAAGGGAGAATGAGAGAGAGAGAGCGTCTCCCTTTTATTTCGGCGTTCTTAAGCCTGCCCATAAAGCCCGTGTCAGTCGGGGGTCGGCTGGCAATTACGGCTGCAGTTGCGTGAGAACGGCCGCGGACAGGGGCCGCCGGCCGGCTGGAGGGGCGGCGGCGGCAGTGGCGCAGCGGCGGTGGGCGGCGGCGGGCGGCGGCCGCTCGGCATGGCCGGCAGGTCGGCCTGGGAGGCGGAGCCGCCGCGCGTCGTCAGGTGCAGCAGAATCAGCAGGGATGGAATCAGGGGGTAGCCAAGGCGGGACCAAGGGGGCTACCCCCTCGGGCCGAAAATTTGATGCTTCTTTATACACCAAAAATGAAAAGAAATACAGTATCCGGAGCCCGCAAACAAAGTGGCCAAAATCTCAGAAATTGTCCGTTTTGAGGGAGGGGGTTAGGCTTGTCCCGTCTCCCCCTTGGCGAAATCCCGGCTACTCTCCTGGGTGGAAGAGTATCTGTATTTTTGGTTTGCTTCAGAAATCATGAAGTTCAACCTTGGGACTACAGTGGTAATGTATGTAATGAATGGGTCTAAAATTGCTTCTCACCAACAATTTGAAAGCGGTTGCACACATAACTGCCGCTGTTTCGTTTCAGAAGTTGATAAGTGCACCTAAAACGAGTCGGTGTTTCTTCCAACCATCAGTTAGCTCTATTTTTCCATGATTTTGCATCTATCTAAAATTTCGCAATTAAAACAGTGATTCTGTCGCCTGATGCATCAAAATCAAACACAAAAAGCTGGAGATGGAAGCCGATGGCAAGCAGGCCCTCTCTCTTATCGTACTGCGATCAACATTATTGTCGCAGTGGAAAGTTTGCAAATTCCGCCAGTGCAGGAGACGAGTTGCTCAGCTCCCAGCCGCGCCAGGGGCAGATCGGCGATAAGATCCAGTCATAGCACGCCCCGGTGCTGCAGCTGCAAAAATGCCTCTTTGTTCCTGAAACGGTGTCGAAAAAAGCTGGTCGGGTCAGGCTCGGCAGGGCTCAGATGCAGCGTGCGTAAAACGTGACAGGAATTCCCCGCTCACTTGTGCTTTGTTGTGGTGGCTCAAAACGGAGTTCACTTTCATTCCTGAAAGATTACAGGTGCCGCTTCATGGCTGCTGCATCCCGTCCACATGCGGGAAACATTGATGCGTGGGTAAAAAGCGACTGGCAAGGGCTTTCTGGTTTAACATGGAGATGATATGATGTTGACTTGTCATTGTTTTAGTTGTCTAAGCTGACACACCGCGATGCACACTCGTAGAAGCGATAAATTAAGAGTATTAAAATCCCTCTTGGCATACGGAGAATACGAGCCCTCAGCGCAAAATTAAATCTTTTTTCGAGAGTACAGAAAAACATCTGTACGTAAAATTGTGAAATTAGCAGCTTTCGTTGCTGGAAAAATGTTCCTAAAGGTTGTTTCTCCTATTCCCCGTTCACTGGTACTATAGCGCTACTGAATGACGCTTTCAACGGTACTCAACAAATTACTTTGATCGCATGCTGTTTCCACCAATTCACTTGCTTCACAAAAGCGTGCCAGCTGCTGGGCACATCACCATGGCTCTTGTCTGGGCAACGTACCTAACACGAATAAAACTAAATGTCTAATTTCATCATTAAAATCTGCAGCCGACTGGCGCCAGTACATCACAGCTGGATCCCAGTTTAGCTGGCTTTTTGGCGTATGACGACTGGAATGTCCTGGACTGTAACCCTGATCCTCTCTGGCTGGCCCGCCCGACCCCCTGGCCAGTAACGGCCTCCAACAGACACCCCACAGTCCCACGAGCCCATTCGCCAGGCTTTTACGACTGTGCTAACGTTTACAAATGGGGATCGTAGCCGGCACTGTGGCGCCCATAAGGTGGCAGAAGGGCTGTGGCCGGCTGAATGCAGAGGTGTGACGGGAACGGAGGTGTCGGAAAAAGGGTGCAGCCTGCCCGAGTCTAAAACGTGGGGGGTGTAGACGTCAGCGCTCACAGTCGCCATTCCAGGAACAGAACAGAAGGGTATATGCAAACAACAGTGGATCATCACTTCTCTGAACCTTGCAGTCAGTATTCACCGGGAAAAATTTTGAGCTACGCTGACTTTCCTTGTAGCAAATGTTTATTATTTCCACATGACAATCTTCCATAATTCCTTCACTTCTTTCGAACCAAGCTGCTCATCACTATTTCCAATAATCCCTTGATCTGAGACGGAAGTCTTCTGGAACGATTCCTTGGCATGCCCGTCAGTATCGCTTTACCTTTCAGGTCACCCTCACGCATCACTGATGGATTCCTATGTCGTGTTCTGTCAGCTCTCCACATAACAAAATTGACACATTCGTGTGGAAACTGCATTCGACGTGACTCGAGTAATCTGAAATGTTCATGGCAATTTCTACTGTTTTTCTCTGTGGCCAACGGATGTCGCACGGCAATCTCCGTCACGCCGTTTACTGGAGCCGGTTTACCCGACACCCACAAATGGCGAATATCACTGCCAATGTCCGGCAACGACGTTCTCCTGACTTCGGCCAGGAGGCGAGATGCGGTGCTCGAGTCCCGGGATACTGCAGATCAGCAGCGTTCTCAGATGAGAGGAGGTCCACTGTCCGGGACGAGCTGTTATCGAATGTGGTATCATAAGTTGCAAACACCCATGCCAGTCCCATTTTTCTGAACATTAGTCAAATTTTTGCAGTCGCCATTATTTCCCGTTACCCTATTTAATTCCGCTGAGTAGCTCTTGCCCCATCCTGCAACCAAGGAACTGTTGAATCAGTCATCAGCTTTTAGCCTGTTTCAGAATTTCCATGGAAGAGGGGAAATAAATCATCGATTTAAGGATGTTGTGACACAGCGGCCGTCCCATTTTATCACGAGGCATTGTCTAATCATTCACCGGCAACAACTTGCGCAGGCGTTGGTGCCGAGAGGAACTTGTTTGCTACCGCGAAAATGCCTGCCGGCGCCTTTTTCGACGAATATGCCGTGAATTGTGCATGCAAATCTCCGGCAAAGTACAGTTCATTTGCCATCGCGAGATGAACCATGCTGCGAAATCCCCGACACAGGTGTTCTACCCAGAAACGTCTTCGAGCGTAAGTCCACCTTCTGGAAGGGGGAGGGTACGTTTCTGAATGGGATTTTCGATTGTGCGTCAAGTTCTTCGTTCTCAGCTGTGACTAATGGGACGAAACACCTGAGGCCAAATTACGCCACTAAAAGGCCAGCCAAACACTTGTCTCGCTGTGTCTATTCATCTACAAATGCCAAACATCCAAAACATGAGTAAGTGAAATCGTTCATAACGACCATGTGGCGAGTCAGTACAGATGTATTCCGTTCGGAGAAAAGATTTCATGAGTCCCAAAAAGTGCAGGTGTGGGTCTGGAACGGATGAAATTTGCATGAATTTGCTTTGCGATCTTCTTGGAAACAACAGACGTCTCCGCTTGGCAAAGTCAAGAGCCAGCTATTAGGGGTGTTATTGGAATACTGGTCTTGCGTTCGTAACATGTTTTCTCAGAGTGGTGCAGAAATGTCGAACAAGGACACCAATTTAGCTTTCCAAGTCAATGTATACTTAATACAGAAAAGAGCTTTCTGTGTTCCGGTCATAATGTTTGCTTACTTTGCAATGTTTGTCGAAGTTGAAATACTAAAGTAGCGTTAAACGTTACAAGAACCCATTTCAGCAACGGCTGAGATGCCTTTTCAGTAGGGTTATTTATTTGCTATTGGCCAGACCAGGGGACAAATGACGACTGGAATTGGCATTCGAGATGTTTACTTGCTACCATAATTAACCGTTAATTTCAAGTCTCCCCTTGCTGATGTTACTACTTCTTCAACGATGTCCATCAGCCTGCCACTGGACGCTGCACTGGTTTCGTGGCGCTGCCAAGCGGTACAAGCTCACCGCAGCCGGGCCGCGGGCCTCGCTCACGAGGCCACGTGAGCAGGCCGGGCCCCAGACTTTCGTAACGAACACGCGCCGTTGCAGCACGGGTTCTCAGACGGGCGCCTTCACTGCGTGCCCAGCTCGGCTCGCGCGCTCTCAGCGCTCGCACGTGCGTTCTGCGGCCTCGGTATGGGAGATTGGTGTGCGGTTTACCTCAAAACGAGAGCAATGACTCTGTGCTAGTGGGTTGACGAAGGGAAACGAGGTTCATGAGGGTCGACGCTGAGGTCACATCAGGTTTGATGAACCAGCCGTAGCAGTGCTGCGCAGGGGCATGGGAACTTCTCTTCAACTGGGGGAGGGGAGAAGCATTTTGGGTCAATTCTTTCCAGTCAACGCCCATGGGTCAATGTTAAAGTTCAAAAAAAGTTCGGGTAGCTGAAACCTCCCTGGCCCTATGGCTCCCGTGCCTATGGTGTTACGTCACCGTGAGCTGAAGCGTGCTCGGCGGCATCGGCGGGTTCGCGTCGGTGGCACGACTTGAGACGATGGCCGCTTCAGTGCTCCCGGGAGAGTACCGGCCACGACACGCCACTGGCGGACTTCGCGGCGCAACTTCCCGGGATAAGAATATTTTGCTTCGAAAGAAAGTGTAAGGTTGCGCCTCTTGGTTTCTACGGCGATCATTATTTGTTAGATGGAAATGGCCGTGCCACGGTAAGTTCTCCTTCGTTTTGCTTTACCATGCACTCCGCTAGTAAGAGCCAGCATCATGTTTCAGAACTATTTATTCTGTTTTGTTCATTTGCCGTCCACCCCTTTAATTACCCACCCCCAGCCTTTGCTCGGAGTTCCATAAATAAACTCCAAAGCCACTGCATATTCATAAGTACTACACTGCTTTTCAAGTGAAGCAGCGAAATCTCATTTAATTGCATGTAGCGCTATGTAACGCAGTTTATTAAGACATCTTTCCACATAACGAATGCGTAGTAAAAAATAAAAAATGGCAGTCGAGGAAACGTTCCGTTTTACGGCGGCCCGGGAAGCCCACATACATACTGTCCCACCGGGGCCGAAGGCCTTGACTATGCCTGGTCCAGTCCAGCTGCCAGCCCTTCCCTGGCCTTCCCTCGATACGACACTGAATGTAAGCCCTCTAGACAGCTGGACGTCTGCGATGGAACATCGAGAGGACGTCGTGGGCGGCGTCCGCCCCACTGCCGCCCGACTGCTGGCCGTTAGCTGCGGTGATGGGCAAAACGTGCTGCTGCCAGTGGCTTGTGCACCGGCTGGCGAGATGTTATCTTTCTGTCGCCGTCAGACGCCGGTGCCATGCGGCTTCCCATGGCTCGTCATCGACTCGACAGGAAACGGTAATCTCCGTCATTAACTGGAGAATGGCTGCTGGTTAAATGCGTCACTGGGTTCAGGGTTGTCTGGATGACGCTGGTAGTCCCGTACCCTCTTGCGACCGTTTGTATGGCATCTGCTTACAGAGGCCGCCATTGGAGCTATCCTGTCTAATACCTTCGACATTTTTCAGACGGTTCATTTTCACGAAGTTACAATGAAAACGTACCGCCCTACAAATTTCGTCTCAGAAAAATATAGGCAAAAGCATTCATTCCAATGAGTTTTCATTCCGTTGTCATTTGCCTAGAAAGGCATGGGATCAACAGTGCCCTTACCTGTAGTCTTTAGAATGGTCCTTTTCTTGTTTCTAATAATGGCGCAATGTATTAGTAATCAGTAAGGAGAGCTAATTGTTTGGTGTTTTCGCAACAGAAAATTATGTAAATGTGGACTACTCTGTATCCACCTTGATGCGTATTTTTAACAACGTAATGCGTAAACACAACCGTAGAAATGAAACCTCCGAATTAAAGCGAGCGCAATAATCCATCTCTGCTCACATGTAGAAAAATGCCTGGCTTATAGTACACTGAGGGGATAACACGTGATTCTTTCTCGCCTTCGCCGGGGCGTCAAGCAGTCCGGCGCAGCGGCAATAGCCTCGCATTTCTGCATCGCCTGCAGATTTGCATTGACTTGTGACACAAGTTATTGTGGCAGGCCAATGGCTGTATGCAGCCCTTGAAAAGGAAGCATTTGTCGTACAAAATGCGTACATATTGCTTTTAAACAAGCCCTTAGCGCCGAGTAAAAGCTTCAACAAACAATCTCATCCACGGAGCCCAAACTACTACATACGACTTGCACACCCTGAATCTTGTCGGTTGATATGCGTACAGAAGCAAGTTTAACAGGTTGCTTCATAACCATTTTTATACCCGAATTCTTTCCTCAGCTCACCACGCAGAAACTTCATGAAAAAATATTCGCCACCATCGCGCATACTTACTTCCAATGATCTAACGTTATCCGCAGAAGCAGGGTCTGAGTTCCAACGGAGCTCCCGTCAGCCAGCACCGCCAGCGACGGCTGCTGCCAGCCGACCGAGCAGCGTCTGGCTGAGTGGCGCTGACTCGCCGGCGGTGACTTGGCGGCACATGCGAGACGAACCGCGTCAGTGCCAAACGGCCACGGCGGGCGGCACGGGACGCGCACGTGTGCGCCGGTGGGACGTGCTGCCAGCTGCCGTTCGACGCCAGCACTCTGACGTAATGAGGGCACGCTGATGCTTGCACATCTGGCTCCTCCGAACCATCCTTATGTGTTCAGCCATTATAGCATTGATGCAGAATTCCTGAAGGCATGCTGTCGATAATAATAATAATAATAATAATAATAATAATAATAACAATAATAATGATAATAAATAGTATCAATAGCGCATAATAATAATCATTATAATAATAACAGCGGAAATGATGATGATAGCAAAACAAACATACAAATACAAGGGATAGATCGGGCCGCATTTACATTCACGTGTCCGTTCCCAAATGAAGTTCAGTCACTTGAACGTTAACGCTATCTCGCCTGATTTATCCGCCGTCACTATCGTTCATGAAACGTGCAGAACTGACACCGGTTTCATGAACCACATAGCCAAAGATCAAAGTGTCAGCTGGACCATGGAATTCGTCGCTGGCATCTCAAGTTTGTTTTCCCTCGTTGTCCAGAGGACATCACTGAAATCGGTTCGTCTGATCACTTGCAACGAGTCAGCACATGCTAAATTATGGCAAAGCTTGCTTATTAACGGTGTAATTGCACAAAAAATGAGTGCATTTGCGTCACAGCACATCATTTTCAGCGACGGTGGTGCCAACGTGCTGCGACAGTAAGTTGATAAGATCATTGTCGTGGTGTTGATATTTTACCCACCCAAAAATAATGATATTTTCTTAATAAGTATGACTTTCTCTGGTCCTTAGGTGGCTTACTTTACGAGTGCGTTTGCACACTCATTCCCTGAACGTACATAGCAACTATTCCGCTTTATTTTTTATTCAGTGCACTGTGCTCTAGATGGGTTGGAAAGTTTGTACTACAAAAACCGCCGGATTGTTAAATGCAGGACCAACAAGTGCAATTACGCGCAGAACATATGGAGTCGAAAACCAAAGGATAAATTCGATTACCACGAAGCATCCGTGCAAGCCGAAAGTGGTCAAATTAAATCGAAAAGTATGCTGTGCCAACTGGCGCATATGTTTTCCTTTGATGCATTCTGCTATAATTCCCGAATCTAGGATACCCATCGATACATTTCAACACGCTGCGGCCGATAAACTGCAAGCTTAAACGCCAGGTGCCCCCATAATATTGCTCGGTCATAACTGAGGGTTTCAAAAACATCGTCTAGAAACCTTTTAAGGCGAAAACATCACTTTCGGAACTATTATGTATCCATATTTGGCGGAACGCTCCCGAAATTGGGGTAGGTAGGAAAGTTATTTATAACTACATTCTTTCCATGCAACGCCAACGGACCAATGCAAGATTTTCCTTATTATCCAGGGAAGGACTAGCTGCCTCCACAGCCCCTCACTCCACCTGTCTCCAGCATTTTGCATACGGTCAAAAGAGTTTGCAAGCTGACATGCCGTCTTGCGGATGGAAATACACAACTCAAAGGTTTTTTAGGTGAGACCTTCATAATTCCGTGCCCGGTGGTTGCGAAATCACCAGCCTACATTGACCGTTACGGCCGCGCCGGACCTGGCAGGCCGCTGCATTGGATTTTTCCCACTAGTTGAAACAAGGCTCGCTCAGCCTACGGTCCCGCCCATCGGTCGTGTCCACCATGTTCTGCAACGCCCACGACACCAGCCTTGCTTCTGCGACGACAGAGCTCCCGAGTCGAGCCGACGTCCCGGCGGGTCGGCAGGGCCGGCAGGGTCGGCACTGCCAGGGACGACTCTCAAACGGCGGGCACCTGCCAGCCAGCGGCCTCCCGCTCCGCTTCACATGCGCGTCACGTCGCGAGATGACGGCTAAGGCCGCCGCTTCGACGCACGGCCGGTCGAACGCCCTGTCCGAGCCGGTATACGCAGCCGTGAGCGACGTAGCCTCGACGGCCTTCGAGGGCGGAGGCCGGCGGCGGCGGCCGGGCGTTCGATGCCTTCTGAAGGGGCGGTTGGTGCATGTGTGCATGCTACTGGCCCTAAATGTCTGCGGCACGCGAAGGTTCCACGAACGCCACGTGCCGGCGAGGATGCGTGTATGGCATGCCACCGCTAAGTTCTTCGAAACTGCTAATGTTCACGCCCTCATTGAAGGTGGGCTTTCCCTAGGAAAAAAATCCGGCTTAAGCCTCCGAATCGGTAAAGCTTGCCCGTTCAGACGCAGCTTGTTTTACCAGATACCTAGATCCGCAAAAAAGGCGCAGTGTTCTGTTGTCCGTTACCCAAGTCGTTGGTAAAAGAAACGACGCCGATTTCGAGGCACAAAAGCCCTGCAAAGCTCGCAAGCGATTGCCTCGATCATTAACCGGAAAAAGCGAGGAGACGTGGGCACTGAGTGAAGATCCTGTTTGGTATCCCTGGAGAAAGGCAAGGAACTGATAAATTGCCAGATATCCCATAGTGCAATGACAAAGGAAGAAAGTTTTGACAAAGATGTCACGACTTTGATGACACGACAAGGAATGGCATGCAGTGGCCAACGACGGACATCCATCTAGATAAAGAAGCGGATGAAAGTGGTTGCTGTTATTTATGGCAATCGGGCTCTAGTAAGACCACTACAATTTTGCCACTCAAAACAAATGCAAATGCATGATTGTTTACCGGTCAGAACGTAGGTACATAGAGAAGGGGTGCCGTGTTTGTGACGAACGCTTAGGACTAAAGAACATGCCAGCCACAAAGCCACCGCCGAGACTGGGACGGCGCCCGATTTTTCTTTCGTTTGCGCAATGCAGATCAAATCGATTACGTTCAGTGGTTTGACATTCGGAAATGCCTTTAATGGATTCCTGGAAATACGTTTTGGTTAGCGCATTACAGTGCCATTCTGATGTTCCACAACCTTTTTCCATACTCCCCATTAAACCATTTTCTTGACTCGATCATGCTGAATGATTGCAAACCCATCTGTTCGATTTAGGTATTCTTTACCGTTCCATTCTCGAATGGACGGAACACAAATACGCAAAAGCCAGCGGTGCCAACGATGTTCAATGTCTGCCGCGGCAGATGATGTGGATGATAGTCCTTCGGATGTGCTCCATTCACTTTTTTAATTCCAGCAATGAAACCTGACAGGGTTTCGTCGTAGTTCCTCCCTTTGGACGGACTGTCGTTACTGCAGTCAAAGCACTGTGCCTCACACCCGTCGTCGCCATCTAACGTGTACAATGCGAGGAAGTTATCCCCATCTATGGTGTCCACTGCCAGGCGATCGACCCAGCTATAGTGTCCATTGCAAGGTGGTCGACCCAGCTATAGTGTCCACTGCGAGGCGGTCGATCCAGCTATGGTGTCCACTGCAAGGCGGACGTCCCCAGCTATCGTGTCGACCGCAGGGCGGAGCGCTGCCGTGGCCTCTGCAACTGACAGGTGTGTAAACACGGGCCGGCTGGGCGGCTGTCAGCGTGACGTCACGCGATGACCACCCAGCCGGCGGGGCCCGGCCCGGCACGTGGCGGCTCCGGCAGGCGTCCTGGCCGGCACGTGCCGCCGCTGCGTCGCATGCATCTGAACGCTGCGTGCCAACGCCTGAATTTACTGCGCGTCCGCCAGGGGAGGATGTGCATCCTTCTGGCTGACGCAAGAGGCCGTCACCGGCACGGCGACAATCGTGACGCGCTGCGACGCGTTCGCACCTCTCGAGCGTAAGCGCACTGTAGGAATGCGGAGAGATGGGTTCGGTTCAAGCACGAAGCAATCTATAATTCTGCGCTGTTGCAACATGGCGCAATGAAAATGCCGCAAATAATAAACGTAACACCTAAGTGATGCATCCAGGTAAGTAGGCGATCGCAGATCTCGCTTTACGTTTCACATCTGTTGCCGTGCATGACCGAGCAATTTCTCCAGCTGCATAAGCAGCCACAGGTCCGCTGCATTTCAAAGCGCGGCGGCAGCTTGTCTCTTAAATGCAGGCAGCGCTCCGCAAAGTCGTAACTGCCAGCATGGCCGCTCTCACCTTTGTCTTCGTCGCAGTCGGGGAAAGACGTAAGCGTATGCACGCCGCGGCCGCCGGGCGACGGCGGGGGAGGTGCTTCCGGTGAAGGCGGCCCGGTCCTAGCCGGTGCCGGTGTCGACAGGATGCACTGGATCAGCCGCGGGGAACGGCTGTCAGAGGGAGGCGGCGCCCGCCGACCCGCCGCCGGAATGTTTCTATTAGGTCAGGGTTCGGAGTCGGCAACGAGAGAGAGAGAGGGAGAGAGAGAGAGAGGGGGAGAGAAAGAGAGAGAGAGAGAGAGAGAGAGAAAGAAACGCCCGGGGACAAGCATCGGTTGGCATCATCACGTAAATACGTACACACTATGCAGACTCTTACATCTTTGTCATGTTTTGGAGCCCGGACTGGACCGATCCAGAATTTAAACATGACGTCGACGACTCTTCAATGGCGGGAACGACATCTAATTCTGCCGCAGCCTGCCAAATCCACAAGCCTCTCTCCACCAAACACAGCGTCAGTCCCCTCTCCTCACCGGAATGGGATGACATGACGGTGACCGCACCGTGCACTAGTGCAGTCACATGGTGCACACGCCCCGTTCCGTACCGATGAGGCGGGGTGGCAGGGCGCCACCTGACTCACGACAACGATGGACGGATCCCCACAGCTGCGGCAGCCCTGTCTGTCAGCCTCGCCTTCCCTCGCCTCGCCTCAGGCGGAACCTCGCTTCTGAAAAACCGCGGTTGCCGACGGTCATCTCTGATCTTAACACTGTCAGCAGGCGTTACGTTTCTTACATCCGATCAGTATCGCAGCCAGAGGGGGATCAACTGACCTCATAGTCAGATGTTCCCAAAATTGGACTATTATCACAAATGATCTGTTTGAAATATAACAGTCTTAATAAAAATGAAGTAGTATTATTTTCGAAATCCCCAAATGTGGTGTTCGTTAGGGCGAGTTTTCTGTGTTTGCAACAAAATGGCATGCATTGTCTCAAACCTTTTCATTTTAACATTGAACCCCTTATCCTACCAAAATCCTGATTACGTGACCACGTCCGATGATGGGTGGGAAAGAGAGATGCGGACTTTTCAAATTATATATATATATATATATATATATATATATATATATATATATATATATAATATGCAGAACATTTTTATTATGCATCTGAAGCAGGACTTCATAGTGCATTTAGCGTATAAGTATGTAATACATATCCGTACCCAATGAGAAGAAAACTTTTGCCTCCCCTGCCATTTATCGTGGCTTTTTGGTTCGTCCCGGATCTACATTCGTTGAATTTGGTTACAAGCACTATTTCGCCTGCATCCAAAGGCGCCAGTGTAGAGACAGCGGCCGAATTTGGAGATGCTCAGATTTTTTAAAGCTTTGGCGCCTTATGCCCCAACCTCCCCATCAAAAAATGCTGTAGCTCTTAGTCCGGAACTTTTCTGCTGTGAAAGAAGCATTGTTTGACATGAAGTGACAGACAGCTTCTGTACGGTTGAAAGACCCTCATTTATTGGTACCGACGTTCATGCTTCAGAAGCGACGTGTTTGCAGAAAATCTCATCACTCAATCGCACGCAATCGCCTCTTTGGCAGACGGCCCCATCTGTCAATGATGTCACTGAAATGGGGTACCCTATACGCCGACCACACCTGCACATATGCGCAAATGTCGCGCCACACGCGGCATTGTTCCTCTCGTCGTATAAGGCGGGACGAGGCCTGGGCCGGGTGCAGTTTCCTGAACGATCAGCATGCTGAGGTTGACGGTTGTGTTGTGCTGCGCGGCGGCGGCGGCGCTGGCCGCTCCGGCAGCCGGGCCGGCCAGACGCCCCCCGCCCTCCGCTGGCGGAAATTCCGGCGGAGGCTCCGAGGAATCGTCTGACGGAGGCGTCACGTCTTCTGAGTGGAGCTCCATGGGCTCCTCCACTGGATCTTCTGAGGGGAGCTCCATGGGCTCCTCCACTGGATCTTCTGGGGGGAGCTCCATGGACTCCTCCACTGGATCTTCTGAGGGGAGCTCCATGGGCTCCTCCACTGGATCTTCTGAGGGAAGCTCTATAGGACTCTCCACTAAATCTTCTGAGGGGAGCTCCATGGGCTCCTCCACTGGATCCTCTGAGTGGAGCTCCATGGGATCCTCCACTGGATCTTCTGAGGGGAGCTCCATGGGCTCCTCCACTGGATCTTCTGGGGGGAGCTCCATGGGCTCCTCAACTGGATCTTCTGAGGGGAGCTCCATGGGCTCCTCCACTGGATCTTCTGAGGAGAGCTCCATGGACTCCTCCACTGGGTCTTCTGAGGGAAGCTCCATGGGACCCTCCACTGGATCTTCTGAGGGGAGCTCCATGGGCTCCTCCACTGGATCTTCTGAGGGAAGCTCCATGGGACCCTCCACTAGATCTTCTGAGTGGAGCTCCATGGGGCCCTCCACTGGGTCTTCTGAGGGAAGCTCCATGGGCTCCTCCACTGGATCTTCTGGGGGGAGCTCCATGGGCTCCTCAACTGGATCTTCTGAGGGGAGCTCCATGGGCTCCTCCACTGGATCTTCTGAGGGGAGCTCCATGGGATCCTCCACTGGATCTTCTGAGGAGAGCTCCATGGACTCCTCCACTGGGTCTTCTGAGTGGAGCTCCATGGGACCTTCCACTGGATCTTCTGAGTGGAGTTCCATGGGACCCTCCACTGGATCTCTTGAGTGAGAGCTCCATGGGACCCTCCACTGGATCTTCTGAGTGGAGCTCCATGGGACCCTCCACTGGATCTCTTGAGTGGAGCTCCATGGTACTCTCCACTGGATCTTCTGAGTGGCGTTCTGCAGGATCTTCTGAGTGGAGCTCCATGGGACCCTCCAGTGGATCTCCTGAGTGGAGTTCCGCTGGATCTTCTGAGTGGAGCTCCATGGGATCCTCCAATGAATCTCCTGAGTGAGAGCTCCATGGGACTGAGCTCCATGGTTTCCTCCACTGTATGTTCTGATTGGGGTGTCATGAGTTTAACCTCCGGGTCTTCTGAATGAAAGATCGTGAGTCCCTCCATTGGATCTTCTAAGTGAGCTCCAAGGGACCTTCCAGAAAAGCAAACCAAAAACCAAAAAGATCACTGATATCCGTTCTGTATGCTAACGTGGGTAACAACAGTGTGGATGTCGTCAATTAGTCAATTAATATATGAACTTACTACATGCATCACTGCTACGGCTGCTTCGCATCTTTAATGAAACTATTACAGTTTAATGGGACATGAAGATGCACCCTCTGCACAACCATTTAGGGTTAAGGATCGGAAAGCCCAGCCGAGCCCTAGGCTCAGGCAGTCCTGTTTGGACCAGTTTAATTTCACTACCAGAATAAATCGTATCATGTAGACAGGGTTCCTTTCACGCTCGCCAATCTAAAACTTTCAGTTGCCTGAGCCAAGGATTTTGACCTCAAGAGCGCGAATCTAACACGCACAGCAATGAATAGCATTACTGTTAGCAGTCAACATGGCCTAATGGCTTAACAGGATTTTGGTGACACCTTCTCCGGAACTTTAAGATCGATGGAGTCCAGCTTTTTCCGATTTGCCGACTGGGACTTGCTTAAAGACCCGCATCATCATTGACAAGAACGAGACAAAATGGCGATCAACACGGCTTTATTGCGTATTCACAATTACTCTGCATAGCAATCTGCATACATATGGCAACAGGCCGACCACAGCGAGTATTGTACACTTCCTCACCATCCCACGTCCAAATAAATCACCACAAAATGGAATGATTTGAACATCACCGCACCGGGACTCTACGCCGCATTCTTTCATACAGTTACATCTACACAAGGGAGGTCACACCGCACCCGACCGAAACCCCTCGGTCAACTCTGAACCTCTACCGAGTGCTGGCGCCACGCGATTCAACTTGAACCTCCCCGGAATGTAGTTCAGGTTCTTTTCGCCACGGGGCGCTGGCGCCCGCGTCGACCACCGTAGTTCCCTCTTCATCCACGGGGCGGCGCTAGTAGCCCTACTGGTCGCCACCGGCCGGCGGCTCAGTTGTTATCAGTCGTGCTCTTATTCTCGCGCGGGTAGAACTCGGCAATCGTGCTGGCCGGGATGCGCTTCAGCATCTCCTTGGGGAAGATACGCAGCAGCTGCCAGCCGATGTCGAGCGACTCGAACACGGAGCGGTTCTCGTAGTTGCCTGCGAAGGTCGGACGCGAGTGTCAAACGCGTCAACGACGGCCTCGGCCTGGCCACTGTGACACTGGCTGGTGAATGAACAGCCTTTACACCACAAACATACGACAATGCATCGACAAGTCTGGAGCTGGTCGTGGTTTTCGCTATCTGTGTTGACACCCAGGAGCTGGTCATTGGTATGACATAACACTATCCAGAATGATGGATGGGCGCAAGGACGAGGAGTGGGGTTGGGGACAAACCGAAGACACGAGCGGAAACGCTTCTTTCCAGTCGAACCACGCTTTAATGGAACGAAGGGGCCATCTAGCCTGGCAAGAATGCAAGAGAAGGGCCCAGCGCACACACACCACAACAGTGGACAGCACCTAGCGGATGACCACGCCGAATCAGAACCTTAAACATGACCAGCGCGACCTCACATCGGGGTCGGGCTCACATACGATCGGGACCGCCGTCATCCGGTCTCCTCCTCCCAGTCGCCACACTGACCCTGGGTGATGAAGTGCTTCTCGAACTTGGTGAGGAACTCCAGGTAGAGCAGGTCGTCGGGCGTGAGCGCCTCCTCTCCCACCACGGCCTTCATCGCCTGCACGTCCTTGCCGATGGCGTAGCAGGCGTACTGGAACACGGCCGGGCCGGCTGGTTGGCGCGAGGCAAAACAATCGAGACCACCGATCGCGGACGGGCGGTCACAATGAGCTTCCACAAAACGCACAATGAATTCAAAACAACGCATCCGAGTCATAAACGCACGCTGATTAACGCAATCCGTATCATGCGCGCAACCGTTCAAGGGTGCGCTGATATGCGCATTAAAATAAGAGCTGCCAGTAGCGATAAAAGTGGGCGCAAAATGACCCCAGTAGCCGACGCGCCCGAAAACACCAATAAACAACAACAACAGCGATAAAAGGGATGCTAACAGAATAGAGGCTTCGGCAATATCACTTTGATGACGCACACACGATTTGGCAGAGAAAGAAACGCTCATCTGTCACAAGCCTTGCAAAAGTCTCACAAATCCTACAAGCTACTTGACCGTGCACCTTCCGTGTCCTGATCCACGCCGCCAACTCAATTTTCTCGCGCCTCAAGCCTTCACTGCGCACTCGAGCGCGCGGAGGAGGCGGTGGTGAGCCGGCCGCCGCGCCCGCTCACCAGCTGGTTGGAGACGTCGGCGTGGTCCTTGCGCGTCATGCCCTCGCCGATGGCCGACTTCATCAGACGGCTCAGCGACGGCAGCACGTTGATGGGCGGGTAGATCTGCCGGTTGTGCAGCTGGCGGTCCACGTAGATCTGGCCCTCGGTGATGTAGCCCGTCAGGTCGGGAATCGGGTGGGTGATGTCTGCCGAGCAAGGCGACCGCCGGGTTAAGCGACGAATCTCCTCGATCGTTTTCGAGAAGTTGTACGTCTACAACTGCCTCGAACACCGTGCACTCCAAGAGCACAGGGCAACTGGCACTCCAAAACCAGGTTTTTATCCACAAAACACCTCGTATCTGGACCGAGAGCGCATGCTACGACGCCTAAATCGGCACGGACTCAATGACCCTCTCCCCCCGACCGCGGGCGCCCCGCAACGCGCGAGGCCGCCCCGCCCACTCCCACTGACCGTCATTGGGCATGGTGAGGATGGGGATCTGCGTGATGGAGCCGTTGCGGCCCTCCACGCGGCCGGCGCGCTCGTAGATCGTGGCCAGATCGGTGTACATGTAGCCGGGGAAGCCGCGCCGGCCGGGCACCTCCTCTCGCGCGGCCGACACCTCGCGCAGCGCCTCCGCGTAGGACGTCATGTCGGTCAGGATGACCAGCACGTGCTTCTCGCACTGGTAGGCCAGGAACTCGGCCGTGGTGAGCGCCAGCCGCGGCGTGATGATGCGCTCGATGGTCGGGTCGTTGGCCAGGTTGAGGAAGAGGCAGACGTTCTCCATGCTGCCGTTCTCCTGCGAGAGGCGGCCGCGGTCAGCGAGAGCCCCGGAACGACGGCGAACTTCGCAGACTGGGAGGACACGGCTGAACGGGAGGGATTTTCACAACATTGACGCCAGTCAGATGACTGCTTTCAAATGAACATCAGTGCAAATAATCGAAAAAACTGATACGTTTCATGCTAGGCAAAGAATCCCCATGCACTGGCACGGGGACACAACGGTCAGGAGTGGTCATTTCGTGCAACAACCGTCATTTTCACCAACGACATTTATGACGGGGCTTCAGAGACTGAATGCCTTAAGTCCCTTGCGTACAAAAGGCCTGAAGGGCCACATTCCATTCTCGCCAGGCCGGGCCGGCTGCCGCACCTCGAAGTCCTGCTTGAAGAAGCGGGCCGCCTCCATGTTGACGCCCATGGCAGCGAACACGATGGCGAAGTTGTCGCTGTGATCGTCCATGACCGACTTGTTGGGCAGCTTGACCAGACCGCCCTGCCTGCAGATCTGGGCCGCAATCTGCAAACAGCGAGAACAAGTACATGTCATTTCAAGTAACACGTATTACGGATATCTCATGTATCATGTATGACGGTTATATCACGAAGCACAGATCACGTCACTCCACCCAACGACACAATAACGAACTCTGCCGCTGTCACAAGTCGCAATGCATCAGACCACCTAGGCAGACTCCTTCCTGCTGTCAGGCGGCTCCTACCCGACGCCACAACCGACCGAGTCTGGCCTGGCCTAGCCTAGCATGGCTTGGCCTGGCCTGGCCTGGCCTGGCCTGGCCTGGCCTGGCCTGGCCTGGCCTGGCCTGGCCTGGCCTGGCCTGGCCTGGCCTGGCCTGGCCTGGCCTGGCCTGGCCTGGCCTGGCCTGGCCTGGCCTGGCCTGGCCTGGCCTGGCCTGGCCTGGCCTGGCCTGGCCTGGCCTGGCCAAGCCAAGCCGAGTCCAGCCAAGCCGGGCCGAACTGGACTCGACCAGACCGGCACACTCGCCTCGTTGTGCGGCAGACCGGCGGCCGAGAAGATGGGGATCTTCTGGCCGCGGGCGATCGAGTTCATCACGTCGATGGCCGAGATGCCGGTCTGGATCATCTCCTCCGGGTAGATGCGAGACCACGGATTGATCGGCTGGCCTGAGGACCAGGAGAGCACACATCAGAGGTGGCGGCTCGGACGCGATCGCAAAGTTAGAAGCACGGCAGTGTTAAATGAACCAACCAATCAAGAGCCGTACGCTTCAACGCAGCAATGCTCGCAGTCAACTCGCAATAGGCATCGAGATGCCAGGCTGTACCGAAACCTTCACGATCTCAAAATGAGCTCCAGAACAGAGACGTTTCATGCATGCCACTAATATCTCTCACGGCCCAGGCATTCACACCAATCACTCAGCACGACCAAAATAGACGTCAGTTAACCAAACGGACCAAAAACCAAAACAGACACCACAACCGATCGTGCCCTCACCCTGGATGTCGAGATAGTCCTCGGCGAGCACGGGCGGCCCCTTGTCGATGGGCTTGCCGGAGCCGTTGAAGACGCGGCCCAGCATGTCCTCGGAGACGGGCGTGCGCAGGATGTCGCCCGTGAACTCGCACACCGTGTTCTTGGCGTCGATGCCCGACGTGCCCTCGAACACCTGGCGGCGGAAACGGGTCAGAACTGTGCCGGAAACCTGTTCGTCGGCCATCGCTGAGTTTCCTGCCATCAGACATGCACTCTGGATTCTGATGAAATGTGGGTTGTGTACACTTCTGCATCCAACTTCACCATGACAAGGGCTCCTGCTTTAATATTCTGTCACCTACGCAGGCCTTCGTTTTCACCGGCACGACGGTCCCTCAGATGGTACCACAGCATGCCCAGGTCAGGAAATGGTTCAAAGCAAAACAGGGATTGCCTGCCTTTCATCTGGATCCTGGCACATGCCGGCTTCCCGCACAGCAGCCACAACAGCTGGTCTCGCAAGCCATCGCCCGCACAACGACTGTTCCTTACAACATTACAACCCCACTGCAGATGATGTCGTGAACGCGGCGCTCATCACAGCACGACCGCCTCGCTCATCACACCGACGGCAAAGGCGCGGTGTGCTGACAGACCGCGGCGCAGAGACCCAGCGTTTGGGTCAGATCCCCACGGCCCGGGCGGACGGCGACACTGACCTGGACGACGGCCTTGGAGCCGCTGACCTCCAGCACCTGGCCCTGCCGGTTGGTGCCGTCGCCCAGCGTCAGGTTCACGATCTCGCCGAACTTGGGGAACTTGACGCCGTCCAGGATCACCAGCGGCCCGTTCACGCCCGACACCGTCTTGTACGCTGGGAAGGAGAGAGAATACGTCAGCGGAGCACTGGAGAGAAACCAATGGCAGATCCAGATCACGTGTTACGCAGGCGGGAAATTTCCATCTCCGTAACATAACCCACCACCGCGTTTGCTCCCTGGATTCCGGCCACGTTGTTTCGTCACGTCTGAAAATTGGCTTGAATATCAAACAAAAGCTTGGTTCGAAAACAAAATATCTGCAATTTGTCCTGTGGAAAGGGGGGAGGGCACATGATATGCTGGCTCTGGGTTTTACAATGACAGAGGGCCATGACCCTGATGCCCCCTCTAGACTTGCCAGCGAGAGAACACCGTGGGCTTTACTCATCCATAATGTTTGACAAAAAAAGCCATACTGCTGTAGATGTCATGTGTATTATTTTGCCCAATAATGCCACTTTTATCACTCTGTCATTGACGAATTCATAACCTGGTGCCCAGTGCATTTCAGTTCACTGCTGAAAATGACATCCATCTCAGGATTTCCGAAATCAGTTTTTCCTTGCTAGAAACCTGCACTACTACAGAACTGAGGTGGGTCATTTAACGTCACACCTGGCACTTTTTTAAATATCTCCAAAACGAAAAACCACAAAGCACTGAAACTCTCAGTACCTTTTCATACCCATTTCGCACTTGCCGACAAAACTTGGCGATGAAGGTTATCTTGGGTCAGGCCAATATGAAGTCATAAAGACAACCCTATTTTGCGATTTGACGCTCAATTTTACTCTTTTCAATTTCACTTTTCAATTTTACTCTGCCACCGTATTAATTGCATTTTTACAATGTATGATGACTGTGGATTGTGCTGCATATCAGCATGACCTGAAGTTCAATATAGAGCACACCTGATCTCATACCAGGTCATCCCAGGCCAAATGTGTATTTTCAGCTTTCCAGGTCTAGTAAAAACATATTTTAGAACAGGAAAGAAAAAACTGATTTCATGATATGGCCTGAGAGTTAATAGTGGAAGATGCTGTAGATCCAACGTATGCAACAACTGCCTGCAACAAAGCAACATTTTCTTGCAGTGTGACCTTAAGCAGTTTTATGCGGATTTCAGCTTCACGGGTACACTGGTGGAGTCCGCTTGACGTTTTGGATGACTGGTGTGAAGATATCGGCCTTTGCAGTGTTGTGTAATCAGCAATGCTGTGTAAGATTCAGCGAAAATATGCAACATGGGCTAAACTGACTTGTAGGGTATCCAGAGATTGCAGATGGATGTAGCACTATCGTGATCATGATGCTCCGAGTTTGAAACTACAAAATGTTGCAATGTTGCATGTGCACGGTAACTGGGGTCATTTCAAAGCTATGTAAAACTCTGTTCTTTGGGTGCCTTTTTGAGGACCTCCATGTCAAATGGGTCAAGAAACATGTATTGCATGACTCGTTTTCATCAACATCAAATCTGACCTTGGCTGTGACCATGACCTTTGATGACCTTGGGTCAGGTAGCCCTGGTCTCTGGTAGCATGGTATTTTATTTATATATTTTTTGAACCAAACTTGCACCCCTGAATATCTACGAATGGTCAGGCAGGTGTCAACTCACCCCAATCACCCGTCACCCGCAATAGTGGCGCCTCCAATGGCGACTGGTGAAAACTGGTGGTGAAAACATGAAACGGTCCGCTTGCTAGTCCATTTAACTCCACTGGTGGGTAATGAAGGGAATAGGGCGACCATACACTATCTTGAGCAACAAGGCTCGTGAGTCAAGGGTTCGTAAGGGAAAAGGTTCGCAGCCTAAGGTTCGTAAGCAGAAAAAGTTTGAAACGACAAAATTTGTATTGCGAAAGGTTGGTTCCGAGCTGAAGGCGTGCAATAGGACACTAGAGGTTGCAGGCTGATAAGGGGTGCAATCAGACTTGGCTGGGTCCAACAAAGAAGTCTAGGTTAGGTTAAGTTAGGTTTGGTTAGGTTAGGTCAGGTTAGGCTATGTTATTCTAGGTTACAAATTTAGGGCCATTCCTTTTTGGATACCAAGTATTTCTGAGAAAAAACTTAAGTTTACAAACCTTTCATTAAGAACCCTTTTCCCTACAAACCTTTTCTCTTACAAACCCTTTTTATACGGCAGCACATGGTGCCTGTTGATATAACCTAACATTGTGCTAAGCAACCTAACTACTTTGTTGGACAGAACCAAGTCGGATCACACCATTTCATTGGCCTGCAGCCTCTAGTACCCTATACCACATCAGAGGTGTGCTGTTGCACCCACTGCACAGTGCAGCAACATCATGCCTCATCAGCAGCCCCCAGTCAATGAAAGGTGGAGGAATACCTGTCAAGTTAATGTGAAAAGCAAGTCTACAAGTCCTTTAGTTTCACGATCACTGTCCATGGTGCCACTGTCACAGGTGGCGACCTATTAGGGTGAACTGATGCCTGTCTGGCCATTACCCAATATTCATGCAACTTATAATATTATTACTAATGTTGTCATTACAAAGTTTACTTATATTACACATTAGTTGCTTCCCAACCTTTTTCTTTACTCTTCATCAGACCTTAGGTCCTACCAATCAACATCAAGATATCATGCAAAGAAGCCATTCAATGCAGAAATGTCAAAAATCTACACAAGTAGCTGGCAGCTAGTGCAGCAGTGATGACACAATTTTGTTTTGGGGAGAGATATTGTATTTTTCAACCTTTTTTGGCCAAAATCACAAGTAGTAAATATCAGTGTTACATTTCAAGCATCTTACAACCACTATTATGATTAATTTCCCTCAATGTAAGAGTTAGGTTGAAATCTTAATGCTGACCAATGTACCTATCTTCCCATCTCCTATATATACCTGCATATATGTATATATATGCGCCAATATGTATGGGGCTATATGCAATTCATTAATTGGTAAGAAGTAACAAAGAATGCAAATTCCCACTGATGAAAAAGTGGGCTACATCCACTGAACTCACATTTAGGGGGAAATTAGGTTGTCAGGCCCTCGGCTCAGCCCCCCAACCATTTAAAGAAAACTGCACCCCTGGTAGCCGCAAGTCATCGAAACAAACAAACAACTCATTACTTACTTAACCTAGGCTGAGAGATGTAATCCCTTGTGACAGCCATATGATGTTCAACCTGCGCCTGCTTTGCTGTCATGGTGGCCGGCATTTTCGACGACTGGCAAATGGTCTTCCTGTATAAAACCTACTCACACGGCCACGACAGTATTTGTGCAACCTTCTCAAATTTCACTTTTCTAAATTTTACTAGATACAAAATGGCACTTGGCGAAGTCCCAACAAGCCGGATATGATACAGCAGACACGGCCTCCACCACGTAATAACACAGCGGAGACCGACGCGCCGACGCCGTCGACAGCCGCCACAGTTGTCTGCAGTCAGCGGATTGGTCAGGTGATTGTTTGGGCATACTTCAATGCGAGAAATCCAAAGAATGGTAATGGCGGTGTTTGGAAAATTGAACAGTAGCATGCATGACATAGAATAACTTCAAAAATGATATTATTTACTAGATTTTCGTCGCACACAAGACATTTAACACTATTAATGGATTGAAGTTGAAGCACAATGCAAAAATATTACACTGTGCTGCCACCTATAAACAAGACCTATAAAGATGACGACAGATTTCAATGAACTGAAGGTTATAGATGCCTGCACAATGGCTGCACTGTTCGAGAAAAGTTGGCTTTGTTTTGATTTCAACCTTTGGTTTGTCATTTATTTGTGACCAGTTATATAACTCATAATAAATACTCTGGAGCTACTTCATACGCATTTTAAGCGGCATAGTCCCGGGTTAAATGGCCCTCCAAACTGCGCCGTATTTTAGCATGGGTCATTTGGCGAGTCAACCAGTCATCGGTGTAGTTTTTTTTTGTACTTTGTGGGTGCTTCGGCATCTCCCAGTGTTGGTTGTGCACCCACAAGGATTTGTAAACTTAACACTCGACCATATGAGATGTGCAGCCACAATGATTATGAGTTCCCAAGATAATGCATGGGCGGGTACCCCAACCCATTTTACAAAGTTTCATGTCTGCTTCCATTAATTTAGTTCATCAGCGAATGTTTGCATTTCTCCTTTCCCGTTCGCTTTACTACAAGGCCCGGCTGCTTAAGCTATATTTCCGTGTCAGTGCCAAAAATCAACGGACAAGGTCCACTGATCGCCATTAGCATAAAACATTTCCTCGTTGCAGATGGCTAATATCTGTTCTCGTGCTGTCGGCAAGAATTCGTCTTCGAATATACAACTGGTTTTCTTGTTTACAAGCTTTTGTTATGACTGAGAAATGGCGTTTCCTTCTTTCTATACGTGACTCTGTCACACGACTGTGTCGGTGATGTGGTTCGCAATGGCCCATGGTGCTTTTAATTGTGATTGTTGCACGGAGTCCATCCGAAAACGCTGTTCATGGCACCAAGGTTTTTTTTTGCATTTTTTTGCATTCTGCATTTTTGAACACTTGTAACATCAGCACAGCAAAGGCTAATTTACCACCACGGTGAGTGGAACATCTCGCGCACGAAATCTGGACACGCGTTCTATGCTTCGTCGCGCTTTATTTCGACTGCTTTTGATTTTGCACGCTCATTAAGTCGCCGGACGCTACGTTTTGACGAAAATGCGCACGAGAAGGCCTATCATCATCAGATGGCGGGAGTTGGACGCCTTTCGTGTTGATTTATTTACATTTTTCAAGCATTCAGCAACCACCGTTTTGCAAGCTGGTTTGGTGACTGTTGCGCTGAGTCATAGAGGGGATCCGTTGGGTTGTAATTGGTTTGCTCGAGTGGAGGGGAGGACTTCGTAATGACACATGCCCTTGAAACCGTACAAAGACAGCCACGGATGTAGGGGTATGTCGGCATTAACTTTCCGGTCATGGTCCTTTGGGGTGCAAAATGTCTTGGAACGGAGCAATGGAGCGCATCTTGCTGGTATGACGCTTGCCTGGACGCACTAGCCTAAATAAACCTCGGACAACGCACCGATAAACGGCCAGAAGAAGTACCCAGTCACAGCGAGGTGCTCCTATATCCAACCCAAGATAAACGACAAAGCTGAAGGCTACGAAGGCATACGAAGGCACATCGCCTCGACGTGCCGGAGCCAGCACGTGCAGACGAACCGCTCACAACCTCGCCGAGCGCCAGCAGCCACCGGAAGCGGCGGCGGCGGCGGAGGCAACGGGACCAGGAGCGCCCCTCTCGGCGCCGCGTCGCCGGCCGGCCGGCCCGGCCGCCGGTACCTGGCGCCGGCCAGGCGCCGCCGCCGCCGCAGACGGCTGGCGACGGTGACGTCACGGCGCCGATCGACCGGCCATTTTTCCGGCGCAGTGGCCGTGTTTAGCGCCGTATCGGCCGGAATCTGTGCAGGCCGACACGGCGCGGCCGGCTATTGAATTAGCCCCGGCTGGAGGAACGCGCCGGCCCGCGTGCACGCGGCGCTGCGGGAGCCACGCCGGCGGCACGGCCTGTCGCGGCAGAGGGGCGAGTGATTGTCCCGTCACGGGAGAGGACTGGTGATTCTCCCGTCACGGGAGAGGACTGGTGATTGTCCCATCACGGGAGAGGACTGGTGATTATCCCGTCACGGGAGAGGACTGGTGATTATCCCGTCACGGTAGAGGACTGATAATTATCCCATCACGGGAGAGGACTGGTGATTATCCCGTCACGGGAGAGGACTGGTGATTATCCCGTCACGGTAGAGGACTGGTGATTATCCCGTCACGGTAGAGGACTGGTGATTTTCCTGTTTTGGGAGAGGACTGGCGATCCTCCTGTCACGGGAGAGGACTGGTGATCCTCCTGTCCCAGGAGAGAACTGGTTATCCTCCTGTCCCGGAGAGGACTGGTGATTCTCCTGTCACGGGAGAGGGACTGGTGGTCCTCCTCTCCCGGGAGAGCGACTGACGATCCTCCTGTCACGGGAGAGGACTGGCGATCCTCCTGTCACGGGAGAG
Source organism: Capitulum mitella (assembly GCA_030062745.1). NCBI lineage: Eukaryota > Metazoa > Arthropoda > Thecostraca > Pollicipedomorpha > Pollicipedidae > Capitulum > Capitulum mitella. The sequence goes on from CP099846.1 coordinate 25,268,708, forward strand.
GGACTGGTGGTCCTCCTCTCCCGGGAGAGCGACTGACGATCCTCCTGTCCCGAGAGAGGACTGGTGATTCTCCTGTCACGGGAGAGGACTGATGATTCTCCTGTCCCGGAGAGGACTGGTGCTCCTCCTGTCTCAGGAGATGGATTGGTGATCCTCCTGTCACGATAGAGGGACTGGTGATGGGCGCACGGCTGTTCGGGCTGATACTATGAAAGCGATAAGAGTGATACGTCGGTATGGTCTTAAAGCCATCCCGACCGTAAGCGTAAGAGGGCTTGTGACGTGGGTAGGGCCGCGCACATCTTTTTGTTGCCATTTTCTTTCCATGCGATACCGTGGAGAAAGTGTGAAAACCATTCAAAATTAGCTGGGCCGCAGTCACGTTGGTGGGGCCGCCGCCCTACTTACCCTATGGCCTGCTTCATCCATAATCCCAGCCATGTGTGTTGCAGCCTATAGGGCTAGTGGGACAATGGCCTCACGCACCAACTTGCAGGGGCGTAGCCAAGATTTCGCCCACGGGGGGGGGGACAGATCGGATCAGGCGGTCTTCGTAATCGCAGCCTCGTACCTCGTAACCTCGTACGTAACCAATGGGGCCTTGGTGACGAATGGTGGTCCATGTGGTTAAAATCATATCGTGGCGTAAAATGAAGGTTGGTGAAAAAAAACGAGTGTAAGCGGCACTCGTCAGGTCGGCAGGAACGTCCTAACAGACAAACAGGGGTTCTTTTACATTTCAGCGGGGCCTCTTTGCAAGCCCGCGGGGAGTCTCTCCACTGGTCAGCAAGGGCCTTCTTGCACACCAAAAGGAGGTAAGCACCTTGGATGATTTTGACGTAAGGTCAATGGTATCACAGTGGACGAAGTTGTCTAAAAACGGCTGAGGTTCCTACTCCTAACCCCATCGAGAATGGTCCTACACTGAAGGTCCCGATGGTCACCAGCTGCCGGGACTGCAAGTCCAGGGGAGGCGGGGGCCCGGGTTGAGCTGTGACAGGAGCGAGCAGCGCGGTACGTCGAACCGTGTTCCGGCCGCGATAACACCGGCAGCCCTGTTTACGACGGCCGAATGGCCGGCACAGAGAGCCCCTGTACCCAGCAGCACTGACGGCACCGGGACGGGTTCATTGGCAAAATCGGCCCCCTGCCAGCTGCAGCCAAGGCCAACATGAGCCCCTGGACCCGGCTAGGTGGCATTCTTTGGCCGGACCCCAGCCGTGCGGGGTACTCACTTCCGGACGAGTACGCCGCTTCATGAAACTCGAGCCCTAAGCCTAATCGGTCGCTAACCCCGGCACTTCTGAGAACGGCGCGACGCGCGTCCCGGGGGAGCTTGGTGATGATTCGTAGCGACTGAAAAAAATGAGCGAATCCACTGAGTTCGGCATTGCTTACGGATTTTCTTTTGCGGCAGTCTTCATCCGGGCGACCGACTCGTCTTGGCAGTCCGTTCGGGTGACTGGCAGAGAGGACAGCGCCTGAGCGGGCGCAGCGCCCCCGTGACGTCAGAGCCCAGCGCGGGCCGCGCCGCCGGCCGCCGCGACGCGACCTCATCAGGGACCGCGTGCCGTGAAATAGCCTGGCCGCCGGCCAGTCCAACACGCGGCCCGACGACAGCGATGCCTGGGCCAAGGTTCAGCGTGGCCGAGAGGCGGCCGCTCTCCGGCAGCGCGGCCACGGCTCGCGGCAAACCGCTCGGGGAGACTCGTGTCCGCGTGCGCGTCGGCGTCCCGCGTGCCGGTCTTCCGTCGCTCGAGACGCCCGCCAGACAGAGGTAACCCTAGTCCCGGCGACGGACGCATTTCTGCATAAGGCCGCGGCGTTTACGTCTGCCCGCGGCCGATCCTGGCCGTAATACCGCAAACGGCCGTTGCAAGCGGCGCGAAAAATAAACAAATATTACACGGGAGACGGCCGCGCCGGCCGCTGCCGCCACGTGGCGGCGCCTTGACCGCGAGCTGCGCCCGGGCCGGCCGCCCCGGCGGCGGTACAGCGCCGCCCTTGTGCGGGCGACGGACATAGACGGACGGGCGCGTTTATTTACACGATCGTGATGGCGCTATTTTGTATCGACCCCTTTTATATACACAGGTCGTACATGGCCGGCGCGGCTCGGGCGGGGGCGGTCCGCCGGCCGGGTCACGGGCGTTGGGAAGGTCCCGCGCCGAGGAGGAACGTGAGGACTGCAGGTCGCGTGGGTGTCCAAACCACCGGCGCACGGTGACGAGACGTGCGCCGGAGCACGCCCTTATGAGCAAGGGTCAAGGGAGCCAGACTGAAGTGCGGAACATGTCGCCTTCTCGCGGGAGAGCCAGCCACCGACAGGATGGGACGTTTTGCTCGGTGGCGGCACCCTCTCGCGGGCGTCCGTAGGACTCTCTACTCCGCCACGGACTCCCCGTCTGTCCCGCAGGAGGCAGACGCACGTCGGCCGGTCGGCGGAACTCGCCGCCAGCATGCCACCGCGTCCGTCAGCGGTGCGCCGCGTCCGTCTGCAGCGCGCCGCGTCCGTCACCGTGCCGCCGGCGCCGAGGACAGCCGCACGTAAACAGTCAGCCGGCCCCGGACACGGCCTGGCGCCGCCGCCGCCGGCTCCGCAGCTCCGGCAGCGGCGGGGAGGGGGCTGACCACAACCGCCGGCTGGGGCCTGAAGCCTCTGGCAGCCGTGACGAAGGCGGCACTGCCCGCTGGTGTGTATATAAACGATGACCCTGAATGCTCCGGGAATGTTTCCTCCGCGGGCAGCAAACAAAACACGCGGGAGACTTTTTCGTCTTCTACGTACCAGGAACAAAGCAATGCCAGGTGTCAACTCAAGGTGCATGGTCGCAAACGAGGGACGGCTTCGTCATTTGACGCGTGCCGCGTTCACACTGCTTCCCGCAGGATGCCAGGCCAAAGCCGCGCTCACTTGTCACAGTATCAAATGTATTCATGGTATATAAAATGTTGTACATAACACAATACGTCTCATCAAACAAGGCCCGGCCGCGGCCGGCCGAGCCGTTCTGACTGCTCGGGCGCTCGGCCTGGCGGCAGACCGTCGCGGCCAGCTGCGCGGGGCGGCCGCCTGCGCGCGCGCAGACACCGCCCCGGACGGCGACGCGTCCGCCGCCGGAAGGCACGTCCAAGGAAGCACTGGTTACGTCGCTCGGGCGCGGAGGCGCGTAGGCGAGGCCGCCCCGTCGCGCGGTAAAACGGCGGCCGGCGGCGCGCCTGACTAGCGGGGCGGCGGCTCGGCCGCCGGCACCAGCGCCGGCCCGCACAGCCACAGCTCCATCCAGCACGGACACTCGGCCACGCTGCGCCGCCGGTAGCTGGGGCCCCAGCCCTTGGCGAAGCTGACGATGACGCTGCTGAGGCTGCGCGGCCCGTCGCGCGGCTCGGGCGCGCGCAGCCGGCGCCGCGCCGCCGCCAGCCGCGGCTCGAACACCAGCAGCGAGAAGCCCGGGTCGAGCTTGTGCACGTCCGGCGGCTCCAGCGTCGGCGACGACACGAACAGCGGCCGTTCGCTGCGGTTGTACAGCCAGACGCCCTCCTCCTCCAGCGAAAGAGATATGCCTGCCGGCGGCAGTGATGCGCCGTTAGCCGCGAGGCACGGACGGAGGCGACGTCGCCGCCAAGCGAACGGCCGTCAGCGTCCGGGATTCATCACAGCTGGATGTCATTTGTCCCAGACAATGCGACGGAAAGACAGAGCACCGGCTCTCGCGTCCACGGACGCATGAAGCAACCCCACAGACGCTGTCGCCTCCTGCAATCCATTGTTTCGGCGCTACATTACACAGCCAGTGGCCAACAGCTGATTTCTATCGAATCATCGATTAGAGGCTCATGTCCTGGAGCTTAGCAGAACGAAAAGACGTCTTTATGACAAATGGACACATAACACACCCCCAGCGGCGTTATCAAAGCTCTGAGGCGGACACCGCCGCCGAAAAAACACGACACACCAAGACAGATCAGCCTCCGCTCACGCCCTGGAGCCGACAGCCCCGTCCCAGGCAATGACTGTAGCCGCGACTGCAAGCAATGACTGCGGCCGCGGGGGACCGCTATCCCCGACACGAGACGCGGCGGCGGCGGCGGGCGCCCTACCTTTGCCGATGTGCTGCCGCGTGTTGAGCACGTCCGGCTCCGGGTGAGGGTTCTGGTCGACCACCGAGCTGAGCGCCAGGCCGTCGCAGTGCGGCAGACTGAAGAACACGTGCTGGACGGGCGCGCGCACGCTCCAGCCGCCGACCCTGCCCACCCGACGACGCCGCTCGAAGTACACCAGCCGACACCAGGTACTGTAGCTGCAGCCTGAAACGGGAGCGCGGCGGCGTCAGCGGCGGCGGCGGCCAGCTCTCTGCTGCGAGCGAGCGGGGCACATCAGAACGGAGCACACCACATCAGCAAACACGCCACAACGCAGTGCTGCTGCGTCAGGACCTGGAGGGCGCACAAGAGGACTCCGATAAACGGAAGCACGGCGTACGACCCAGAAGCGGACATGGAAGAGAATACCAACAGAAGCGTTAGTGAATACGTCACTAATGGCAGGTCGTTATAGAGCAAACCCTCCCATCGAATCCATTCCTATATCAGAGGAGCCCATCTCACGGGCAAACGTCACTCAAGCAAAGATCCTGCATCAATGGATAAGAAACGAGCAAAGATGAAACCGTCTTCAAATGAGAACCTTGCCGCCACATGCACTTTACGGGACTGGGATTAAAATATTCCATATAAGGATACACTAGTCACTCCACCACCTTGCAAAGTTACAGAATGCATAACTGCACTGGATTCCGAATGATGTTACATGGCCACGAAAAGTCTCAAAACAACGTAAAAACAGCAGCAGACTGATTGCACTTCGCGACGCTGTCGCGGAGGACCTTTCATTCGGAGCCAACGAACGTCCAGTTCCGCAGTGGCGGCGCTTCCTCGCGACAACCTCCTATGTCGCCGCGCCGCGGCGTCGGCCGCGCCTCGGGCGTGCCCGCGGGCGGCGACCGACTATTTCCGCAGCGAGTTAAACAAATCCGGGCTCCGGACGAAAACATCCACAGACAGCGTCCAACGCCGGCATTACGGACTGGCGCCCGACCGGCGCCGCAGAGAGAGAGAGAGAGAGAGAGAGAGAGAGAGAGAGAGAGAGAGAGAGAGAGAGAGAGAGAGAGAGAGAGAGAGAGAGAGAGAGAGAGAGAGAGAGAGGGCGGACAGGCGGTGGGAGCGCCTGCCGCCGGACGACAAAGCGCAGCCGGCGGCGGCGTAATTCGGGGCGGCGCCGATCGCCCCCGCCCCCGGCGCCGCCGCTGCCGCCGCCGCCGCCGCCGGCGACGGCTGGAGACTAGCCGAGCTCTGCCAGGGCGACGGCGCCGACGACTGGCGCCGCCCGCCGCCGCCGACGCGGCGGCGGCTGCGGCGGCGGCGGGCGACCGGCCGGCGCCGCCGCCGCCGCCGGGGGCAGGTGCCGGGCCGGCCCGGGGATGCCGGAGACAGGTCAGCAGATACCGGCCGGCCAGTCCCATGCTCCGGCGTCGGGGCTCCCGAGAGGCCGCCCGCGGGCCGTCCACGGCCGTGTGGGGGAGAGACGGCCGTCCGGCGACGCTGCCCACGTGACGGCCAAGCCCCGGCGGCCACGCTGAGGGCGACGGTGGCCGATTGGTTCCAGAGATGGCGACAGACAGGAGACGGGTCGGAGACAGTAGGGCGTCGGTGGATATCCCAGGAGACGCCAGGGGGGACATCGCGTCGTCGGCCGTAAATGCCCAGTGTTCGGCGGTGTATGAATAACAAGCACACTAACCGGCAGCAGTCACGTCGACTGGACCGTTAATTTCTGAAAACTCCACCAGAAACCTTTCCAGGCGCTTCCGCAGATATCCGGCACATATCGGCAATGTAAGTTGCAGTTGCAGCCCGACGTCGCCTGACGCAACGACACTTCACACGAGTATCGTTCCAATCAAGATCACACGCTGATATCGGGAAAAGGCGGGGATCGCAAATAACCAACGAAATAAATCGGCGGTGCACTCACGGCTCGGGCGTTTGCAAGCAAACCCAGACGCCCGATGTATACGGACCTCTCGACCCAGCCGACCCGGCGCTCACCCGCCACCGGCACCCACCCTGGCCTGGCTGGTCTCTATCGGTCAGCAGATCCGCCACCTGGACAGCACAGTCAGTCCGCGCCCCTCCTCCACACGAAAGGTGGCTCCTCGTCCGCCACCCGCCCGGCTCCTGTCTCCTCCTCCTTCCAGCCAGCTGTTACTCAACTCCCGTCGACGTCCCCACGCGGCTCCTCCAGCGGCACCCGCGGCTCCTCCGGCGGCTCCCGCGGCTCCTCCAGCGGCTCCCGCGGCTCCCGCAGCTCCGCCCAGCCGCGCCGTGACGTTCGCCAGCGGCGGCGGCCGGCCGGCCGTCCGCGGCCGGCCTGTTTAGATTCACCGACTGACATGTTTAGTCAATTACATACCGAGCGGCGGCTGAAAAAAGCCGCCCGGCCCGACCGGTTCCCGGCGTGGCGCGGCGCGGCGCGCGCATGGGACTGGACCGCGCGCCGGCCGGGCCACAGGTGCGGCCAGCGGTGACACAGACCGGGCGCGGCCGGCCGGCCGGCCGCGCCAGGCCGAGCCGGGCCAGGCCGGGCCGAGGCCGGGCCGCGAGAGCGGCGACAGCCCCGCGGCGCGGGCCCGGCCCCGGCCCGGGCCGCGGCCGTCCGGCGGCCGGCAGCATCTTGCGTCGGACTCGCCGCGGCCGCCGGTGTTCCGCGGCGGCGACCGGGGCGGGGCGCGGCGTCCGATCCAGGCGGCCCGGATGAGCGATGGCCGGCCGCTGGCGCTCTCGCGCGCGGCCGGCGCCGCCGCCGCCGCCGGCCGCGGCGCCGGCGGGCCGGCTCGGGTCGACCGCGCCGGCGCCAGCGCGCCGCGCCGCCCGCCTGACCTTCCCACGCACGGCACTCCCGCCAAGCCCGTCAGGAATCCGCGCACGCGGCGTTATCCAACGCCGGCGCCAAGCAGAGGTTCGCGGCCGCACCCACAGATGGCGGCAGCGCGGCGCCCGGCTCCACGCCCCCAGACGCGCCCAGGCGGTCAGCTGACTTGGTCGCGCCGTTCGGCGAACGCGACTCGATGGCAGATTGGCGCGATTCGCCGAAAGGTTTGCCGCAGACGGCGTCATTGTTTTGAGGGTGTGTGTCGACGTCACTCAATGGACTCGCAAATGGCCCCTTGGGCGCATGGCCCAAGTGCTCGTAAGGTATCGAGAACTTGTTCGGAGAACTGAGACGAGCGAACGGCGTATACCACGAAGCCACAGCCACGCAGTGTTTAGCGGAGCGCCGGCGAGACCCCTCGAAACAGGAAATACCACGAAATCCAGCAAGACTGATTCCGCTCTTGAGCATCGCTAGCTCAAGAACACACTGCGGCTGAAACCTGGAGGCGGACCCAACTACTTATTACTGTGCCTGTACTTGCACTCGTACCGTATTGTGAACAAGGCACTTGTACGCAAGCACACTGCGACAGAACATCATGCCAGTTCGGGTATACAGGCAGTCAGCGCGCAGCCAACGGGCGTGATACGTAGCACCCACACCCCAGACCTCCCTAGGCGGGGCCGGCGCCATCCGTGACCCTGACGGAGTGACGGGGCTTCGCCGTCTGCGACCGAGCGGTACGGCGCGTCGGCTGGCTGCCGTCGGCGCCGGGCCGCGGCCTGTCCGACGCAGCGTCAGGGCGGGAGCGGCCTGCGGCCACCCGGCGTACCAGGCAACACACGGCTCTGCCGTCCGGCGCCCGGCCGTCGTCGACGCCGCGTCGCCGCCGGCCGGAGCTATTCGGGGGCTCCCCGCGCTGGCCTCTGGCCGCGCGGGGCCAGAGGTGTGGCCCGCGGCCGCCGCGGGACGGGACGTCACGGACGGCGCCGACGCCATCGTCCGGGGCCAGGCCGCTCCTCCCTTCGACAGTCCAGCCTGAGAGGCCGTCCGCGACTGTCCGCCTCGTGATTTCGTGACGGGACCGCGGAGGGGCCGCAGCGCTGACTGCGAGGACGGGCGGGCCACTGGCACCGCGCGCTCTGACGCCTGCGCGTGCCAGCCGGCGGTGCGGCGCTGCTGCGTACCGGAGGCCCGAGGCTCGGCCGCGCCAGCCTGCACGGCCGCTCCGCCGGCACATGTTGACTGGGCCGGACCACGGCCGCCCGACCCCGACTCAGCAGCCACGAGCACGCTCTCCCGTACGAGCCGATACTATTACCAATCAGTTGATCTGCCCGGTCCCATTGAGTCCGGGAGGGGCGGCGCCGACACGTGACACGGCCGCCGTATCGCGGCGAGCGTGGCGCAGCGGCGGCGGCGCGGCCGGCGCGCTCAAGGCGAGGCGAGTCCGCCACTGCTTCATTCATGGACGTCCCGATGACTGGGCGCGATCGGTATCTGCCGCCGGTCCGGGCCAGCCGAGCAGAGGCGGGCCGGGCCCGCGTCGTGCCACCACGACCGCCGCGCTGCTGACGTCACCGGCCCGACCAGCCGGCGTCGGCGGCCGGCCCGGCCCCGCGCGGCCGGGCGCGGCCACGCACGCCCGCGGCCCTTTTTGTATACACGGCCGCCGCCGCCGCCGCCTGCGCCGCGAAAAACCGCCGGCCGCGGCCTGCGGTCGTCCGGCGGCGTCCAGCCGGCGCCGGCCGGCGGTGGCGCAGTGCCGGGGCGGCCGGCGCCGGCCGGCTACGGGTGCGGCCGGCCGGCGGCGGCGGCCAGGTGCGCAGTGCGGCCCGGCGCCGGCGCCGGCCGGGCGGCGCGACGTCACGCGAGCGCGGCCGCGACACGGCCGCCGTCCGGCCGGACCGGCGCAGCGCAGCGGCCCGGCCGCCTCGCGCCACGCACGGCTCCGCGCCCGGCGCCGTTACGCGCGGCCGAGCGCGGCCCGGCAGCTCGGCGCAGCGCCGCCCGGGCGCCGCGACAGAGCGGCGCCGCCGCCGGCCGGTACCGTTGTGAGCGGCGCCGCGGCGCGCGACACGGCCGGCCGCTGTCGGCTGCGGCGCGGTCACGCGGCGAGAGCTCGCTCCGCTCCGCCAGACTCATCCATCAGCCAGCGAGACATCGCGGCGGGATCGGCCGCGCGCGCGCCGCCGCCGATGAATGAGCGCCGCGGCGCCGGCGCCGCCGCGCGGCCGGCTCGCGATAGCCTTACCGCGGCGGTCGGCGTACCGGGCGGCGGGTGCGGCGGCTCGGCCGGCCTTACCCGGCCGCCGGCCGCACACCGGCGAACGATCCGGTCGGCCCTGGCGGCCGCCCGTCAGGCGCGTCACACGCGGCGGCGCCGGCCGGCCGCGTCCCAGCAGGATGGGCGGTCCGGGGGAGGCCCGCGATGATGGGCAAACAATGGCTGCCGCCGGCGCCGCTGACCCGCACCGGCGTCCGCGCGCGGCCGCCGATCCGGAGCGGGCGCCGCGCGCGCGAGGGACGGCCGGCGAAAACAGGACGACACGCGGCGGGGGAGCGGGGGACGCCGGCCGGCCGGACGTGCGGCGGGACCGCCGCAAAACAGCACCGACAGCGGCCGGCGACCGGCAGCGCGCGCCGGCGCGGGGGCGTGCGCACCGCGCCGGCCGGCCGGCTGCGACCTCCGAATGAATGAGCCGAGCGCGCGCCGGCGCGGTGAAAGTGCGGCGCGCCGGCGCCGGCGATTGCGGCGCGGCGGCGGCGCCGGCGCGCCTCTGAGGCCGCCGCCCCTGACGGCCGATGCCGGCACGATAGGCGGCGCCGCGGCCCGGCCGGCGACACGAAGGCGCGCCTGCACCGCAACCGCGGCCGCCGCCGCCGCCGCCGCCGCGGAGCCGGGCCGGGCCGACCGCCGGGACGTCCGCTGACGGCTCCGGCCCGCCAGGGACGTCTGCGAGGCTCATCCGGCGTCACCGCAGCCCGGCTCGGCCGGCAGGGCACCCGGCCACGGGCGTCACGGCCCGTGACGTCCCCGGCGGCGACGCACGGCTCTCGTCACCGCCGTCCGTGACCGACCCACGAGCCGAGTCCGGCCCCAGCGCGGTCCGTGCCCCGCCGTTAGCTGGCCGCCGCCGCCGGCCCGGCGGGGCAGTGGCGCGGCCGGCGCCGGCGCGGCCGACGCCGGCGCCAGAGATCCGGCCCCGTGCTGGCGTCTCACCTGGCGGTCCGGGCCAACCGGACACTGACGTCATCGCTCCAGGAAATGGGCCGCCACTACTGGTCTGCCGCCGGCCTAGCTGGCCCCCGGCGCCCATGGTCGCCGCCGCCGCCGCGCGGGGGGGGGGCTTTGAGCATGATGCAAACGTCTTGTCGGGCGTGGAGGTCGCCGGAGTAAGCCCCCCCCCCCTCATATCGGCCGGCGAGTCGCGAGAGGACAACGGCACATGCGAGAACGGTCCGCGGAACTTCAGTCCATTGACGGGAGCACAGTCATTGAGGGACCGTCTCCGCCAGGACGGTCCGCGGGAGTGATGCCCACTGACGGACGGTCCGTTGGACGACGATCTGTCAGCAAGTGGTTTTCAGCACAAAAAGACGGCGTTCCGTCAGCGCTGGCGGCGAAGCGCCAGGTCCTCCTGCAGAGCACCGCGGACGGCACAGAGTGGGTCAGGTCGGACGGCAACAGTCGGAACGTCCCAGCCGTCGAGGCGAAACGGCGCCGCCACACGGACTGGTTTACAAAGAGCCGACCGCGTTGTCTCGGGCGGCAAAGAAGAAACCCCGAGCCGCGCCATCCCGTCGCATTAGTGCATTAAGCCCATCAAGCCATCGCGGCGTGAATCTGACGAGAAACGCGAGCTCGGGAGCCGGGAGCGCAGCGTCAGGCCACCGCTGCTGAAAGCCTCCCATCTCTTTCATCTGGCCGCCGCCCCCGTCTTCCTGCGCCGTTCCCGGGCGCGGGTTTCGACGCCGCCACTGCCTCTCGCCCGGAGCGGCGTGTCGTCAGCTGACCGGACTCCGTCGCGGCGGCCGGCCGCCTCCCCGCGCCGCCGTCAGGCCGGTCGGCGGCCGTAATGCTATGCGAGCGCGGCACACCTCGTGCGCCTGGCAGCCGGCCAGCGGCGGTCGCCCGACTGGCGCCAGAGCCGCCGCCGCCGCCGGCTGGCCCGGCCCGGCCCCTCACGGCCGGCTGGATACGGGCCGAGCTCCGGCCGGCCGCCGACCCCCCTCCCCGGCGCACGCTCTCACACACACATACACACACACACACACACACACACAGAAATACGCGGCGTGATGAATGCCGGGTAGACGGGCGGGGGGTCACGCACGCGGGTTCGTGTCGCGGGGGAGAACGCTGAAGCGCTGATGTCGCGGGGACGTGCTGCGATGAACGGGCGAGAGAGAGCCGGCAGCTGGGCGGACCAGCTGCCATCCTGATGCTTACGTGCATAAGCCGACGAGAGAGGAAACGCTCGGGACAAATCCGATAGCAAGTTCTAACGAAGAAACCGCCCGATCGACCGGTATTCGAATGTCAAAAGGGTCCACCAAGCGCAGGCAACTATGCGGAAAGACAGGCCCGACGAAGAACCAGTCACGAACCTCAACAACTAACAGTCCCGCTAGTCTGCCACTTGAACGCCGCCTGGGTCGCCACGGCGCACCCACGCGCATGCAAGCTTCGTCCCGACTTTCCCAGTCTGGTTCTCAGCCGCTCACCACGGCATCCACCGAGTACCGTTCCCGTCCGGCGGCAGTATCCGTCAAGGAGTCGGCGTGACAGGCCGCCGGCGCCGGCTCCGGCTCCGTGCAGGCCCACTTCCCACGTCCCCTGCGGGCGGCGGGCGGCGCGCGGCGCCAGGCGGCGGCCAAGGTCAGGGCCGCGCCGCCGCCGGCCGGCCATTAGCGTCCGCCGTCCGGCGCCGGCGCCGGCGCCGGCCTCTCACCTGAGCTCCGCCCGCCGGCCGTGCCGGGACTTCCGCGGCACTTAGCGCGCGCTCTCGGCGCGATTTACGGCGGCGCCGGCGGCGGCCGGACGCCGCGCCGCCCACGGCCACCACCGGCCGGCGTGCGGCGCCCGACGGTCGCCGCCGGCCCGGCGCGGATCAGGGGACGGACGCCGACAGACGCTCGACTGTAGAGATCGAGAGATGCCGAGAGGCGCAGGCCCGTGGGACGCAGTCAGTCGCCGGTTTGTTAAGATGGGCCGACGGCCAACGGACGCAGGCCTGTAGAAGCGCCGCCAGACGCATGCCTGCGGAGACTGACAGACGCTGACAGACGCACGCAGGCTTCCATAGATGGAGGAACGCTGCTAGACGCAGGCCCGCTAAGATGGACAGACGTCACCAGACACAGGGCTCCAGAGATGGGAATGCACCCGCGGATATCGGCCTCCTAAAAGCTGTCGATGGACTGATCCGGTTAGGCCATTCAGATTCTATGGACTGATCCGGTTAGGCCATTCAGATTCTATGGACTGATCCGGTTAGGCCATTCAGATTCTGAGTATTTTTTGTGGACAAATGTTCAGCACAACGCCTAATTACCAGCCCAACAACGCCCAGTTACCTGGTACGTACGTGGCAGCGTAGCAATCCTATGGCATGATGTACATCTCTGCGATGCAACATGGACTTTTTTGGCGAAAAAAAAACGCCGGGACAAGCAGTGACAAGATCAGGCGGACATGCGTCGTGGCTTTAACCAAGTTTACCATGAAAACTTGATCTGCTCCCCTACGTATGCATATCTTCTTATATAAGTGTAAGCCTAGAATATTTCACCACATGGTGTAACAACCAGACAAATTCCTGAAAGGTACGCCGCATGTATGCACGTACTTTGCAGCCCACGACACACCGCACTTCGCCGAATAATCCTCAGAAAAATCCCGTCACTTTGCAGGGGAGAAGAGTGCTCAGTCAACCTCTCCAATCTCTTGTCTTGACATTTTCCCCATTCCAAAGGTGTGTACCGGTCCGAATGCCGTCACGAAGGGCGAGGACACCGGTGCCAGCCTGCCCCGGCCAGCCGGTGAAACACACAGTGGATTCCATACCCGATGTTCGCAGAAAATATCTCATGACTCATGCCCGGAGCAAATTTGGTATGGCCAGGGCCGACGCAGAAACCGGCAATTGACGTAAATAGTCTCAACTCTCGGGGAAGGAACGCAAAGGTACTCATAAGGAGAAACACATACATGCATGTATGTATTTACTCGGTTACCGGCAAGTTGCGCGGCTGAACGAGAACCGCCTCAAACCGACACCGCACACTCTCCAGACATCTCTCCGCCGGGCCAGGTGACGCAACAGCGCGCCGCTCACGGGCGTCCGGACGGGCACGTGACCGGCGACGGCCGGCAAGGCCGCCGCCGGCCCGGGCGCCGGTGGCGTGCCGGCCGCCGCCGCAACGGCGGGTAGAACCGATCGAACCGTCTGCCGGGCCCGTCGACACAGCCGCGGTCGCCGGCCTCCAATCGATGTCGGCTCCGCGCGCGCGGAGCGAACGGGCCGCCGCGACCCGGCCCGGTCCAGCCGCTGTGGCGACGCGTCCCGCTGACCGTCCACGTCCGCCGGCAACCGTGTCTTCATCGCCGTTGCCCCAGAAAACTACCCAAACCTTTCGACGTCCCCTTCCCCCTCCGGATAATCTTCCGCATGCGAGAGCACTGAACTCAACGTCTGGCGCCTCCGCAACGAAAGCCCGAAAACACACCGCGCCGCCATCGCCGGCCAAAGCGGTGCATGCTCAGCGGCGGGCGGCTCGGTGCCGACGGTGGCGGCCGTCCGCCGCCGGCACCGTGCGGCGGCGCCGCAAATCAGCTGAGCGGCGACGCCGGGCGCGGCCTAATCGTCAACATCTCGGCCGGCCGCCGCCGCCGGAAGCGGCCGGCCCGCGGTCCGCTTTCGGCGCCGTCCGTTTGCTCTCGACATTCCGGCGGCGGCCGCGGCGGCGGCGGCGGCAAACACGGCGGCCGTTCGGGCGGCGCCCGGCCGGCCCGGGCCGGGACTGGCCTGGTCCAGCTCACCGGCACGGAGGCGGACTGACCTGACCGGACCGAAACGACCCGCACGGAGCGGACTGACCTGACCGGACCGAAACGACCCACACGGAGGCGGACTGAACTGACCGGACCGCACTGACCGACACGGCGGTCAACGGAACTGACCGGACCGAACTGACCGACACGAGGGCCGACGGAACTGACCAGACCGAACTGACCCACACGGGGACGCACTGATGTGGCCGACACGGACGCGGACTGGACGGAGACGGCGCCCACCTCCTCCCCCTGCTCCAGAAGGGTATGGAGACCGGTCTAGTGAGACGGCGAAGGATGGTCAGGAAATGCTGCGGTCGGAAACCGCGCCTTACGGACCGAAGGCCAACTAAGGCCAGACGCTAACCAGAGACGAAGATGAGCAGCCTGGCGACAGTTCCGTCTCAGACGCAGTGGGAACAGACGAGCACAGCCGCCTGACAGCCTCGGGAGACGGGATGACAACCAATGCGGCCGGTGGGCGGCCAGCGCCGGGCCGGCGCCTGGCTGACGAAACACCCCACCGCCGCGCCGCAGCAGACCGTGAGCGGACTGTAATCTTTGTCTGCCGCCCGCGCGGGGCCCACAGAGCCGCTCCGCCAGGGGAGAATACCGCGTCGTTGACGGCATCGCAGCGACCGCGCAACGCACCGTGCCGCCGTTGGATCCGAGAAACTCACATCCTCCCGCAGCACCGCGGCCCCGCTCCGACGCCCGACCGCCGCCGGCTGACAATGGGTCGTAGGGGGCCGGGTCGTCACCGGGCGGCCGGCCGCCCGCCGGAACAAAGCCAACGCCAGCGGCCGTTGCGTGCGGCCGCGCCGTCCCCGCGGCGGCCGGCGGCTGCCGTGCGGACGCGACATGTCGCCGCCGCCGCCGCCGGGCCGGCCGGCGTCCCCGGTCGCCGCGGCGCCGCGCGCGGCCGCTGCCGGCGCGGAGACGCCCGGTAATGGGCGCTGCCGCCGCCGCAGACGGCCATTACCGGCGACACCGCGCCGTCGGCGGCCCTGCCATTAGGCGGGCCCGGCCGCGAGCGGCAGCCGGCGGCGCGGCGGCGGCGCGGCGCCGCCCGTCCGCCCGGCCGCGACTGATTGCACGGCGCGACCTTGCGGACGCGCCAATCGATAGTCCGGTGATGAGCGCCGTGCGGGCGCCGGTCCGACGGCCAAGGCCGGCCGAGATGGCGGCGGTTGGGCGCGGGCGACATCACCGGGGTCTGCGGCTGCCGACGTCTGAGATTCGGGTGACATCACTAGGGCCCGCGGCCACGAAACTCTGGGGCCGGGATGACGTCACTGGGGCCTCAGGCTGCCCATGTCTGAGACTTCGGTGACATCACTAGGGCCCCCGGCCATGAGCCTCTGGGGCTGGAGTGACATCAGTGAGGCTCCGCGACCATCGATCTCTGAGACCCAAGTGCCATCGGCGGAGACCTGGAGCAAACGTGCTTAATCTCTTCAGCACCAGATGAGCCCCAGGGAGGGGGCAAGCAGTTCGAAAGACGCCAACTACACAACAGGTGGCCTATGCCACCTCCCGGTCACCGGGTCTCGCGGATCAGCTCTTCTGCCCCGAAGCCGTTTGTGCGGCCGTCAGCTGCTTTCCTGGTCCCTGTACGCGACGCTGATCGTCTAGATTTTACGCATCGACGGTGCATCTACCTGGCGACTCAAATAACGTCAGTCGCCAACGCTCGGACGTCGATGGTTGGCCTGCTCTCTGCAGAATCGCCCCCAGGACCCTGAAAACGACGAGCGGAGCCCGCCCCACGGTCGACCTCTCCGTGAACGGCCCGGCGATGCCGAGCGGCGGCGCGGACGGCGCGGTGCCCTTACCGTCCAGACTGGAGATGGACCCGTACTGACACGTTCCGCCCGTGGTGACGGACTCCGGCTCGGCAGTCTCCGACTCGTCTGAAACCGGCGCCGTCCAGTTACTGCCATCCAGTTCGACAGGGGACGGTGTGCGTATTCTGATGATGAATGGTCTTCGGAAAGTAACCCAAAAGAAAAAGCACGCTGATGTCTGAAGCGGTTTGACACTCGTCACTCAACCATCAAAATCTAGTCCGAGGTAGGCTTCGTGAGCGTGCCAGAAAGACAGATCATGTCAGATTGACACATGAATCAATTCCACCACTGGAGCCCGTGCATCCCTCAAAACCACTTTACGAAAGACATGAGACATCAGTGATGCCCCTGACGGCGCGACTCCGTCGGCGGCAGGCCGGCGCAGGTAACGGTGCGGCGCCCGGCGGGCGGCGAACACGAAACCAGATCGAAATCGGACACCGGCCGGCGTCGGCCGGCGCCGGGCGCCGGCGACGTGCGTCATCGCCGCGGCGCCGAAGGTCGGCCGTCGGCGCGGCGCGCTCACCGGGCGGGTTGGGCGGCCGCAGGCGGCAGCGTAGCTTGGCGGCCGCCGCCGACGCGGCGGCATCTGAAACGGCGGGCGAGCGGTCAGCGGCGCTTCGGCGCGGGCCAAGCGGCGGCCGGCTGAGTCAGGGGGGCGGCGCGCCGCCGGCGGCGGCCGCTGCCAGAACGGCGGCGGCCGGCGCCGGCCCGTCGGCGCCCGTTTCGCGGCGGCCGCGTGACGCCGGCCGGCGCCCGGTGGTCGCGCCGCACGCACGGACGCCGCTCCCGAGCCCCTTTACGTCTTGTCTGGCGGCTGACGCCGGGGAGGCGGGACGGGGACGATCACCTGGTGCCGGCCGCGGCGGACGGGAGAGGGAGGGGGACGGAAGAACCTTGGCCGGCCGCGGCACGTGTGATGATCGCCGGGCAAACAGGGACCCTGCACGGGGAGGCAGGGCGTGGGAAAACGGCCCGGAGCTGCCCAGTTGGCGGCGTATTCTCGCCACGCGCCGCCGTGGCCGCCGCCCCCTGTCGCCCAGTTCAAGTTCATGGTCCCGTGCCGCCGTCGGGAACGACAGGCGGGTGTCGGCGCGGCCAGCCAAACGCATGGCCGCACCAGGGGACCAGGCCTGGAGCCTGTCTCGCCATCCCACCAATGGCACACAGACGCAACGGCTGAGGCGCGTAACCAGGGCAACCGGAGTTATCCGCGCCGTCATAACCTACGACTCGGAATAACAGTGAAACATAGGTAACAGGTCAGACCACTTTACGCACAAGCGTGGAAGACTAAAGATTATCTCTGACAAAAAAAACGGAGGTTGGAAATAGATCATAAAAACTGTACGTCTTGGTTGCTATTATACGGATTATGGTGAGGCGTAGATTCAGGATTTTGGGAGATGGGGAACAAAGAGTCATCTGTGTCTCTAATTCTTCTAACATCTAAGTCTGAACTGAAATCATACGAAAACCGCCTGCCGGGAAGACGATGTGCAATGGTTTTCACAAAAATGTGGGCCTTAAAGGGGGGGGGGGCGGCCCCCGGCCCCTCTTGGTTGCACCTGTGTCTAACACTAAAATACATCCGCTGAAATCACGTCAGAAAACCAACATAACTGCTGTCACTTGATGCAAATCATATTCGGCAGCACAGAAAAAAAAACAAATGCGATCGCACATTCTCATGCATTCACGTGAGATCCTAAGCACAAAGTGATTTAAACATCCGGCTTGATCAGGGAGTCATTCCTTAGCCGTCACATGCTTATCCGGTCCATCACCTTCTCTCAATCCCACCCAATTACAGTTTTGAATGGGAGCACGTGCGCGGAAGCTAAAATCAACATTCCAGTACCAGAAATAAGAGAACTAATTCCATGGTGCTGCAACTATGCCCCGGGAACCGAATGCAATGACGTGATCGGCTGGCCGAGTGTAAACAGTAGGCTGGGTTGGGACGTAGATCCCACCGCGAAGCAAAACAGCCCAACTGTTTGGACGTCCACCAGTCAGTCTGCCAGCTCAGGCGGCACGGCGGCACCGCCCGACTGCAGACCAGACGACCAGACCAACTGCACACCGCCACCGCACCGCCAGACTACAGATCAGAAGACCAGACCAGCTGAACATCGTCACCGGACCGCCAGACTACAGATCAGACGACCAGACCAGCTGAACACGGCCATCGGACCGCCAGACTGCAGACCAAACCAGCTGAATATCGTCACCGGCGGCACGGCGGCACCGCCAGACTACACATCAGACGACCAACCCAGCTAAACACCGCCATCGGACCGCCGGACTACAGACAAGACGACCAGCTCGGCTGAACACCTCCATCACACCGTCCGAATACAGAACAGACGAGCAGCACAGCCGCACACCGCTATCGCGTCGCCCGAATACAGACCAGACGTCCCGTGAAGCTGAACACTTCCTTTCGACTACCGGCCAGACCGCGATATCAGCTGGACACCACCACCGTACCGTCCGAACAGAGACCAGCTGAATTACACCACGCACCGTCCGACTCCAGGCCAAACGACCGGACCAGACGAAACAGCATCCCGACGCCCGCGGACACATACATCTCACATACATCTCAGACGAGCCGTGAGACCCAGCTCCGTTCACTACGAAAATTAACACGGCTTCGAACGTCTCGGATTCCAGATAACCCACTCTGAGCTCCCAAAAGACGAAGTGAGGCACAAGCCCTTGGGACAAACAGAATCAAGTGGATTGCCAAGCATCTAGTGCAACGAAGGGCCAGTCCATAAGCCGCGAAGCATGGACAGGTACCACAAATTGGACGGCAGCCTGAAGTTGTTCCATGCCAATAATACTTAAGACCGTGTTCACTGTATTTTACGTCCATAAAGGCAAGCTGCACTAGCTTCTAATCGTAGTCCATGTCTGAGCCTACTTATCGAGCTCATGAAAATGGTTGAAACATGCTCCAAAAACTTCTGCCCTCTTCTGAGACACTTTTGTACAATGTATCAGGTAGACAGCAAGGTATAATTTTAAGTCTGCCTACCAAACACACAGCGAAAACAAAAGAAAGAGCTACACCCCAATAGGGCACACAATGAAAGACGGTGGACAAAGGCAGTACCAAACGTAATCCGTTTGGTGATTCATACATATTCAGTGCTGAAATGGGTCCAAATTGGGTATCCCTGCACTGTGCACACCGAGACTTCCCCGAACAGATAACATCTGCAGACCCACAGGCTGAAATAAAAGCTAGGTACATAATTCCCTTCCACAACGCCGCAACCCAGAGCGAGTGCGCGGTTCGGCACCGCCCTCCCCGGACGTCACAAAAGGCGTTTTCTGCCTCAGTCAACCACCGGGCCGGGTCCGGCCCACAGCGGCTCCACACGGCGAGCTCCTCCCGACCTCGGCCGACCTCCGCCCGGCGACGGCGGCGCGGCGGCGGCACGAAAGCGGCGCCGCCGCGCCGGCCGGCCTTCTGCCGCCGGCCGGGCGGCGACAGAGCGGCGCCACGGAAGTCGGCCAGCGCGCGGGGGCGGCGGCGCCGCGGCGGCGCGCGCGTGCGTGCGCGACACGCACCTGGCGCCGGCGCCGGCCCGCCGGACCGGTGCCGGGGAGGGGAGGGGAGTTCTGGTGCCGCCGAGCGGCTGTCGGCCGGGCGCGGTAGGGCGCGGCGCGACGGTCGGCGACCGGGGCCCGGTCCGGCACGGGGACCGGCTGCACGCACGACCGCAGCACGGCACTGAGGACCGACACGTGTGCGGGGTCGTCGCACCGGGCCGGGCCCTCGGACAGAACGGCCAGATGGGCCAAACGCCCACTGGTGGACCTGATGGGCCTGCAGGGCGAGGCGGAACGGCTCAGAACACGTGGAGACCTGCTGACCTGCCGCCCCGCAGGTGGCCGCTGCGATGACGGTCTGTCCCAGTCCCTGGCCCGCCAGTCCGTTCAGGGACCGGCACGCGCCTTGTCACCCGGCCCACGACCGGTTCTTGCGCCTCCGCACAGCGGGCATGTGGGTCGGTTTATAATGGCAACGGTCTGACGCAATAAATGTCAAAACGCAAGCGCGATCCGATCGCGGGCTGCGGCTGCCAGTTTGCCACAATGCTCGACATGATGCCCGATGTTGTCGCGTCAGGATGGAGCAAGGCAAACCGCAATCGTCCCACAGCGGAACAAAAAGAGGTCGCCGCCGTCCGGAAAAACGGACCGGAAGCGACGATACCCACGGCGGCTGCCCGGCGGTGTATCACCAGAAAGGTCAACAAACCACAAAGCCGAGCAAATGCACCAACCGGGCGGCGCCGTCCCCCTCGCCGTCCCGTCCGAGATCTGAGGACGGCACTTACAACAGCCACGGAGCAGTTGGCGCGGCAGCGGAGTCCACCCGAGGCCAAGCTGACGGCGCGTCACGCCGATCTGATCGAGGACGTCTGCCCTGTCTTGCAAGGCGTGAACACGAGGGAGCGGCGTTTGAAGCCTCGAATTCGTGCTCTCCCTCGACAGCTGCCCCCAGAAGCGCTGCATAGCGCCAGCGTGTAGCAATGTTCCCTCTCAAAGAACACAGCGGCTGCTAGGTATGAAATCCGATACCGCTCATACGTTTCCAACAGAAGTACGATGACATGATAACAGTCCTGAAGACGCATCTCGCTTCAAAAACGACGTAGTCAGACATAGGACATTCGATACGCGCCTATCTGGAGGTCTCATCTTGACATTATACAGGGTGGCTGGAATTATTTGCGGCAAAAACTCGTCTCTGAAATCCGTGAAAATCTGTTGGCTTACGTCTTGAAGTAGTGATATCAGCACTAGTGTGAGTACAATTGTATTATACTCGCCTACATGCCGGTCAAGAAAACGAGGAAGAACAACAGTTAAAACCGGCGGCGTCACTGGCACGGGCTGAAGGGTTCCTCTCTCCTAGACGCTTTCCAGTCGCCTGGAAAATTAGGCGGACATATTTTTAGGTCCACGTATCCTCGGCATTAACATTAAGTAAGTTCTTCATTGCTTCAAACGTTAGCATTAGTTAGATTGAATGACCTTTTGCGGTCCCACATACAAGTTAAGCACTTGATCCCAGTTGCTACGACTCTGTATGGAAAACGCGAGCTTTCTTCTTCTGGGGTAGAACTACTTTCTACCTCATGCTTCCATTATGCTTCCACTATGCTTCCACCATAAACCCTGCTGCCCACTGGCATTTTCAGTTTCAGAGGCGCGGTTCTGTCCATTAAATGGTATGACATTGTCAGTCAACACCACGGGCAATGCATCCTTACGTAAAGTGGCTTCCGTAGCCCCTCTGCGTGTCCCCTCCCCCTCTCATAACCTGCCCTGCGAGCGAAACCGCCCTCTACGTCAAGCCGCTGAGAACGTCTGCGGTTTGGGCCGTCTGAGGACGCGCAGTCCGGCGTCCAACCGCCCCGATGGACGGCTAACGACGCCGACGAGTCGGACGACTGTGACGACATGACCAGGCTCCACAGCCGCCCTAGGGGACGGCCGGGTCACGCCACTGCGACAGGGTGACTCGGAGCCGAGGAGTGGTGCGTCGATCAGCCGCAGGGCCGGTGCCGGCGCCGCCTCGGCCGGGACAGATTGGCGAGGCCTTTTCGACCGGACGGCGCGGCCGAGTTCACCTTATGAGGGTAGTCACAACGCTGCCGAGAAACTGGGGAAGAGAATGCGGCTCTGCGCGTATTGGGCAAGCCCCCACTCCGATATCGCCTCATACGGAACCGAACGAGCCGCAGGTCTAAGCGTCATTCTCATCGCCTGACTACGAGCGGGATAAGAACATGTAATCGCACCGGAATACAACTAAACCCGGCAGCATCAGCATCCGGAGCTTGGCGCAAGGCCGGTATTGCGTTTTGAAACACTATTTCTGGCGCGCACCCTCTGATGCCAAGAACAACGTTACCGCTTGCGGTTACGGCGACGGAAGCAGTACTCACTCCTGTGCCAATGCATAGTAATACGAAAGTCACCTCGAGGACCATTCGCCAATGCCAACGAAACGAGGCAGGCATGTTCACTTCATCTGTCGCCAATCTCAACAGCAAAACCAAGCCCGTCTGGCACGGAACCACCCCGCCGTTGCAGCATCTCCCGACCGAACGCCGTCGCCTCTGCTGCCGGCTCCACCGCCCATCTCCCACGGTACCCACCGGCAGGCGCCACCCTGAGATCGCCGCCGACACGTCAGCGGCGGGTCGGGCCCGGGCTCGTCCCGGCGCGTCACCGGCGCCGGCTGGACTGAAGTCCGCGCCCGGCGGCGGCGGCGGCGGCGGCGGGTCCCGGCTGGCCGGCGCCGGTCGGGCCGCTGCACGATGAATGAGCCCGTTAGCAGGCGCCGGGCCCGGCCCGACCGTTACCGCCTTCCGATCCAATGAATGGCCGGAGGAGGAGGCTGCCGGCGGCCCCTGCGCCGGGCCGGCCGGCGGGGACCTCGTGCTACAGTCAGGTGGGGTTAGGGAACAGCTCGGGATGCACGAGCACACGTGGGTCCCGTACCAGACGTTATCTGCTTCAAGAGCGGGGCGCTCGCAGGGTAGGTTCGCATGCAAGGACGCGGCACTTTGGGACTGCCGTAGCATTTAGAGTGGCAAACATTACAAGACGAGCAAAAACACATCGCATCTGCCACTGGTAGACTCCCCACCACCAGTTCCGACAAGGTTACGAAATTCCCCCGCATCCTAAATAACGACGAAAAAACATGCTCAATGGCATCATCGCCAAGACCAATGCACTCGAGAGTAGACCCTTACAAACATGTTCACCGATAAAAGAGAACGCGACGAAAAATAGTCTCTCAGACGACGCCTTGCGCTAACCGGTCCAGAGGTAAATAAACAGTATTGCCCGCGCGCCGCCGAGCAGCACGCCGGCACACAGCGGGCCGCGTGGCTCGACGAGGCCGTGACGGCAGCTCGGCCAGGAGCCGGCGCGAGCAGCGCGGTCGCCGGCCGAGATCGATAACGGGGCGGCTCTCACCTTGCCTGTTGACCCGGCTCCAGTGATATGGATTCACGCACACGGCACAGTCGTCCCGGCCGGCCTTGCAGACGGCCAGCCTCCTGAGGCAGCACTCGGCGTCCAGCTCCGGCCAGCGGAAGTGGCGGCAAACCGTCGCGACGGCACCAGTGGCACATTTCCACCTGAGCTTACACTCGCTTTTCGGCACGACGACGCACGAGCCCTGCGTGGCGCCCCGGCTCTCGATCACCTCCTGCAGCATCTTCAGGCTCTCCTGGTCCAGCGTCGAGAGCAGGCTGCGCACGTCCTGCACCCACGTCCGGTCCGGCACGTTCTCCGACGCGCTGTCGGCCTCATGGCGGCCGCCGGCGCCCAGTCTCACCAGCCGCTGGATGCGTTTCTGCTTATGAAGCGGTAGCATGAATTTCCTCAACATCGGCACCGCACATAGTGTCAGGTAACGCGCACCACCCGCTGTCCGCTCCGCTCCGCGGCAAGTGCCCGTACGGACGGAGCCGGAGCGAGGAATCCATGTGTGCCCGCAGGCGCGGCGGACGGCGGTGGGGCTCGGGAGGCGGCCGCCGTCCGCGCGCCGGCGGCCGCGGCTGGCCGGCGCCAGCGCTGAAAACAACAGCCAATCGTCGATAATGCCCTAATAACCGGGATCATTTCGTGAAAAAGTGCTGAGCGCCGTCTGCACGAGGCAGCGGTTTTCTCGGGCATTTTCGGCTCTGGACGCACGACAGCGGCCACTTGCCCGGCCTCGGTTGTGGTGAATGATACAATTCTGATCCGGCAGCTCGGGCGGCGGGTTCAAACAGGGATTTGCGGGCCCAGAGCACGGATCGTGCTGAAGCTCCGTCTGATCGAAGTTGCGCTGTTATGATTAGCTGTTTCGGCTCGCAGAGGAAAACAATGTCATGGAAGAGGACGGCCGCGTGCGGGTAAGCTTGCCGGTGGGCCTGTTGTCGGCTGAGTCTGCCGCACGGCCACTGTCCCCAAATTTCATGGAAGGATCGGCGACAGGCACTGCTAGGCATTCGAGTACTTATGCCTCGCCTGTTTCAGGCGACATCCGTGCGAAGGGATGGCCAGAGCGGTGCGTACCACAATGCTCAGGTCGGCAGCGATCAACTGGAGACGGAAAATCAGTTTTCTTGGAATGCCCTATCGTACAAACTACGCATCTTCCAGTCGCTGGTTCCAGAAAGGTTGCATTCAACATCCTTTTGGCCGGTAGTGATGTCACTACGGTAAATGTGCGGCAAAAGCTTAGCATTGTCATGCTTCGGTACAAACAATGGTCCCAGATTCCACTGCTATAAAGCTGCAGTCCACTGAACACATGAAATCGTGAGAGTGAAGAAACAAGTTAGCATGACCCCGCAAAATCCCTTTAGGATTTTGCGGGGTCATGCCGTGCACTTTCCGTTCTGTGAATAACGCACAAAACCTTCCAATGCTTCACACCCATACATAGACGCGGGAGCCATCGGGGAATGGGGGCTTCAGCCCCCCAACTTTTTTGAGATTTACAATTACCCCTATGGGCGTTGACTGGAGAAAATTGACCCAAAATGTTTCTCGGCCCCCCAGCTGAAGAGAAGTTCCCGTGCCCCTGCACCCATAAGGCATTTACATCAAGAGGCCCCATTTTCAACCGAAAGCAATCGATTCATCATCACGCATCAATGCTTTTTATACAAGCTGGTACGATGTAACGTTAGCCTTTCAAATGTTATCCAAGCGATTTGGCATTAGTATGAGCCCTGCGGGACCCTCCCTACATGCAACTGCATGCATAAACACTCATTACCGACCACCTTCGGAGCAGCTTTCGCCAGGATCTGGATGTCGCCTGAGCTGGATATCGCGCCGGAGCTGGTTCCAGCTGGTCTGCGATGACCAGCAGCGAGCTGGCCTCCCGTCCAGGCAGCGGGTGGCTAGCGATATGGACTGCAACCAACCATTCACAAGGCCAGAAGGCTGGGTTTTTTCGGTCCGGTATCAAGGAAATGGTCACCAGCGCGGTTCAGCGCTGCTCTGTCGACGTGGACTTGGCTCCACAGACGTGGAGGGCATCAAGACCGCCTCGAGCCCTGCATATCAAAGCAGGCCCTCTGCGGCCAGTCTCCCCTCCGGTGAGGGGCCCGGGCCTCGAGTGCGCCCCTGGCCGGCCCCTGCGGCCGCACGGCGGATCCGGCCGGCGCCGATCCCTCTGAGAAGAGAGCCGGACGCCCGCGGGGCGGCGCCGTCTGGGGGCTTCAGACAATTCGCCGGGCGTTCGATCCGCCATCGGCGCCGGCCGATCGGATTCGCGCGCCGCGGCGTCGCGGCTTAAGCGGCCGCTAAGCACGCCTGGCGCCGCGTGGCCGGCTATCGGCGGCGCCGCGGCCGGCCTTCTGTGTGATTCACAGGCCTGATGAAACGGCGGCGAGCGCGCAGCTTCCCACAGCGACGTCGGACGCCGGACAGATACGCCGGCCGGGTGCCGCCGGCGTGGAGGCGGCACGCCCTGGGCCTGGCCGAGTCCCCAGAGCGGCCGAGTCGGGATGGCGTCGAGGGAAGGCGCTTGCTACGCCTCTGCCGATCATACTCCTGTGTAGGCCCTTTCTGATCGGGCTAGCGGAGTAAGCGAGTACCTCAGTGACAAGGCCACCCGTGAAAAGCAATACAAATGTTGACCCCGACCAGGGGCACCTCGCAGCCCGAGTTACGCAGCAAATACTGGGTAAGCAGGGACTGATTTGTGACGTGAAGAGGGAACTGCACCGATGAACGGAGCAGGTGTGTCTCTAAAATAGCACGAACCCAAATACAAAGTCAGAGGGCAACTGTCCATCGGTATTTCCGAGGCATAACAATGGCCTGTGAACGTTGAACGCGGATAATCGACTCAAGATCGTGATTTGCTCCTCCATCCTTTTCAAAGTTTCATCAATCGAGGGCGGTTCGCGCCTATCGTGACTCCTACCGAACCTGTGGCGACCACAACACTCTGTTGACAAACTGGCGAACCGCAGCGAACAGGAAAAGATCTCAGTGTGGTGGTCATCCCGACAGAAAAAGCCGCAACGTTATTGTTAATTTGCACGGAAGCTCAATGCGCACATCAGCACACAGCTTCAAAGGATTCGTGCACGTCCAGGTGACGAGCCTTTTAGCTTTCCAACGACGAAGTCTGATCTCGGCTGTTCAGAAGCGCTCACGGCCCCGTCCTCGGCCGGTGCAGCGTTTAAAGGTCCGGCAGAGATAGGGCCGTATCGGTCCATGGGCGTAGGCGGCGTCGGCGGCGGCTGTTTGCAATTGTCTCGGCCGGCCTCTGACTCACTGAGTCCACCGGCTTCCCGGCGCCGGCAAACACGACCCGGCCACTCACGGTCCGCAAACACGCCGAGTGTGCCCGTGAGTCTGCAAGGCCGCTCGGTGCGGCGCGCCGGCCTCGGCAGCCTTCCCGCGACCCGCCTGACAGGCGCGCCCCCGGCGCCGCCCACCCGCGGAAAGGCGGGGTCGGGCGGGGCCGCCCGCCGCCTGACGGGCGGTCGCCGACGGTCGCCGCGAGCCCCGCCCAATGGGCCGGGTCGCCCACGTGACGGCACCGCGCCGGCGGGCACGCGGACCGAAGCGTCGCCGTTCGCCGGGTTGCAGAGGCGCGAGGGGCCCGAGGCGCGCGGCCGGACGCCGTCGGGCGACGGCCAGACGCCGGTCGGATTTCGGCGCGCCGCCGGCCGCCGGCGCCACATGGAGGTCCGATCGCGAGCCGGCGGCTCCCGTGGCAGCCGGAGGCGGCGGCCCGGCCGGACGCGGCGCCGGCCGGCCGGCGCCCGGTCAAAGGGCGGCGGCCGGCCGGCGGCCGCCCGGCCGGCGCCGCCGGTCACCACCGGTCAGAGTCCGCCTGTCCAGCGGCGCCGCGCGCCCGGCCGGTAATTCATCGTCCGTCGTAAATCCGTCGCGTCTATCTGCCGGTGCCAGCGCCGGCGTGCGTCACGCGACGTGCGCACGGCACCGTGGCCTGCGCGGTGCCGTGCGCGGCTCGAGTGGCCGTGTATCAGCGGCGGGCGGGCGTCGCTCGACTCGTGGCCACGTGCTGGCCGCCGGCCGGCCGAAGTCCGGGGGGTGGGCAGCACGCGCTGAGTGGGTGCTGGCCGGCGTGGCCGCAAAAGGATTCTTCCTCGTCACGAGGCGATTTATGCAGTGTCTGATCGAATCTCAGTAATCGCTGGGTGTATCGCAGAGCACCTAGCAGTGCATGCACATATAGGGGAACTCTTCAACGCTTGAGCTTCTGGCGTATGAAATAATCAAATTACTTTTGCAGAACTGTCGTCGAGACAGCCGTCAGCGGGTTTTCCTCAAATGGAAAGAGACCAACCAAACCGAGATTTGTATCTTTTGAGGGTGACCAAGTCTGCCAAGTCATGCCTATGACTGAAAGGCAAAACTCTGCTCGCTGAGACTGTCGGCCGTTCGGCACGAACGGAACACCTTGCTGTGCAAAACGGACGTCGTCCAAGTGACGGCAAGGAGAGCGCGTAACAGGTTCTGCCGACGGCCGGTGCAAAACGATCCGATACAGTTAAATAACCTTGCTTTGGTTCCACCGCGCTTGGCATCCTCATACGCCACGGCCTGGGATAACTTCACATTTCTCCACGTCCTTGCAGGCCCCAATCACGGCGTGTGGCCAGTTATCAGTACGTGCGCGGTCCCATAAAACTAAACATCTCGTATTTGCCGAGCGGGGCTCTAATTCTCCATCTTCAAACAGCGGGCACGAGTGGACAACTTTGTCTCGGCAGTATGTCCGCGCTGCTGTATTTCGATAGCGTCGGCTCGGCGACAGCGCGCTGCTATCGCCCCGTCCTGCCGTGCGTCGAGAGCCGCCGTCCGAGGACCGTACTCCTGCGCCGGCGCGGCGGAGGACGACCTGACCGGACCTGCAGCGCGCCGGCCGGCCGCCAGGGGCCACCGTTTCACGGCCAGCGGCTGATCTGCCACGGAAGTGTAGGGCGCTGCGCTCTGGGGGAGATCGGTGACGTCAATGTCCGCGCGACTGAGCGCCTTTTTCCTTTTTCTGCAGCGTTCTCTGTCATCCATCGCCAACGATCAGGCAACACGTCGCGATCCTGTGTTATGCGCAGATAACGGGCAACAAAGCCCGGCACGCTGTCTCTTGTGCGGTTTGATTATCACCACAGCAAGCCGACTGTTTGATATACCATGTGACTTTTCGCTTTTACACATCCCCAAAGACGCACAAGTGTATTCACGATAGCTGAATGTCGAGGAAGTCGATGCCACGGTCTACGGTTTACGTGCACATCACGACCAATGTTCGCGAGAATTCCGGAAAAGGCTATCACTATCACCACCGCCAAACGGCAACAACTAATCCCGACAAATCAGATGGTACGTAAATGATGAAGACAAGCCAATCGACTGAACACCACAAAGGCAATGGGTTAATCAATGTCTGCAAACAGGGGATGGGGCACAAATGAGACTCCCCGCAGAAAACGACGGACGCGCAAACACAAAGCAACCATCTTTCCTAGACGAGACGAACTAATGGAGACCGCGCCCACAGAACGCATGCTATGCAGCGGTATCCCGGTCATCAGTCGAACTACACCGCCCCGACCCTGTGCAATCCTGCTGTGGCCCTCCTCTGCCGGGAACGCACTAAGGAGGACGAGGACTGCCCTCGTAACAGCCGACGCGCCACGCGCCTCACGCCACTGCCGCCGCCGCTCGGTGATGAGGCCCTGGAGCGCCGTGTCCGCACAGTATAAGTGGTGAAACGCAGATCACTAAACGAGGCATATCCACCGGCCGCCCCGGCCGCGCGCCGGACGTTCGCCACGTGCCGGTGCCGACACCCTCCGAATCAGCACCGGACCGCGCCCGCCACAGGCCGTCGCTGCGGCCGGCCAAATCTTCCCGCGCCACGGCGCAGACCGCGCACCGTCGCCGACGGTGCCGCCGCCTGTCTAGCGGGCGGGCGAGCATCAGCTGGCGCGCACCGACTTGGCGGCGCTGTCGTCGCCGCGCTCGGCCGGGCGCTTCTTGCGGCTCTTGGCGGCGGGCGGGCGCTGGCGCGGCCCGGTCGAGCCCTCGCCCGGCACGTACCGGTCCAGCGGGTTGGGGATGCGCGCCAGGTCCAGGTCCTGGTCCACGCGGTCGACCACCATCAGCCTGCGGACCGGCGCCGGGTCAGCCGCTGCCGCTCGGGTCGCCGTGGCGGAAGCACCGCCAACCGCCGCCAGACGCTCCGCACATGACGGGCAGAGCAGAGGAGCGGGACGGGCGATGAGGCTGAACTGTACGAGACGGGTGGTGGAGTGCATCGGACGGCGGGTTACTCTCTGGAGCAAGGATCCTCCGTAAGGCAGATCCGGGGGCGATTCCGTATGCCATGGACTGAGGCAACGACTAGGGATCGAGGACCGATATCTCCTGAGGAGCACCCGTACGCACCCAGGAGCGGCGCCGTAATGATGGATGGATGGAAGAGCGATAACGTTGTAAAAAGGTCACAGACGTGGACGGACTGAACTGTATACTCATATCATCTATGGTGCGGATCGACGGTACTGCTGTACTCGATGGGGAGTCGGGGAACACACACTTTTTGTGAATCACGCCAAGGAGTTGTGTGCCACCCCTGAGCGGACTGATGAGCACGTCCTCCGCAAAACAGATTTAGGACGGCCGGCATTCGCCAATCAGATAAAAAAACTGGCGTACTCTGTGAAACCGATCAACGAGCAACGTCGTATTTGCAACGAATCGCGGACTGCTGGTCTCTACAAAGTAGGTCAACCGAATGCTTCCGGCAATCGCTGACTGATTGATTAGCGATTAGCAGAGCAAATTAAATGAACCAAGTAAAATGGCTGAAATGGATGGATAAGGAAAACCCCATGAGGAACAGGCATGGGCATGAGAGATGAACGACAACAATGGGCAAAAGAACCACAGCAAGCTGGAAATGGCAGCACAAACAAATGAAACAAACCCACATGTCAGTCCACGAGTTCATGGGCGATCCGGAGATTCCTAACTCCGACAACTGACCAACGACAATTAACGCGGCGTCATCACCGTGCTGTCACCGACCGCTGACTACAATACTGCGTACAGCAACCATTCAGGAGGGAGCAGATCACGAAGCGCCTGCATATTTCGCCAGCTGCAAAGCAACGTAGCCTCCATCACGAACGGCTCCGGCGTGGACGGCCCAGTTCGCGTTACGGACGGCCTGTTCACCTTTGTTCCTCGCTGGCCACGAATAGGTCACCCTCCTGGTGCCGCAGCAGATGGGCTTTGTACGCTCGCTCGTTGAAGAACACGCTCGTGCAGCGGTTGCAGCGAATCACGTCCCTGAAAACGACGTCACACGGTACATTAGGTTCATCGCTCAAGGCACTGCTGTAATGGCGCGCTACCACGTGTTTCAAAACTGAGGAAAAATTCTCACGGTACGGGCCACCACAGAACTGACAAAAGTTTTGCACATCACACAGAACAATCATTGTTGTGCTTTAAAATAACACTTCATTGCCACACACCTTAAAATAACACTCAAGTGGATCACAGATTTACCGTCAAATTAACAAACATAGGTCTGATGTAGGAACGAGTGAGGCTCACGTTCAAAATCTCTAAATAATAACTTCAGGGAAAAATCAAGCTGAATGAAAAGTCTATACTGCACTTTCTGCTCTATGGATTCCCATATTTCTTATTCCCAGTGCAGTTGAATGCATCACCGTCGTCACAAGCTCGTCGCCACAACGTGTTCGCCCGCTGACAACATCTCGCACGACGTCGACATTAAATACGAACACCACCCATCACCGCGACGCATTTTTCTCCCGTGGCTAGGCCACTCCTCACTAACACGATTTTCCTCCTCCGCCGACAAGCCGTTGAGCGTCTCTGCCCGCGGCTGGCGGCAGCTCTCACCCAGGTACCGCCTCGCGGTCGGCGGGATCATGTCGGTCCAGGTGGCGCACCAGGTTGTACTTGACAGTGTACTCGGTGCCGCACAGGTGGCAGTAGTAGCAAGAGCGCATCTCGCCCGACTGGCTCACGTCGATTTTCATGCTCGGCGGCGGACAGAATTTGGGCTGGATGATGTTCATGGACCTGGGGCAGGCCCAGGTCCAAGTGAGGCCGACGTTCGCGGCTATTGTGACGTTAAGACCCGAGTTTGGATGTAAACTGCCAATCACACACTAGACAACTGGCCGATCTCAAGCGCAGTCCAAATACGCCATTGCCAGAGTGACACCAAGCAAAAGCAAAACGATAAGTGGTTCTGAAAACACGCCACTACGTCGCTTCACTCTCAGGAAACAGTCCGAACACGTTTCTCACTTCCCTCAGACGGGTCGGGACTCACCGTGAGTGAACAGAATTAAAGTGGAAGTCTCTGGCTTTTCCCAGATAAAACATGGCACCGCAGTCGGTACACGGCGTCTCTGTGATTCCGCCCACGTGTTTGTGCGTCTTCACGTGCAGGTCAAAGCTCATCTGAAATAGCACAACATCTAATCAGGAGATAATTCTGGGCGTGTTAAACCAGGAACGGATGGTGTGGTCGAACAGAGCAGAGAACATATCACATGGGCAGGCAGAACACAGAACATATTATAAAGTATCTCACTTCTTCTCACGACGCACCACATACGGCACAATGTCGCAATTCACCTTGCATTCAAAAGATTGAGCTGAGTTATTTGGAGGATTACCCAGAAGAGAAAAGGTGGCAAACATCCTCTGTCACATTCGCATATCAACAACCACAAGCATGTAGGGAAAGAACAAACCAAATGACAGAGATCGTCCAAAATTAGCAGTCTCATACTCATGATGCAGCCACATACGATCAACCACGTGCCTGTCAGCCACTCACTTTGAGGGGGAATTGCTGGCCGCAGTATGGGCAGTAGTACTTGGTCATGCTGTTGGGGTGGACTTTGAACTTGTGGGTGATGGCTGCTGTCACCGTCGGAAATGTCTCAGCTGAAACCACCAAGAGCTGTTCAAAACGAGCTTAACAAGGCATAATGAACTCCAAGCACACCACCTGGCAACGTTGTTTACCTGTCATCATGGCTACACACTTCCTACCAATTCCCGATGCCCGCGGAAACCGTGCTGTGGGTATAAAACCCTTTTACAAGACAACCGAGAATTTCGGTTTGTGTTTACGTAACTTCGTAGCCGAAAGCGTATACGTCCCGGAGTATGGTTCACGTATATCGTGACCTTCGCCGAACATGCGGCTGCCAAAGACGTTATTAACAGACTGGCGAACCACATCAACCCAGAAAACATCTCAGTTTGGAGGTATGCCAGCCCGAAAATGCGAGCACGTTATTGCCAATTTGCACCGAAGCTCGATGCGCGTAGCTGGGGCCGTTAGCGCTCACATCCCTGCATTTGGGGCAGCACGCATTCATCGCTGCCTGTCACTTTCGACCCACCGCAGCTGTCACATTCCCAGGTGGGCTCCTCCTCCACTGCGGGCGACGGCGCCGGTGCACCTGCCGTCTTGCGGGCCCCCTCCTGGGCCAGATAGCCCGGCCGGCGCTGACGGGGCTTGATCTTGCCATTGGCGTGATCCCTGACGAACGGGAACACCGGGAGAGTCACTCGCCGTGGCTAAAATGGGTGCCAGGAAAGGAGCCTTCAGTACTGCATCTATGGACTGATTAACATTAGCTAGGCAGGGGGTGGGGAAAATCAGCCACAACACAGTGCAGACAAGAGATTTATAATGGCATTCTGACACATCTGTGGGCCCATATACTTTAATGGTGCTGCTGATTATCATAAATAAAAACTGGTACAACATGAAATGCATCGCAAAACACAAATGTAAATGCCAATGTGTTAGGAAGCACATAAATGGCAAAAGCAATTTCTAACAACTGCCAAATTCAGCTCATATCAATGTCAACAAGGAAAACAAAAACAAAACCATTGTTACAGATCGCTCAATGACTAGATCAGTTTCCTTTATTTGCTTCTTAAATATGTGAATTTCAAATAAAAAAACTACGCTGAATATCAAAAGTTGGAAAGTGAAAATATACACCATAACAAGCATACAAAGGTATCAGCCTCTGTGGCAAGGCACATCCAAATATATGAACATCATGGACATTAATCACCAATACATGCAACATCCTTCCCAATCAATCCAAGTGACTTAAAACGCCACCCCTAGACATGACCTGGACAGCATGGCTGGAAATTTCTAACAAGTCTAGGAGGGGAGTCTGATAGTAAACACTGCATCTTTTCAATTTAGATTGTCCTGGTCAGCTTAATATTTTTAAGACTGTCATCTCTTTCTTGGTATGATGTTGCCCAATCTCAAAGAGGGTTTTCCTCCAACCATGATATGGATAAAAAATGTCAAACTATTCACTGTCAGCACACCTTGAAATCTGGCACATAACTTACACACATACATTTTCGTATCTGCAAGCACAAAGGAGATGCACCTAGGACACATATGAGATGGGACATAGGAGATACTATCCATTCCAAACTACCTGAAATGTTCCTGAAGTGCTTCTTTTGTTTCAAGCTGTGCATCACATAACACACATTTGTGCTCTGAAGATGTTGATGCCATGAGATCTGCAACAAAAAATTAAATGAGACAAGTTGGCTAGAAAATACTGTATGCTACTATCAACTCTGGCAGAAAGGAATGCATCATGAAGAATGGTAACACCCCTCAGCAAAAAGTGATATCTTCACTTCACACATTCCAGGCTTCAATCCATTTCACATTAATGATACTGCCAGCAAACTGCTAAATATGTGGTCCAAGCACCAATACTAAGGACCTCTTTGTTTTAGATGCAAGAGCCACATGTTTCAGGCAAAGCATACCAGTGTTAAAAAACTGTTGTTCTTGTTTCCAACACAAGCACAAAATTATTTACTCTCACATGCAGTGTGGCAAAAACAAGATTCTAAATACTCCCCTTCTATGGGGCATGAGAGGTCATAACATGAAAATGAAGCAACAAGGAGTTGCACAAAATGGCAAATTCAATGTAAACTTCCAACCAATTATAGATCTATATCTAAATATGAGCATTTGCAAGACACTGCAGATGGGTGAATATAAGCACTGCATTTGGACTGTACTGCTGTCATTTTAGCAATTTTTAAATCATTCAAAAAATTGTATTCTTTAAAAGCTAATGAAATGCCCACTTTATCCTGGCCCATTGGTTAAAAACTTTATTTATATTGCAAGATATTTTAATTTCAGGACAGGAACTGCACCAAAAGTATCATATTTTGTGAATGCAAACAACCTTTATCTTCTCCTTACATTGCTGTGTTAACAAAATGATTACTTAGTATTAGCTTCCCATAACCAAGGCATATTTTCCTATATCAAGTGGTTACAATAACTGTTGTTTGTTTTCTTTCAATGCATTTAACAAAATTGTTCCAAATAGTTTGCTAGGGTGATGTTAGGGCTAAAAACACATGCTATGCAGAACCCATCATGCAAAATGAAATCCCTATAACCCATTATGCTACTGCAGCAAACATCTCATCTGCAAACCAAAAGTTTAACATGTTGTCAACAACAACATGAGGCTATGGGGCAGTCAGCATGACCCTCACTGGCTTCACTGACCAATTGCCAACTGATCTGCAGGCCAAATGCTAAGTGTCACAGCATCTTCAATTTGTTTTCAGGTATGGGTCAAACAGTTTGCTCTCTCAACCTTACATGAAGAACAAAACAGAGTACCCCTGCAACCACCAAGACAATGACATGTCTATTCTGGTGCATGGTTAGATATCTTAGATGTGATGTAGGAGAACAATATGACAAATACCAATCAGACACTGGGCAATACATCACTTTTTCACCTTTTTGCACACCACTTTTGCTAAACATACAATACAGAAAAACTCATCAGCTTTCCTATGAATGCAAGAAATGGTCACACTATCAATATGGTTTCCAAAGGAAATGCAGTTAATTTCACTGTAATCAAACACCAACGAAATGGCCTGCGCCATCTTGTTTATACTGCTTTTGCTCCAAGGATGCCCCATTTACTGCATAACATTTGATGAGGTCATCAGTAAATGATACTACAGGCTGCAATCCAATAAACGGATGTTCACAAGGTGCAACATTGCACCGGAGGTGCAGTATAGGATACTAGAGGCTGTGCCGATAAATGGTGCAGTCGGTCTTGGCTCTGTCCAATAGAGGTTAGATTATGCATCTTAATAGGTTATGTTGGGTTAGGTTAGGCTGGGTTAGGTTTGGTTAGGTTAGTCATCTTGTTTATTATTCATTAAGCTAGGTTATACTGATGATGTCCTTCAGCCCAAAACACTTTTACCTTGGGAAATGCCCTTTTAAATTTGTTACTACAAAATTGCGGAAATCAGACAAGTGGCACTATGGTCAGTGATAAATGGGATGACAGTATTATTTGGTAACTTTTCATTTCCTTTATCCTGGAATGGTATTATGCAGCAACTGAGTGATGAGTATTTCCTTAAAACCATCTGTCATATAATTTTCATGCCATATATGAAGCTTTTCACCAGAAAATAAGTGCCTGGTGAAAAAGTGATTATGACCACACACTGCACTGATAAGACATAAAGCATCACATAGAAGACTTAAACCCTTCATTACTACTCATACCTAATGTCTGAGTGGAGAAGCCTTGGAGGCAGTCTCGTTGGTGGTTGCCAGACAGATCACAGATTTACTACCTTCTTCAGCACTTGGTAGTGGGCATCAGCATGAGGTATCAGACTTCAGGGTTTCCTCACTGGCAACGTCGATTCCTCTACACGTAGGTATTTTTTGTGAGTAAGGAAATGACAACAAGAACGCAACGTCCAGAGACAACATCCACCATAAACACGAAACCGCCCACGACCACCATATACATGCAGACATGCAAACGCTATGGAGTATCCGGGCAAGAAACGTCCCTGTTTGTAATTTGAGGATTTAACCTGAACTACTTACTGGGGAAAAAGCCTAACACACCTGGCGGATACTATTATGAGCAAGGTATATTTACAAAAGTTTATGCGAATGAATATTCTTGGAAGGAACATGTAATGAAGTATTTTCAGGAATTATATCTTTATGAGTAATCCTAATATCATTAACATTAATATTGCTTCTAAGACAGTTTGTTTCATAAAGGTCAGTGTAACCTGAGGTGAGCCGACTGACAAAGTTCAATGTGCTAAATTAATTCGATGTCCGAAGACCTTGGAGGAATCCAACAGTGACCCATGTCGTACGGTGTAACGTCTTATCTATGATCTATCGTGAAAATGGCGTTTGCCTCCTTAGCGGGGTAAAAGACCAACTGTAAGACCATCATTTTCACCAAATGCCATGAGGCTAATGTTAAATTCCCAAATTGTGAGGTGGAGTTGCTCCTCAACAATCCGCTTGTTTGTCGCATATCAGTCTTTCAGCACAACTATTTGCAGAAACCAAAAATTGAGCGCATACGCAAGACGTTCAAATGACAGAGCAGAAACTGGGGCCGAAAACGCACGAACGATGGGTGTGTCTATATTTTACCACTACATCTCATGCTGTCTAAAGATTATATTTTAGGACGTGTATGCACGAGTAAGAAACGTTGGAACGGGAGGAGGGAGAGATGGGGGCCAGCTGCCCCCAACTTTGGGCTGCATTTAACATTCCCCCTATGGCGTTGCATGGAGAGTCAGGAGGTAGAGATCACGTTTGCTCCCCCCCCACTCTCCACAAACGTTCCACCGCTCCTCGCACGGGTGGAACTAATTCGCACTAAATAGGCAGCACGTGCGCATTCGTATTAGAGAAATGAAGTATGGGATCTATGGACTGGAAAGAATCTGCAAGAAAACCATACATCTGTGGCGGCGTTAGAGGTTTCAGGCCGGCCACTTGTCTCCAAATCTTGTGAATTTGTATTAACCCTTTGTCGCGACCCAAGGGCTATGGGCGTAAGGGGAGGCCGGGACCCTAACCTGCGTGCCAATGAGGATCATAAAATCAGTTAAGCTAGGCTATTAATTGATTATCATTTACCAAGGCGATCGTAAGGCAAATATGTTCAGTCTCCAAAAATCGGCTTTCATAGTAACAAAATCTGGCATAACGTTGGTCATAGACGGGGGAAGGGCACAGGGGCACTGTACCCCTCCCCCCAAACCGGCGAAATTTAACATCAACCCGATGGCGTTGCATGAACAGAAATGGCTCAAAAAGTAGCCGGTGCCCCTTGTCCGGCACGTTCCGCCCCTAGTGACGTTGTTGCAATATTTATCTTCATTTTCATGGCCATCGAAACTTATCCCACTCCCAATGACGTTGCCTCTAATGTCAGCGAAGTCGCACCAAAAACATGGCGGAAAAGTGCAAAGATCAAGAACATTACCAAGTCATGGAGAGGTGCAAAAATCAATTCATGGAGAGGTACAAAAATCAGCCAGGTCGCAACTATGTGCCTCTTGGTACCCCGGTCATGGCAACTTTTACGGAGTTGCCGAATATTTATCTGAGGAGTCACAATGAAGCAGCCTTCCGAGCTGGACTCTACCTCTCCAGCAAGGACGTGATGGCCAT
Organism: Capitulum mitella; assembly: GCA_030062745.1. NCBI lineage: Eukaryota > Metazoa > Arthropoda > Thecostraca > Pollicipedomorpha > Pollicipedidae > Capitulum > Capitulum mitella. The sequence continues at coordinate 25,306,204 of CP099846.1, forward strand.
CAGGCCGCGAAAGAACACGCTGGTCAGGAATGGGACAAGAATCCGACCTTGTATCCTGAATGGCCACGTTGCGAATCAGCTTCTTAGCTCCGCGTAGCTGCCTCTATCGCGTCCCACCGCGGTCACTAAGGTACATGAGCCCGTCAGAGCTCGAGGCGCGGCCCGACTGCACACGTTGACAAGGGAAGCAGGGTTGTGCAGTGCAGTGTGATGGACACCTTGGCCATCCACATCATATTTCTGCTGGCCACTGCTTTTGCCGTCTGCCCGTGGATATCTGTAGACTGGTTGTCACGTCACCCAATATTTCCCGCTGAGAATGAGGACTTTTGCAATACGAAAAGATGCAATGCACCACCGGCACGAATTCTGGGGAGGTTCGACGGAGCACACGCCTATGCTTTTTCCAGATTTTTGGACGAGCCCAAGACCCTACGGAAGGTCCGCCAATTCCCAGTTCGCAGATATTTATGTCGTTTCAAAAAGGGATTGCCAACAACAAACCTGGGGTCCGATAGAGAGAGACAATGACATGGGGGCTACGTTGTGTAATGGTTACCTTGCTCGCAATGCGATCGAAAGGTCCCTGGAATCCGGGCAACAGCAGCATTTTCGCCGTCCCTCGCGACAACCGGCGTGACAGGTCGCGACGCGAAATGACCCTGGCAGTCGACAGCGCCGTTAAATAACCCAGTAACCAGCTGACAATGAAAGATGTTGAAAGAAATTACCAGAACTATCAGTATGAATCAAAACAAAATCAGAATGCCCTCAAACAATAAAACCGTATGAAAATGAAAACATGTAATCACTGCAGTCTAAAAATCACTCATCCAAAAAATTGAAATTTCCTACATATATACACATTAGATGTATGGCCACACAGCATATCAACAAGCATTGGACAAATGGCACTGAGGTACCAAGGAGAAAACAACAAAGGCAAGGACTGGCGCACTGCGTCGCCGGCGCGCGGCGCGTCATACAAGCGGCCCCTTCCGCGTCTTGCTGAACATCTTCAGCACCTTCTTGCCGGGCACCAGCGTCTGGCTGAGCCCGGGCCGCTTCTTCCGGGGCACCTCGCCGTCGGCCGCCGCCACCGCCGCGGCTGCCCGCTTGCGGCCTGGCTCGGCCGGCGACGGCTCGGCCGGCTCGGCCGGCTCGTCGCCGCTGCGCTGCAGGTCCGAGTCGTGCGCGAACTTGCAGCCGCGCCCGAAGCGGCAGCGGCCCTTGCGGTAGTTCCAGCAGACCTGCTTGCCGTTGATCTGGCGCAGGTCGGCGGGCGCCGTGGTCAGCTTGACGTGCTTCTCGAGCACGGCGCGGCGCGCGTCCTCCGCCTGTCGGTACGGGTTGCTGAAGACGGAGGCACCCAGCAGCTCGGTGCTGAAGCTGGGCAGCGGCAGGCGCTCCTCCGGCGCCGGGCTGGAACCAGGCAAAACACCAGCATAACAGCATGCTATGGGTCGCCTGTCAGCAAGAGGAAAACCTGGCATGGTGAACAATGCACTGGTATGCCAGCTGGCATTTTGCAGATACAAATGGAATACCTAAATTTTGGTTTAAAGCTGGAGGATCTACTGACTGCTGGTGAAAGGGCAACCAAACTGGGGCTCAGTACAGTTGATAAAAACATTATGCAATGTCATAAAGATTAAAAAATGAAGCTTGGAGCATCTCTGGACAAGAAGTGTACAACATTTTTAACACAGTGGTAAAGGGGTAGGGATCTGCAGACTATAACAAATTCCGCTTAAGACCTTTGCTTAACCGCTGCTTTGTTCAGCACTGTTGGGAGCCATTTCATGAAAAGAGGGCAAAAGTCCAAAAAGGCAAGGACTAAAAATGTTCTGGACACATCTGGTGCCCATATATGTTCATCATCAACAGATGTTTTGGAGATGGTACAAATGGGCATCCAGCCAGCTGGAGAACAAGAAAAAGAAGATGCTAGCTACAATTAAACACAGAAAGAAAAGAAATACAGCAGCTTCTTAATAACAATACCATAATCACTTTTTCAAACTAATGCCAGAAATTCATGTGCACTGCTACACATTCCGATGGTTGTCATGCACAAAAATAAGAAACCTGGCATTTGTCTCCACTTCTGCAGACTTCTCTGTTTCTTCCTCAGACTCCTCCAGAAATATTAATGATCTGGCCTTTGTTTCTACTTCTGCAGACTTCTCTGTTTCTTCTTCAGACTCATCAGAATTACTGCTTGAGCCATAATCTGCCACAAGTCCTGACATGGTAGCTTCTAGTAACAGAAAAGTACTGCAACGTGATGTTAAGTTGCATAAGAAGACCAAACCTGAAAAATAGCATATATATTAGGGAGACCCAAAGGTATCAGAAGTGTTGCTTATCATTAGAAATCTTATGATGGCCACCAAAAGGAAAAGAATTAGATGCTACCTTAAAAAAACATTTGAATACTACACATTCTTGCACAAACATCTTGTAACATCATCATCATCATCAAACATCATCTTGTGCAAACATCGGATTGTCCGATAACTAAGGCTGAAGGGAGAATGGAGTCTAAATGTTATGGCTCTCATGTATGTTAAGGATTGCTTCTGAACTGCATGCCAGACAAATTTAAGGCAGGTTTTCCTTTCATATTAGACAGAAAACCAATGATATATAGGCATTTCACACTGCACAGGTGACTGACTTCACAGAAATCAGCTTATTTTCAAGGAATTCAGCTCTGGGAAAACAGGGCATGCCTAAATAGTATGACAATAAAACTAATGGCATTTATCAGGCCAGCCATTTGAGCTCATGCAACCAGTGCTGAATCCGGTCCAAATCCAGTTGGTCAAGTCCTTGGTCCAGTCCCCTCAAGCCAGACAGCGGTGGATGTCAATTAGTCCGATCCCGAGCCGTCCTCCACAGAGCAAGGAAGGCTCTCCAAAAATGCTGAAAAGCCGCGTTCATTTACGTTGCGTCCCTTCTTTACTGCGTTTGGCGCCCTGATTAATGTTTTTGAAGTCACTGAAGGAGTTCTTGAAGCTGTTAGTGCCTTCCGTCATGTGAGCTCATTGGACGGCGCTCGTAAAGCTTTACTGGCTGGCTAAAGTGACGCACTTCAGACAGACATGGTGTTTACATTTTTGAAGCAAGCCTGCAAGACTCCCTCGAGGCGTGCTACGAGAGGTTTCTTGTCGGCCGTGGATTGGTGGAGGTTTTTCAAGGCACGCGGGGTTCTTTGTGCATTGTTTAGTCCATTATATGGATAGAGAACGTTTTGTCAGGTGGACCCTCTCTGGTCACGTTGGAGCTATGGGATAAGTTTAGGTCAGGTTAAGTTACAGACATGGAAGGTCTAGCGGACCTGAGGAAGCTCGCTCATTAGCGAGTAACTGGCACTCAGAATGCCTATCTTGGTGGCCTAGCCTGATACTGACATCCTTGCCAATGTTTGTTAAGGTTCTTGAACATATTCTTATTTGGGGACATAACTCCAGTAGGTAGGTTGTTCCATATAGGCACCACTCTGATGCAGAGTTCCTTCTCAGCTGAAATATAAGGTCAGAAGCAAATGACACTTTGGAACTTGGCAGCTTGACCTGAAGGTCATAAGGGAACATGATACCAGAAATTATTGGTTTGTTTTGAGATGATGAAGGTATCTTTCATGAGGCATGTAGCTTTGTGGAAATGCCAGTGGGTGTTGGGTGGATGCTTTTTTTGGGTGGATGTAAATTGCATATGACATATATTATGCACCTGTAATGTACCTTGTCAATACATTTACTTGGGAAATATAGTTTTGGTTGACCCTGTGGTAGCCATGGGCCTGCTTGGTTTGTGAGGACTTCAGATACTTGTGTTATCAAGGGTGAAGCATCAGTAACTGTATGATGAAATATAACACAGATAATGGGGTTGATATAGTGTGGTTCAAATCAACACATTAAGTAACTGATGTGTATAATCTTTCAGGTGGTTGATGGCTCCACTGCACATTGCCTGTGCACATCCTTGTGTAGTTTGCTCATTCAGGATGTCTTTGTGAAGCATTTGTGTATCCTTAGCATAATAGTACTGAAAGCCCCAGTTTTTTGCCTTGTTTTTGCTTTTGTGTGTTTTTTCATCATTATGCAAGACATATTAATATAAAAAAGTCCAGCTGTGCTTCTTGTTAGCTTGTCAAAACAGTCATGTCTCTTGAAACTGACTGACTGAAACTAACCAGCCACTGTTCTCAAGTTATCTGCAGTTGTGTAAAAAAAACATGCAGTTTAAAAGAAAACACTTTTTGACAACAAAGAATACATGGATGGAATGATACAGATAACTGGTCAGCCACTGATCTACATAATCAGACAGCTGTTGATGCACATAACTCATCATTTACCTACAGAACCAGTCTGTCACTAATCCACATAAGCAGTCAGTTGCCCTATCATAATCAAAATGTACATTGCATATGAAGATAGATGATTGCTATTGATTGATATTGTTCACTGTTTAGTAATTTTCCAGGGCTAGGTAGTGCAAGATTACCTGGACTTAGTTTAAGATATTTGGAGACTTATGGGATGCTGAAATCTTGCCAGTTGTTCCCAATGATCATACTATGACTTCTGATGTGGCAAACCAATGCCACTATCTGTTCTTAAAATTCCGTGCATGCACTGTGTGGCTGCTGGTCCCACTGACAAAAGGATGTCAAATTGGGGCAAAGTATTTGGGCCTTTTCTTACATGAAGTAACCCTTTTGGCCAATTTGAGCAAAAATGCCATTACATGCCAAGAGAACTCATTTTCTTGTGCATTTTTGAACATTGTAGTCCATAGTAATGAAACTCATCATCAACCAATCATTCCACCGTACTTTGACCTTCGGACAAAAGAACAGCCGCCCAGCCGCGTCAGTGCGCCGAGATAACCTCCCCGTATCAGCCGTCACGCGTCGACCTTGCCGCGTGCGCGAGCGGCCCGTCCGTCGCCCTCTGCCGGCGGACGGTCTCCAGTGCGCACCGTGCCGTGTCCCGGGCCACCGCGGAGCCGTCTCTCACCGGAGCCGCGCGTGACCCGCTGCCTGCGCCGACAGGCACAACATGCTGCGATCGGTTTGCTGGGCGGCGCTGGGCGGGGCCGCGCTCTCCCGGCGGGTCGGGCCGCTCCGCCGCTGCGCGGCGCTGGGCCGACCGGGCCTCGGTCGGCCGGACGGCGCGCAACTCGTCGCGTCGGCTCGCTGCTTCGGATCGCTGCTGGGTGAGACGCCGTGGAAGAGCGCAGACTGCGCCTTTAAAGTCTACGTTGTAACCGAATTGCTAGTGTCTGTACGAAGAAAGCAGATGCTGTCTTATTCTTTGACGCTGCATCCATCCGAGCATTCCAGGAAGCTGTTGACATTGCGGAAACGTCACCCGGACAACCTGACAGACATACTGGCTTTGCAAGGCACGCACGTACAAGTCGAAGGATTCGACGCTGTAGGTTTTGTAAATCAGCGGCGTTTCTCCTCCACTGGACATCCCGGTTCCACATTTGTTCCCTGGTTTTACGCCACAGTTCGCCGCGGATATCGCCGACGCTCGTATCTCCCCGCCGCAGGCGCCAAGCCGATCCCGATCAACGACCTGGGCACCAGCTCCGGGTACTCGGGCGAGGAGGCGGCCACACGCTGCAAGCTGGCCGCGCTGTACCGGCTGATGGACGCGCGAGGCTGGGGCATGGGCATCTACAACCACATCACGGTAAGTGGCGCCACGTCGTCCGGCGCTACGGGGGGGGGGGGGGTAAGGAGAGACCCGGGAAGTCTTGGCCGTGGAATTAATGCCTCTGAAATGATTTGCGTGAAGCCGTTAAAGCTGGATGTGTCACAGCAGTCAGTCGTGTTTTCGCGGCCCAACGTAGGTCGGCCACTTTCCTGCGTGACTTGTTGATATGACCACTCGGAACATTGCCCCCGTGCAAGTGCATCGTGTACACAGTGCATGCAGTGTTTAACCGGTGAGACACCAGAGGACGTCGGAGGGTTGACTAGCGGGAACAGTGTGCAAACCTAACAAGTAAAACATCTCGGAAAGGTTCGATTCGGTTTTCGGAACGAACGCTCGGAAAAAGGTTCTGGAAGTATTCGAATACCTTGTCTCCTTCATTCCACGGAGCTGCAGTGAGAACCACCATTCACGGTCTTCTCCCGACCTCGTACATTCTCTTCTTCCTTGCTCCACCATGAACTCTTGACCGTACCGCCACCGTCTTCTCGTGGTAAATCAAAATCAAAAACAAAATCAAAATAAAAAATGGACAGTCAATGCGCGGCTGTCCCTTTTTGCTTCATAACTATGTCAGGACGGTCCCGTCGGTTGCACCGTGACGTGACGGTCCCACTGTGGCGTGATGGTCATACAGCGTGACAGTGCAACGGTGACGTCGCTGTCACGCGGTGACGTGGCATAGCTGCAGTGACGTGACGGTCTCGCCGCGGTGTGACGATGCCGCCGTTACGTTGCGGTCTTGCTGTGACGTGACGGCTTGGCTATTATGTGATGTCACGTTATACCACAGCGTGACGACCCGGCTGAGACATGACGGTCTTACAGTGGCGTCACGTGATGTTCCCACTGCCGTCTACAGGCGCGGATCAACCCGACGGACGAAGAGTTCCTGGTGAATCCATTCGGCCTGCTGTACGAAGAGGTGACCGCCTCGAACCTGGTCAAGGTGGACCTGGCCGGCACCGTGCTGGACCAGGGCTCCAGTCCGGCCGGCATCAACCTGGCCGGATACGTGCTCCACTCGGCCATCCACGAGAAACGGCCCGACCTGCTCTGCGCCATCCACGTCCACCTGCCAGAGGCCGTGGCGGTGCGTGGTCTGGGAGGGGCGCTGGGCACTTGCCAGCGATTTCGAGATTGGCTTCTCTCCCTGCGAGGCGCTTCTCGTGCAGTCGGATTCTCGTTATTTTGGAAAAAAAACGCGAAGTGTTTGGGATATGTTTGCTGGTTTTGGGTGAACCTTGGGAGATGTTCCCGTGTTGAGACACGCCGTCATTTTTGTTTGCGTGGGCAGAGCTGTGAATTAGGTCAGTTTTCCAGACTGCGTCATTATCATTAATGCTGCTTTGTGCACGGCCAGATGCTTGGCAATTTTGGCATGTCTAAAATCCTTTAAGACGGCGTTTGTATTGTCATTGGCAAGAAAGTGGTTTCAAGACACCATTGGATTATGTGGTAAATTCTGGTATAGAGAAAGATCGTTCTTCGATATTCCAGTCTGCTGGGTAAACCACCTCTTTCAGTTGTCTCCTAGTCACCCAATGTGGCTGCTATGGCCATATAGCCGTAACGCCAGAGGACAGCAGGATCATGTTGCGTGAATGTCCGGAGGCCCGATGTGTGGCCTTCTTGCCTAGGTGGCCACCATGGAATGCGGTCTGATGCCGATCACCCAGGAGGCGCTGATCATCCACGGGTTCGCCGGCGTCAGCTCTCATGACTACCAGGGCATCCTGACTCACGAGTCAGAAAAGAAGGACATCCAGGAAAACCTGGGAGAGAAGAACAAGGTGAGTGCGACGTGCTTTGTGTTGTTGGGAATCTCGTGCGGCCGTCCTGAAGAGCCGAAGGAAGCGATTTGTTTCTTTTTGGTGTGCTTCAATCAGTACAGAAACATAACCCGTACCATGATATCGTAGGCTACGGAATGTCCCCCTGCGCTCGTTCATACGCCTTTACTAACGGTTCCTCGTTGGAAGCTTGGCAAGTGCCACATTTCTACTGGCACGCATCCGTAATGTCAGCTGTATTGGTAGTCTGGCATTCTGATCATTGGTAGCGGCCGCTCCAGCTCGTTCAGGTTCAGTTTCCCACTGTCGAATGGTGACACTGCTAAGCCACGCGGCCGTGTTGCGGCGTTGAGTCCCCGGTCGCGTCCGTCAGGTGCTGATTCTGCGGAACCACGGCGTGGTGGTGTGCGGCTCGTCCGTCGAAGAGGCGTACCTGCTGCTGGACTTCTTCTTGCTGGCCTGCCAGTCGCAGGTGGCCATGATGGCCGCCGGAGAGGACCAGCTGGTCGCGGTGCCCAGCATCGCCTTTGAGAACATGCTGAAGGTGAGTGGATGTCCGTGTCCGCCTGAACAAGCTGCATCTCGTGGACGAAGCTGAAGTGTGCCCGTGGTTCGTCTGCGATGACCTTTAATTAACGTACATTCGTCAAGATATATGGTGTGTTTTCAGAACTCGAAGATTCGCGTAAGGGCTGTTAGACGGTCACGGAGTTGAACATTCAAGCTTTAGAGAATTTTTCTATTTTAAAATTTTTTATACCTGTTTTAGAGGAGTTACTCTCCTGCGTTATCTGCAGGTGCGGTAAAGCGTTGGTAAATCTGCAAGGACCAAAAAAGTAAATTGGTGTTCGTGGGTACGTTACTGAGACGATTGCGTTCGGTGCGAATCTTCGTACATCCCCGCAACGGGACGTTGGCGGTCACAACCGACCCGACCGCCGGCAGATGAAGGAGCAGGGCCAGGGCGTCGACACGAATCAGGTCCGCATCGGCCAGAAGATGCAGCTCGGCCAGCAGGACTTCGAGGCGTGCATGCGCAAGCTGGACCGGGCCGGCTACAACACCGGCTACCCGTACCAGTACCCGGAACTCGTGCCCGGCCACCAGTGAGCGGCCGCCGGCCGCGCCAGGACGGGCAGGTCACCTCCGGGCACCGGCGACTGACCGTGTCCGGCTGGGGACGACCAGTCCGGTCGGCTGGGGACGGCCGGCGGCGGCTGGCGGCTCTGGATTGGCCGGCCTGGGCGACTGTTGGGACGTCTGGACGGCCGTGCGGGCTGTGAGCGGCGCCGGACGGGAAGCCGCGTGCCGGTCCGGTGACGTGCTGGACATGCTGCTCAGCGGGGGTGTAATGCGACGGTGCTAGGGGGAGAGCAGGGCACCTAGTGACAGGCCCGTGCGCTTGTTTTAGAGATGCATTTATTCCACGATTGGGCCATCTCTTGGGTGTCAGCAGTTGATTCTAACACATTTTGCCAGTGTTGCCTTGCATGTGATGCCAGATTGTATAGTGTCATGGGAGGAAGTGAGGAATGGCGATTGGGGATATAGCGACAAAACAGGGTTTGTCTGATGAATATGTACTTAAATGACTGGTGTTGTGCAATGTCTGACTACATTGAGGTTGTGGCATGTATGGTTTTATTTATGGTGGCATTTGAGCCCTTGTTAGTTGCTGCTCGACTTTTTACAATGCTCACTACGCAGACGATTTCACAATATGTACAAAGCGTACATTTATGCGCAACCGGCATAACACTTTCGTTTTTGACGTCTTTGAAGGGAAAAACAAGATTGGTAGTTGTTTCCGACCCGATCATTACCTGCCTGTTCTTGTTATGGTGTGTTGGAAAACTGCATTGAGTCGGGCAGTTACAGCATGTTTCTTGGTTCAGAATTAAACCTTTGTGCCAATGTAAATAGACTGCATTGCCAGTAAACAAAGCTTTGCGCGACAAACACTCCAGAAATATTACGCCGCAGCACAGGTAGAGAAGCCTGTTTCGTGAGGTTACATCTGATACCACACTAGTCTCCCTCATCGCCATGTTCTCATCGCCATTCCCTCACGGTCTGACAATGGTGGATCGGGCGGGGGTCACGCCCCCCCACAACTGTCACTTAGGGGGAAGGTAAATAGCCATTTGCCCCCCCCCCAATATGGTAATGACCACGTAATCAGAGTTTGTCGCTGGTCATCCCGAACCCACGTCTAGCGTCTTTCGCACGTTTCCCCCGGTCGCCAACTCGCTGACCTATTCGTTACGGAACGATGCTGTTGGCCATCTCTGCGGATATCTGCTGATATTTGCTATTCTTGCCGTATTTAGTCCAGTAAAATAGAGTGAAACTGCAGAAAACTGTTTTTTCTTTCGATTGAGGGGCATAGCGTCTTTAATCCATTCTCTACAACCCCCATATCAAGCGGTTTTGATCACCACAGTACCACTGTTTAGTAACGATCATAAGTGGAATAGTTGATGAAAGTGGTGTTTTTTCGTCTGCCCCGCCTGAAATCTATGAAGACAAATATGGCGCACTTGTTTCGCTTGTCTTGAACTTCTGGCATGCAATCTAGCGCCTCACGACTGACTGACGCCCGACGGGACACAAGACTTGACCCAAGACTTTGGACACCTGGGCCCAGGAGGCTGTGCGCCCTAACCCCCAAACAAACAAACAATCTAGCGCCTCGAGACGACTGACTGACGCCCGACGAGACACAGGACTTCACCGAAGATTTTGGACACCTGAGCCCAGGAGGCTGTGTGTCCTAACTGACAAACAAACAAAGAACCTAGCGCCTGACTGACGCCTGACGAGACACAAGACTCTCGTGATGATGCTCCCTGCTTCGAGATCGTGCTAGTTGTGCAGGCGGTGCGTAACGCGCTGGCTTCAGGCGATTTCTTTGGGGAAGTTGTAATGTTTTAAAGGTAGAAACGCCTTGTTTCGGGCTATTGTTTCATTGCACGTCTTGGTGCCAATGCGGCCCGACAACTACGCGGATTTCTTTAGTTATGAGAAGTGTGAAGCCTGCACCTAGAATACCCAGAATCAAAACATTACCATGGTCATGGCATCTTGACAATCTTCAAGGACCTGAGTAGTTTGTTTTCACCAAAATGTGCAGAACTGATAAACTGAGGACTAGAGCTGATGATGTTACACCATTTGTTGACAGAACTACATGGCACATAGGAAAGCTGGGCATGCCTCTTGCCCAAAGCATGGAGTTAAGAATTATTCCCAACCTAACATTGGGGAAGCACATTCATATTCCCATTCTAATACTGGCTCTTATTTTACATAGCCCATAGCACAGTTTTCCATTTTCTCCACCCACAGCCTTGGAGAATGAAATTTCTTAGATCTTGTTGTACCAGCACAGCAAATATCATTGCATCAGAAGCTGTCTTCATAGCTTGAGCAATTCATTTCTCTTCAGCACAGGGAGAAATGAGAGCACTGCTGATGGCACCAGTTGTAACACCAACATCACCTAGTTGGAATCTTTGTTGCAGATGATGTTGTCACCTTCTCCACACTTTGTGCATCATTTGCACAACTACATAAGGAATCCACATGGCATGTCATACTGTATAGCTCTGGCACTGAGAAGGGCATGTTCTGTACAAGCCACTTCTCCAGAAAAGGTCAAGAGAAGGAAAAGATCTGAGAAGAAAGAAAAGCTTGCACCCGACAGTGATAGGCACAATGAGGGAGTATCAGTGGAAGGGAAGATCAAACATACAGAAAGCTCTGCAAAAAAGAAGACTAACAAACTCATGGACAAACATGTTGAGCATGAACCCAAAGCTGTGCAGGATATATTGCATGAATATAGCGAAACACTGTATCGAAGAAAGCAAGAACCTGAAGTGTTCTACATTATCAATAAAGAAATAGCAGGTAAGCCATCATGTGTAGTAACTAAATGTGAATTATGTATTTTTGAAACTTCTGGTAGTAAGCATTGGTATCACCTTGAAATTGTATAAGCAGTATCCAGACAATGGAAATGTACCATGCAGCTGTAACACATATAAAATGCAGCATGTGCAAAACTGTGATAACTAGATAAAAATAAAAGAATATACAGCTTAGCTAGTGTGGTAAGTTCCAGAATTAAATTTTATTCTAGTCAGTCTCCTGGGTTATTTATAGTTTTCTAATCTATCACTTCCTGCATTTTTTATGACGTAGCTTGATACGGCTACTGCCACTTGCCACCTGCAATGCGGCAAGAATGTGACGTGGTGTAACGTAACGCCCGTAACGCCCCTGGTGACCTCCGCGTGACGGTCTGCCGACAGACCAGGTGGTGCGGAACATCCCCGCGGACAGCCGCCGGCTGCCGCACCTGGAGCTGGGACCCGGCCCGGGCGTGCTGACGCGTGCCCTGCTCGCCGCCGGCGTCGGCGACATCAACTGCTTCGAGCCGTCGCTAGCCTTCCGCGCGCCAGTGCAGGTGCGCGACCCGACCGTGGGCCCGTGGGGGACGGCGACGGACGGTGGTGGGCCCGGCGGGCGGCAGCAGGGACGGGCCGTGGCGCCCTGTCGAGCTGTGCCGAGAGTGGGTGCAGTAGATCTGGCCGTGCTTAAAAGGTCACCGTGAGGTCGTGGTGGGTTACTGTGCGTGGTACTGTTCCACAGATTTATTGTGTTCGTCATGTCTTGCCTTAGGGAAGTGAAAACGTCTCGGTCTGAATAGATTATGTCGTGGTAGAGCACATTCACGCACAAATTTCGCCCCATGTTATTTATGGGACTCAACTCCGTCCCTCTGCCGCTGTTATAAGACCATTGCTGCATACCATGTAGCGTCCTGTTGTGTCCCCGGCTTGTGCCGGTAACCGCCAGCCGGTCGGTCCACCCCGCTCACTGTCTCCGCCGGCCCTCAGAAGCTGCAGGAGGAGAGCGGCGGCTCCGTCCGGCTGACGCCGCTCAATCTGCTGCACCTGCCCAAGATGCAGGGGGCGGCCGCCCACGGTGACGAGCGGCGACTCGCGCAGGCGCTGCGCGGCCTCAGCCGACGCGCCTGGCAGGACGGTCAGTGCCGGGATAGGGCGGCCAAATTCGTCCCGAGATGTCAGGATGTGGAAAACGTGCACACGGCTATGTGCTTTCATCCCGGGAGATCAAGGCTGCTGATTTGCATATGGACGTTTCTCTTCATCTCTGACACCGCACTGGACGACTTGGGGAATCCTGGTTGGCTGGCGTCAGTGTCGGCGGTCGCTGTGTCGGGGTTAGTGTTGCAGGTAACTTTGGCAGAGTTGGCGAATTGGTTACCGTGGCAGGATTAGCTACCAGAACAACACATTTGGATCTGAGTGGAAAACCACGTGTTTGCAGCCAGGTTTTGTGGTCACTGCACGAGGGCTAGTATTTGAGGCGAAAGTGCCGGGATCTGTACCTGAGGTAACATTTGGGGCATTGTTTGCGACCATCGCATCGGGGTCAATGCTGAGGTTATTCATCAAAAGCCAGGGCCACAGTCTGACTCCCATCTGCGTTTGACAGGACCCTGCCTGCGCATCGTGGGCGTGGCTCACCGGAGCACGTTCTTCCGGTTTCTGGTGCACACGGTGCTGTTCCGCGAGCACATGTTTCAGTTCGGCCGGCCCGAGCTGCTGGTGTACGTGCCTGACTCAGAGTACAGGGTAAGTCATGGTCTGTGACGTCGCGGCCGAGCGTCGCAGAGCCTGCCGCAGGTTCGATCCCTGGGGAGGACATGTGTTTGACTTATGGTTTTGGTTTTATCCTCAGTAATGGGGTTTTTTCTGTGAAACGTTTCGTCGCGTCTCAGAGGCCTGTGGCCGCCTTATGTCGTGAATTTTCCCGTGGGACTTTGTTGTTTCGGAATGATTCCCATTTTCGTTTTTTTTTTATCCGGTAACACCTTGCTTTATTTATCTGCCAATGTCGTGCGGGCTAAGTGTCGTTCAGAAACTGTTGGCGGCGCGTCCTGACCGTGACATTTTCCCAGTATGTTGGTCAGAGACTGTCGTAAGTGTATCCTGACCGTGATGTTTTCTCCGTGTGGTAGTCAGAGACTGTCGGCGGCGCGTCCTGACCGTGATATTTTCCCAGTATGTTGGTCAGAGACTGTCGTAAGTGTATCCTGACCGTGATATTTTCCCAGTATGTTGGTCAGACTGTCGTAAGTGTATCCTGACCGTGATGTTTTCTCCGTGTGGTAGTCAGAGACTGTCGGCGGCGCGTCCTGACCGTGATATTTTCCCAGTATGTTGGTCAGAGGCTGTCGTAAGTGTATCCTGACCGTGATGTTTTCCCAGTATGTTGGTCAGAGACTGTCGTAAGTGTATCCTGACCGTGATGTTTTCTCCGTGTGCCAGTCAGAGACTGTCGTAAGTGTATTCTGACCATGATGTTTTCCCCGTATGTCGGTCAGAGACTGTGTATCCTGACCGTGATGTTTTCTCCGTGTGCCAGTCAGAGACTGTCGTAAGCGTATTCTGACCATGATGTTTTCCCCGTATGTCGGTCAGGGGCCGTCGACGGGGTATCCTTACCGTGATGTTTCCTGTGTGCCTTTCAGAGACTGTCGGCAGTGCCGGGGATGAGTGGCCATGTGTACCGGCCGTACAGCATCCTCAGCCAGATACTGTTCGAGATTGAGGAGCTCCACCGGCTGCCGGCCAAACAGTTCTACCCCTGGATGGTCTCGCGCAAGAAGGTCGGCTCGCGCAAGAGGACGGCTGCTCGTTCCGATGTTCATTGTTAGGGTTTTTGATATCTTGCGTTGCACTGTGCAACAGGAATGTGTGTATGGGGTTCCGTGTTGCTTTGTGCTCCACTCGATTTGAATTTGATTCGGTTTTATCGCTTCGATAGTCATTCGATGTGTTCTGTTTGTTTTGAGATCATGTTGTGTCCTAATATTGTGCTTCCTGGCATTTTGGATAAATCATGCTAAATGTTTGCTGTACTCGAAAGCGCTCTCTCGGATGGCTGTGTTAACGCCTTAGCCGGCGTTTTGTGAGACACACCCGCGAGATTTTCACACAGTTCCACAGATCAGTCCCGTGACCGTGAATGGGCCCTGAGCGCTGCTGCCGTCCCTGACGTTGACTGAACGTCCCTGTCCGTGCCGCAGGTGTCGTTCATAGACTCCGAGATGGTGCTGATCCGGTACACGCCGCGGGCCGACCCCGGCCTGCCGGAGGCGGAGCTGCCCAAGCTCGACTTTTTCGTGCGCCACTGCGCTGTCTCCAAGACCAGGCGCATCGTACCGCAGCTCGAGTGAGTGGACTGCGAAGCGCGGTTCGGAGCTGTGACCGTCACAGCGCACGGAGCTGGTTCCTCCATAGACGTTGAGTGCATTCCGTCAGACTGTGAAAGCGGAATCCCAGCGTGACCCATACTTGGTTTGGTGTATGTGGCCATCGCACATATTTGTAACACGGAGTTTGTTTCCTGAGCCACGGGATGGGTTTCCAGCCATGATATCTGTTCTGGAGTTCCCGGCTGTAAGACCCCATGTTTCCGTCGTGACAGGGAGTGGGTGCCCGGCCGTAAGACCCCGTGTTTCTGTCGTGACGGAGTGGGTGCCTAGCTGTAAAACCCTCTGTTTCCGTCGTGACAGGGAGTGGGTGCCGGGCTGTGGCCCGCGTCTGATAGCCATGGGCCACGGCGTGTTCGAGCCTTTTCGAGAGCTGACCCCGCCGGAGCTGCTGCGGCTCTTCAAGGAGTTCGCCTCGTGGCCAGAGTACGCGGCCTGCTCCTTCCACACGGCCGTCCAGCAGGTCAGGACGCGGCGCGCGGTAGGCGCGGCGGGGCAGGTCGAGGCTGGTGGGACAGAGCGGGCGATATAGTGGTCGCGAGGTTAATGCTAGTTGCTCGGCAGATGTGCGCGGTTTCCGCGAACTTAAGTCTTATCTGTTGGCATTGTTTGCGAGTGAACAGACTAGTTGGTTTGGAGGAAATCATCCTCTTTTCAATAGGACGGGAGTTTTGGGGTGCGTATTCGCTTCTCTGTCCTGTGAAATGACAAGAATGCGGTTGATGGGCGGGAGCTGGGTCACCGAACCCCATCCGAAATCCTGGTCCATGTCGTGGAGTACGATCACAGCAGACTGCCCGTTTTGACCATGGCTCTGTCGGCAGAACACGCTGGGCGGCGAACCGGAAGAGCAGGAGGAACAGGAGGAGCCGGCCGAGGAGGATGCCGCTGCAGAGGACTTCGAGTCAGATCGGTGACGGCCGAACAAGTCAGGACAGACATCCCATGACGTCACGACACGTCACGGGCGCTCAGTCAGGTCGCGGCTTGCGCATCTCAAGCGCTTGATGCGGAGCGAAGGTTGCAGCTTTGCATTCAGATGGCTGCATGATAACTTGCTATGCCGAAGTGAGAATCAGCAGTGATGTCCGCATATGTGTATTGGTATGACATGGTATCGATAGATGACGGATACAAAAGAGCCCTTCCAGGTCGTATTTCATTTTGTATCCATACCTAGAATTACACATGACGCAAACTGTGAAGATCATTGCAGTACCGCGACACACTACTCAGAATGCTGGCTTTCTGGAAGCATCTGCGGGCTTTCCAGACATTGGCAGAAACGCTCCGGCACCGAACTGAACATTCCTCCGCGGATAGCGAATCTTTTCCTTTGTGGTTCCGTACGCACGTCCTCTTTACGACATTCTACGACAATGAGACACGACAATGGCTTCGCAGAGCGCACATTCAATCCAGTCTCCGATGAGTCCCCAAACGCCCACGACGCGTGGCAACGCAAGGAGTTGACGGAACCGTCGCGCGCAAGCCGCGGAACAGAGCCGCCGGCGCCGCTACAGCAGCCCTTGCCGCTTCAAGTCCTCGAACGTCTTGCGGTTGACGACGTTGCCCTGCGAGTCCTCGTACTCCTCCTCGGCGTCGGCCTGCCACCGGCCGGACGTCTTCTGCACCTTGAGCCGCTCCCAGAGCGCCAGCGCGTCCTCGATCTGCGTCACGTTGGCGAAGTGCGCCGTGTTCGGTATGCCCAAGCAGCGCATGCCGTTGGCGTGCCGCCACTCGGCGAAGTGCCGCTGGAACGCCTTCGGGCCCTTGTACACGAAGTTGCCGCAGATCTCGCACGTGTAGCTGATGTTGAGGCCGTGCAGCTTGTACAGCCAGTACGGGATCGGCTTGCCGTCCCAGCCGAGCGGCAGGTTCTTGGGGTTGTACGGCACGTCGTCGTCGTCCTCGTCGCTGTCCGGCTCGCTGGCCTCGGCGTCAGACTCCTCGCGCTCGCCGTCGGTGCGCGCCTGGCGGCGCTCCACGTTCTCCTTGGTGGCGGCCCGCTGCTCCGAGAGCGCCTCCACGAACCAGTACACCTGCCCGCGGAGGGACGGTCAGTGGGGCCCGGTCAGAGGCCGTGGCCGGCGGCAGCGGAACGCTGGCCAAAAAACTACGGCCGCTATACACACCGAGATGTGGGATCTGGGGCTGACCAACACGCGCCCACCGAAATCACTGGTCAGGCCCACATAATCTTTGGACCCGTATTTGCAGTGCCTTGCGCCTAACAGTTTTTCAGTTCACCTTTACGAAGAACACAAGCAATGCTTCGACAGTGCCAAACATCAATATTCAATGTCGGTGACAGAATGCCGATAAAAAAGAATTCACATATTAACATTTAAAACGAGGAAACCATTGGGAAGTAGAAACGACGTCTCGTTTCTCAGACCTACCGACAAATGATACAAAAAAGTGAGCTTACTTACTGAGGTACTTTGGTATCGTTTGGAACACGACTGACCTGAGCCTCCAGGAACGCCAGATCTCGTGACTTCTCGGCCTCCTTGTTCTTCCCGGCGCGGATGTTCTGCTTCTTGGCGAAAAGCGACGGGTCCACATCCTGGAGGCGCTTGCCTGTGCAAAATGGGAGGGAGTTCAGAGCCTTGCAGCATTCGCGATGTTTCGAAGTTGGTTGCAGCACTCCAATATACTCGATTTATTGCCATTTCACGTATGTACAAAAGAATGCCAAGTTTAAATTGGCAGGATGCTGATGAGATGCTAAAAACGCAAGATACTGTCAAGTTTCGGCTTTATTGCCTTCTTCAGGACACAATACGTGATCTGCCGAGCACAATGTACATATATTGTGTGTTGAAAACGGCAGTCAAGTAAAAGCGTTGACAATATCTCGTGTTTTTAGCATTTCATCAACATACGAATGTACGTGCAATCCTAAATAAGAATTCGACGACGAATGAAAAGCATCAGCATCCAAGCACAAACCGTAGCCTGGGAAGCCTTTCACGAAAAAACAACCTAATGCTCTGTCAAGATTAGTCCATGCTGGGTTTAGATCCGCGCGTGGGCTCTGCAAGTGTCCAATTTTCAGTCAACAACCGCTGAGACCACTTCTTCAAGTCTACTTCTTTGTGGCCCACTGCTTTCTGTCCAATGCCCTAACGTCTGAACAGTCCACAACATCCTTTCTGAGGACTACAGCGTTCACGTGCCCCAGTCGGAGAGTCACCTTTGGTGGAGAAGAGCCGCTGGGCGCGCTCCTCCAGCGTGCCGCCGCACTTGAGACCGAGCGCCATTAGCGCCGACTTGAGCCTGTCGAGACCGAGCGAGGCGAGCTCCTCCCAGGAGGAGAAGGCCGACAGGTCCAGGTGGGCACCGCCGTGCGTCAGCGCGCCGCCCGTCTCCTTCGGCCAGCCCGGAAACGTGCCTGGCCGGCGGCGGGAGGCTCAGATGTCAAACACAGCAGAACAGACTCAGACGGCAGGTGAGGTCAAACACGCGGAACAGACTCAGACAGCAGGTGAGGTCAAACAGCAGAACAGACTCAGACGGCAAGTGAGGTCAAACACGGCAGAACAGACTCAGACGGCAGGTGAGGTCAAACATGGCAGAACAGACTCGGATGGCAGGTGAGGTCAAACACGACAGAACAGACTCAGACAGCAGGTGAGGTCAAACACGACAGAACAGACTCAGATACAAAGGTCAAACACGGCAGCGGAGACCCACATAAAGGACAGCTGTCAAACACGACAGATGAGACTCAAGTACAGAAGCCAAATGAGGCAGAAGAGACTGAGAGTACAGAGAGAAGTCGAGTGCGGCAGAACACGCTCACAAGACAGGGAGTTAGAGTACGGCAGAGGACGGGCCTGGACCGACGCAGGTCAAGCACGGCCGAACAGAATGACACAAACAATACTTATCAAAAACAGCAGTGCAGTCTCAGACGATCACCACAGCAGAGCGGAGTTGACAAAACAAGCAACGATGAAAATCGTCTCCAGACTGTCGCAGAGTTAACCGGGCCAGTCGTTTGAAACGTTACGCATACCAAAATGGTCCGCCCAAAAAGTATGGTTCACGCAGTGGGATGAAATCAGGAGCCAAAACACGCCCCGGGTAATGGAATTTTGGAAGCAAAGGGACATCAGAGAACAATAACACAACCATACGAAGAATGCGGCTCGTTAGTGGAACCAAGAGCCCCACAGTGAAAGGAAATGAGGAGCCAAAACAAACCTAGGATAATGGAACTCTAGAAACAAATGGACATCAAAGAACAACACAACCATACGAAGAATGCGGCTCGTTACTGGAACCCGGAGCCCCACAGACAAAGAGGATATTCTGCACCATCACTTGAATCACATACGGTATTAGTAATCACATACTTCCGAACATCAATGATGTCCGGACTTCGCAACAGGCCTCACTCCCGCAAGGACACACACCTGCCTCCCACTTCTTGTTGAACTCCTCAGACACGGTCTTCATGCTTTCCTCGATGTCCGTCAGCGGTTTGACTCGCAGCAGGTAGTCGTGCAAGTAGTCCAGCAAGGTCTCCAGATAGGCGCGGTACTCGGAGTTCTTCCGCTCACGCGGCACCTCAAACAGCTGATCAAACACCGTCAGGTAGGTGACGTAGTCCACCTTCTCCACGCCCTTGAGGTTGACGTAGCGGGCGTAGCACTCGTGCAGGTCCAGGTACTTGCCGTAGCCCTCCTCGTCGGTGAAGTCGACCATCACCGTCTCCTCGTTGCTCTGCTCGCGCACCTTGTCCAGCTCGTCGAACTCCAGCGACATGGGCACGGTGATCTCGTTCGGGTGCCGCTTGTGGAAGTCCTTGATGGTCTTCAGCCGGTTGTAGAACTCGGCGAACTCGTTCGGGCCGGACAGAGCGGCCACCTCCTCCTTGCGCACGCCGTCCTTATCCTCGTACAGGTCCTTCAGCGCCTGGCTGCACTCCAGGTGCCGGTCCAGCATCAGCCGCAGCCTGTGGTCCGAGTTGATGCGGTCGCGATTCGACGACTTCTTGTGCAGCATCTCTTTCTTCATGGCCTCGATCAGGCGCTCGCGCTCCTCGTGTTTGCTGCGCTGCTGCTCCAGGATCGTCTCCATGGTGCGACCCGGCTGGCGGCGGCACGTTCGGGCCCAGATGATGGCCTTTCACAGGCAAGTAAAATCCCCTGAAAAAAAACGGAAGGGTACTCCTCAAAACTGTGCCTTTGCAAGGATGAGAACAGGGACTGGGGATGTCCGCAGACACAAAGTCCCTGCCAACAACGTGCGGAACAGATGCTTTACGCAAAAAATAAATGTTCATCTTAATGTTTTGTTACCAAGACATTAAATCACATCTTAACACCAAGACACATGTTTGACTTGTCTACATCTGGCAAACCCTCCAGTCTGAATACTTATGTTAGACTGGCCACTGTGGTTAACAGTCTCCACAGTGCCACATTCATCAAATTACTATGACAGCTGATATACAGCATTGGCATCACAGTGCACCAGCAGGGTGCAAAGTGTTGTGTTGTAGACTGATCTGGTCCACCATTTTTGGAGGCCCAAACTGACTTACATGGGGGGAGGGGTGAAACAGTGAGCTGTGAGATAGGGAGTAGGGGTAAAAATATGAAGCATTTTCAGAAGTACTGAAAAGATACAGGTACAACAGACAACTTGCCACTGTGTTTTGGAAATCTTGCATGAACTAATTCACAACTGATTGTACCCACTAGAAATTCAATTCTGAGTTTGGTTCATCAAAGTTTTCAACTGTGCTGACTGGTTCTAATTCATGACAAAAGTGCTACATTACCACACTGATTCAGAATAAACAAAAGTGTTCTTGCTAGGCAAAATGAAAGCCTGGCAAACATAAGAGGCTTTCTTCAGCAAAAAAAAGATCATGGCATTCAGAAAGTGAGAAGTGTGTGAAAGGAGCATGTGTGCATGTAGCCAAACAGGTACAAGCAAGCAAGCATTACACAAGCAAGGAAAGTAAGCTAAATATGCATCTCTAACAAACATGCATAGCACCAAGCATATACCAGCATGCAAGCAATACAAACATACAAATGAACTGTACCACACTAGGATTCCTACTGCTGTTGCTTAATTCAACCTTGACCTTTAGTTCAATTGCAGTGATCTAAATGCCTGTTTGCTCGCCAGGTTTCCAAAAACATCCTCCCACTCTTGATGTCACCCTGGTCACCAGCTAACAGTGATAACACACCAAAATTTTGTGATTATTTGGCCCTTTCAGTGGCTTCAGCAGCCATTACCATATAGCATGATCCTCTGTACTCTGTAAAAATGATCAAGGTATACTAGTACCATAATAAAAACCCACAACTGACCACAACCATGTGTGCTTGACCCATCTGACTACAGCTTCAGGAGCTCACTCCATTACTGCCAATGGTTCTTCTGCCTTCCAGTATCACATAATCTTCACGTTACTCTCCTGGCTTAGGTCAGGCCTTTATTCCAAAGAGTTAAGCTCACACACAGTTCTGTCCCTAATTTTGTACCATTAAGCCATTGTGGATTTGGAACTGGTGATTATTATTACTTTTATATTTCCCATTTTTTTGGGGGCTGCAGAAATGCCAGCAAAATACAAAATTTGTTCCCAAAAGATGCTACCTTCCCCCTGTACCATATTCCAAGAAGTCTGAGCTGCATTCATAAACTTACTAACATCACTTACCAGGTTACCATGTTCTTCCTTACTGCAGTTTGTAGCAAGGCTGCATTTCCACTTATATCTATTAAAGAATCAAACTTGCTTTCTGATGGTGTTTTGATGCACTAAGGTAAGTTGTAAGTGACCAAGTTAGTTTCAGAATGCAGCCCTGTAAACCTATGCATCCAACATCTCAGAATGTATGCAAAGAAATGGATGCTGCCTGCCTTTAGAATATTATATTCCTATCCTGCTGGGCAATACTTTACTTTTTCACCTTTTTTCCTATTTTGCTTGGCCATACTTGACTTTTTTATCTTTTCACAGACAACTTTTGTAACACATATGATAAAGAAGAGCTCTTAAACTTCCCTACAAAAGCAAGAAATAGTGACATTATTGGTATGGTTTCTGAAGGAAATGGAGTGCAATCTTGTTTACACTGCCTTCACTCCAAGGATGCCCTATGTACTAAGTAACACTTGTCATCGGCAAATGACACTAGAGGCCACAGTCCAAAAAACGGAATAGATGTTCATGGGGCATAATGCTGTGCTGAAGCGCCAGAGGCGTGGTATGGGACACTCAAGGCCACAGGCAAATAAAGGGTGCAATGGGACGGTAATCCTTTAGAAGCGCGCGCCATAAACAAAGCACACTGGATGACACATATACAGCGCATGTGGCAAAAGGAGACATCAGCTGTTGCAAGAAACAACAACATTATGCACTGGAGCTCCAGGTTGTGGATCACCTACTATTCGCTAACCTAACCTAACCTAACCTAACCTAACCTTACCTTACCTAACCTAACCTAACCTAACCTACTGTGTAAAACAAGAGCGAATAGTAGGTGATCTACGACCTGGAGCTCCAGTGCATAATGTTGTTCTTTCTTGCAACAGCTGACGTCTCCTTTTGCCACTCGCGCCATATATGTGTCATCCAGTGTGCTTGGTTTATGGCGTGTGCTTCTAAGGGATTGCCCAATGGGACTTGGCTCTATCCAACAGAGGTTAGGCTGTGCAACCTGATAGGTTGGGCTGGGTTGGGCTGGGTTAGGTTCTCTTAGGTTAGGTTAAATTAGGTTAGGCTAGGTTAGTCTAGGCCAGGCTAGGCTAGGCTAAACTAGGCTAAGCTAGGATAGGCTAAGCCAGGCTAGGCTAGTCTAGACTAAGCTAGGTGAGGGTTAGGGGCAATTAGACGCATAAACCAACACACTGGATGACACATAAGCGGAAAAGGAACGAGCTGTCAAAAACAACAACATTATCACGGAACCTTTTTTTTTTTTTTTTACACAGTAGTTAGGTTAGGTCAGGTTAGGTTAGGAAGGTTAGGTTAGGTTAGGTTAGGTTAGCGAAGGTGATCCACGACCTGGAGCTCCAGTGCATAATGTTGTTGTTCTTGCAACAGCTGACGTCTCCTTTTGCCACGCGCGCCGTATATGTGTCATCCAGTGTGCTTGGTTTATGGCGCGCGCTTCTAAAGGATTACCGGGTTAGGTTAGGTTAAGTTAGTTATCTTGTTTATTATTCATAAAATTAGGTTATACTGATGATGCCATTAGGCCCAAAATACCTTCACCTTGGGAATTGCCCTTTTTGACTCTATAGAACTGCTGCAGAAGTCACAGAGAAGTGGCACAGCAGTCAATGATGAACAGAGTGGCAATATTACTAAGTATTTTTTCACTTTCTTCATCTTGGAATGACATTATGCAGCAAACAAATCACAAGTATTTGCCTTACAACCATTTGGTGCATGATTTTTATGCCATTTATGCTGTTTTTTACCACCTACTAAAAATGTCAGATATGACCTTTTTATGTATTTCCCATAAATAATTATGGCCAGGACAATTTAAATGACAGAAGATGTGCAAATGATTACTTTGTACAACTTTTAACATCACCGTAGCATGATTTTACATGTTTTTGTGGGCCGCCAAATAAGTACAATTTAACAGTTTTTCAAACAGTAAGGATGTTATGAACTTAAATTATTGTTTTCCTTCGTTAAATGGTCGAAAACAATGTAACGTTATGCATGACCTCTTTCGCCAAAAAACGGCTTGAAAACGTAACTTTTTGTTCACATGTACCGCAGGGCCGCATGCTGCGATAAACGAACATCCACACGCTATAGTTATTAACCCGGAAGATACACCGTTTGGTTCTTTGTGTGCTGGACGTACCGCAACCTGCACTCGCACGTTCCGTCTTAGCAATTCCACTCCGGACTCAATTCCCGTTCCACCTCACGCACACCCACTTCTCGCGTGTCTCAGTTCCGCTGAGAAGTTTTCACCGGGCTCCTATAAATCTTCACCAGTTTCGTCTAAAATGGAAATACGATTGTGTCACATTGACTCAACATTCCCTTCTAGGTTGAGGTCACTAAATATTGATTTATTACATTAGTAGCGTTATTTGGAAGACGAAATGAACATTGCATTGCAATTTAATAGTACATGTCCAACGTAGCGGCAATAAAATGTACCAAGAAACACAAAAGTAAGGTGTCGATTTAACCCGAGAAGTGGAAAGGGGTTTGCCCTAACTTGCACTGGAAGGGGGTCCAAAAGGACCCCCTTGCAATCTCGGAAACGGAAAAACTCTGGATACATGACATTTTGTGAACAAGGTAAGACCATAACGATTTACACTGTGTGCAATTTTTATGGCCTTAGGTCAATATCTTTAAAGTCCAATGGGGTCGAAGAAGTCAACTTTGGACAATTTCTCGGCCCGTACAGGCCATTCAGTACAACTTTTGGAACGGAACGGGAAAAGAGTGTTTGTTTGGGCGTTAAAACGTGGAATACGTCAATTTCCATTCATTTGAGATCTTGGCTGAGGATTTCGGGCCGAGATCATGGCAAGTCAATTGACCTATGGCGTCATTTTTTATCTTTTGCAGATCAGGTTTCGAGCAACATGGGACAGCTTGCGTGTAAATGAGGGCGCTACGCGCAACTTTTAGCGTATTTTCAGTGAAGGTAGCCAGCATCGGTGCATTTGATCACTCCCAGCGTTTATATGTATGTACGTATGCGTATGTATATATGTATATGCATGTGAGTATCAATGTGCCAAATGTGTTTTTAGAAGGGTTTTTGAATGCATATTTCATACAATCGACATATTGTAAAACAAATCTGGACCAGGTCACATAATAGTTATCCTTCACCTTTGATGACCTTGACCTTTACTGGCCATGGTATATATAAGCGTATCCATGTGCACACACGTGTTTTTATTAAGGCCTTTGAATGCATATTTCATACAAATCGGCGTGTCGCAAAGCAAATTTGGATCAGGTCACACGATATTTGATCTTGATCTCCTCTGACCCTAGTATATGCAAGCGTATCAGTGTGCGCACACGTGCTTTTATTAAGGTCTCTAAATGCATACCTCATACAGACCAACATGTTGCAAACCAAATCTGGCCAGGCAACAGTCTGGTTGACCTTGACCTTTGACGACCTTGACCCTTACTGACCCTGACTTTGGTCTTTGTACATCGAACACTTATGCCCGAATGACGTCGCGTGATTGTGTTTAAGTGGTAGTCTTAGGTGGAATGCTAGTCATTCCACAAAGTTCCCATTTGCCATCGACAACCGTTATTTTTTATATGATTGTTTCACTTCAAATGCTTCAAACTTCAAAAATTTCCGGCTGATTTTCGACCTTTCGGCATCAATCGACGAGTTATTCAATTGCCATAAATGTCACATGGTAGCAGCAGCCAGCTCCGATCCTTTCTTGAGATTTTCAAGAAAAACAGGTTGCGGCGGGCACAAAAAGACCCCCTTCCAGTGCGCGTGTTAAGATGCCTCCTGTATAAATCCAGCGCATGCAGGCAATGTTCTTAGTCTGAGGACGCTGTACCAGGTGTCACCAAACTGGCAAAGGTCTGTCCCCAGGCAGGCACGTAGCCAGGATTTTCCTCAGGATGGACGGCAAATTTCAAATTTTGTCATATGCCACTAGCATATGACGAAATTTATAGGAAAAACCAGCAATGCTGCGTAATGTATAATGCTTGCTTTTGCAACCTATTAGTATCATTCTTTATTCTGTATTTCTGCATTTCTGTATTCCGTATTTCTGTATTTCTGTATTTTGTATTCTATATTCTGTATTTCTGCAAAATCGCTATAATATCTAGTGTGCCCCGCATGGCTCAGGTGGGCCATGATGCCATGCCCCCTCCTTTGACCACGTTCCTGTCCCCAGGGGTGTCGATTTGTATTCTTTTACGAGGGCCCTGGCCCTCCAGTGTTGATTTGGGTCCCCATGTTAGTTTGAGTCTCGCTCCCAATATTTTTTGCCGGTTTTAAGGGAAATGGACAATAATAACGAAAACAACAGCCGCGGTAAATAACACATAAGCGTGAAGTATAGAACAAAGCATGAAGTTATGTCTGTCCATCTATGTTTTTTGTTCCCCCTCTCCCCCTCTCCCTCCCTTCCTCCCTTTCTCTCTCTCTCTCTCTCTCTCTCTCTCTCTCTCTCTCTCTCCATATACCTCTATTCATGGGTATACATGCAAGTCTGTGTTTGATAAAGAGTAATAAAAAAAGCTTATGAATTTCCACTGCTCGAAATAAAGTCGGCTAAATCCGTTGAGAAACCCACATTTGGGAGGAGGTTAGGCTGTCGGACCCTCGGATACCCTCCATCATTTACAGAAATCGACGCTCCTGCCTGTCCCCGTGAACGTTGTGAGTCAATCGTCCAGGCAAACGTTTTCAGGCAATCGGCCTCTTTTTTATTTAATTAGTGTTTGCTGAGGTGATGCTGAGGATTAGACACCAAGTGAAGAAGCGCCTATTAGCGTAAACGCACGCAAACTCACGACAGCGCAATTTCGGACGAATCATTTCTCGATAGATGTTTAACGTTCGCCCCTGCACGACACGGCTGTGCTGCAGTATGACTGCTGACCAGTTAACGATCAACGTGTTGACCCAATTTCGAGCAACGGAGCTACTCGAGCCCGTCTCGTCACGACGGCAAGTCCAGCGCTCTGCCAACCGAACTTCCGAGCACTGCAAGGTAGCATGGCATGAGTTCCACCTTCGTCTCTATTCCGTCGTGGAACCAGGTTTCATTAACTCTCGCTACATTCGCCATTGTCAAGACGCGCGCAACCCGCGATTCCCTCGTGCTTTATTTAGTTGATGCAATTCATATTTGTTGTGAGAGATAGCGATCGACTGGCCCAGCGTCAAAAGCTCCTAACCAGCACCTAATCCTTCCTCGATGACCATTGCTCGCACGCAGTCCTGCCAGATATGACCTCTCTATGTGCAGGACCTTCCCCCATAGGGGTCAGTCGCTTGCTGGTGTCGACAATGCAGGAATGTGTGGTCGTTGCTGGGGCCGATGGCTGAGGCTGGAGGCGTCCCACGGGGCATGTTGCCGACGGTAATGTAGAAATATTTTGCCCAGTGGTGGTCATCGTAGGAAAGGTTATAGCTCCCAGAGGTCTCACTGATTCCCTCCTGTCCGTAATGTTAGTAATCTACATTCCTGGTCACGATTGCACCGTAATAAAAGTACCCGAAATCGGTGTCCACCACGTATGCTTTATTATCCTGGATCTTTTATGACAGGTAACAAAACTGAATGCACGAGAAACTCAAAGGTGCAAAAACCCTAAACCAATAGGTACCGCATTGCTGAAAAGCATGCGGGCGCATAAGCACGCATTAGATAACAATCAGTCCGTTGCCTCGGGAGTCGTGGAAAAGTTCTCAATGGGCGCTTAATCTTCTCTTTAACTAGCGCTTACCATCCATTTCATTCGTAAACACCCTTAAAACGTCCTTTCACGGAATGACAAGGTGACACGGCCGACACAGGTACGCCGGATGACATTCAGTGGCCTTTGACCGGCGGTGACGCAACCACTGCGAGCTGATCCAGACGCCACTGCCCGGCTTCGCCCGCCGCCTCCGGCGAATGTTGCGCTATCCGGAGTCGAACTGGCGTGAGTGGCGTTGGTGCTGCGGATGAATGCATGCCATTTTGTCTCATTTTAACCACGGAACTGTCTGACTATTCGACGATAGATCATAACAGCCGCCGTATGGTGGAGATCCTTGTAAAGGTTTCGGTCCTGGTCTTGGTCTTAGTCGGCTTGCGGACGGGGCGCGGTGCGCTGGCAGACCAGCTCAGTCCTTGCAGAGCTGCACGGCACGATGTGGCCGCTGTAGCCGCTGCTGACCGTTCCGGTGCCGCGCGGAGAGCGTGCAGCTGCGAAGCCGCAGAGTGGCCTCACTGCTGTTCCCGCGATCTTCAGGGACCGACCCTCAGACCTCTGCTCTTCAGAATCATCTCCAACGAATTTTTGTTAAATATTTTTGGCGAACCGGGCTTTTCTCGTCAGTTGCATGCACACAGTCACACAGTCAGTTATACGCACAGATGCAGACACACTATATACACAGCAGAGGTTTCATTTTTCGACACTCTTGTGGGGCAGTCTTGACCACGCGCTTGCTGTCAGGCTCCCCAGGTGGCAATTGAGGACACGCAAGGGCTATCCCGATTCCTCGGGCCTGGTGAATCAGAAGACTGCTCCGGTGTAACGCAGCAAAGCCGTGCCCTGGGAAAGTGCCACCGGACCAAAAGATCTATTTTAACCCGGGCAGTGAAAGGGGGTTTCGCACTAACGCGCACTGGAAAGGGGGGTACAAAAGTGCCTCCCTCCGATCTTGGAAACGGAAAGAGACCCGAAATTTTGTGGACAGAGTGGGGCTATAACGATTTACAACGTGTGCGATTTTTATGATTTTGTTATATTATATTATTTTATCTATGGTTAATATCTTCAAGGTCAAATGGGGCATCCGCCCGCGCGACGACCCCGCCCGCCAGGTTCACACACGCGTCCCAACGTCTCCACGCTTATTTCCGACCCCCGAACGCCGCCGCACATGCCTGAAACCCGACTGCGCCGGGGTCGGCTCTCAGCCCCGACGTTAAAATAACACTGTGATGGCTAAAACTAAATGATGGTGGGGACGGCCTTGCCTGAATCCAGGGTCGGCACACGTGGCGACGACAGGGCGGCCCCGCTCACCAACAAAGACCACAGTTAATATCTTCAAGGTCAAATGGGGTCGAAAAGGTCAATTTTGGACACTTTATCGGACCGTACAGGCCATTCCGTACGACTTTTCGAACGAAACAGGAAAAAGGGTGTTTGTTTGGGCGTTAAAACGCGGAATACGACAACTTCCACTCATCTGACGTCTTCACGGAGGACTTCGGGCCGAGTTCATGCCAGGCCATTGACCTATTGCGTCATTTTTTCATCTTTTGCAGATCAGATATGGAGCAACAAGGGATAGCTTCAGTGTAAATGAGGGCCCTACACGCATCTTTTGGCGTATTTCCAGTGGAGGTAGCCAACATTGGTACATTTGGTCACTTCCAGCGTTGATATTTTTGTATGTATGTATATGTAGATATCTATATTCATGTGAGTATCAATGTGCCAAACGTGTTTTTAGTAGTGTCTTTGAAATGCATATTTCATACATATCGACATACTGTAAAGCAAATCTGGACTTAGTCACAAAATAGTTGCCCTTGACCTCTGACGACTGACCTGAAATGAACGTGGGATATATAAGCATATCCATGTGCGCACACGTGGTTTTATTAGGGTCTTTGAGTGCATATTCCATACAAGTCGACATATCGCGAAACAAATCCGGGGCAGTTCACAAGATATTTGACCTTGACCTATGATGACCTTGACCTTCATTGGCACCGGTATAAGCAAGCGTATCAGTGTGCGCACACGTAATTTTATTAGGGTCTTTGAATGCATATTCCATACAAACCGACATGTTGCAAAGCAAATCTGGATCAGGTCACAAGCTGGTTGGCCTTGACCTTTGGTGACCTTGACCCTTACTGACCCTGACTTTAGTCTTGGTACACCCACCACTTATGCCCAAATGACGTCGCGTCATTGTGTTCGAACTGTAATCTTACGTAGAACGCTGGTCCTTTTACAAAATTGCCATTTGTCAGCGACAACCGTCGTTTTCGTCATATTTGTCTGGCTTCAAATGCCTGAAACTTCAAAAATTTGCGGCCGATTTTCGATTTTTCCGCGTCAATCGACGAGTTTTTCAATTACCATAAATGTCACAAAGTAGCAACAACCAGTTCCGATTCGTTCTTGAGATGTTCAAGAAAAACAGGTGTAAGAAGGGACACAAAAGGACCCCCTTCCAGTGCGCGTATTAAGGCGGGTCACGCCTATGAAACCAATGCTATGAATCAGGTGCTGGACGGTATAGCTTTTACCACGTGACAAGGCGAACACTTACCAGTTGCTTCCATCTGCTGGGAAGGAGCCGGTCGCGGAAAAACTGCCAATTGTCAGGCTTGATCCAAAGACCTACCACTTACCTGTCACGTGCATTTACCGTCCGTGACACCGGGATGGGTTTCTCCAATGTCCTATCGTCATCTGCCGCTGGCGTCGAAACTTTTTAGTATGCCAACGATGCCCAAATCTTGGTAAGCGGCAGGAAGTCGGCACCGACGACCTCCGGCGCCTCATCTCCTGCGTGGAAAAACACGTTCGAGTCGCTCGGCAGATGGTTCCGTGCAAATTCACTCAAAGTGACCGCAAACAAAAGACAGCTGATCACTTTCAGAAGCCGTCAAATTCTGAGTAGTGTTCTGAATTCTGCAGTCAGTTTCCTCGTTGAAACCATGCGAGGGGGTGAGGAACCTGGGAGCTGCCTTTGACCGGGGGAGGTCATGAGACCACACTGGCCGGTCTGTCACATGCGCGCCGCACCATCCCAGAGGTTGTCATCACCACCTTAGTAACCGCCCTGGATCTCTCGCACGTCCGATAATGCCTTTGGGCTTACGGAAATTACTCAGAAAAGAACTTCGACAGAATTCAATATGTCGATAACGTTGCAGCAAGAGTCATTTCCGGCCGTCGCAAATTTGACTACTGATCGGGTCTGCTGGAGACGCTACGGTGGCTCACCGCACATCTGTCCAACCACAGCCTGCTAACCCTACCGCACCGAGTCCCCGGTCGTCCCTCAGCCGGACCGGTGTCGCCAACAGGCGGCGGCGGGCGGTGAGCAGCAGCAGACGGCACTGATGCCGGCACCGCCTCGTCCGTAACGGCCGGGAGGAGCGCGGCGCAACGGCTCGGCGCGGTGACCGGGCCGTGCCCCCGGTGCGAAGAGCGGAGGGGGTGGGGGTGTTGCGGTCAGGGGCCGGAGGAGGGCGCCAGACCGTTGTCCCCTGTCGACCGCAGAGCCGTCTCAATTCGCTTGTCGCGGCGCGGCCTCCCGCGTGACGCGCTCCAGCGCTCGGAGGCCCGATGGATGGCATGGCCAGCAGTAGCGTCCTCCAGCGACTGGCTGGTGCGGGGGGGGGGAGAGGGGTTGGCCGGCTGGGCGGCGGTCGGGCTAAACTGGATGCGCAGCCGGAATATGTCGGACTTGGGGGCGTCGTTGGCGTCGTTGACGGCCGCCGCCCAGCCATAGCGGGCCACAATCAGGAAAAGCCGCACCGTTGACCCGAACCAGATCCGGTGCTCAGTTTGGGTCCGTCGCCTTCTCCAATGATCATCAGGCCCGCGCCTTCTGTCACTCTCTCTCTCATTCCTCTCACCGCTCCTCCTCTCATTCCGAAATTAGCGGGATGCTGGGGCTGCTGCCCCAGTTCTTCGAGCAACAGCCGCCGCCGGCCACGGCTGGGGCGGACTGGCTCCAGGCCAACGACCGCCTCCGGTTTGAGCGTCGCGTCCGCAGCGGGCGGAGCTGCGACGACCAGCCCGACAGCTCAGCCGACCGACGACCCTCTCGACGATCTCGTCGATGTCGGTCTCTGCGCCCCCACGCGCCGTGCCAGCGCGCAGCCGAGGCGGTGGAGAGGACAGTCGCTGCCACCGGTAGTCCGCCAAGGAATCTAGCAGCCCGACGGCACCTGAACACAATGACTCACGATTTGCGTTACTGCTCGGCCTGGCGTGCAGCGCGCGCCGGCAGCGTGTGTTGCCGACAAGGTGGAGGCGCAACTTCGTCCGCTTCCGTCAGTTCTGAACGGTCCGAGGCAGTCATAAAACCTGGCGACTTTTCCTAACACTTGTTTCGACATATACTGTGACATCTGAGTTTGCAGCTTTATCCGAGACGGGTCCAGGACGAGTTTTTGGGAGGCATGTTCGGCCAGCTTTCGTCGCTTCCTGGGCAGAGTGCTTGACATGCCCTATTCGATGCCATGCAAATTAAGCCACCATTTTTCTTTTTTTTTAAGTGCCTGTTCATTTCATGCCTTATGACTTATCTGTTACACTTTATGGACACATTGGCGGATCCAGAGGAGAAAAAAGGGGACACTCAGATGTTACATTCGGTAAAGTAGCCAATCTACATTGTAAGATCAAAGACTGAAATAAAGTATTTACTATGCTTTATCCACCCTTGTTTCTTATTCTGATATTTAAAAGCAACATCGTTACAGCAGGGGCGGATCAGGAAAGCCTACATGGGACCCATGTATCGCGCGAGGCACCGTAGCATCGTTCTTAGCATTGTAACAAGTGTGATTATTGCGCAAGACAAAATTAGTCTGTCATCCCCTTTCAGGCTCCTGGCACCGCCATTGGTAGTTACTATTTTTGTAGAAATGCATGTTGGATCACAATAACTGCTTTCAGCTCGTTTTGGCCCGCTAACATGTAAAAACATTCGGGCAGCATTGCCCCTATATAGGACTCCTGACTATATATATATGGCCTTTGATGTATGCGGCAATACATACCGCTATGCCAGCACAATATCATACTCTCTGACCTCGGGCACGTGCAGTCGCAACATACGCAACGATACAGACACTTCCGCATGCTTTATTCTTCGTTCCTGGTACCGCCGTCCTCAGTTAATTCTATTTTTTTCCAGTGAATCAAGCCAATTTGCCAATGACCGATGAACACACTACAACATTCCCTTTTCGGTTCCTAACCCCACCATTGATGCTTTTTGGGATTTTGAAGAAAGCGGAATTTTAGTTTAGGTCACGAGGATTTGTTTGAGCCGTCTCGCAGCGTAATCAGACGATTAGTTCCCGAGATAAGAAGTGGCCAAATAAGCCAGCGAAATTTAGATCTAAAATTTAGGCCCCGGTAAAGAATTAACACGATGGAATT
This sequence comes from Capitulum mitella, assembly GCA_030062745.1. NCBI lineage: Eukaryota > Metazoa > Arthropoda > Thecostraca > Pollicipedomorpha > Pollicipedidae > Capitulum > Capitulum mitella. The sequence goes on from CP099846.1 coordinate 25,338,937, forward strand.
GAATTGAAATGTCATGAGTTTTGGAGTCTAGGCTATCATTATTCTTGAAAAATACGAATATTGATTGTAGTGATAAGTTCAGTAATCCAGTTCCATCGGAGTACAGTACTCCGCACCAAATGCATTTCTTTGATTGATAGCGTCATTTGGTATTCAGCCATGGACAAAGATTGTGATACAAATACATAACCCTTGTGATATGACTGAAGATCTGATGACACGGCATGCCCTGCACCAAATGCATTTCTTTAATTTATAGCGCCATTTGGTACCCAAATTTATACAAAGGCGAGCGATGCAATCCTCGCGATCTGAACAATGTTTAGTGTTATTTCCAAGTTTATCAGTTAAGCAAGTGCTCAACCCCTAGTTTTAATGAGACATTTAAAGGCATGAAGAGATACCACGCCATTACGAATATCAGTGTGAGCAGGAACTTTCTATATTTTATTATGTCATCAGCAGCGATCACAAAACCCGATTCATCTGTTATGCATCTGCTGCTGTCATCTGCCAGCGGTCCAACTTTTGGTCCGTCGTCGAGTGCGCCCCAAGCCAACTTGTGTATTCATTATCGTTTCATCTGTCCATAGCCACGTTTTCACACACGGACAGCTGCAGACGCTGTGATACCGTCAGGCATAAGTTGCGCGGCGTACTCGCGTCTACCGACCTCAAGACGGCGATACATGATTTGCAGTGCAGTAGCCGAAGGCTTACTCGTGTCGCATGTTGCGACAATGCCAAATGGAGGAGAATATTTATAACTTGCTAAAAAAAACGTCCAGTTGACTACCGGCCTTCAGATGAATGCCATGCAATTTTCCGGAAAGCCTTGACCAGTGTCATACATGTCTCAAAATCGTTACAAAGGGCCTCCGTGATGTGCATAAATGTTTATGATTACTTTGGTCTGACAAATTTTGACACCCAGCAAAAATTTGTTTTGATAGGCTCTGGTGATATGCATGTACTGACGATTTGCCCACCGTTTTGCGTAAATGTTGAGCTATCCTGTTTTCCATCGCTGGCAGCAAATCAGCCGAAACAGGGAGAAAGTAAACCCACACTGACAAAAAAGCAGCATTTGTAATTTATTCGTGTGATCACAGAACATGTGCTTTCTCTTTCGATGATGAATGCTGAGGGGACTGATCTCCAGCGTACACGTGCTTTTGTTTCAGACGTGATGACGGAAGCTACACACCAGCGGCACGGTTAATACTTTGCTAGCCGTCGGTTGACTCTTGCAGCGATGATCCATCAACGTCGCTGTGACCGACGAAATTTGGTACAGGACGCTACGATGCGGAAGAAGAGGGCACTTCAGGCATTCTCTATCAGCTTCGTGGCTGCCGGGCGGTTGGGGTGTGAGAGCGAAACTGTGAAGAGTAAGCGGTCCGGGTCACATTTCGTGCATATAGCTGCCAGCGGCACCCATGTTGGACCGTTAATCTGCCGTTGTTGGTCGAAAAGGATTTGTGTTATCACCGCTGGCAAAGTGACATCTCGGCACATCTTGTGCCAACATCTTTGTGTTTCGATCGCATATATTATTCAGCTTGCTTGCTTTTTTGCTTGCCTGGCCCGTGATTTCCTTGCACGCCAAATTTGGAATGTACATAAAATCATTGAAATATGTGAATTATATGAAAAGTTTTCCCTTTTGCTTGTAACTTTTGCCGTCAGTGCGATTTTATTCTCAGTGTTTCGGCGGTTTCTGCAAACCAGACGATTGGGTATTTCAACATTGACATAAAACCGTCATGATGAACCGTCGATGCCTGCATGTTACCAACCGCACCTATCGCAATACATCATTCATTCTACTTGATGTGCGTGTGATGTCCATCTTGATGAGCAACATAAATGCATACGCTGCTTTGTGTCCCAAAGCAGCAGCTGCATCTATGCAGCATGAAACTGTCCCTATCAGTGATATAGACAACATGGTCCATAAGGCCATAGTGGGTCAAATTTATTACGCCGAGAGATTCTTTCATCAGTTTAGCGTTTTGCTGATATATACACACACACATACACTGTGAATACCAGCAAGCACGCAGGCATACTGCCAGCGAGCACGCAGTGCTTTGGTCGAAGTGAGGAAATGAGCATTGGCAGGAAATGAGGAAAACCACACCAGTGAATCCTCATACGTGTCTTTGTGCAGCCGATAAATTTCTCGGAAATTGCACAGTATTAAGCATTCTTGCGGTTTCTTCTTCACGCCGTCTGGAACGGCGTCACAGTCTTGCATTCCGGGGCACATTCTGTTCACCGCGTCTTACTCTGAGAGCTCAACGACACGACGCCTCTCTTCCACGCCTACTCGCTTTCCTTTCCTGAATCTAGGTACCTGCGAAAAATGAAGAATTTCCATCTCTTTTACTTTCCGGCTTCTCTTCACAGTGCATTTACAAAAAAAGCTGCTTCACGCTCGACTGAAAATGGGGAAAGAGTGAGGATTTGCGATTTACGACGATAATCGCCGTGCCGATCCAATTTCGCTTTCAACTCGTGGAGTACTTAGAAGCATTTCCCAAAACCAGCACACTGTGCTGACCTGCTTTGCACGATTACCTGAGAGATAACAATTAATCTATGCTTAATTATCAAGGAGCGACAGCCTGCGCACACCGGGTAGACATACCCCACTCACTTGCCCACACTGGTTTACAGCATCGCGCCGTGACTGTCTAAAGTTGGCTTACATCTGTCCTCGAAGAAAACTAAGTCTTTTTGAAGCATTTCATGCAGCTAAGCTAATGTAACTGTAACCGATTAAATAGATATACATGTTTTTAGGCCTAATCCAGAAAATGGTTATAATTTAGTAAAAATCACATTTATAAAAAAACGGCAATCTTTCAAAATCTTCCAATGGAAAGATAACTCACTTAACTTAAGTAAATTTTGGTAAATAAAAAATTTGGATTCTCACTTTCCTCGCGTCAGAATCATGTCAAGCCAACGGGGGACATAAGGCCACGTTGTTAGAATTGCAAAATAAGAAATGCGAGGCTGACAGAATCTTTCCTAGCTTATTAAAGGTTAGAAAATTTGTGGTTTTCTAATAATTAAAGCATTTTCTGTGGAGGATCAATCGCCAAATATAGTCCTGCACCGTGACCTGGGAAAAACGCCGGAGGCTATAGCTTGGTAACCGTTGCTCTAATCGAGCTGAAATATACACAGCAAGATTCAGAGCATAAAGCACCCTGAAAACGCATCTTCATCGAGGTCTGAGATGACTGGTGTTAATTTGCGCTTTTGCTGACCACCCGTCGTGGAATGCCCCAGCTGCGAACATGAGACCCAGTAAGCTGTGCTGGCTGGGCAGTTGCAGCAACACGAACAATCAAGATTTCACCAGTACGTCAGTTCTCGATGGTGGCGATGATGTAAAATACCCAAAAAAACGCATATCGTTATGCATCAAGGTGAAAAGTGGCATCCTCCCAGTCTGGTGTTTTGGAAATCAGCAGCACAGCAGCATTCAGACGTGAATCAGTACCGACTAGGAGGGGGGTAAAACTGATGGAAGGCGCCGTTCCAATAGCTCAGTCCAGGCTGCAGTTATCCTGGAATAATGCACGCGATGATATTCAGCACCGGGCTCAGTCGCCATGACTGCTGAGATCGTCGCTCAGTAGTCGCTATTACACGTCAATATTACAGTGACGAACACCGCTTGGCGTAATGTAAAGGCAATCTGTAGGTCAAAGTCACGATTGGCCAGACAAATTCGAAAATTTGAGATTAAACTTCGTCCCTGACGGTGAGTGACCTTTAGAAACTATCGCGATCATCACAACGGCATGCTGGAGGTCATGTGCCCGCCTACCTGGACACCAAATTTTGGTGTGATTTTTCGCGCTAAATTTTCACACACAAATTTAGTGAATCTAGCTCGAATAGTTTTCGACAAAGAGCAATTTCCGCAAAATGGCATGATCGCCCCTGACGGTGACCCTGAGAATTATGGTGGCCGCGACTCTAAATAGGCGACTCCTTCCCAGCCCGAGGAAACCCGGTGTACCATGTTTAGTATGCGTGTCGACTTGCGTTTGATCTGTGATCCGGCAAAAGTGTGGTGAGACTATCGTGCCTACCATTGTAAATTTTAGCTATGATGACATTTTTGTGGCCTGAGAGGTCATTATCATAATACATATGCGTTTTTGGATCTTTGTCAATGGGTGAACCTAGGCCCAAAAGCCTACACATATTATGATGACTAAGACAACAGCGAACACGCCATTACTTACCGAATCGATTTTTCATAAGTTTGGGAACTGTTTTGCCAAGAAAACTTCGACATTTATTGACATGGCCGCCTTGAGGTCATCACCGTTGGGAGGTGACCTGTTGATCTGAAACCAAAAACTCGGATATCGTTGACTGTCTGATGTGGTGAGTAACTAATCGGTTTTTACCGCGTTGCTCTGTCTCTCTTTGCTCAATAGTTAGTGTTGGGAGGGGCCGTTTTATGACTCCCGCCGGGCGGGGGTCTGAGAATGGCCTCGCCGGACGACGGTTAACCTGAAAATTTCACAGGTGTAATCTCCGGCCAAGACTACTCTCGAAGCGTTAGAAATGACGTCATTAAGCTTTCGAAAGTACTGTACTCCGTATACATGTCGTTTTCGCCCGCCCACGACTGCCGTCCGGTGTTCGCTTTGGCGACCAAAGCCACGCGGCCAGTGGAGACTGCAACGCCGGGACTGGGTGTTTTGCGCGTAGATTGCGAGCGCGCATGCTCAAATCTTTTTTGTATATTTATTTTATTACTCGATACTGGAAAAGAATGAACGTCCCCAGGCCAACACGAGTGGGCCACGTCACTTAAAAATTTTGATATCTGTTTTGAACCAACCTATTATATGTACCGCGTAGACAGAATCTATTTTGCCAGTTCATGCACGACGCAGACAGTTTAGTCAGGAAGCAGAAAGAACACAAACCGCAAATCACTTAACCACACAGATCACTAAATACATAAAAATATAAATGAATAAATCGCACAAATCACTAAAATCCAAAAGTGGCAAAATAAAGTGTCCCAAACCCGATGAGAAAGCCATGTTAAGGGCAAGGTTAGGTTTCTTCTGTCTTTCTGTGCCTCCCCAATAAAAAAAAAAACAAGAAATTTCGCCCCCGGTCGTCGCCTGAGGTGTGTGACGTACTGAACTTAGTTGTATTTACCCAGAGCCCAGAGCCTGTCATCTGGCGCTGTACTTACGAAAAAAGGAGATGTGACGGCGCGTCATCAAGATGTTGCATCCTTGCAGCCTGATTGCACTGGCGAACAAAATGCTCATAGCTTCTTTTTTGGCTTTTTCGTTTGTATTTAAGAGAGGTGGCGGTGTGGTCCTGCCGTCTAGTAGGCGGTGTGCAAATGGCTAGGGTGGCCATCGTTGAGTAACTTCGGCTCGGAAGACAGTAAATACACCACGGTTGGTGCACAGGCTCTTCGTGAACGTTGCACATAGGATGCATGTTAAACCACGTCGTGTCCCTCCAAAATATATTTAAGTTCCATCCCGGGGAGGAAGTGAATGCAATAGCCGACAAGAACGTTCGGCCAGCTGATGCATAAAACGAGTGGCTCTGCCCACAGCATGTATTTAATACGCAGTCGGATCTAGGCGTGGTTCTAATACCAAATGCTCAGTATTAAAAGTGAATATAATGGAAAGACGAATGCGAAAGGGAAAGTGTATTTTAAACAGACTCAGACAAGACAAACAAATTACAAACACACTGTGAGGTGGCAGATGATACTTGTGCTTGATTCCATCAAAGTCGGAATCAATTCCGGAATCTATTCCGTTACAATCGTTCAGAGTTGGAATCGATTCCGCTGATAAGTGTCGGACTCAGAGTCGGAGTCGAGTCACACAGCTGTCTACGGAATTAGAATCGGAATCGATTTCAGTGGTTTAATCCGATGCGATGCATCTTGGTGGAATCGATTTCAGAATAGACTCATTTCATTTTGAGTCAAAATCGGAATCGATCCAGTCTTGCAAAACCGCTTTAAGACAGAACAAAGATAGATTCAGCAAGTCATGAGTCTGACTCGCAATCGATTCTCCCCGAAGTGTCATCAGGCACAAGTTTGACCTTGTTCATATAAGCCAAGCTGTTTTTCCCGTTTCCGTTACGATTTGGCTGCTTCCAAACTGTTCGGCTGGATCCAACTCTGATTCACTGGTAACATCCTACTAAGAACTGCCGCGTTTAGGTTTCAATTACTCTAACAACATAAAAGTAAGCTGGTTTGAACTAGATCTGTAACTTTATGGAAATCTTTGCAAACCAGACTAGGACATGTACAATTACGAGACCTAGGAACGGTAGGCGACACTTCAGACATGTTATAAAAACATCATTTATGATCTCCGGCTGCGGGTGAATATAGAGCATGAAAGATGTAGTGTATGCATGCATTAATATGTCGGGACGGGAGATGATGTTCTGTGCCGAGTGGCCGGTCGATTCGCATTTATTAATTGACGCGACCGCCACATGAGCTTTTATAACAAAAGTGGATGTAACCACGGGGGGGGGGGGGCGCCGGAAGGACACGGGGCATTGTCCCCTCCATTTCTTGCGAAATCGACTTTTGTGCCCTCCCTCAATCTTGGTCGGAAAGTGAACGTTTTTTGCAATTTCCCGTCGAAAAAATATGCTTTTGTGTCGGAATGTTCCCCCAGATTCTGATTTGTCCCCCCCCCCAATTTCTGGGACGTGTTTCCGCGTTACCGATATTTCTGTGGCTCTGCCCACGGTGACGTCGATTAGATAAAGGCGCTTACAACGTGAAAAACAGACATTTTACATAGGTACAACAGCCACAGCAACAGTCGAGCAGCACTCCTTGGGTATGCCTACGGGTGGGCTTGTCTTGTACGATTTTAGTCCTACAGTATATGTTCGCCCACATGCAGATGCATACCTGCTTTCTCGATACACATACGTGCAGGATTGTCGTTATACGTAAAGAACTAAGGGGGCGGGGATGGGGACGAGCCGAGGACTCGACAATGGAACTTTCCCACAAATGTGAATTTCTCAAGGGATTTAATCCATGGTATTTTCAATGCCAACAATGTTTTTTTTTTGGGGGGGGAGTATTATGTATCAAATAGATATTAATGTTTCCTTGGTTAAAAATGGCAAAAAATATTGGGGAAAGTAAAATCACCTTCGGAGGGGCCAAAATCCACGATGGGGAGGGGTATGGTTCCCGCAGAAGAACATGAATCGAAGTCCCTGCAGATGTGCCTTTTTGTATTACCAAAGAATCCGTACATCGTTTGGGAGTCATAATCGGTTTGTGGATGCACAGACCATGTTTGCGGGTGCACAGATCTCGATGTGGGTGCAAGTGCATTGTGCACCCACAAAAAGATTTAAAGTTACGCCCGTGCCAGTGTATGTCAAGCGTATTGGCCTGTATGGAAATGTGAACTGCAGTAAGCCGACAATTCCAACGCAGTACATTTGCCGAAATAAAGTCACCTCTTATCTGCGTTGCTATTATTTACAACAAACCTCACGCTTTATGCGCCGTTATTGATTCTGGTGTGGTACCTACGCTATTCGTAAACGGTTTTGACGTACATGGTGGCAGCCTTATTCTGCGCTGGTAGAGCGGCAACAGGACCCTGAGTTATAAGAAATTTATCGGAGTCGCAACTGACGCTATTACCACACTTATCGTGGCGCTTCTGAACACACCACCTGTGGGCGACTTCGCAAAGGAGAACGACCAATGATGAGATCATACCACTGATGAGTAAGACATAGAGGAGTTTCAACTCCTTTAACCCCAGGCCCTCGGTCACATCCATGGTAGTGGAGTCGGTAGAATCAGGGCACTTCACAAAAGGCGCTTTCATCTCCGGCTTATACAGCCCCATCAACTTCCCAATCACGCCAAACTCACGCAGCTTCAAGATGTAGTAGTTGAACAGCTTCCGATACGGGAAATTGCGCCTGAACGCCAAGCTGAGGCTGAAGCTGGAGGTTTCAAGTGGCCACATGCAGCTGTCACAGTCCCGCTTCCACGGAGAGCAGCCCAGCTTATGCCTCATGTCAGTGGGAAACAGAGCCACGGCAGTCTTCTCCGGCAGCGTCCCGTTCAGCTCCGGCACGTTCAGGTACTCCAGCTTCTCGATGTGGGCGGACGGCACGACGTGGCTGAGTACCGCCATCCCAGATTTGAAGGTCCAGCCCTGCCGCTGCGCCGCCTGAATGCTCCCGAACGGCAGGTACGACTGGTGGATGGCCATCCAGGCCATCAGAACGGCCGAGTAGCTGGTGTAGATGAGGAACGACGTGAAGAAACACGTCGCCAGCGTCGCGCGCGACGAGACGAGCCGGAAGCGCGAGCAGGGCCCCTGCTGGCACAGCACGCCGAGCACGGACAGCGCCCAGAACGAGAGATCGGTGTCGGGCGGCGCGCCGGCGGCTGCGTCGTGACGCAGCGCCGCCTCGTACCGGGCCACGGCGGTCAGCAGGAGCGTCATGCCGACCAGGTAGCCGAAGATGGCCGCCCACGCGGGCCACTGGAACGGCTTCAGGTAGGTGCGCGCGCTGGCGCGACGCGACGGCCGGCGCACGCAGAAGCCGTGCACGGCGTCGTACAGCGGCGTGGAGAAGTCCACCCGGTCGCGCCGGTCGGGCGTGTTGATCACCATGCTGCCGCTGACGTCGAGCCTGTTCCACTCCAGCCCCTTCAGCATTGTCTCGAAGGAGGACTCGTTCCCGATGTCGCGCTGCTCCACCACCTCGATGTCGAAGCGTAGCAAGCTCTGCAGATAAAGCAGCAGGCTGCCGGTAAAGCCGCCCACGATCCTGCCGTCCCTGAGCTCGGTTCGGTCGCTGATGGAATAGCTGTCCGACACCAGAACACCCACCTTCAGTGTGACGCCTTTCAGGATGCCACGCATTTCAGAATCGACCCCACCTTTGCTTTGGGCGTTTGGAACGGGCAGCAGCAAGGGTGGCACCTCCTGGCCGTGGACGCATCGCAAGAAGGGCTTTTCGAGGGCCTTTCGGTTCCATTTGCTCCCTCTGAAGAACTCCACGGTGCCGCTGGAGATAACAGCAGTGACCACGCCCGGCGAGTAGGTGGTCGGGAAGTACCCCTCGCGGCCTCCCGGTACCCGCTCGGCGACCACGATCCAACGACGCTGTCCCGTCATGGCGGCGACGTTTATTTCTCTATCCAGCGTTTTCGGAGAAACCACCCAGAGAAAATCCTTGAATCTGATGGCTTCCGAAAAGAAGAACTCAAGTTCTTCTTCCTTTTTGTCAAAAAACCGCCCAGGTGGTACGTTTAAAAAACTAGTGAACACCATTTCAGACGAAAATATTTTCATCATCGTTGAACGGCGCTTTACTGAAGGGAACTGTCCGTTTGGTAAGTCTTCATAGCCCACAGTGAGGTGAAACATGCCATCTCTCCTAGCATAGAGAGCCAAACAGCGCATCTCTCCATCCGACAAACGCATGCCGCTCAAGGCGACCTGGACGCTGCACGCAAATGCCAAAGCTGAAACTGCGCCTCTTCTTACCCACATCTTCAATTTCTTCCAAACGCGGGGAGAAAAGCCTGCTGCTGTGAAATGTCAGAAGACGTCTCGTCTTTTTCTGCTCAAACACGTGAGTGATGCGGATGTGCGTGGAGCGAGTCGAACGAAGTTAATGCTGCCACCAGGGTGGCAGTTTATCTATTAACCGATATCGCCTACTCGCGGGCAGTCCAAACCTGAACCGGCGCGCCCTGCACTTGCTCCCGTACCAGCGAGCCACAATGCTCGTGATTGCTGCGTTCGCCACGCTGGTTAGTCTGCGTCCCGGCTCCGAGCGGCTTACACCGTTTCAGTTTCCGCCCTGCTCAGACTGTATCTGCACTCCTTCGCCTCGGTAGCCTCAAGCTACCCAGAGTCGGTACCGGCGGGCAGCGAGCGGGCGGTACGTTGCAGCAGTGTCAAACGTCCCCTCTGTCCACCGGAAGCTGCCGCTTTCCGGTCTCGGCGCCCTTGGGTCGGTTCGACTCGCGCTCGAGTCGAATAAGAACAAACAATCCGGCGGTTAATGGTATTCCATTGGTGGCGTATCTTGGAGTGCCGTCGGTGGCAAACCCTGGTGCGTCTTCGGTGGCAGGCTCAGGTGCTCCGCCAGCGGCAGGTCCTGGTGATCCGCCTACGGCAGCTCCTGTTGCACGCAGCGTGTGCTGGTGTTTCGCCGGCAGCGGACGCTGCCGGCGGGCAGCGCGTCCGTCGTTCAGACGAAAATTCACGACACTGTCCCGCAGGTCAACCGGGGGCTGCGAGGCTTTCAGGCCTCGTTCCACCACGACCTTTGCAATGCCGTCATCGACCGAGGACAATGAGCAAACACTGTTACGTCGCCTCGTAATAGCACCTGCGGCAGTGTGAAAAGCTCACGTCCTGGCCTAACTCTGAGAACAAACACACCGAGCAGCCCCGACACAGCGTTGACATCCAAGGCCATTCTCAGAGTGGCGCCTGAAAAGCACGATAACTTTGTATTCATCCACGCCATAACCGTACAATGTTTGCCGTATCTGAAAGGCGCTGCGGGTGTTTGCTGAGCAGTCGATTAGGGCCACTTCGCAATTGCCTGGTACAGCCCGGACCATAAGTGAGCTTTCCGATGTCCGGTCTTAAGAGAAGCAGCTGTTGAAAGCTATTGGTAAATGTCACGTAGGTTTCACGTGTGGGTTCAAAATTAATGCGCCCACCGACGCTGGGGCCATGGGGCCATGACCCCATTAGCCAGGCGGTCTGCGCTAGATATTTAGCGATTTCGCAGGAATACGAAAGTGGTGAGTTATATATAACGCAAAAGCAAGCATGTTTGTTTCTCCTGTGCATTAAATATAAGGTTAGTTAAATAAAATTGCTGCCTTTTTCATAACGCTTGCCATATGCCAGTGGCATATTACAAAACCTGACATTTACCTCCCCCCCTGAGGAAAATCCTGGCTACGTGCCTGCTGTTGATCACAACAGATGACCAGACTTTTTGTCAGGGCACCGCAGACAGCAGAATGTTCGGAAATACGCGAAGGCCTAGCGCCTGGAGCTGACGACTCGGATTCGGATGATGTGAATATTCGGCCGCATATTCGGAACCGCTGAGTGTTCGAATCTTAACTTGGAGATTCTGATATTCGGCTGATAGTCGATTAGCCAGTTTTCATCCGAATATTCGTCGAGCATTCGAATGTCAACCGAGTATTCGAATAGCCTTTTCGTGAAGAACTTTTTTCGAATAATCCTTTCGTATAATAATCGTCAACCGATTGTTCGAATAATCTTTGCATTTTGCTGGAAATTCTCAAGAAAGATATCAGCCAAATCATGAGGAATCAAGCAGGATGCGAACGGGGCATTGCAGACGTTCTCTTGGCTTATGTACCTCTTTGGGGATGAAAGCAATGCTGAGAGCGACTCCACTAAGATATGCTCCGCCTCCTCCCCACCGTGGCACGGATCTGCCTATCATATTTCGTTGGGAGATGAATAGCCTGGAGAATAATCCGACATTTGTACGGTGTCTTGCAACGACGGGCAGTGACGCAGGGTCGGTATAGGTCGGTGAGTGAAGCTGGAAGTCACCGTAAAGTATGTATGAGCCCGTCTATACCGTCTTTTTTATTTCAGTCCATTGGAATGAATGCTGGGAAACAGCCGGTATCTCAATACATTAACTAACCTTGCGCGTGCAATAAGCTTTTGCACATATGTCGATTTTCCATTGTTAAGGGCATACACTAATCCGAATTCGAAGCGACAAACTGCGGTACCGGGAGACCCTTTCATTCTATCTTGAATAAAATCCAAAATTTTCGTTAAGCAGATGTGGTTATTTTTCAACGCATTGTGTTCAGCACGACTTTAACCACGTTTACTTATTCCCTTGAAACAGAAGCAAAAACGCCTACGTAGACCACTCACCAGAATTACGTTTGGCTGACGAGGCTGAAAACATCTGTTACGGACTGGTTAGGTGCACAGTACCGAAGGCCGAGCGGAACCTAGTCCACGTTCAGATATTGTCTTTGGTAGGTTGGCTCCTGCTAATATGAAGGCTGGAGCCGACGTTTTCCCTTGTTTAACTCTTCTTTTCAAACTAATTTTTCCGAAGCGCCGTATCGTATGGGCTTGACGATTGGTACCAGTCTTGTTTTTTTTAGGAGAAATTCAAACCCATTTCCGACCAAGTTCCGGGAAGGAAGACATGAGAATATCCAAGACTGTCCAAGTTCCAAGTCTGTCCAAGAAAATTCCGATGCATTTTTTTCAGTGGCGCAGTAGAAACAATCATTACAACGGACGCTGTAGGAGTCTGCCCTTTGATTTCTAAGTCTAGTCGGTTGGCTTGTTCTGGAAAATGTTGGCATAATATCTGGTGTTCTGTTTGGATATAATCATGACATTAAAATGCCACACCGATGATTATTTAACCTATTCCCAGCAGAGGGTAGCTGAATCCACCTCCTCGATTTTTTTGCTTGAAAATGCCAGGATTTTTGACGCAGCTCCACGAAATTTGACGACGTTTCCTAGCTTTTCTTTCCACGTATTGTAACAAAATTTCGTAATTCCTTTTTTCTCAGGGACGGAGCCGGTCAGCGTTTTTGGGAGACGCCTCAGGCCGTTTTTGGGCCTATTGGAGTAAATTCTTTGCCTGAGGACACTTTACAAGGTCAGGTCAAGGTCAAAAGTTGAAATTTGGTTCCATAGTAATCTTTTAGCACTGTTTTTTAAATGCCAAACCCAGAACATTTATGACGTAGAAGGGACCCTCTACTTATGTACCAAGTTTCAATTTGATATCAGGCCGGGTCACGGAGTTATGGCCTAACATGTCAGTGCTCGCACTCTTTATCACAACAAACGTAAAATGGAGTTTTAGAAACAGAGTGAATTCAAATGATTCGACACGTTTCCAAATAATATGAAATGCGCGCAAGATCATTCCAAGTGACTCTAAGGTTATTGAAGATTATTTAAGGTAAAAGGTCGTAAGTTGACCAGGAAAACATGTGACCGTGACAGTTTCCCCTTTTCATGTCCCTGGCATCGCCTATGCTAACATTATACTGTAAAGATAATCAGGTCACGGTGCTGTGAGCAGATCCGTCTGCCCGGAGCGCCGGAGCGCAACCTGGGGGCGCCGCCGCCAGGGGGCAGTAAGAGCCGCGGCAGGTGCGGGCACCAGGCGGCGGCAAGGGCTGTGCCACTAGGCGGCGTCCTCGGTTGTAACCCCGCCATCGGGGCACTCTGCACCGTGGCATCTCTGGGGTAGGTCAGTGGGCGTACGACTAAAGAGGCATTTAGGAGGTGGGGAACCTCCTGATAGTGTTTGCGCTTTACTTACGATAACGTGGAATTACGCTCGTATCGTAACCTCTTTGGATTCGTGCTTTGTCGTTTTTTTAGGGCGTCAGTTGTTGCATCTAATAAACATCCGTGCGAATGTGATATTTCTTTCCTTCGCGCGAGGTGCCGAGGCTGCTCTACGGTGAACGATTAATCAGCCAACCGGGCTGCATGCAACAACCGCGCGGCAGGCGGTGCATAGCTTTGCTGTGTTTGTCGATGTGCGGGCGTGGTTGTCAAACTTCCAAACTGCCAAACTTCTCCGACGGCGCGTTTGGCCAGCTTGTCGTTGGGGGCCGGGAGCCTGAGGCTCTTGTAAAAAACAAGCACTGTAGTACGATTTGTACTTCTTCAGCATAACATAACTGGCAGAAGCCAAAAAGGCGTTTTTAACTTTCTTGTTAATTCAGTTTAATCGGTCACTGTAATCTGACGTGGGCCTCGCGCGTGTCTTTGGTAGTGCGTCGTTGTTGTGCAACAGTCAGTGGCCCGTCTGAGTTGTCCCATCGTTTACCAGCGGAAGTCAAGTTATTGAAACGTTAGTGCTTCCTCATATTTTTTACTGTTTGACTGCGTATGGCGGGTGTCGAGCAACACTACGCCACCGGCTGCAAAAGATTTTGAACCACTGTGCTCACATTGTCTTCTGCTCTAAAAGAAACGACCATGTCCCACGCTTGTGCAACAATTTAGCTGACCGACCATTGATGACCCAATTTCCGAGCGTGACATTGCCATGATGTACCGGGCGCTGCACCACCCGCTCGCCCCCGACGCTCTGCGGGATCGGGTGGTGGCGGCCCGGGGCACCGGCGCAGTTCGGGCCGGCTTTCTGCAGCCGCCCAGCTTACGCAAGGAACTGGCCCGGAGGTATATCACCTACCGGCCGGCTACCGTGTGGAATCGGGCCCCGGCTGATATTAGGGAGTCGGTGAGCGCTGGCGGTTGCCGGAGGGCGTTGCGGGCGTGGTCGAAATGTTTAGATGAGCGGTGGCTTATTTTTTAACCAGGGTTGTGGTTTCCTATCTCTTTGTGGGTGCCCCGGCACCCATAGAGTGGAAATGGGCAATGTGACTAATATCCACAATATGACTTGGACACCCACAACTTAATGCATGTACAAATATTCAGATATAGTTATATTCTCAGGCCCATGACGTTAACTACCTAAAATTAGCTCTACCAGCATTAATCAGAGCCTATTTACTTCACTGTCGCACACCAATTGCTTTTCCCCACCGCCTTCCAAGTAAAATTGTGTCAAGTTGGGTCCTGGAGTAGGGTCCTCCATTACAGGGAATGTATCTACACAGATTGTGATTTTTAACTGTACGCGTGCGATTGAAGAGGACATTTTTATGAATCGAAGCGTAAGTACCATTCATTCTTGCCAACTCGCTCTCGTTTGCATTTGTTTTGCCGGGATAAATACGCTGAGTGCCAGTCAAAGTTCTATTTATTTACCCCGTTTCCTTTACCACTGAAATCACCGATAAAACGCGTGGCGTATCGTTAGCCTCAACAATGTCGAATATGAAAACAGTTGACGACAGTGACGGGGGATTTCAATTCCACTTGGGGGGGAAGGTTCTCAAGTCGGGTATAGTTAAATAGTTATAGGTTGGTAGGCACCTGCTCACTGAGTAGATCGAAAATAACAGGTGGTTTTATAATGACGTCAAAATATTTGCACACACGATGTATATGAAAATCAAGCAGCCATGCGCATACAATTGCGCAATGGCTGCTTGCTAATGCACAAACAATTAAAACTAAGTTATGCGTGAGAATATCTAAAGCTCCGTCACGTGAGGAACTACGGTTGTTCCGGTACTTACCGCCTAGTGAGTCAGACGGCCGCCCTGTATTTCAGTGAAGTACCTCACACCACGTGCATGAAAGCTGTGGAAACATATATTTGAGATGAGCGCAAGGAAGCCGCAAATGAGAGTAGTTTTTGACCGCCATCCCCCAATATTTCGGAGCAGGCCGGTAACAGACATTCGATATGCGCAAATCCTGCTACTTCATGTGCATGTTCGCATTTGTTGGAGCAGAAGTACACATCCAGGCGCACTGCGCGCACAGCATATCGAGGTAGTCCATACTCACGGTAAACGTACCAAAAACCTATCCGTATCGGAATTATGTAAGCCCAACTTTACGGTTCCAAAAAGCATCATGTATTATATACAAACTATGCACATGATTCTGAAATGACCAGAGCATAATGCAAACACAAACCAGCTTGTGAGAACAGTTAACCTTTCCCCCCAAACACACAAATATAAGCCTATTTTTTAAACAACACGAAACCTTGACAGTCGAACGGAAGCACCAGAGGTACAGCAGCTCCAGTCAAATCAAACTCTTCCGAACACCGTCAACCTTTTCATTCTTCATTCATTCCATTTCATTTGAACATCGTCAACCCTGGATGATTTTCCACAAACTCAAGCAGGATGACCTTGGGATCCAGCCTTCTTGCGCGATCGCCGTGCATGGCGAGGAAGACCAGGTTTGATAGCCTCCCCTGACTCATCGTAGATTGCAACGGCGTCTTGATCCGGTACAAGGCGCTGAACGAACGTTCCGCCGACGCACCACTCATGGGAACGGCCATGATCAGAGCTGCCAGGCGCAGCACCTCCGATAGCGTCTCTTGGTACAAGCGGCCCTGGCTCATGATGACGTCCACAGCCTGGTTGATTGAGTTAGCTGGTTGCGGCACTGTGGCACATCGGCGCATGGAGGCCAGCTGCATGGCCACAGCATCAGGGTCGATGTCTCCTGAGCTATGCTGGTTGACGTTCGTTTGCGATGACGCAAGAACTTTCCTGACTTTCCTGACATTGTCAGGGCTGATATCCGCTTGTCTCCCTAGCAGCAGGTCCTCTAGCTGTTCCAGACGTTCCAGGCCAGGCTGCTTGAACCGCCGCCCGACTTCATTTGTTACCAGGTCCATGGCTTCGAAGAAGCAGCGTCTCAGCAAGTCTTTGGCGGTGAAGACCGTTGGCGCTGCTGCATTTTCATGGTGCTCCAGTCGCTTAGGCGGGCGAACTGGACGTGGGTCCTTTGGTGGGTCGATGGGGCTGCCAAGCGTCCGGATCTTGTCGTGGCGTTCTTGCCACAGCTCCTCAAAGCCGAACTCGCGCAGATTTTCCAGCGTGTTGAGCAGCATCGTAGCCCCCTTACGGATATCTCCGCAGCTGCCCCAGGGCGCTGCAGTGCCTTCCCAAAAAGCTCACATGGGCCGAACATCCGCTCGCACATCATCAGAATAGTACGGTCTCAAAGTTCCGGAGTATGAGAGAGATAGCCTCGCACTCTGTGACGGACATCCGGCGACGCGGACTTGTCTGCTTCTACATTTCCCAGTGTCAGAAGAATTGTGTCACATTACTCAAGAAATCGTCTGATAGCCAGGCATCTCACAGTCCACCTGGTGAGATAGAGGGATATGAGCTTGTGCGGTGTGGCACGATGCAGTCCCGCGTCGTCTTCGTCGCGTTGTAGGCGTAGTTCGAGAAGATGGTCCTCAAACAGCTGCTTCCTTTTCGTGGTCTTGAGTATTCCAACCACATCCCGAACGGTGTTCAGAGCATTAGCAACCTGGGACATCCCTTTGCCCTCTTCCACACGGGCCAGGTCGAGGGAATGATTTGCGTCGAGCACGAATATTGATCTTCGATGAGTCTGCCCTGCACTCCAAACACTTTTCCCGACATGTTCGATGTCCTATCAAAACAATGCCCTCTTAACTTGTCCATTCCGTACATGATGCGCCGCAGGGCGTCCTTTAAGGCTTCGTACAGAGCTGCAGCCGACGAGCCAGGCACGTCATACAGGCCAAAGCAAGCTTCTTCCACGACCAACTTTTCCGTCACATATCTGACACATACGCTGAACTGGTCTTTGGTAGCCAGATCTATCATCCCATCTGCGATCATTTCATAGGACATACTGCATCGAGCTTCTTTCAAAATTTTGCGAAGAACCATCGAGGCCATGATTCTGATGAGTTCGTCTTGACATTCGTGAGACAAGAAATTGCTCTTTTCCTGCAACCACTATTTCATCTCGGGGCTTGTCATGCTTCTTTCGTTTAGCATGGTCATCAAATTCCCACCGTCGTCGCCCTGGCCGCGTAAGATCGATCCAGATCGCGCCAAGCCTCGGAGGACGCAGAAGCACGCACGCACCCCAGTTCCCAGTTCTTCAGTTCGCACCTCTATGCACCCCATTTCAACCACGAACATTGACTGTCTGCTAAACGAGCGCGATTGTAGGTTATGGACAGGTTACTGTTTTCTTATTTCATGCTTTTGGAAATACAGCAGAATCGCTCTGTACTAAAACGTATACAAGCACGTAACTTTGAAACTTGCGCCAGTTTCGATTCATCCTCACCCAACCGCATTTTATTGAATTACGATATTTTACTGCCATTTTAGGAATGCAGGCAAAAGTACTTTATTACCAACACTTATGCAGTTGCCTATGCAGTGCGTGCGAAGCAGTTTTTTCGACTTCAGGAGTCAAGATGGGGGGCAAAAGGATAGTTCTGCCTCCCCAACGTTTTCCCAGGGGGGGGGGGGCTGCCCCCGCTGCCCCCTCCCTAATCCGCCGCCCCTGGTTGACGAACAGCGACATTATGAAGGCTGCCATCGTGTATTCATGCAAGTACCGCTGCACTTCGACGAATTTCCCCCGCAGGTATGCCTTACGTAAATAGGTCGAAATACGTTGGTGTTGTCTGTCAAAACAATCGTCGTTGCGGTTTATAACTGCGTCTGGCACAGCAAGGCAGAGCGCTGGGTATCGGGTGCGTCCAAGGTTTACTTACGTATGCTTTTTCTGCTCGCTGATTGGATTCTTCCTCTAGTGCTGTGCTATTGCATTTCGCGTACCGGAAGCACTGTCCATAAATGCATTAACTAAAATGCGTGATATATTGGTCTAAGATGACCAAAATGCACTTTTCATTCGCATGCTAATTCATAACCAATCCTAAAGATTTCCGGAGTGTGTTTTGGGCAAACGAAAAAAAACAGATATATAGGGGAGACCGGGGTCAAATGTTACATTTTTTGCCTTTTCGATCCTGGAACAAAAATATTTCGGGTTGGGGAACATTTTCTCGGGTTTTTACAAACCCTGATATTTTGCCTTTGTAGCGGATATGAAAAGATCCCGAAATAGCGACTTTAAGGTATCGATATTACGGTTTCAAAAAGTCACTTTAGCTGTTACAATTAACCCCAGGTACGGGATAAATTGTAACAGCACCTAGGGTTAAATGTAACATGTTAACGAATGGTGTAGGGATGTAGTGAAAGCCACTTTTGTCGAAAACAGCCTTTATTGAACAACATTGTCTCTTACATCTTGAGCCTTTCCTGGAATAAAATCACAGCTCCAATACAAAAAACACGATTTCGCAACGGCGTAAAGCTCAAGCACTCTAGCAGCTCTTCCTGAATTAGATAACAGCTCTACCTTTCTCAGGCCAAGAACCAACGCGTCATCATAAGCAGAAGACGTCTTCTTCATCATCACTGCTGCTTTCCCTGCGTGCTGTCTTCCGAGCCCTCTTCCCACCAGCCTTCGTCTTCTTCTCTTCATGCTTGTCGTTGTCAAGATTGAGCTTCTTCGAAGCTTGTTTGCAATCTTTTCGACTCCCTTTAAGCTCTTTCGCTCTCTTTTCTTTAGTGTCAGTCAGAATTGCGGCCTTTCGCTTTCGACCCGTGCGGCTGTTTTTTCTTGGACCTGCCATGGGTAGTGGTCGAATCGCTTCAGGGGTGAGCTGCTTCGAGGTGATCCCCGATAGACGAGACTGTTCGATCCCCGATGGACCAGGCTTGTCCATCCCCAATGTATCAGCCTCTGCAGAAATGATGCATGATATATATCATCCATGATGCATGGATATAATAATGTATTTTCAATGTAACATTCAGAGAAAGACAAATTAAACTATATACAGTTGTCCCATACTTCCTCCGGAAATATCCAAATGAAGTCAGACTAGAATTATTTAATCAATAAAATAATCAATGAATGAAATAATAAAAGATCTTAATAAATCCGATGTGAAGGTGAAACATCTACGGTAAGACCACGGTGACTAGCCGCCAAGAATGTAACCACGTACTAAAATTAAAATTGACAAAACAGTACCTAAAAGATAAATCAGGAACTGGTGACAATAATACCGTAAGTATGATTTTTGAATGATATTGATATTGAATTTGGGAACAAAATTGCATGTTGATTAATTGGACGGGGCATGTTTCATAGCCTCCGCCCCCACTGGTTACATTTATGCCAAGTGCATTGATATTTTACATAAATGTAGGTTTAATGGTCTGGCCATAGGGATCAATTGTAGCACTGTTACATTTGATCCCAGCAAAAATGTTACAATTGTCCCCCGTCACGCCACGCCATCTTTGAAACAAAAATAACGCAAAACAAGGCGGCGTGGGCGGCAACTGATGCCCTCATTTTTTGACCAGGTACCCCCACCCACCCCACACAAACTCTTAAACCAGTGTCTAGTAAGATACGTGAATGAGCTGATCATATTAAAAAATAAACAAAGTTACAATACACTCTAAAAAACACAATTGTGAACAGCACAATCGATTCACCCGCCGCACCGGCCTGAAACCCCGTGAGGAAAAGAAACAGCTTACTGCGCATGTCCAGTGGTGCCTCCAGCGTCATCCATCTGTAAGCTTCGAAGTAAACGCTTCTGTTACAATTGCCCCGTGTTACATTTGACCCCGGTCTCCCCTACCTTTTAACGATGCCGCCGCCAAACAGTCGTCCGTAATTTACGTAACACATCCCTCTGCAATTAGACATAAACGCCTGTCACGACCCTCTGCCCCCCCCCCCATACGCAATGTGTGGGCGTCCCCGCATGTCTTTTGAGCACCCACAATCATTTTCCAAAAACCACTCCCATGTTTTTAACCATGTACATACGTTTTGACTGCCCGCTTTCACCGTGACCCTGCATCCATGCTGCGATTCAATGCTTAACACGGCCCGAAAAGCCATTTCACGGAGGCTGAACGAAATACCTGATGATGATGATGATGATGTGGAACTGAATTCGTATGCAAAGTGTAGAAGCATAACCCACCATGGTGGTGGGTGACGGTACCAAAATGGTAGTTTTACGCCATACATGGAACACTAAGCAACGTTTGGTTTCAAGACATTTTTTTGTAAGTTAGCTTACAACAAGCTGCCCATTTTCGTAAAAAATAAGTGCTATGTCCAACCAGTTCCCGATTCGGAAGTCGGAATTGGCAAAACTGGACTTCAGATTCCGAAAATCAACACCATTTGCCCTCTGATGACACAACAGCATGACTGCCAATCAGAGCGTCTTCTTGCGCTGACGTCATGCCCCTTCCCTGCCTCGGCATTGATGGCCGCCGTCCGCCCGGTGCTCGGTGCAAGCCACGGTTTTGAAGTCTAACTTGGTCGCGCAATCGTGAATGTCTGACTTTAATCTGTTGTTCCGATTGGAGTTTTTGGCACGAAATGACACAGATTTAAAAGATTCGAATAATCGATCCGAATATTTCAGTGTACCTGTACGAATATAGGAATGTATCCATCCGAATATTCGAATCCTAAACCCAGGAACGTAGCCAGGGGGGCCATGGGGGCCATGGCCCCCCTCAACCAAGTAGTCTACACTACATACATGGCGATTTCGCATGAGTACGTAATAAATAATCATATATATGTTGCAAAAAACGAACATTATATGTTTTCCTGTGCAATAAATACGAGATAAATTACTACAATTACTGACTTTTCTTGTAAATCTCCTCATATGCCTGTAACATATCACAAATATTGACATCTGGCCCCCTGAGGAAAATCCTGGCTACGTGCCTGCCTAAACCTATCCAAAGTCTCAGCTTTAACTCAGCACCGCCCTGGGGTTATCAAATAGGGTACCGCCTCGGTTTTTCTTCAATAACGTCTGAACGATGTAAGTCGGCGCAAACAAATTTTCGGCACCTGTCCAACAATTAGTTCTTCATATTGGGACACTATAATCACTTTCATGCTAGGTCAGGCCATCGAGATACGACGTCATAAATGAGCCCTTGCATGCTTGTCGTTTGCCTGTTCAGGCGGTGGCGCGAACATACTTCGTTTTTTTCTTTAATAATATTTGCGAGTATAATCCTAGGATTATTTGGATCTGCATGCGAAACGGTCCCCAAAAGGACATACAATCGGGACATATCAGCATTAGAGGTCATGCTGGGTCACATGCATGATGGCCATTGGACTGATTTGTCTTGTGGGTGATGGAAGCTGTTGCAGCTGACTTCTCCATCGTTCAAGTCAGACAAGCAAATCTATATGCGCTTCTTAGCAAAGTTCACCAAATGCGACATGAGGTCAGGTTATGCCACGCCATTAGTAGATGCCAAAACGAAATGGAATACAACATTATCTGTGCAAGATCGTTCAGTGGCAGCAGACAGCCATTATTGTTCCTAGTCAGCAAAAGAAAAATTACTATTTGTTCTGACCTGACTTGACCTTGACCCGTTAAAGAGCAGAGAGAGCATTTGTAATTGTCACGAGACGTCATTTCAGTTCCGTACTTGACGCAGTTAAGAATCGCAGTGAATTATGCTTGTTCTTCGTCAGGAAGAGCAATGCAACCTTATCTGGCCTGAACTAGAGTGACCTTGATTGGATGAAAAGCAGATAATTCAAAACTGATGATAGGAAGGCTTCACTTTCATTCTTTTTGTCACGTAAATCAAAACGTCTGGGAATAAGTATCGATCTTTGGCATGTAAAGCAAGACCAGTATTTCGCCTGACTTAGTTTGACCTTGACTCTGCATCTTTTTAACATTTCGGCATGCATTTCATGCAGAAGGTTGTGACCTTTCGTTTGATACCCAACTGAAGGCTCTAAGATCACTATTACCGATGATATGCCACTTTTTCCGATGTCGTGTTATGCGTTTTACGTCACCCGTGACGCCATCAGTCATGTGACCAGGGGCTAACATAGTATTTTCTGAATTGCGAGACTCAAGACTATCGATTGGTGGTAGACCGGTTCAGATCCGATGGTTAGATCCTGAGATAACATGGGTGTCCTGTAACAGCGGAACGTTAGAGTTCTTTTGACTACCCAGGTGATCGCGGGTACAAAAGCACACCAGACAGTGCCGGGTTAATAATGTCGATCCAATGTCCACAGGTAATGTCCATATCATGTTCCTGCATGCATACAGTTGCATGCTTAGACTGCCAAACCTGTCCGTAGGAGTCTTCTTGGCCACTTTTCCTCAACTAGCTTGATGAATATCGCTCATATCTGGCGTAACTCATATCGATTGTCGGTTGTCGGCGGTGCTCATTCTTCTCTGCTGTGCGTCAGCATTGCCAGCCTCAAGCTGCGACCTGTGAGCCTGTCTTAACTATCCGATGGCTTGTGAGTGGTCTTGATGCCATGCAGCCTTGACCATGTGCGTAGGAGCGTTTGGAAATTGGTAGAGCCAGAGCCACTTTGACATAATTTCCCTTGATATAACACCGTAGGGCTAATGTTAGAATTGTGTTCCCACACCTATGGCTTTGAAGACGTGCATCTGCTACCTGAGGGCAAATGCTCGCATGTGCCGGGATCACGTTCACATTTCACTTCGTCTTGCCAACGCTTCATGTCGTATCATATATATTTATTTCCTCTTGAAAATTAGCTCCTGCAGCGCCCGTTCAATCCCAGGTGCTCGAGACATTGCTCGCAGTCCGATTTTCGGATTAATCTTGTCTTATCAATTACGTCAAAATCACTCGCAGAAACGGCATATATACGACCGTCTGCTCATTTCGCTTCTCAAGAACTTTTAGTCCCACCACATGAAGTCTGCTGGCCGAGTCATTCGATTCGATTCGATTCAGTACGCTGAATTCCGAATCGATTCCACCGAAGTGGAATCAAACACAAATCTGCATCGAGGGGAACGCGCCGATGGCAGTCACTTCCGTGGACCCCAGTAGAAGGCGCTGTCTCAACCATGACTTTCTCCTGTCCAAACGCCATTGGTACAGTGCTGAGCCTAGATAGTTCGAGAGCTAGCCGATCCATAGACGGCATGCCCGAGGTCTTCTATGGGGGGGGGAGGGGGACGAACGGACAAACCTTTTCCCTCTCCATTCAAACTGAAAACTTCTCGTGTTTAGGGCACTTTATTTTCCAGTTCCCGAAGTCTTATTTCTCATCTTCGGTGCGTAGAAGCAAAATGCTGAACAGGGGGAATGGGGCAGGACTCCCTTGGCTACCCCCTGAGTCGGGGCGGCTTCTTGTCCCAGGTCTTCCTCTAGGATTCTCGCCGGCCCTGTTCTTATAAACTCCCAAGCGAGCTCACATCCTTTACGTGTCACATGGACGTCCGGTGTCTAACATCGTCGACGGCAAGCACACGTCTGAGGTATCGCCACTAGCCCTCCAATGCTCCGTGAATTTGTGCCCGGCTTAACGCAGACTGAACAGCGGGTCATGCTGTCACCCAGTCGTTTCGTGCCCCTGGGACGTTAAATTTTCTTTACAGCCAGCCGTTACCCAGTGCTGCGCGTGCAAGTGTAGGGGGTCGGAATTTGTGCAACAAGCTTTTCTCATCGCGGGCTCCGGTGCGTACCAGTAAAAACCATTCGAAACCATGGACGAAGCAAAATAGAAAAAAAGTTGCCACTAAAATATGAGAGCAGATAATGAGTCTGCGTGCACAGGTTCACGGCGCATTGGAGAGCCAGAGGCGATACTTCCGATGTCTGGTTGCCGTCGGCGATGCTGGGAATGTGGGAAATAAAGATATTGAATCTGCAACACCTTTCGGTACTTCACCTTTCATGCAATGGATCTCGCAGCTTAGAGTTCAATGTAGCTACGGGCAACGAATTCGCTCGTTCTACCTTCGTTCCGATATGTCCGGTATGTCAGTTCTTTGCGCCATCCTAAGAAAGCCCGGGCGTGACGCAGGCGTTACGTAAGCTCGAGTTCGCCGGACCTGCCGCGGGGCCTGATGGAAGCAACCAGGCATCCTGACGGCCCACTGGGGGCGCTAGTGTCCCGCCACCGTCGCCGAGAGCGCCGACCACTCGCCGTCGCCCCAGCCGGACGAGACACACACAGAGCCCTGCACCCGGGCATTTATTACTACCGCCGAGACGCGGTCGCCAATTCGCCAATTTCGTCAGCCGGAGTCGAAGCGCAGCCGCCGCCGTCATCGTCGTCGTCCCGCCCGCTAGTATAAAAATACAAATCATAGAGCGTGGACGCGGAGTCGGCGTGGTCGCGGTGGTCGGCGACGCCGGCCGCCGGAGCTTCTGCAACGCAAAACCGGACGCGGCGCGAGCCGGCGGAGGAATTTTCAGACACGTGCGGCGAGCGGAGACGGGCTCGGCCGGCGCGACGCGGGCGAGACGGCTGGGCGGCCGCTAATCGTCCTCCTCGTCCGTGTCTGCGAACGACAGGCGTCCGGTCACAATCTGCCCCGGCCGGTGTCTCAGAGGCACGTGTTAACTCACAGCAGCAGATGCAGGTGTCGACTGAAGGGGTCGTGGTCGCTGCTAGCGAGGGCAGCGGCACGGCAGCCACTCGTGAGGGGACATGTCGAGGAGCAAGCCGATTCGTCAGGGCACACAAACTGCGCAGCGCCGACTAAACGCGCGTACCGTGTCAACCAGCGTGATTTCGCGTGCACGACAATGGACGGATACGGGTACATACCCAGACTCAGAGCCACCTGGCATGCTTACCCTCCTCCTCGGCGTTCTTGAGCCAGTCGATGAAGGTTTTCATCTGCTCGAGGAACACTGTCTTGCCCTTGGCCTTTCCTTCCTGGGTGTCCTGGTACCAGCGCAAGATCACCTCCTCGTGCAGAACATCCGCTGAGGAGACCATAAAGTCAGCGCGCACTAAAAAAAGAAAACGAAAACGCTGCCGGCTGCATCAGTTTTCGAGTTCAGTTGAGATTTCTCGTTACACATGGGAACTCCTGCAAAGCACTGCCTTCCACACACATCGGGTCACGCCGGGCACAAAAGCATGAGGATTGCCAACATCCGCAAACAGAAGCCATCGCCTCAATCATCGCCTTGCAGCAAATACTCGGCGCACACGAATAGCCACCGACTTCTGACCGCTCCCAAAACGCGGGCATCTCACCTTTGTAAAAGAGAATAATGATCTTGCTGAAGGTCTTCATCAGGTTCATGTTTTCGTAGCAGTAGTCCTGGGCGCGCAGGATGAGCGTCATCTGGGCGCGCGGCGATTTCTCCGTGTACTGCTTCAGCAGGGGGATGTACTCGCGCAGGTGGCGGATCGCCTGCTCCACCACCAGCTCCTCCTTCTTGTTCCACTCCACCACCGACATCACGGTGGGCCAGAGCTGTGCCAGCGCGGGGAGATGGGGGGGGGAGGGTCAGGGGCGCGGTGTGCGGAGGCCAGCGCCGGCGTCCGTCAGAGTCGAAACACGGACAGCGACCGGTTGAGGGTCGGAGCTCCCAGAAGACAAGCAGCCGGCAGCAGCACGAGATCCTGTGATGATGACCACGGACAAAACAGGTAACGTGTCCACAGCAGTCCGCCCGTGACAGCGAGTCTCGTCCAGCACGGTTCGGAACAACACGAAAAACGGCCCTCAGCATCGAGTCCAAAGGTCGAGAAGTAACGGCAAGGGCTGCCCAACTCAAGGGAGGGCGACTCACAATGGCGATGACCTCAGAGTCCGCGAGCTGCAGCTTGCTGGTGAGCTCCTTGCACTGGCTGATAATGACGTCGCGCGGCTCGTCGTTGTTCAGCATCTCGGCCAGTTTGGTCTGCAGGTCCTTCCTAGCCTCTTTGCTGGCCTGCCGGCCGGCGGACGCCGGACGAGTTAATCCAAACACGGGTCACGAGCGCCCGTCCGCGCCGCCCGGAACGGACGACAGCGCTCGCGACGAAGTCCCCAATCGGGACTCCTCCAAGCGGCCAATGTCTCCCAACGACCTCTGAATACAGAACGCCAGTGAATGTACATCCGCATGCCCGAGATCCCCAGACGCGCATCTTTAACTACCCGCACACAAACTGCCATGGCCACACTGCCACGAAACGTCCCTTGCCCGGACCGAAAATGTGACCTGGGAATTCCGAACACACGCCGAGATAGGCCATTATGCTTCCCCCATGGCGGATAACTGCAGCAGAGGAAGATAAAGGAAAATGCGCATTAGGGAATGCAAAGGTGATAGGGGCATTTGAGGTGCTGAAGTCAACACAAGGAGCGTCGCAAAACAGTGACGCTGGACGGAACAGCGCCCCGCAGTCTCATTGTACAGGCACGCTGGCCGCCGCCGGCCGAAAACATTGGCCAACGCACTGGCCTTACAGATCGGTTCCGCACGCAGTGCACGGTGGCCCCCCGGACCCGTGACGTAACACGTCTGAGTCCAAACGGAGCCGAAGACGGCCACCGACCTGCTGCTTCTGGAAGGCCACAATCTCGGAGAGGCCCTTCTCGTTGTAGAAGTCGGTGAAGTACGCCTCCGTCTGTTTGTTGGCCGGCAGAAACTCCATCAGGCTGGCGGACAGCGGAGACACCGTCAGCCTGCTGCCCAGTACTTCCTGCTCGCTTTTGACAGCCATCGCGTCGCCGTCTCTCACGTCGGCCGTCGGGGTGGGGGAGGGCCAATGCTAAACGTTCAGAGACTTGAGCTCCGTTAACCGGCACGGCGGGTACAGGCGGACCCGCCGCCGGCGCCTCCCGCGCCACGGACGCAGCATTCGGACGTCAAAGCATCAGAAGAACCCCCAGCCCCAGCAAACGACATAACTCGTCTGACAGCCAGCCAAGGCCAGGGCCAAACTAAAACCGCGCCTTCCTTCCACGCTTCCGCCCACACACGCAATACACACCGCACGCAGGGGCCCATCTCCCGCGCGAAGCGAATCACCACAGAAAGCACGCGACCGCGCGGACTCACCGGTGCTCCAGGGCGCCCTTTTTCAGCGTGGCCTTCAGCGAAGACATGTCCTTGGCCTTGAGCCAGGTAACGAAAAACTCCACGATGAAGTTGGCGGCCACCATGTCCTTGACCAGATGCTCCTGCGAGTCAAGGTCGGCAGTCAGCGGAGACGCCCAGGCGCGCGATGGGGGAGGGGGGGGAAGGAGGATGGAGCGGGGACGCGGTACGCCTGCATCAGTCATGAGGCGCGCCAATTAGCGTCAGATCAATATCAATATCGGGAAAGCCGCCATGTACCGGGCGGGCCGCTACGCCCCCCGGCTACGGCGTGTTCCGCGGAACGAGGCCGGTGATGCTGGCCAGTGACTGATCCCTTTTTAAGGGATCTCACGTGCCACGTTGTGCCACGCAGCAGGTTGGTTTTGTTATTCGTGCGACCATGGCTAAGGCAGAAACTAGTTCGGCTAATTTATAACAAGGTAGTGTAATTACACGTCACTGGAGGCGTTTAAGTGTTTCCGGAAATGTGCAGGCTCAGTCCATTAAATGCAGTGCCATATAAGTAACATCAAAACGGAACTGGTCGAATGCTACCGCGAGGTAGCATTTCATCCAAGTAGGGAAACCAGTTACCTGCGAACCAAGACAAATTACAAGTCATTAAACACACGTATCACTTTGCGTAAGTGGAAGCTAAGCGTGCACGCGATTCTGATATCTTCATCCATTATGCGACGCCGACTCCGGGCTTCCGCCACCACCAGCCATTCCGCTCCAGCCCCCGGGTCCACTAAACAAAGCGACACATCAGAGCCGACACGCCGTTCGATGCCGATGGATGCCGGCTTTTCGACCGCTTCCTGGTCCGGGCCGGAAATCAATAGCGGCCGGCAACGGCCGGCGCCGAGGACCGCACTGCGGCCGAGGACCGCCCCGCAACTGGAGGGCAATAAGTAATTGTCCAGTCGTAACTGGCCCGTTTCACAAACGGATGACGGGAAGAGACTGGTGGCCTTAGGACAATAGTTTATGACCACCTCTTGCTTTAGTTGGACGTTTCATTGAAAGACCACGACTAGCGTTAATTAATGAAGAGATAGCAATGCCCATAATGCACTAAGCCAGCATTCATTTTCCAAAGCATCACAAATTGTCTGCTGGCCTGACGAGGGTCACGAACCTATGCCCACAACGTACCACAAGTGGATTACACTGTCCGAGCCCGCAGCAATAGTGAATTACACCCCATCCGTCAACGCAAATGACGGCGACGCTTGATCTAGGTAATTTTCAACCGCGAACAAACAAACCGCACCAGCACACCACACGTATCCAACGCCTGTACGCCCCGATTCGGGCAGCTGGCGTGCTCCTATCAGACGCAGGTCCGGCCTGGCAGACTAGCGCCGACGGCACATCCGCTGAAGCAAGTCGCACGCGAGCCGCCGGCGGGCACCGGGCCGCCGGCGCCGCTTGAACGGATGCCAGCCCCGACCGGGCCGCGGCACAGCCCAAGCGCTCCGCAGCGGCGCAGCGTCAGCAACGCCGGCACGCGCGCGGCGCCGCTCACGCCTACCGCCGGCCAATAACGGCCAGAAGAGCGCACCGGCGCCGTCGCGCCCGGCAACGCTGCGTTTTCAGCCACGATTAGCTCGGCGACGGGCGCCCGCCGCCGGCGCCGCCGTCACACGCGTCACCGGCGAACGACGGCGACGGATCTGCCACGGCCCCGAAATGTCACGGCCGCGGCGTTCCATCCACGGTGAAAAACCGGCCGCGTCCGAGGCGGCCGGCCGGGCGGCGGCCGCCGCGCTGACCTTGAGCATGAGCTGAAGGACGCTGGGAGGCAGGTGGCCGTCGGAGATCCAGAGCACCATCATGCGCGCCAGCCGGGTGCGGTTCTCGTCGCTGAAGCCGTGCACAAACGAGATGATCTTGCCGATCTCCTCTTTGAACATCTTCTCCAGGTACTTGTAGCGACGAATCAGCTTGGTGAATACCTGGCGGGTGGCGTGGACAGGTCACGGCCGGTACCCGGAGCGGGTTACAAATGCCGCGCTGATGACGTCGTGAATACCGATGAGGTTGCGTTAAAGACCGGCGACTGAACGCGACAGACCACAGCCCGCCTCAAATACGACAGGTCAGACAAAAGTCACTGATTGGTCACCATCACGGAGCTTTGCGGCGTGAGTTCAACGGTACCTAGTGGCAGAGACCATCAGACTTGACATGCGTGGCGAACTGGTGACTTAAACCGAACGTGGCCAACTGAAGACTTACGACGGGGCTGCGACTCTGAAAAATATACACGAGCAGGGCGCACGACACTCAAACAGCGCGTCAGCCAGATCGATGTCGATGCGAGGCCGGCGACGCACGCAGACAACGGTCACAACAGAGGCCTGGCAAAGCCCTGAGTATCGGCCGACCTCGGTTGACGCAAGGCGGATTCGGCTAACGACAGTGAAGTCCGCACTGCAATGGCACAGCGGGCCACCGCAGGACCCACAGAGAAGTTCCCCTGACGCGCGCAGCCGTGTCGTTCGTTCCGGCGGGCATCTGAAGAGCTCCACTCACCTGGGCCCACTTGGAGAGGGCGGCAAGGTCGCTGTCCGACTGAAAGACGCACAGCTCCGTCTTGAACGGCTTGCCTTCCTCCGCCTCCTCCACGACCGAGCCTCCGGGGGCTGAAGGAGGGGGGCCGAGTCACGACAGCGGGGCAGAGCACGGAGGCCAAGCAGGTCATGGCACAGGGTTACCGTACATCAGCCGCGATTCTCACTGACAGACGACACGAGAACGCCAGCCGTACTGTGGGTGCACACACAATTATGGACACACCAGGGAGCTCCGTAGGTGGACTTAAACACAACCTCATCAGCGGAGCATGACAGTACTGTTGAAATTCATCCACACAACCAGGGCGACAGCCGATCCCGAGTTCGATCGGCCAGGTCTGGCGCTCACCCAGAATGCCGCCGGCAATGAGGACGTCGAAGAGGGTCTCGCCATAGTGTTTGTAGTCGAGCTTGTTTCCGGCCGTGTCCAGGTACTTGCTGAGCGCGTCTAGGTCCGAGTCGGCCTCCGCGAAGCCGCGCAGGATGCTGTCCCGGAACGCCACCGGGTCGTGTTTAACCTTCTCATCTGACGGCGGGCCAACAGGAATGGACGTCACGCCGCGCGACAGTCGGCGTCACGCTCTCTCGCCCGGGCGCCTGGCTTCACGAGGAGGGACGCCCAGGACCACGTGACACTGTGACTGGTAACCCAATGCTTTCACGAGATGTCTGAAGAAGTGCACGGCCTTGGCAAATGCATGAGTAACCTTGCCAAAACACGTCCGAGATTTTTCCTGACAATTCCTAGTTTGACAAATTTTTTACTGGCAATCTTCCAGATCATTCAAGTTTTATATACAATGCATATATGACATGTATAATCACACATAATATATTGAAAGTAAATATATTAATATTAATAAGCCAATTAATTAATACTTAATGTTATATCATTAAAATCGACATTAATGCTAATAAAATTACTGCATTATCAATAGCACTGGAAAACATTCTCAGGTTAAAAATGTGAGACAGCTCATGGTGTAACTATCTGATTTTACCATATCCTTCTCCCAAGACCAAAACATGGTTTTCTACAGCCTGGGCTTTACCAATAACTGTCACAGAAGCAATTTTTAACACCAGACACCTTTGGTCTTGATAACCAGCAGAGTAACAATGCCCTCTTCCTGCATTCTTTTTAGACCTCTGATATTACCCTGGCAAATATCTATCAAACTGCATCGTCATCGTCAATATGGTCATGAGGTGTACCTGACCATTCAGCAATATGGAGTGCATTACACTCTCTATTGTGAGGTATGCTGATACTGTACTGTCTTGTGTGGCTACCATAGTATACCATGCATGACATCAATGATAACCACTTGAGTACTGGGGGGATGAGAGAGGAGGGAGGGGGACAGTACACTGTGGTGGACACATCTTGTTTAGAACACAAAGAAAAGACTAAAGGCTAGAGCTTATTTCTTCAGTGCATCAGGCACAGCATAATGGATTACAGCTCCAGATTCACTACAGACACCTCAGTAACCAGCCCACAACTCTGCAAGGTCAGATTTGGCACAATGCCCAATCAATCACAACAGCTCCCATGCTGTTGCCAGCAGGTTGGGGCCGTATCACGCCCTTCGATGCGATCGGAGGGTGTGATCCTCCTGCGGCCGCGCCCTCCGTGACCCAAGATCAAGATCCTGTCACACCACCAACATATTGTTGATGTGACCTTAAGTCAGGCCACCATCAACAGGCATTTGATGGGGGAGGTGAGAATGCCACTACAGAATGTTGTGCCCACAAGTGGACATTTTATACAACTGGAGATAAGGCCCACACTACAATGACTTGCCACTGCATAGTACCTCACCAGTGTAACACTGGCATTGATTTGCAGTTTATCAACAATGTCCTACAGCAGTGCTGACAACACAAAAAGGCATAATGATATGAAAATGAGCCACATGAAGCCATAAGAAACAGCACAAAACACTTGGCCACTGGCACACTTACTTCTAAAGGATGTGATATATCTGATCAATGTCATCTCACTGAAAATAAAAACTATTCACTCCAGCTATGACATTTTGTCAGGAAATGAAACAGGACATCAGTTCATGCAACACAAACCAGAGTGTGAATTCACACAACACAAACCAAATTGTGAATGTTATCAACACACTTCACAATTTGGCCATTTTGAGATTTGTCATTCAGAGCAAAATATTTCCCTACACCAGTCACAAGGGACAGACTTACCTCTTTTTCTGGTCTTGATCCTCTGACCTTGAATCACTGGTTTCGGTACCTTAGTACTCATACAATGTCCTGTGAAAGAGCACCATTAATCTTGTCAATGTTGGGTTTGTTGGAGTGAGCAACATGGCATGAGCGAATAAGTTCCATACAGGGGCAGATGTCATTTATGATAATGATTTTGTTGAAAATGCCCAAAGCTCTGGCTGGTAAAAATGGACAAGCTTTACCTTGAAAAACTGAATAAACTGGTGCACAACCAGATTAGCTGACAATCCATTCTGTAACTCATACCTTAAACTCCAAACAGCTTGCATTTGACTATTGGGGAAAACACTTGACTTTGTTAAGCCTTGAACAGGGTGAACAGGAGCCTTGAACAACAGGTTAAGCCTTGAACAGGATCTGGATAGGAAAAGCAAAGTATTTTTGTTTGTAGCAAACTGAATTGACAACTTGGTAACAGACAATCTGTTTGCCACCTGTCACTGATGCATAATCCCATGTTGGTATGATGCTCTGATAAGTATGATTACAGTGGCCTCATACTTATACTTTTGTCATAATGATACTCACTACACTGGCAAGGAATTGAATGAACTGAGAAAAGGGAAAGGGAAACAACATATTTACACATGAATGATTTACTTTTTTGGCTGTTTGCCATCAAGAAGCATGTTGTCATTTATATGTCTGACATCATGCCAACACCAGCCAGATGAGCATTAATGCAGTGCAGAATGGAACAGATGCAAATTCTGATAGTGATGCAACAATGATTTCAATGGTGAAAAACAATGGTTTCACTGTGCATTTTAAGTACTGTCATTGCTCTACTGGTCAGAAAGCTGCAAGTCAAAAGCACTTTCACCCAGTATCTGACTGCCTGGGGGCATCAATAACTGTACTACTGTGGTGAATAGTCTGCAGAAATAGCTCATGTACACATAGTACGGTCACCTCTTAAACCTGAATATTCAGGGGTATGCTGCCCCTTTAACATGTGTTTTGAGCTGCAGCAGCATGATCTAACTATAGTCTCAGAGAGTTATCCTCAACATATACCTAAAAACTCCACATTTCTCAGCACAAAAGGGATTCTCAGCAAATTTACAGTGCCCACTTTACCATATCCTATTACCAACAATCATATGACAAAAGGTGTGGAGGCACACAGCATAAAATTACATCACAGTATAACTTTATGCTTTTTTGGCAAATAAAATCACAGAACAGAAACTTCACCAATGAAAAGCCTGTAATGAGCCCAAAGTCCAAACATGCGACAGTCTTGGCAGCACCCTCCTGATGTTGGTTCAGATGCCTTTACCAATCATCTAGTGGATGCAAAATATGTGGGTACTCAGGATCTGATCAACACTTTAGTTTAAATGAACTACCTTACAAGAGAAAACTATTTCTTAAATTGACTGAGCAATACAATCTTTTCCATGTATTGTTGTCTATGAAGCATACATTTCAATATTTTATTGCCCTATGTGCCAATCTACACATTGCTATGGACTTCTCACTTATATTATTATACTGTACACCACACTATTTGCAACTTGAATTCCACACCATTAAAACTGGTTTCAAGACAATGACCCAGATCTCCTTAGATGCTATTTTAAGTTTCCAAGTGCGAACATTAACGAATGTACGCATATCTCACTGACCCCAGCCTTCCAAAAGTACATCACGGCGACAAACTTCATGGATTTTCCTACAGGTATGCTTACATATCGGCGCACAACGAAGTCCCCGAACTATGAGTCGTTTACCAGGCCCAGACATGCAGAGCTGTCCACATATTGTGCATTCAGTCACAACAGTTGAAGCTATACTTACAAGTGAAGTTTCTTGCAACAATAAATCTCCGACCACCGATGCCTAGGCGCGCCTGTCCACTGTCTCCGACGTTCGAGAACAATGGCTCTCGCAAAGGGCACAGACGCCGTAAACAAGGAGCGACGAGATGGTGACAATAACGACGCGGAAGCAGCGTGCCTGAAAGCAAAGCAGCTAAATTTTAGCCTTTGATTTCGAGGACGCAACAAGCTTGACGTCGCTCAAAAGCACAAGCTTTACTCGATTTTGCATTTTGCTTGCATCACTTGTTGGAGAGATCCGTAGAATGTAATTTTCAGCAACGCGTGCGAGAAAATGGCTTTGATTAACTGCGCCAAATGCTCCATTTGTTACGCGGAAGGCACCGCAACATGGCCGTCGGGATCCCCACACACAGTCTACGTGAACCTTATTGGTGGTGGAATGGTGAGATGGTGGTCCAGGTCATAATATGGAGGTGTCCCATTACCAGGGGTGTCGATTTGTTTTCTTTTGAGAGGGTCCTGGCCTACCTAATGTTGATTTGGGCCCACCCAATGTTGGTTTGGGCTCACCCGACATTTTCTGGCATTATATATATATATATATATATATATATATATATATATATATATATATATATACATATATATATATTTGATCAACAGTAGCAAAACAAACTTATTAATTACCGTTGGTCAAAATAAAGTGGGCTAAATCCATCGGGAAACCCACATTTGAGGGGAGGTGAGGCTATCGGGCTCTCGGCTCGACCCCCAATCATTTACAGAAATTGACATCCCTGTCCATTATTTTAGCGTTTTGCATGTCCTTCATGATATAAGGCAATCGTGTTTTTTCTCTGCTTCAGCCAGGTGCATTCCCTGTGTTAATCTTCAATACAAGATGTTGAAGTACGTCCAAATGTCATTCTGATCATGCTCCTGGTGAGAAGTGGATGCAGAGCCTATTTCAACATGTTAACTGAAGGGAATCCCCACCAGTAACGGCCAAATCCCCCAGTACACAGCGAAATCCCCCTCCCCAGCAAAAATATTGTTTTACCAGCAGCTCACGCCAGGGGCGGCGGATTAGGAAGGGAAGGGGGGGACAGCCGCCCTACCCATCTCCCGTCGAAATGCAACATTAACCCTACGGCGTTGCATGGAAAGAAACATGTTTAAAAATGGGGTTGTTCCCCCCCCATCTCGAGAGAGGCTCCGCCGCCACTGGCTCACGCCGGGCCAAGTCTTTGACACGCCTCAGGCAGATACTGTAGAAAATGGAAAATGGGCGCATAGCCCTTATTTTGAGATGAAAACTTCAGAAAGGTTTCAAATTCCGTCAGGTGGAATCTGATTGGTGTAGATGAGTGCAAAATTAGGGCAAGGATATATGTCCGTCAAGACAGCCCATATTCAGCCCAGATTCAGCCCATATTCGGGACGCCTCAGATCGCAATGAAACTTGCACACAACAAAGTTCGTAGCACTAGTAGTCGATGGCCTAAGTCATTCAGTGGCATTCCTAACCGTTTGACCTCTAGAGGTCAACAAAGGTGACATTGCCGAAATTTGCACAGCAGATTGTGGCCCACCCAGCAGAGCTACGGCGCTCAAAATGACACCAAACGACTCGCCCAGACCTGGTCTTACTTTCCCAATACAAATGTGACCTCTCAATGACACACAATGACCTAAGGTCATTTACGGGTCACGTTGGATATACAATTGCACAGCATATCTCGAACATACCAATAGGCCAAATTGAGATCAAAAGTACATCATCGTCTAGCCCGTAAAGCGAAGTAACTTTTCCTGAAAGTCATTTGCGCATGCGTGACCTCGTTTGACCTAGGCGAGACAAAATGCACCGAAAACCGACGGCGTATAGGGTGCAGCCCGGATGGAGCCCAGATTCGGGACGCCTCAGACCGCAGCGAAACTAGCACACAACATAGGTCGAAGCACTAGTAGTCGGTGGTCTAGGCCATTCAGCGGAACTCCTAACCGTTTGACCTCCAAAGGTCAACAAAGGTCACATTGCCGAAATTTGCACAGCAGATTGTGGCCCACCCAGCAGAGCTACTGCGCTCAAAATGACACCAAACGACTCGCCCAGACCTGGTCTTACTTTCCCAATACAAATTTGACCTCTCAATGTCATACAATGACCTAAGGTCATTTACGGGTCACGTTGGATATACAATTGCACAGCATATCTCGAACATACCAATAGGCCAAATTGAGATCAAAAGTACATCATCGTCTAGCCCGTAAAGCGAAGTAACTTTTCCTGAAAGTCATTTGCGCATGCGTGACCTCGTTTGACCTAGGCGAGACAAAATGCACCGAAAACCGACGGCGTATAGGGTGCAGCCCGGATGGAGCCCAGATTCGGGACGCCTCAGATCGCAGCGAAACTAGCACACAACATAGGTCGAAGCACTAGTAGTCGGTGGTCTAGGCCATTCAGCGGCACTCCTAACCGTTTGACCTCCAAAGGCCAACAAAGGTCACATTGCCGAAATTTGCACAGCAGATTGTGGCCCACCCAGCAAAGCTACTGCGCTCAAAATGACACCAAACGACTCGCCCAGACCTAGTCTTACTTTCCCAATACAAATTTGACCTCTCAATGTCACACAATGACCTAAGGTCATTTACGGGTCACGTTGGAAATACAATTGCACAGCATATCTTTAAGATACCAGTAGGTCAAATTGAGATAAAAAGAACACCATTGTGTATTAATTTTTTCAATACCTCCATTGATATGATTTTTAGTGAAGTTTACTAATGATGTTTTATATATATTTTTTTGGTTAATAAAAAATAGGAAGTAGTTGTGACTAAAATTTGCAGCGTTTTAATATAATTTTGGTATTTGTTCTTCTTTTCGTCACAACTGCGTAGGAAATGATGTGAATGAAAAAATATATATAAAAGATCATTAGTAAACTTCACTAAAAATCACATCAATGGAGGTATTGAAAAAATTAGTACACAATGGTGTTCTTTTTATCTCAATTTGACCTACTGGTATCTTAAAGATATGCTGTGCAATTGCATTTCCAACGTGACCCGTAAATGACCTTAGGTCATTGTGTGACATTGAGAGGTCAAATTTGTATTGGGAAAGTAAGACCAGGTCTGGGCGAGTCGTTTGGTGTCATTTTGAGCGCAGTAGCTCAAAATGCTAGCAGTCTTTACCGGTTTCCACCTTTCTCCACCGTTCTCCGTCGGTCTCCGTCGGGCCGTCGATCTCTGTCAATCTCTGCCGGTCTCATTGGCGTCCCTCAATCTCCCCCACATCCACTCAGTCTTTCTTTGTTCCCCCACAGTCGCTCTAGTTCCTCTGTGTCTTTGTCTCATTCCCTACATCTGTCTCTGTCTGCCAGTACCTGCCCGTCCTTTTGTTACCGTCACCCATGAATGGATGACCAGGAGCGTAACCCTGTGCAACCCTGCTTGTGCTTGGATATCTGGATCTGTATCTGACTGAGCCTATATGCCTATTATGGCGACATTTTTTTAGTCCTGTAGCGTATGTGAAGTCCCGGCACTGAAGGCAGCTTGAAGGTCAAACCGAGCAGGATAGAATAATGCAGTTTTTAGGTAAGAGGAAGAGAAGCTGGTTTTCAATCGTCATCGGCAAAAAACAACAGCACGTAAAACGCGACGTATAGACCTTTTTTGAACCGTTCACAATTGGTCAGGGAAAATACCG
The DNA here is from genome assembly GCA_030062745.1 of Capitulum mitella. Classification (NCBI taxonomy): domain Eukaryota; kingdom Metazoa; phylum Arthropoda; class Thecostraca; order Pollicipedomorpha; family Pollicipedidae; genus Capitulum; species Capitulum mitella. The sequence continues at coordinate 25,376,773 of CP099846.1, forward strand.
GTAGTATTTTAGCAGTATGCTCCCACTGGCGTCGTCACAATCTTCAGTCGAGCACATATATCTCGACAGATGTCGATTTTGCTCAAAATCACGATTTGCGCCGGTGTGCCTGATGCATCATACCAGTAAAAGCTAGGTGAATTGTGGTTATTTGCTTGCATCGTCGAAACGACGAACATCCGTTCGCTCCACCTGTGTTAATTTTGCCCACAAACTCACCGTCCCTTCCATCGCAATACGATGTAAACACAAGGGACCCGAAACCGAAAATGACCCCACTTTGAGCACGTGCCGCTGCGAACGTTTGGTGTTTGGCCTTCTGGACCGTCTGTCGGACGACGTCAACCCCATGAAATGATGTGCGGTCGGTACATGGTGACGTGAGGCCACAAAGTCGCTGAGGCGTGATAAGTGAGGACTGAGTTTAACTGTGCCCTTTTTTGTAAGGCTTGCAAAACGAACTTTTGTGTTCCCGTGGCTAGCACGCGTCACGTGCTCGTTCCCCTGCGCGGAGGTGTGCATGGTACTGTTCTCCAACCGATTTTCTGTCGAACTAACTAGGTTTCGTCCCGGTGCGAAACGCGATTGACGTGATTAGGCACCGGGAATGACGACGTGTCGACGGTTGGTAATGGTCTCGAGCCCACTTGAAAATCGGCGAGATCATCTCCTGTATCGGTTCACGTGGCGTTGCATGGCCGGAGCGGCCGCGGCACACATGACTAGTGTTTGGCATCATCGAAACAACAAAAGAACGTGCTTCGTTGTTCCGATGATGTGTCAGACAATCGCGCCTTTGCATTCGAAATCACAGTGTAAATCACTGATCGCGCGCCGCGGCTACCCTATCCGGCGGATGAGGTCCTCTATCCTCTAAATTATTCCCTGCCGGTACCTTGATGTGATTGACCATCATGTCCTCGGGTCCATAACTTTAACGGTTCCCGAGATTATGGCCCCATTTCGAAACCTTGCAAAACGGGCCTTTTCCGTTTTCCTGCGGCAAGCACGCGCCACGCGCTGGTCCCGGCTCGGCCACTTCCATGCGATACAGTACTCCATTCCATTCTTGGTTGAACGCGCCCGGTTTTGTGTCGAAGCGATCCGTTGTTTCTGCAATCGTACCGAGCCCCCAATATATACAATGGACTGCCTGCGGGGCTGACCAGGCAGAAACTTCATTCGTTTAAAAGGACTTTAAAGATGCCCCTAAAGGATGACAGTGTGGCATAGCCTATTGGTTATGACCGTCGTTTGTTTCGCACTTGTTTCGTTTGTTTTTTATACTTGTCCGATGCAGAAGTGCTAGGAGGCGACTGACCATGGTATTATTTCCTTTCTTGTGTCCGATACTGAGTGCATGGTATACACCCCTCACCAAACCGTAAGGTTTTATTCTGTATGACACCGCCGAGCAGAGAATCGCCGCGTTGAATGTCGAATGTCCCAAGAAATAAACTGAAACTGAAACCGAGGTTGAGCGCCCGGAAACGGCGCAAATCTAAAATTCCGAAAATATGTCGGATTTCGCCAAAAAATACCTGCGCCCGACTGTGGGTCGCCACCATGCACGCTCGACTGGGGGGTTGACCGTCCCCTCTCTAACTCACGAACGGTTTGCCGCACGATAAAAATAAGCACACCTTTGGAAAGCACATGACGAGTAGAGCTCAAAAATGGTCTCATTTTTAGTTTTAGGTAATACGTAGGCAATTTACGTCCTACATATGTTTTCTCGTAGCCGACTGCATGCGACAGAGAAACAGCCTGGATCTCAAGGGCTGTGACTAATCAAGTCTAGGTAAATGCATCAGGAGACAGGTAAAAGTCCACAGATGCCGACACAAGCCAAATTTCTCTGATTTCTTTAATATGTACACGGAAACGTTGGGTTAAAGACACGATGATTTTCGCGGCGCTGTAAGGCGGGCGCCGCCGACGAAGACAGAATAAAATTAAAGGGATCTAATTTTGGCGTTCTTTTAGTTTCACGAAATACACCAAGTGTTGTTTTTTTTATCTCAGTGGCTCTTGGGATGATTTCCCATGTTTAATTTTCGAAAAACTCAGTAGTTATCAGTGTACAAAACTGGCGGAGCTTCATTCGCGCAGTCTGTTTATTCCCAAAATATGTCATTTTTTAAACTTTATGAACTTACTGGTATTAGTCGCAGCTGTGCGAGCCAGTTCTGCGAGTTTCAACCCGATCTGAGTCATTCATCGACGATTTTGATGGCAGTGCATTTTAACTCAAACCAGTTATTCATGACCTGACCTCAAGTCAGAGGTCGGAGGTCATTGAAACTTTGCCATTGACGGAAATTGGATGTCTGGATCTGCTCACACTCAAATTGTTTTAAAAAATTCCGTCAATGTTCGAAAAAAGCGACGACTTGTGTGGAGAACGGTTTTAACCTTAGGTCAATGGCCCGAACATTTCCGAAAAATCTGAGGTGACAGATTTGTTGCAATATCACAATCTCTAACCCTCGAAAGTTTTTTGTGATATCATGTTCTGCGAAAAAGTTACAGGGCGCTAAACTTTTTTGGACATAGGTCCACATGGCCTGACCTAGACCAGACACCTTACTTGACCTACGGTCAAAAATTTGGCACAAGGTGTAAAAATGATCTAGTAAAAGGTACACAAGATTTCGTGGCGCTGCATTTGTTCGTTCTCTCGCAGTCTCGGAAAAACCTCAGGGGGGGGGGGGCGGTCAACGGCCCCCCAGTCGGGGGTGGGATAAATGTTATGTGCTCGGGATACTGGCGATGGTGCCATTCCACGACTTGCAGCAGGTACTGCTTTTATCTTTCGTCTTTCGTCATTTCTTCGTTTTACACTTGGACAGGAGCCGTATCTCGCTGGGCGAAGCCGTTGATCACTGCGATGCCGCGCAGGACTTCCTCGGCGTTCTTGAAGCCAGGTGCTGTCTCCCCATCAGCGGGATCGACGACAAGGAAGCCCATGTTAATGTCGTAGGCCTTCATGATTCCAAATGATTTTGCGATAATGACGTCCGCCATGGTCTTCCTACCCAGAACCTCCTTTGTCGCGTGATCCATGTGCACTCGCTGGAGCGGGCCCTCTGATCAGTCCATGGAGTACCGCAACCATCCTCCTCTTCATCCAATAAGGCACGCCGTCGTCGAAAAACGACAGACCAGTCAGTTCTTCGTTGAGTTAGCACCACGGCGCAACCAGTTCTTAGGGGGAGGGGAGGGGCGGAGCTCAATAAAAACTGAAATCATACGAAAACCGCCTGCTGGGAGGAGGTTAGGCTTGGGGTTCACTAAAAAATGATGGCCTAAGGTGAGGGAGGGGGGGGGAGAGGTGGGCACCCAGGTCCCTCTCTGGCTGCGCTGGTGGATACCATAGGTGATTGGCGAACTTCTTGGAGGTCGCCTTCGGGATTTCCGCATTCAGATCAGGCTTTGCGGGAAGGCCCGATCGTGCACAGGAGTTTTGACCGACGATGGAGCGCAGAATCATGCACTGAAGTAAAGAACAACGATGGAAGAGACGAAGCTCATGAATACCTCCAGTTCACTGGGAGTTACGAAGATTACGAAACAAGAAAATCTTAATCTCTATTATATTAATATATATATATATATAATAGAGATTAAGGTATTAAGAAAATCTTAATCTCTATTATATTAATATATATATTAATATAACAGATATTAAGATTTTCTTGTTTCGTAATCTTCGTAATATATATATATATATATATATATATATATATATATATATATATATATATATATATATATATATATATATATATATTAGTAGATTATAGGTCCCAGCCATCTAGCACAATGTGAGCACCTGGTTGGAGAAACCTGACTCCCCGCGGGTGCTCTTCGCCAAAGAAGATGATCGGGACCTTAAAGAACTCACGATAATCATCGCGAGGCTAGATTTCGACGAGCTTCTCACGGCAGAAGGCGACGACACGATCCTTGGAGGAGAGAAGCGTCTCTGCCACTGCTGGCTCCAGGCCTTCACGCATCATGAGCTCAAACTTCCTCCGATCCATGTGCCTACATCTCCTCTTGAAGCGCTTGAGCAAGGAGATCCCCGGTCCCGAAGACGGACCGAAGCACATGGAAAAAGCCGTCTCTGCACCATTTCGAAGACATGATGACGACAAACGAAGTGAAAGAGCTGTCGCCCAGCTGCTCTGTTGAAGAAGCGTGCTTGCTCACAGCACTTGTCCGATTTTACCGGGGATGGTGTCGGAGCTCAAGCCGACGACCTTGTCCGAGGTCTTCCTGTTTTCCAGACAATGCGCGACAACGTCGACTGTCGCTGCTCCAGTTCCGTTTGTGAGCTTCGGAACACCATAGAGTTTGGCAGCACTTCCTGGACCGGTTGCAATGACATGGAGTCGATCCACCTTCTTCTTCCCATCGTCGGGTAACAGATTGCGGACTCAGTGCACCGCCAGGATGGGTGGCACAGAGATAGAATGCCAGATTTCCTCCGCAATGTTTTTTTTTTGTGATCTACGCGGCCGCCTGATCGAACTTCTGTCGATCGCCAGCTCAGAGGAGCCGAGGCCAAAGGCCGAGGCCGACGCCGATAGGCAGTGGGCCGCCGAACGATCACTGAGCTTGGTCAGATCGAGGGCTCCTGCCAGACCAGGAGCGACGATGTTCTTGGCCCTCCTGCAGGGCCGTTTCGAAGGACAATTCATGGCGAGGGGCTGCGGGTCATCCTCATCAGTCAGTTGCGTGCTATCCGTAAACGAGCATTCCAACTGGGCAGTTATGTCGTGCTCGGCCTGCTCTTCATTCTAGCGGCGTGCCCTTTCTGCGGCCTGCTGTTGTCGTTGAAGAACTCGCTCCTCCTTCCCTGAAAAAACCTCATCGACTTCCACTATGAAGCCTCGGCGGCCTGGTTCCCGTTGGGCCTAAAGGAAACCTTTACCAACCTGGATTTTTATGATCTTAATGGTGCTGATATGGGCGATTTCAAAGAGGTCTTTAAGTCTGCTCCTAAGTTCCTCGCATTTCTCCGTTTGCGTGGTGGACGTCTTGCGTTTGCCCTTGATGACAGCTTGATACTGGTAAAACGTCCTTTTGAGCTACGTTATCATGTTCCGCTCCGGGCAGTTGGAATGCGGGCTTTGTTCCACACCTTCATCACTTCGCGGACGGCCTGTGTTTGGGCCTCCCTCTGAGTAAGCTTATCCGCACGATGACGCAGGTCGCCGCGGGCGGTCCTTAAATAACCCGGCGTCTTAGAACGCGCGGAAAATTACCAGACCGACACCATGGGATACCGTGGGCTGGGCATGGCTTGGCTTGGTGTTTAAAAACTGCTATATCTCAGCCACAGTCTGCAAACGACGGCCAGGATGTTGACACCGGTGCAGCCAAAGGGAAGGCACGGTGGGCCTGGCCTCCCTTAGGCCCTCATTTTTTGTGAAAACCATTGTACATCGTCTTCCTAGCAGGCGGTTTTCATATGATTTCACTTCACAATGAGTTCCGGTCCGCCCTCAAGAAAATCCTAGCTGCACCCCTGGATGCTGACGAGATGTTGGGGACACCTTCAATTCTTTCCAAAACGGGCCAGCAGGTTGACTATTCAGGGTAGCTTCTGTTGATCTAATCTATCCCGAAAATACAGTTTCTCATCAAATTTTAGCCAATTTGTTATGAAATCCAAGAAAAATGTAAAAACTGACCCAACGCAGGACAAACAGTTCGGTCCCCAAAATGTCTGGCCGCAGAATTAAATAAGCCATCTCAAGCTGAAATATTCTCCTTAGCTCCGCCCCAATGAGATATCGTCAACACTGTCATGATTTGCAGACTGGTCTAAGCCATGCTGGTGAAACAGAGGGAAAATGAGCATGGCATTCACAAAACCATGCAGAGCAGAGCAGCAAAAGTGACGATGTTATCACATGAATGTGTAATTTTCCATTTTCCTGGTCTAAAACCCGGGTTTAACCACCTGGCTCGATGAAGTCCAACCAGTTAGGTACTGGGATTTTGGCGGGGTTTTAGATCAGGGGACGACTACAGTACTGCTGGACTGTCACCACATTCATATTAGCATTGTCCACCACAGCCAAATCACCCTGACCACCAACTCACCCTTCAGTTTTCTTGCGTTTTAACATGTCAAACAAGGCTGCCAGCCTCTTCATCTTGATGAGCTTACAGTGCATTGAAACGCCTCGGCCATTCACGGGACAACGGCGGCATCGGGTGCCGGCGCACCAGTTACCAAACACGTTCGTCAACGGTCACTAGATTTGCCTGCAATACCTGTGGTAAAGTGGTGCTGCCAAGTGAGCTCCCAAATTACTCCATGATTTAAAATACCCGTCGTTGGATGTCGCTTTGCGAGACCCTCTCGTGCGCAGCTCTTTATGGTATACGCTAGAAAGCGTATGTCATATCTGTTTACGTCGGAAAGCGATCACCGCAGTTATTGTTCTACTCTTGGGCGCTTTTTTGCATGGGCAAAGGCTCTTGCACGGAAGGGAGGGTAAAGTGAAGGACGGGGCATTTAACCCCCCCCCCCGTTAACATGTCAAAATAGGCCGTGCCTTTGAAGCAATAGGAGGTCCCCTTGTGCTATAGGGAACCCCTGCAAATCATAAGGTCCCTTTTAGGCCATAGGAGGCTACCTCAGCACTTTTTGGTGGAAGCCCCTTTGCGTGAAGAAATCCCCTTTTCTGAGGGCCCCCTTAGACCATTTCTGGCTTTACCTGCCTGGTGATTACCATAGGCTTAATAATGAAATATATGGAAATAAGAGGTCCAAACCCTCCCAACCTCCGGATGTTCATCTAAGCATCATGACTAGATAATTATTTTAAGACTTAATATGGCAAAGGTAAGCCCAATCAATCCTATATGCCCGCTCCACCCCCTGTCTCCATTATTTTCCCATCGGATTTCAGTTGCTTCATCTTTGATTTTGATGAAAATGACTCAGAAAAGGCTTTTAGTTTTCCGTCATTTACAAGTTTACACCGCAGCCCTGCATAAACCGGCACTGAGGAGTACAGTTAAGTAAATGGTTCACGCTGCCCGCTCCTCTCGTATTGTGCAACGTGCAGGCGAAGGGACCGCTGTCCTTAACGCCAGTTTAAACTTACATTTTCAGCAATTTTCCCGTCGATCAAAGGCACACCCAGTGAGACTGGTATACATATGCTGTACGTTTTAGGCCGCTCCTATGTTGGAAATGTTTTGTGGGGGGTAGATCGATTCCATTTATTATTTGCTGAAATGAAACATGGCATTTAGTACGCTGAACTGAACTGTGGTTGGAAGCTGACTGAGGTAGACTGTTTTCGGCTCCATTGTGCATTTACACCATGGCTTTTAGCCGAGATGTGGTACGGAGGCAACTATCCCCAGTCAAAGTTAGCTCGACAGATGCGTAGCTATTTTGGGGCCTCATTGGACTTTTTGGACAAAAACACCCTGAAACGCAGTGAACTGGAGTTCTCTGTGATGACGTAGTACCATGATCTGTATGTTTCTGCCTTGCAATTTATTTTTGATTTCACATTTTATAAATTCGCGAAAAGGCGAAATTCGGGGTCTAGATAGTTCTATGTCACACGCGACTTTGAGAACACTCACTGTTAAAAGTTGGTGTGGCATGCCACACTAACTTATGAAGCTGGTGTGGGGGAGGCCACGCCCGCCCCACCGCATTCTCCTACTACGCCAGTTGTAAGACTTGCGTCTCCTGCTTGTATTGCTGCAGCGCGGCGTTCTGGGCAAAAGGTGACCACGGTCTGAGCTCGCCCGCACTTTACCGCACCAACCTCACCGCTCGGTCACCTGACCGCCGCCGGCCAAGGGTTGGCGTTCGCAGGCCCCGGGGCCACATGACAGCCAGCTCCACGCGCCAGGCGCGCGTCCAGCCCTACACAAGCATTACGGATCGAATGGTGACGTCAGCTCGAGACTGGTCGCCAGAACGAGCATATCAAGATGAGCGGTGGCGACTGCAGCCGTATTCATGCCATTTTGCTGCTCATTTCGATTCAGTCTGTGTCTTTCAACATTCTTCCGCAAAGCAGTTATTAAAAAAACTTACTTCACTGACAAAAAGACGCAAAAGCCTGAAAACAATGACTGAGTCATTCATATAAAAGATGAATAAAACAAGACACGTTAGTTGCTGAAGCAACAGCCAGAGGCAGGCGGTCCCACGCGGCCGCTGCCTGGTATGCGAAAGCGCTCTGCGCGACCCGAGTCCGCACCTTGGCAGATCCAGACTCCCGGCCACAGTCGAACGGGTCCCTCACAGCGAGGCGGTGGGCCGCCTCTGAAATAGCGACCGCACAGAAGCGGTGTCATCGTCTAACGTCCTGTAAACGGTCAACATCCATCTGGCTGATCAACTCCTGTATCCGCCGCAATATTGCCACGAATCGACAACACCCATGTTACTTCACACTGACGTATTCCGGCACAACAAAACGCCAATAATACCTGTCTCCGAATCTCTCCGGGCACCCGGCACGTAAACAGGCGGAAGAATTCACTGTCTACTGCAGCCTTAGCTCGGACAACCATTTCTGTGCTCGTGAGCGCGACATATGCCACAACCCCGTCATTACAGCTGGCCAATTGCCACGAATCCTAGCACGCAACTCAGAGCTCAGGTCACAACAGCTGACCCACTGCCACGAATCGCAGCACGACACGTAATGCCCGGCGCCAGACAGCACCGCCATCTTCCGACTAACTCCCAAACACTTGTGCTCGACCTCCACCACAGGTGGCAGTGCATTATCGGCTGCGCGCTGACCCTCAGTCAGGTCAGACGCGCTCGCAAGGGTTGCGAAAGCCTCGAACAGTACCTATCCGGTGAGAACAAATCTATGAGAGTGAGTCTGAACGCACATAGATTCAATTGTTTCGCACATCGATTCGCACATAGATTCAATTCTTGTTCTTCAGGTAACACGGTTTTCACAGTGGCAAGTCTGCGTGTTTTATACTCGGACGCAACCAATATACACTTATAACACTAAGTCCTTGCTGCCCCTTCGAAGCAAGCACGCGCTATACTCTCTTCATGATTTTTCGTGCGACGCTCTTGTTCAGAAGTCTAAAAAGTCTTTTACGATGTGTTCGTAAGGCCTGTGCTTACTTCAGTACCAGGGGCGCAGCCAGGATTTTCGTAAGAGGGCCCAGAGTTCAGAAAGACCTGAAATCATACGAAAACCGCCTGCCGGGAAGACGATGTGCAATGATTTCCACAAGAAATGCGGGCCTAAGGGGGGGGGGGACCGGGTCTCCAGCCTCCTTGACTGCGTTTATGTTCGGTACCCTCCAGGCGACCCAATGGTGACGAAACGTCCGCATTTGGGAGGGGGGAGGGGTGCACTAACGTCCTCCATGTCCACTGACTTTGTGGATCAGATGGCATTGCGCCAATGTCGTTTCATTGAAATGGTAACACCCAATGTCAGTTGATTTATTGGGTATGTAACCTTTAGATGTTACGTCTAGAGAAACGCCTTTATCCCCGGCCTACCCTTCCCTTTCCCAGCAACCATAGGTAAGTGCGTATCCAGTATTTCAAACGGGAGTGGGAGATACTGCAGTGCATAGATCTTTGCTGAGCTGACTGCTGGCTGTGTTAAAACCGGGAAGGAAGGGACGTGTTAGATAGGCATAGGGCCCTGACATGCCAATGACGGAACCGTTGGAACCCTAACGTCCTTTCTGTTATGATACGATAAGTAAGGCCTTTGTAGCTTTGGCACATACATTCCCTAAGCATGCAAAGAAGCATGGATGTCTGCACGCGACATTCGTGTCGGCGTCTTTGGACATCACCAAGTACAAACGACGCTTGAGAACGTAATCACCTGCTGTTTCTACAGCTGAATGTCAGAGGTGACTTGCACCTGCCTCGTGAACACAGGCTCCTTCGCATGTATACCTACTTGCATGCGACCATCGTCATGTTCGTAAGTCCAAGGCAATTCAGCGCATCTACCGTCGCTGCGATGTGCGCGAGAAAACGCAAACAAGCGCATTCTAGGGCCATTTCTCAGGTGTTTGGACGATGAAGGGCTGTCGTCGGCGGGTTATGCCGCTTTGTTTCCGTGCGAAAACGGCAACAATTAACCGGAGGCGCGTGTGAAATGAGCGGCTGCTAGCGTCCTCCGTCCGTGGGCGGCGCGACCCGTAGGACAAAGCGCCTGGTGCGCGGCGGCCAACGAGCTCTTGCATGGTCTGAAGACGACTTCACTCGACCAGCGTGCTTCGAGGGGGCACGTCGCGATCAAGCGCCGGTCGGTGCACACCTTGGCTCCGGGGGTTCGACGGCCCTGTTGTTGCGCCGGCTGCGCCTGCGTCGCGCCGCCTCCGAGGATTCCGCGGTGACGTCAGACCGTTCTCCCAGTCTGCGAGGTAGGCAAAGCAAAAAGAAGAAACTCGACATCCCTGCGCAAGCCGCGATCGTTGCCGTTGCTTCCCGGGCGCCGGGGCGCCTCGAGCCGACGTCATCGCGATGCGCCTGCTGAAGAAGCTGCTGGAGACGGCGCCGGGCGACCCGGACGGCGCCGGCAGTCCGGGCGCTCGTCGGCTGGCCCGCCTGGGAGAGATGGCGCTGCACGCCGGCTGCCTGGCGGCCAGCTTCTACCTCTGCTGGCTGTCGGTGGCGCGCTACCGCACGGAGCCCGTCCACACGGCCATGTTCGTGGTCCAGACGGGCGTGCCGAACCTGACCGTGTGCCCGGGCGACGGCGTGCCGGAGAGTTCGCCCGAGGCGCGCCGCCTCTGGCAGGCGGGCAACATCAGCCAGGAGGCGTACGTGCGCGCCGCCGACCGGCCGCTGGTCTGGGTGCTGGCCAAGTGCAGCGCCGGCGGCGGCACGTGCTGCGCGCCCGTCTGCGCGCCTGACGAGCGTCGGCTCGGCCGCTGGACGCCGGTGCTGGTGCCCGGGCCGCGGCGGCCGCTGCTCTGCCACCGGCTGCAGCTGGGCCGCGCCGACGCTGTGCTGGTGCGCCGCAACGGCGCGCTGTCCATGGACTTCTTCGTGCCGCCCGGCGCACCGGCCGACGGCGGCCTGTTCGACGTGGTGGCGCACGGCGGCGCGCAGCCGGTGCTGCTGTATGGCGTGGGGCCGCGCAGCGCGGCCGTCTCGGCGGCGCGGCAGAACGGCCGGCCGCAGCACGCCGCCGTGCGTGTCGGCACGGCGGCGATGCGCAGCGTGTCGCGCCGGCGGCGGCCGTGCCGGCGCCGGCCCGGCTACAGCCAGCAGCACTGCCGCATCGCCTGCTGGCACGCGGCGGCGGCGGCCGCGGCCGGCTGCCGCGCGCTCGGCTTCGGCGCGCCGCCGCCGCAGCCGCCGTGCGCCAACGAAACGGCGCTGGACTGGTTGTACGCACTGCTGTACCGGCAGCCGGCGGCGGCACCGCCCTGCCACTGCCCGCCCGCCTGCCTGGTGGTGAGCTACCGCGGCAGCGAGGAGCGACGCTACTATCCGGGCGCGCCGCTGCCCACCGTCACCGTGGTCATGGACCAGTGGGCGACGATGATGGCGCAACAGCTGTCCACCACGCCGCAGCAGCTGGTCTCCGAGCTGGGCGGCCTGCTCAGCCTGCTGCTCGGCTACTCGCTGTGGACGCTGGTGGCCGTCGCCTGGCGAGGCGTCAGCGGCCTGTGTCGGCTGTGCCGCGGCGGCGGCGCCGAGCAACGACCCCCGCCGAGCTCGGCGGCCGTCGTCAACGTCGCCTGACGATGCCCGCGGCGCGTGCGGCGGCCACATCGGGGAGCGGCCCGTGAGCCGGCGGGGCGTCGGTGGTGATGGATTCACGGAAGGTCTGTCTGGGCTCGTCGTCCATTCGCGTGCTTTGGGCTCAGAGTGGCGTCATCGTCGTCTGATGGTCAGTAAAGTCGCAAAGGTTAATCACGCAAAGCGTTGAGGCGAGACGGAGCGAAGCCTGCTGAAACGCTTTGTTTTAACACTACCATTGTCATCATCTGAGCTTTCCGTGCGAGAGTGAATCCGGGCACGTAGGGAAGCATTGATTATATCGATTCGATAACAAGGAAGCATAAAAATAGATAACCGGAAAATCGGATCGTAAGGCAGAATGACAAAATTCTAGAGGTGAATATCCGCGAGGTTGTTGTTACGGCCATGGGTGTAACCAGCGGGGAGGGAGGGGGTTTTGGGGGGACACGACCCCTCCAGTTTTGGCAAAATGGGCTTTACTCCCCCTAGTTTTTGCTGGAAATTGAATTTTCTTTGTCATTTCCTATTGGAAAATATGATTTTGGGCCAGATTATCCCTCCGGATTCTAATTTGCCACCTACCCAATTTCTGGGACGTGCCTACACCCAGGTTTACGTCTGCTAAACGGCAGTGCTTTTATTCCTCATCCTCACTGACGTTTTATTGGTCTTCTCCAATGGTGCATTTTAATGCATTTATTGGCCTTCTGTTACAGTCGGGGATGGCAACTAATATTTACGGCCAATCGAGTCAGCGAACTTCACATATCTGTACATACTGTTCCGAACGTATTCGTGCCAGCTAGGGACGAGGACGATCGTGTGTTTCAGCTTCGTGTGAAAACGCTTCGCACTCCATGACGTGTAGCATAATACATGTCGTTTCAGCGCGAATGTTCTTTCAGGAACTGGAATTGACAGCGGCCCACGCAACATCGTAATGCCAGTAACACACGGGTCGTTCCCACGGCATATCAGCTGTTCTCACCGCTCGACCAACGAACGACGGCATCTGGCCTTTTTCAGAGCGAGGGTCTAAGAAGACCTGAAGGCTCGCCAGAAGGTCCAGGAAGATCCCTAGCTGAAGACGTCACCCTCCGGGTTGAGGGACGAGGGCGTTCGCTCTTTGCCAAGAGGAGCTCGGGTGCATCTCCTTCGAGAGATGACGCTGAGAACGCAAGGCAAGTGGGCGGAAAGTTCGCTCTCCACGCCGGACCGAGAAGCAGAAGTATCCAAGTTGCTACAAGCGGAGTGCAGCACAGGGTTGCACAAGTCTGTGCCGCAGCCATTATTGAGACGACCACCTCGCAGCACCCGCAGCCGCGGTCGAGATTGGTAGTGATAGGACCTGCCTACGCAGACCAGTAACTGAAAGCAATCTGCCGGGCTTATTGACATGAGCAGAATCACTGGCATGTGGGCGACTGAAAGCAATCAGTTCGTGCCTACCTGGGTTATTGACAACTGACAGCCGGACCGGACCTATAGGCGCTGCGCCGGCAAGATGCGCTTTTGCACTTAAGTGGTGTTTGCAGGATATGTTTACTCATTACAGCAGTACAGAGGTAGTGGGTGCTGCTAGGCACTGATACCGCCAACTGCCCAAATTTAATTCCAAAATTTGTCGTAGGGTATCTACCCACCATAAGTGTGCACGTTTTTTTCAAATATTGGGCAGCAACGCAACCTCGTCACTCACAAAAGGCTTAGCGACTCTACCTCGCCCCCTTCTTCCACCACAATAATTGTGATCCGTACACTGGTACTCCTCCGCTTAACGTATTGTCTGCCAGGGTGAGGTCCACTTTCGCAGGAGCTCCGTGCCCGCGTCAGCACAATGCTGAACCTCACCATTCGGATCGTCACCGCAAGACCGCGGTCCCACCACACGTCAGAGGCGCGCGGACAGCTCGGAAAGACGTTTTTCAGCGACATGATAGTCTTCAACGACCGCATCCCGGTGCATAAGTGCACTCAGAGCCAAAGCTTCTCGGTATCTAAAATCATTCACACGTCTTCGCGCGAACGTTTCCATGCGGACCACTCGTGCGACCACTTATCGTAGGCCCCGCACACAACGATGTGTGCTGGAGGCTCCTCGCAAAACCGTGCCCACGCACGTCTTCAAAACGCGGAACGCTCTTTCAAGTGAGACGCAGCACAATAGTAATCTGAGTGCCCGCCGAAAATGCGTGAAAACGGCGCTCGAGTGAGGGCTGTACGTGTCGTCTGTTTGTGCATTTATTCGTCTATTGCTCCGTTGGGCTCACTATGTGTTTTCATCTCGACGTACATTTGTTTTCTTCTTTAACCCGCGCACGACCGTCGGTCCGTCCCGAACATCGGCGACTGGGGGGGGGGCAGTTGACTGCCCCCCCTCTAACTCGCGAACGGTTGGTCGCACGATAAAAATAAGCATACCGTTGGAAGACCTGTGACGAGTAGAGCTCGAAACTGGTCTCATTTTTAGTTTTAGATAATATTTAAGCCAATTTACGCCCTATATATGTTTTCTCATAGCCGACTGCATGACACCGAGAAATGGCCTGAATCTCAAGGGCTGTGACTAATAACGCATAGGTAAAGGCACCAGCGCACAAGTAAATGTCTGCGGATGCCGATACACGTCTAATTTCCCAGATATGTTCAATATATACGCCGAAACGTTGAGTTAAAGACACCGTAATTCTCCCGTCAGCCGTGAGTGTGCGCCGCGGCCGTATGCGGTATCAAATTCACGGGAACTAATTTTGGCGTTCCTTTATTTTCGCGAAAAAAGACGATTTGTGTCAATTTTCTTGATCTTTGTGGTTCTTGTGATGGTTTCTCAGGCTTAAATTTTGGAAAAATTGGTTAATTGCCAATCTACAAAGCTGGCGGAGCTTTATTCGCGAGAGCCTGTTTATTTCCAAAATATGCTACTTTTTCAAACTTTTTGAGGTTCCTGGTATTAATTACGTCTGTGCAAGCTAGTTCTGCCATTTTCTATCCATTCTGAGTAATTCATCGTCGATTTTGACGGTGGTACATTTTGGCCCACTACAGTTATTCGTGACCTGACCTCAGGTCAATGGCTGGAAGTCACTGATACTTTTCCCAATGACGGTAACCAGATGTCTGCTTCACTCCACACCAAAAATGTTATGGAATATTCCGTCAATTTCCGAAAAAAACGGCGATATGTCTTAAAAATGGACTTGACCTTAGGTCAATGACCCAAAAATTCCGAAAAATCTGAGATAGCAGATTTGTTGCATCTATCACGATCACTAATCCCTGAAAGTATTATTGAGATATCTTGTTTTGCGAAAAAGTTAGAGGGCGCTAAACGTTTTTTGACATAGGTCTGTTTGACCTGACCTAGGTCAGGCACCTGACGTGACCTGAGGTCAAAATTTTGACACGAGACGTAAAATTGATGGAGCAAAAGGTACACAAAGTTTCGTGACTCTGTGTTTGTTTGTTCTCTCGCAATCCCAGAAAAACCTCAGGGAGGGCAGTCAACTGCCCCCCCAGTCGGGGACGGGTTAAGTGGTACATCGCTTGAGTTTTTTTGTTGCTGCTAACCTGTGTAATCAAGGCCGTCGCCACGGATCTTCGATAGGGGGGGGAGGGCAGGGCGACCAACTCTGTTTTAAAAACTACATTTTTTCACAGTACAGACGCTTTAGTTGAAAAAGGACAGCCGTCCCCCTCCCCTCCAGAAAAATAAGAGTTTTTGACATTTTTGGCACTTTGTATAGCGAAAACGCAAAATTGTACCAAAAAGGGGATACGTGGAAAGGATGAGGAGAAAGGGGAACCTTATCCTGCTGGATACCTTACGTTATTCAGACAGTGCATTGAGGTATTTTTTTCTTACTAATGCCATCAAAATTTTCCCCATCAACTCTATGTCAGAAAATAGTTTTCTACTTAACTGTTTACTGCCAAATTGGTCTCAGAATACCGATCAATGAGACATGGAAATCAAAATATGATTCTCCATATCCATCATGTCACTGTTATTTTCATTATGTGTCATTTACAATCAAATTGCACAATTCGGACTACTGACACTGATGCCACCATAGTGGTACCATCCCTTCGGCATGCCAGTTGGCCTCATTATGGTCAATGGAAGTAGCTCCAGTAGTCATCCTTTGTTTACAGAGGAACTGGTGTCTACATGGAATAACTGGAATCAATGGAGTCCCATAAGCTAAAAGTTCTGCGTGGAATGGAACTGTTTCGCGAAATGTGTCAAAAGACGAAAAACAGGGTGCACTTCTTGCCTCTTGTCTCCTCTCTCACCCGCTCGATCCGTGTTCATCGAGGAATGGGGTAGTGGTAGGGGTAGGGCTAAAATCAAATTGTGCCTCTTAGAATCTCTTACAGCCAGAAGAAGTTCCGGCCGTAAAACCGTTGCTACGGACCACTTGCCGATTCGGTATGGGGGACATTGGACGACTAATGCGCTTGGTGAGATCCAGGGCTTTGAACGAAGCCCTGGATCTGACCTGGCTAGCCAGAGGGGCCCACAGAACAGGGATTCATCAACGACGTTTTTAACCTCGAGAGGGACTCTAAATGGGCTGCACTGAATCTTTTTGAAAACCTGAGCGGTTCTTGATGTAGTCAGGAGGCTCTGAGACGGCAGATGGCCCCTGAGACCGCCAAGACGGTCGAAGGGCCCTTGCGAGGCAAAGACGGTAAGAGGACCTCTTAGTCGATATGGGGCCCTGGACGGCCTGAGGGCCCCCGACTGTGTTAAGCGTGCACCTGGCACAGAAAGGGTCACCCTGAGGTTGCCAGTGAGGCCCTTCTAGCGCCAGCAAAGACCTCTGATACAGTTAGAGGACTGCCAGACTCAGAGGACTCAGACTGCCAGATATACTCCATGTTACAGGGGAACACCATGGAGCCATGGAGATCACCGGAGACGTTCGGAGGGCTCATGCCGCTGCACAGGAGCCCTGAAATCGCCAGAAGGTCTTTCGTAACTGCCAGAGGACCCCTCAAATGTTAAAAATGTTCCCTAGAGACGACAAGAGGGGCACTTAAGACAACAGGGGGTCCACTAAGACGACTAGAGGGACCCCTGCAAGTCCTAAGCCTTGAGACATCCTGGCAGCTCCTGAAACGGCCAAAGGACCTAGAGCATTGTCAGAGCGCCTCTGTCACGGCAGAGAGAGACCTTTTTACTGCCTGATGGTCTTCTTAGACGTGAAAAACTGCCCGGGGACGAAAGAAAGGAAGCGGAGGTAGCTTAACCCTATTCCCAGAGGGCTAGACGGTATGGTCGATTCCCGGCAGGGGGGGCGGATTCGGCCCCCCCTGAGATCTCGAGAACTACTTGTTCGATTTCGTCGCAACAAACGGCAATCGATTCGCCATGACGTGAACTACATTTTTATAAAAAGAAATTTTCAAAATTTCAAAATTGGTGGATGCAGGGGGGCAAAAATGTCAAAATAGGGGGTACTTTTGGACTTCTTATAACTCCGTTGTTTATCGACCGATTTCAATGAAACTGGCATGAATCGAGAGATTATGGATAGGGCTTTTACCATTGGTCTACAAATCTGAAATTTTGAGAAAATTCATGGGCGTTCACAGGGTTTCAAAATAGGAGGATTAATTTTCTAACAACAGAATGAACAAAAAAGGTAAAAATACTTTTTTGGCTTCTGCTAGTCATGCTATGCTAAAGAAGTAAAAATCGCATTACAATGTTTGTATAATGTTAGCATAGGCGGTGCCAGGGACATGAAAAAGGGGGAACTGTCATGGTCACACGTTCTTCAGATCAACTTGTGACCTTTGACCTTAAATGACCTCCAGCGACCTTGGGGTCACTTGGAATGATCTCGTGTGCATTTAATATTATTTGTAAACGTTTTCAATCATTCGAATTCAGTCTATCCCAAAAATTTCATTTTATGGCTATTGCGATATAGGGTACGCGCACTGACATTTTAGGTCATAGTTCCGTGACCCGACCTGATATCAAGCTGAAACTCGGTACACAAGTAGAGGGCACCTTTCTACGATATATATATTCCGGGTATGGCATTTGAGAAAACGGCGCCGAAATAATTGCAATAAAACAAATTTTGACTTTTGACCTTGACCTGACCTTGTAAAGTGACCTCAGACAAACAAAATTTTTTGCGCACATTGCCCAACTATTTAGCTATACATCCATATAAAGTTTTAAGTTCTATCTTAAACCCTCTGTTTTTGGCAGACATTTTTCTTCTACCCTCAACAGGGGCAAAAATTGCCTGAGGTGCCTCTCAAAAACGTTGCCTGGCTCCGCCCCTGAGCAATGTAGAATTGTGAAATTTTGTTACAGCACGTGGAAAGAATAGCTAGGAAAAGTCACCAAGTTTCGTGAAGCTGCGTCAAAAAGCCTGGAATTGGCAAGCAAAAAATCCGAGGGGAGGCGGATTCCGCCCCCCCTGCCGGGAATAGGGTTAAGTGTCCCTGAAACTGTCAGGTGGGTCCATGACACTGCCCAAGGTGTCAATGAAGCTGCCAAAGGAGCGTCTAAGACGTCCCAAGGGATACGTGAACTGGAAAAGGAGCCTGAAACCACTATAGGGTCCTGACACGACAGACGGCTCAAGACCTCCGAAAAACTAAACTAGCCAAAAAGCCATCAGAAACTACGAGGGGGCAGAGGGGCTCCTGGACCAGATAAAGACACGACATCTCAAAAAGAGGGAGGGACGTAGCGCCTAAAATCCTGCCGTTGTCATATTTCGGCCTCTTTGTAGGGGAACAAAAATGAGGCAACGTCCTTGAATTGTTTCGGTTACTTTACATGTTAAAAAAACGCAAAATTACATGAAATATTTCAACCTGGACCCGAGCAGATCTACGTTTTTTCATACCTGAAATGCGAAAAAATGGTAGGGGGCGATCGGAAGGCGGGCCTCACGTTGACCATTCACCCCCCTCCTTAGTAAAATCCTGGATCCGCTCCTGGACAAGATTAGTGAAAGAATGTGAACTCCCTGACAGTTTTTGGCCACTGGCCTAGTGAAGCACCGAATCTGTTTGGATTACATCATTTGCGTTTTAATTTGCTTTTAATGTATTGAAAAATAAGCGTGCGCAGTCGGAGACGTAAGATCATGCATCATTTGGGACGCATGAGCAAATGACGCACACTGCAACAAAATTCAGGATTATAGCCATCTGGAAAACATTTGTAAAGGTTAATGTTGCTGGTCAGCAAGACGCGTATTTCTACGTCCTAGCAACATACAACTGGAAAAGCATGCGCTCAACATGAATTCACATGGCCGTCTGACATCGAAACATGTAATATGACATGAAACGCGTTTGTACGAGAGGATTTTGAAAATGATTTTATTTAATTAGTCATCACATCCCATGAAATGTACTTACGAACTGGAGCACATGCTCTGCGTTGCAGAAAAGAACGACTCGTCAGATAAAGTCAGTCAGCTAATTTGAATGCACTTGACGCGACGCCCACAGTGATTTTCCTTATGTCTGCGGGTTATTAGGCGCCGTGACCTTCCCCTACACCAATCTCAACCATCCTTTCAATTCCACGGTTCCATTTCTTTGATAGCCTTATTTTATATCAGTTAGCTACATCAGCTAGACACTTTGACAATCGTGGTACCAAATCTACAGCTGCCTGTGGATAAGTCCGTTGCAAGCAGCAGAATGATAAATGGTCATCAAAGTCACGTTGGCGCGCGTTTCGGCAATGCCGGCAACGAAAGGCGTTTGGGTCGGCCTCCTGCTTAGGGCTACGCGCTTCCCGAACGCAAGGAAATGTCGCTTCTGCGCCGATATGAACGACTTCACAGAGTTCAGTTCTGCGTGCTGATTATTGAAGTTTTTTCAAGGTTTTCGATCGTGGTGGGGGGGGGGAAGCGTCGCGGACGCGGGGACCTCTGTTTGAGAAGAGCGGGGTTGCCTCCACGTCCCCTCCCTTGGCGACGTCCATGTGTGTAATGTATGACGCAGTGGCAGGGGTGTCGACCTGTGTTCTTTTGAGAGGGCCCTGGTCCACCCAATGTTGATTCGTCCCCCCATGCTGGCTTAGCCCCCAGTGTTTTTTGCCAGTTTTAAATGGAAATGAGGCATGATGATGAAAATGCGTCATGAGGGAAAATGAGGAGTATCCGATTTTCCTCACCTTTCTCGATCGACTTTTTATAAGATTTGATTGCCTCATGATGCCAGCTTTTGTTCTCTGGTCTCTCTCTCTCTCTCTCTCTCTTTTTTCTGTTCCTGCCCCACCCATGTCATAATGCTTAACGCCTATGTTTTTAATTAATTGTCTTAACTCCTTTATTTACCTAGACTTGGTTATAAACACGATTTTGCCCATCATAGGGATGGCGCACAAACATGCAAGACACTCCAACCGCCAAAGCTGGTCCGAGGACAGCATACTGGCGGCGATAAGGGATGCAACTGATGGAAGTCGGGGTACAAGAAATCATCGCATAAGCACAATGTACAACAAACCACAGGCGCAGCCAAGTGGGGGTCGCCCCCCTCTTTGGTCCGCATATCTGTGAAAACCACTGCACATCGTGTTCCCGGCAGGCGGTTTTCGTATGATTTCAGTTTACATTGAGTTCCCCCTTAAGAAGATCTTGGCAGCGCCCCTGCGGCTCAAACTACCATGGAGAGGTGAGTGCGATTGTTTGGCACCGATCCCGCCAGGGCGGCGAAGAAGTCTCGGTGCATTTAAGCGTGTTTTCAGCCCTGCCCAAGAAGATGAGTTGGTGGACTACATTTTTTTAGGCTCAAATAAGTCCTTGAATCGAGATGACCTGTAATGATCTCAAGTGACTTTGAGCCCATAGAGTGCGATATGTGGTTCACATCAGGGCTATTTGGGGTGAAAAAGGCAAATCATGCCATAAAACTAAAAAAGGTTGTCCCAAAGTGCTAACTGATGTTTACCATGTTCTCGCTTATGCTATGCTATAGCTCTCTATTCCAGAAATGCAAATTTTAAAGACGGAGAAACGCAGAAAATAGAATTTGTCGAAAATGACTAAAACTTTTCTTGACCTCAGGCTATTGATCTAACTTTTTCGAAAAAAATCCATGGTAAACGTTTTAAGACCATTGGCAAGATAAGGTCATGTACCAAAACCCAATTTGATACATTTCAGTCTGTTAATGTTACGGCCGTCTAAATTTTTCTGACATGGGTCCCTTTAACCTGACCTAGGTCAGTGATCTGACCGAACCCATAATTAATGTTTGTCCAAAATATGTGCAATGGATGTGAAAGAGTTACCAAAAATTTGGCGGCGCGTAGCGCCGCCGTTCTTTGTTCTGGAAAAAAACTGAGGAGGTGTGTCCAAACACATCACCAGCGTCGAGACACAGTTCTCGACCGCTGGGAAGAGGATGAAAAATTGGCCTCTCTAGTGAGGGGCTAAGAAACGATCCAGGAAGACTCGTCAGCTTTTTCCACATGTCTTGGAAATAATGATGCTATCCCGAGTCAGAAGACGCCCATTGCTCAGTCTGTGTTGCGTACAGTATTTTCGAAACAAATGGCCACCGGTCTCAAGCTACGGTGCTAAACACAGTCATCATATTTGTCTGTGAAGAATATTTCATTAATGATGTAGAAACAAACATACCAAATACCCTCATTTCCGTACTTCTCTGTCCATTTTGGCATGCAAGTCGATTGGACTCTCCGCACCGCCTGCCCACTGCCCAGTCTGCGACGACATCGCTTGAAAACTTGGGTATTTTTTTAAGTTTGCTGTCGATTCCGTCGCGAACGACACCGAGTGTCGCTTTCACATGCATTTCCATTCAACATATGTTCATAACATCACGTGGTAAGCTGACACGCATACCATAAACCCTTTCTATCTGTAATTGTTATGTTAATCTCCGCCGGTAACGAATGAGAAAATGTTCAACGAAGATATTTGCAGCCAGCCAGTACGTCGTGAATTACACGTGTTTGTATAATGCTAAACATGAAAATGCGGAACTTTGCTCGATGTAAAACGAATTAAAGCCTTTCGGAGAACACGTTACCTACTCACAGTTTTAATCGGAATCACTGGCCACACCCTTAAAATTTGACCTACAACATAAATTTCAAGATCAAATGAAAGCCAAAAGAAATTTTGGAAAATGCAAATGACTGAACATTGCAGCATTATTTCATCCGCATCACAATAACATCCAGTGTTTGAAAATGCGATCATTGATTACTGAAATAATATACATTATGTCACCAAAAGTTTGGCCAAAAACCATCAAATTCAAAACTTAAAATTTCTCCCGCGCAAAAACCGCACGTCAGGCGGAGCTGAGAAGCGGAAATCTGACATTCCAGCCACAGACTACCTACCGGACCAAATTTCATCGCACTTTGAGGCCATGCCGTGTTACCCCCTTGTCGATCTCACGAGGATGTCCTTGCTGTTTTGCATCTTGCGTTAGCACAATTTCCGTTTGGTCATCAATATTATTAAATAAAGCAATATTATTTATATTGAATATTTTCTCATATATATATATATATATATATATATATATATATATATATATATATATATATATATATATATATATATATGATCCAGGACGAATCACCAATGCCAGTTCACCACACTGTATCAGGTTTTGCTCAAAATTAGTGTGTGGGGTTGTTTTCGACCCTGATTTCGATTTTCGGGTGTATCAAGCCATAAGCTCAAGAGGTCACAAGACACAGGACATTGGAAATGTGGGGCCAAAGTCGACGACCAATTACGTGTGCTGTTATACCTCCATGATCAAAAAAGTTTTAAAAACAAACTATTCATCATTGCAAACAGAAAGAATCAAAGAATGTGCCTCCGTAAAAGCTGACCTTCCTCAGACCAACTTTGTGGAGTTCACCTCACGACTTTTTGAAGTGAAGGTGGAATACATTTTGCCAATTACGATTTCTTTTAATTGGCACGCAAAATAGGCTACAATGTTGGTAAAATAATGACGAAATTTCATGGAACCCTTGGGAACTCCTTTGGGGCAACGGAGTCATGTGTCATTACCTAATAATGTCCGTATGCCTACTATCTTTGATCTATTTCAAAATATAAGCAACATGGGTATCATTTGGAAGCATCTGTCTTATGGAATACATTCTTGACATTATTTTTGCATTCTGAAAGTTGTTGAAGAACTTACTCATGTGTCATACACCGATAGCATATCTACCTATACACCAGGAACAGATAATTACAATTAATGCCAAATGCCTATACGGAGCTGTCCATGAAATGTATCTGTAAGAACTAAGTCAGTGACACAGGATTTTGCGTAAAATTTGTCTTGAAGCCAGAGTCAGTAATGATCGACAAGGATAAAACACACATGCACTACAAAACGGCGCAAACTTTACTTCGGGCAGCGCACTACGTGTACCGAAAATTCAGCATCTTCAGACAGGCTGTATGCTTAGATCCGCACCTCAGGAGGTACGAACCGGTGGTATCCTTTTGTCCCTTTCACTTCCACAGCAGTCTTAAACGTTTCTGCGAGACTCTTTGCCTTCAGCGCGATGTCGTCCCACAACACAAAAAACGCGACCTTTTGGCCCAAATTTTCCGCGCAGTAATCAAAATAATCCTGGGGTCAAGATCTGACCATCTAAGTGGCGCTGCAGGCTGGCTCGAGACACAGACCGTTTAACAGTTCCACCTATTCCGTCGCAAGCATTCTTGCCTTGAGCGTTGGCAAAAAATGTGTCACTCGCAAGTAATGCCAGAGTCCAAACGGTGACTACATATGTTAACAAATTTGGGCTTGTTCTTATACTGAACTCCAGATCGAACTGAGATATGCTGAACTTTGTGCAGGCCTGGATATTTTCTACACGACACTAAAACAGATTGGAAAACAATTACAGCCGTCGTGTAATGCTTTACACCGTCTGACACCACACATTATATTTGATGACCAGTTCTGCTGTAATCAGTAATGGGTGCAGAATGCATTGTGAATTCTGTCAATGATATCCTTGCGCCGCGTCGTGAACAACGAAACATAATTCTCAGCAAAGTCCACACAACAAAAACATCACCATCTGAGACTGAACCCTTCAAGTGCTTCCAAAGCTTTGAGCGTCGGCGATGAACTGATGAACCGTGAACGCAGAAATGGACTCACTCAAGGCGGACGCAGACTCGTCCTCTGGAGGGACTGCATCAACAAGTATGCATCCATCACCTGCAACCAGTTTTTGGAACGCTGTTCATTCCTCAGCCTGCCTGCTTTTCCACCATAATGTCTATAAAGTCGCGAACACTGAACAGTTCTCACACGCGTGCAACATACAGGCCTGGTTGCTCATATCGCAAACGTGTTTCTTCATTAATTCATCAATATTTAGACTCCTCACTCCCAGAGCTGGAAGTTGCAGTCTGGTTTGTGTGTGTGTGCGACTACCTCCTGCAAACACGCAGTGGCGCGGTCTCAAACCGGCAAAAGTTGAAAACCCTACAGCTGGGCCTCTTCCACTGTCTTGACAGGCAGCGTTCAGTTCGCGAAAATTGCCGAGGATTAGCCCTTACTGCTTTTGAACTTTACTGCCATCGCCATAGCACACAGCGATCACATCTTTCTGTCCGGCGCATACTTGGCTTACGTCACCAGACAAATAAAAACCCAGGACCTTTTGCTTCACGTTATCACTGATCACCTTACCTTTCGAAGAAGGTTGGATAACGGATAGTATACCGCGTCCTTTTCTGGCTTTGAGAATTTTGGTCTCCATGTGATCCTTGTTGTCGCAGAAAAGCATAATTTCCGCCTTCAAAAATGGCGTAGGGAAAGAATCTGTACGCGCAGCTGATGGGCACTAGACTTCTGAAATTCTTTTGTTTAGTTTTTCCATCATTGCCCCGTACCTGTCAGGGACGGGGCACGGTTTAAAAGGAGGCACCGAGTTACCTGCATTCTAGTTTGTGTACCACGGATCAATGCCTTTGTCTAGGTGCATTCCAGAAAAAATGATCACAAGCTTCATGATCCCTAATTAAAATTTACTCAGCTCACAAATTGGATCGGTGCGGACGAAAACCAGCTGCAACAGTAATTTAGGCAAATGGCGATTGAAAATCAAACGCGCCGGTTCAGTAAGATAAAGATTCAGCAGCAGTCTTTACACACCGGTCTGTATCCGGCATGAGTCTCACATTCGCCTTCTTACGATTCAGTTGCTGCCGGTATTATCTGAATTCCTCCTAATGTTGGTGAAATTTTAAAAACCGTGTATTCAAACGTACGATTCAGTGCACACACGACATGGGCAACTTAAACCAGCTTCAATGTATCCTCTAATCTTTTCGTCTTCTTCCTGACGTTTTGCGGACTTTTCGGTGATCACCGACGAAAGGTTGATTCTAGGAAGTGATTCTCTAAAGGTGATTCCAGTTTCCTCTGACAGTCCACCTGCAGCTAGCAGCATGAAAATAATAAAAGAAATATATTTCAAATGAGATAAGAAATGCAAAATGTTATGCAAATGCAATAATTTATCTACAGTAATTAGAAATACACACTACTTCAAACGGACAATTATCTCCAAAATCAAAAACGCAAAAATATGCCAATACGTGCCAAAAATTAGAACGGTAAATGCTGAGTCTTCTGCACATACAGATTCGTCACAACGCACGTTAGCAGGGGGGGGGGGGGATGGACGGCTCCTATGCCACTTCCCACTTTAGAGTGAGCCTCAGCAAATTTGCCCTGGCATAGAACAAACGTAATTAACATTGTATACGAGACATGAACATGGGGTAACCACTAGTCACCATGCATTTGATTCAGTCAGCTGCTCCTGTTCGTGTACTGACGTTAACAGATCGGCGCAGTATCCAGAAGTGGTGGAGCGTTGCCGAGGCTCATATCTCCGGCTGCAGACGTCGTGGGCTGGGCGAGGGCGGCAGGTGATGACTCAGCCGGTGCTCCGTCCGTGTTATCGGCCTCAGCTTCCGAGTTCGACGCTGATGTCTCACAATGAATCTCTGGTGCTTGGTTCCCCTTGTTTGCTCTGTGATGACTTGCCGACTGTGCTCGTCTTGCAGAATTTGTGGATTTTTTTTTGTATTTGTCGAAGGCATCCGGTGTGCAATGCTCACCCGCTTGGAACACTTCACCGACTGCTTGCGCCGTCTGCTTAGTTATTTCTCTAAAGAGATTGGCATCGGTGTCTTCGATGGATATAGGAGACCTTGTGGCGTTGCAACGGATCGCAGCATTTCGTCCCCTCATCGAGATGCGCCGCACGTAAACGCGCACAAGGGACTGACAGGCGTCACAAGGTCGCGCAGCACTCGCGCACGTGTACGCCACACGCGCGGCGCTTCCGCAGTAAGGACAATAAAAGCAATAGAGTAGCGCCTTCTCTGTCGGAAGAAGGCAATACATTTGCCGACTGTGGGTAACAAACACGCTTGCATCATGACCGCGGTCGAGCCGCTGCTCTCCGGGTGGTGCGATGTCTGAAACTATCTACGGAATAGGCGATAACAGAGAACATTTGCCATTGTTAACCTTAGCCTGTGTAGTGGGAGAGGGTTGGTGCGCTCCCTCGGCTTTTTCCGAGGCCACAGAAAAACGAGACGTGGTAGCGCGCCGAAGCTTTAACTAACCTCGTTGGCATCCGTTGTTGACATTTTGAAGCTAATTAAGTCTCGGTCATGTCAGGTCACTGACTTATGGCGCCATTTCTGGACCTCTGCAAGATCCATTTTGTTCGGAATGTCGGGAAATCGTAAATCTGCGAAAACAAATGACACTCAAAAGGCAAGCTGGGGTCAAACTACATGTAAACAGACCATGCCCATGAGATCCACTACGTTCATGACCCTTTTAGGTCGCCCTAGGTCAATGACTTCGGATAACATAAGATGGCCTTTTTGGCCCCCGGTCGATTCTGAAATACTTCAAGGCGCTGATTTCAAATTTAGCATCCAATATTAACCATTCCGACTCATTCATGTTCATTTCATGGCCGCCAGAGGGCTTTAGATTCCATGCCGTTCCAGGCGGTCACGAGATTTGACTGGACCTGATCTGTGCCATTAACGGGAAGTAACCATGAAGGGCGCCGTTATATTTTTATGGTTTCAGTGAGTCCTATGCTTCTTCTCCGGTTTTTCTCGCTGTGAATCTTTTTGTTCTGTGGCCCTCCAAACAAAACAGTTTTCTGTTTTCGCGAATTTCGGATCATTGGCATCTTCTTCTTCCATCATCAGACCTTCAGATCTTCATCATCATCATCATCAATCTTCGAGGCCACCGGCTAGTTTAAAGTCTAAAAATCGGATATCATTGACCTTTCCTCATGACGGGCAACACGCTTATTTTGTTTCGCGGTTTAGCTCCACCATGGACTAATCGCCTGGGCTAACTCTTACATGCACCATCGAAATGCCACACACTGGCAAAGGGTAAAACATATGAAAACACACTGAAAGGTGGATATTAATGTCATGCATGTATGCCATATGACAAATGCCTTCAAATAAAACTCATATTGATTATATTCCGGAATAAATCAAAGTCAGTAGGCTCACGGTCCATGTCAGTTTATGACACATGACCCCGGTTACCCCCAAAGAGTTCCTATTGAACTAAACAATTTCGTCAGTATGTTACCAACAAGGTAGCTTATTTTGTGTGCGAGTTTAACCCGTCCCCGACTGGGGGGGGGGGGCAGTTGACTGCCCCCTGAGGTTTTTCTGGGAAAGCGAGAGAACCAACAAACACAGAGTCACGAAACTTTGTGTACCTTTTGCTCCATCAATTTTACATCTCGTGTCAAAATATTGACTTCAGATCACGTCAGGTGCTTGACCTAGGTCAGGTCAAACAGACCTATGTCAAAAAAAGTTTAGCACCCTCTAACTTTTTCGCAAAACAAGATATCTCAATAATACTTTCAGGGATTAGTGATCGTGATACATGCAACAAATCTGCTATCTCAGATTTTTCGGACTTTTCCGGGTCATTGACCTAAGGTCAAGCCCATTTTTAAGACATATCGCCGTTTTTTTCGGAAGCTAACGGAATATTCCATAACATTTTTAGTGTGGAGTGAAGCAGACATCTAGTTACCGTCATTGGGCAAAGTATCAATGACTTCCAGCCATTGACCTGAGGTCAGGTCACGAATAACTGTAGTGGGCCAAAATGTATCACCGTCAAAATCGACGATGAATTACTCAGAATGGGTAGAAAATGGCAGAACTAGCTTGCACAGACGTAATTAATACCAGGAACCTTAAAAAGTTTGAAAAAGCAGCATATTTGGCATTAAACAGGCTCTCGCGAATAAAGCTCCGCCAACTTTGTAGATTGGTATCTAATCAATTTTGCCAAAATTTAAGCATGAAAAACCATCACAGGAACCACAAAGATCAATAAAATTTACATAGATCGTCTTTTTTTCGAGAAAATAAAGGAACGACAAAATTAGTTCCGTCCATTTGGTACCGCATACGGCAGCGGCGCACACCGACAGCTGGCGGGAGAATTGCCGTGTCTTTAACTCAACGTTTCGGCGTATATATTGAACATATCTGGGAAATTAGACGTGTATCGGCATCCGCGGACCTTTACTTGTTCGCTGGTGCCTTTACCTAGGCGTTATTAGTCAAAGCCCTTGAGATTGAGGCCATTTCCCGGTCTCATGCAGTCGGCTGTGAGAAAACATATGTGGGACGTAAATTGGCTTACATATTATCTAAAACTAAAAATGAGACCAGTTTTGAGCTCTACTCGTCACAAGCTTTCCAACGGTGTGCTTAATTTCATCGTGCGACCAACCGTTCGTGAGGTAGAGGGGAGCAGCCAACTGCCCCCCAGTTGCCCATGTTCGAAACGGAGCGACGGTCGTGCGCGGGTTAAAAGAAACCGAAACCGGCAAAATGTGTCTGACCTCAACCTCAAAAAAGGCCATGAGGTTAGCTTTACAAAGTTGACCTAAGAAGGCCAACTTTCACCGAAACTCATTGTTTGGTTCTTCCTCTTTGTGATGACATTTATTTGTCCCTAAAACTTTTTCGACCATGGAGAAAAAGTGGCATACGCAGTTGGCCGTCGCCCTTGGCCTTGCATTTTTAGTGACCCGTGCCTCGTGACCTCTTAACCCGCGCACGACTGTCGGTCCGTCTCGAACATGGGCAACTGGGGAGGAAGTTGGCTGCCCCCCTCTAACTCACGAACGGTTGGTCGCACGATAAAAATAAGCATACCGTTGGAAAGCTTGTGACGAGTAGAGCTCGAAACTGGTCTCATTTCTAGTTCTGAATAACATGTAAGCCAATTTACGCCCTATATATGTTTTCTCATAGCCGACTGCATGAGACCGGGAAATGGCCTGAATCTCAAGGGCTGTGACTAATAACGCATAGGCAAAGGCACCAGCGAACAAGTAAAGGTCCGCGGATGCCGATACACATCTAATTCCCCAGATATGTTCAATATATACGCCGAAACGTTGAGTTAAAGATACCGTAATTCTTCCGTCAGCTGTCAGTGTGCGCCGCTGCCTTATGCGGTACCAAATTGACGGGAACTAATTTTGGCGTTCCTTTATTTCCGCGAAGAAAGACAATCTATGTAAATTTTATTGATCTTTGTGGTTCCTGTGATGGTTTTTCATGCTTAAATTTAGGAAAAAATCATTAGTTACCAATCTACATTGCTGGTGGAGCTTTATTCGCGAGAGCCTGTTTAATGCCAAATATGCTGCTTTTTCAAACTTTTTAAGGTTCCTGGTATTAATTACGTCTGTCCAAGCTAGTTCTGCCATTTTCTACCCATTCTGAGTAATTCATCGTCGATTTTGACGGTGATACATTTTGGCCCACTACAGTTATTCGTGACCTGACCTCAGGCCAATGGCTGGAAGTCATTGATACTTTGCCCAATGACGGTAACTAGATGTCTGCTTCACTCCACACTAAAAATGTTATGGAATATTCCGTTAGCTTCCGAAAAAAACGGCGATATGTCTTAAAAATGGGCTTGACCTTAGGTCAATGACCCGGAAAAGTCCGAAAAATCTGAGATAGCAGATTTGTTGCATGTATCACGATCACTAATCCCTGAAAGTATTATTGAGATATCTTGTTTTGCGAAAAAGTTAGAGGGTGCTAAACTTTTTTTGACATAGGTCTGTTTGACCTGACCTAGGTCAAGCACCTGACGTGATCTGAAGTCAATATTTTGACACGAGATGTAAAATTGATGGAGCAAAAGGTACACAAAGTTTCGTGACTCTGTGTTTGTTGGTTCTCTCGCTTTCCCAGAAAAACCTCGGGGGGGGGGCAGTTAACTGCCCCCCCCAGTCAGGGACGGGTTAATCTCACGGCTATATAAACCCAAAAATCGAAATCAGGGCCCAGAACAACGCCTCACGCCAAATGTGACAGAAATTGATGTGGTACTGCGCACTAGTTCAGCTTCGTGTCAGTTAGGACTCATGAGTGCTCCTGAGTGGTCATGTGCCACTCTGGTGCACCATCCTTCAGGTGCATTGTCATCCGTCTCGATAATGAAGTCGTGGTATGACCGATGTATGACGAGTTTCGTCGGCGCGCAGTCACCGATGGGGAATTTGAGCTAGTACAGGACGTTTGTAGTTTTCAGAAGAGAGTTGTCTCTTGATAGGTTGTTCATAATCAGGCCCGATACTATGGGACTTTGTAATAAACTGTAAGTTTGATGTTATGAGGATTTGATGGGATACAGTTTCTTGCTACTATATCGCGGTTAGTTTCCTCGTCAGCTTTGAAGGCAGTCGACATCCTACCCTGATAGCACAATTGTACGTCATTTCTTATAACTTCGCCATCTCCCACGGTTGGTGAGTACAAGTGCTAATGAAGCTGCCGTCGGATCTGGTAGTTTGTATTAGTAAGACTAGCTATTGTTGACGAGGATGTGTGAACCTGATTGCGCAATTATCATCCTATGCAAACCTGATCATGGCCAACAACCCATCAAGGCGAAAATCACTACCGTCATATACAAGTTCGAATGCCATGTCTGCTACTGCGCGCGCCGACCAAACTCGTCATACAAACACGACTTCACTATCGAGACGGATAGCGACGTACCAGCAGGATGGTGCACCAAAGCGGCACATGAGATCCACTCATGAATCCCGATGGACACGAACTGAACCGGTGGCCATTATCACTACACTGGCCACGTACGCTCACAAAAACAAGCTGAAAATGTTGGAAGCTGTTCACATCCAAGATAGAGATCCCGCTATTCACCAGCAGATGGACATGCGGAGCACATTCTGGCTATGTGTCGGACAGTCTCTGGTACGTAAAATGTAAGATAGACAAAAAAATGGGGGGTAATGACACTTGATTCTAGATATTTTCATAAAATCAAAGGAGTCATTTGAGCCTCCAAAAAGGCAGAATGGTAATTATGACACGACACAACCATGAATGTTTCGCACATTGTTGTTTTGAATAATTTTCCCATGTTGTCTGATGATGTTGGCAAGATCAGCGAAACGTTACCAAGTAATACACACACCTTTCTAAGCAGTTTTTTCCGATGACGCAAAACAATCGATCCGGAGTACTGGATCATTATCCAAAAAGCACGCCAATGCCACGTGTCATAGAGTTATACGTGGTGCCGCCTCTGCGCGACATTGACCGACCGGCTCCGTCCCCGCCGCGGGTCATGTGAGGCGAGCCGGGACCGGGCTCCTGCCCAATACAACAGTCTTGGACGGACTGCAGCAAATTTCTAACTGCCTAGCGTGATAGTTTGACTGCTGGCGACCTCTTTTGCGCCAGTCTTTTCTATCGCCTCGGTTCTTGCAGCCTTTGCAGTCAGTCAGTCACTCGGCACCGGATCAGAGGAATATATACTCCCCACTAACACTATATCATCTTCTTTCACATACTGGCACTAGATGCACGGCCACTTTTGCAATAACACTATGTGCAACGTTACTCCTCACACTAACACCACGAACACCACCACAGTATTCCACGCAGAATATCACTGAGCCTGAGCTTGAGCCTTAACATACTGAGCAAAAACCGACCCTACCTATATACTACCTGCAAACGGAAATGATGAAAGGGGATGGCGTAGTTATGATATACAGCCAATCAGGAGGCGTTTTGTAATCAGAATATTCTGGAAAGACTAGGCTTTAGCCAATGAACGAGAATGAGAACGCACGGAATTCAAAGAACTGGTTGGTGCAAGGCGGATGCAAGGTTTCCTGATATGGGAACTTTAAAGCCAAGACGTGAACTTTGTTACAGGGACGCCCGTGTGTCTACTACATGAGACATGCTGTCATTTTTTTTTTAACCAGGCGTGTATAATTGCCTTCGATCAAAATAGCATGGGCTAAATCCGCTCAGAAACCCACACTTGGGGCCGGGGGCAGGTTGTCGGGTCCTCGGCTTGCCCCCCGCCAACCATTTGCGGAAAGCGACACCCCTGACGTGCTGACCACCAGTCCCTTTACTTGTGTTTAGCATTCTTCACTCGTCTTCCTTTGAATTACACGTCAGAGACGTATGAGCTGGATTCACGCGATGCCTTGCTTTTGCACTCCGGAGGTCTATGAACCGATTTAAGGTAACACCATGTCGTTGTATACCGGACGTCCATGGCCCGGTCGCGCTTAAAGCTTTGTGTTGCATACCGGACAGCCACGAGTTGGTTTAACTTGAATTCCTCTTGTTTTTTGACTCCAACGCAACATATATAACCATGATCGATCGGACAGTGACCGAATTTTCCATCTCGTGAACTCGAGGGTGGAAATAGTGGGGACGGGCGACCGAACCGTACTACCCGCGTTCCGCGAGGGCGTCAATGAGTGATCGGAACGCCATGCGACCGCCGCGGTACAAAATTACCTTTTGAGGATAAAGGTGCATGTATAGCGCTGGCTAATTACAAAGGCAAGGTGGCACTGGTTATCGCAAACGTGGATGGATCCGATTCATCGCCGTTCGTTCTAACTGAGTCTGAAGCACCTGCATGAAGCACGATCAGCGATCACGAAGAACTGCGCAGAGAATTATTCTTGCCGTGCAGGGACAAGCCAATAAAAGTGAATGCATCATCAAGGCCAATGGCAACAACGCATCAGTCCATCTCGAACTTGACACACATTCAATATTTATGCGGGCAATTGGATTCAATAGGATTCAACAGCAAGAGTAACTTTCACAAATCCATCAGCGTTAGAAAAATGTTGCATTTCCGACGTTTCGAATAGGAGATCCGTCACTAAGCTCCTTGCCATAAACTTCATGGAAAGAACTTGGGTCGTTCAAGCCAAGCCTGCCATACGTCAACAGAGGCATGCAGCTGTCCCGCCAACCTGTAATTGCACACTGTAGTCTCGATTACCAACCATGCCGATATCTTTGAACTAGTGTGGGGCTTCGACAATGAAATATTATTACGATCACCTTTCGGAGTCTGTCCCCGGATTTCTTGTCATTCCAATTATGAAAGGTCATGGTAAAGCAAGCGGTAACAGGTCTACACGAAGAAAATACGCCATCACATTTTTTTATTAGAAAAAATGTTATATTGCAATCGAGCTCAACTCTCGCCTTTCCGCATGTAGCTGCGCAGACAACATTGAATCGATAACGCCCGTGATAATCCGCGCGTTTCACAGAAACTTCGTCTTTTGCAAAGAGCTCAGCCCGAAGGGGTGCGCAACGGCCAATACCAGCGGCGGCCTTGAATGCTTCCCGGACATTTGAGAAGTTCGCGCCACCTTTCAGCCCAGCGCGCTTTATTTGCTCGTAATATGCGACGTGAATGCCCGTTCGAAACGATGGCTTCCCTAGTAAAGCTTCGAAATAGCACGCGGATTATCAGGCGGCTATTTCGAGGGCGGCCGGGCGGCCGGGCGGCCGGCTGTGCCCCAAGAGGTCGACGGACGCCTCGGTTCTCGCGAACGATCGCGCGACGGTTCCTCCGCACGAATTCGGCGGGGACGCCGACGGCCGACAGGGGCGCTAGGGTTGTTCTCGGGGCGCTGGGGTTGTTCTCGTCGCCACATGAAAGTACACCGAGCCTTATCTGTGGCTTTCGCTAGAGCGTGGTGTTGTGGAGTGTACAGTGGAGTTGAACAGCGGAGATCAGCTGGCTCAAAACCCCCTCATTTGGTGCTGGAATTGATGGGATTTGTAAATGGCAGAGCCTGTGAAATATGAATGCGTCCCTCAGATTTATATTTACATATGCATGTTAACAGAGGGTGTCACAAACTAGCATCACAAAACGCACAGCGATTTGTGCTATGCAGTTGCCTGGCGCTTTGGCAATGTGAGACGCCGGTGACGTGGCTTGAAAACCCGCAAAAGCACCACAGTCGTGACGAATTGGACCGTTGCCCATAACAACAGTCCATTTTACAAACACAGATACCTTCCCCCCAGCAAACACCGTCAAATGGCCTGCGAGTCGCGACACTAATCCTGCTGGCAACGCGACCGCCAGGCACGCCGCTTCGCCGCAATCTCGGGCCGGCGCGCGGCCGCGAAAACAAATCACGTCACCGCTTAATTACCCCCATGCCGGCCGCTCCACAATGGGCGGTAATGTGTGCCCGGAGGCAGCGGCGACGATAACCGATGATGGGCTGGCGGCTCCGCGTGGCACGCCCACTCGATGCGCCGGGGCTGGGCGGTCCCCGAGGGCTGATCCGGTCCCGCCATACACCGGTGGGTGGTGACTGCAGGCAGGTAACCGCTGTGCGATTAGTGACGTCGTCGGGTGTTGACCACAGCTGTGGGAGTTGCCTGAGGTGATGCTCCAACGTGGGGGGGGGGAGGGGCAAGATTTCCCGTGGTCGCGTTGCGTGCCTCTATGTATGATTGTAACGTCTCCTATTTTATGAACAATGGGACGAATTTGTCTGCCTGAAAGCGATGAGTGCCCGGGGTATGTACATTCGACCTATGATGATGTCGTGTAAGATCAGGGATAGTCTACGTTCACGTACGACCAGTAGGTTGACAAACACCAAGCAAACTCGAAAA
Organism: Capitulum mitella; assembly: GCA_030062745.1. Taxonomy (NCBI): domain Eukaryota; kingdom Metazoa; phylum Arthropoda; class Thecostraca; order Pollicipedomorpha; family Pollicipedidae; genus Capitulum; species Capitulum mitella. Next base: position 25,411,603 of record CP099846.1, read on the forward strand.
ACTGCAGAATCGCAAAACGTCATCGTTGGCGCCATGTGGACATGCCCTGGAATGACATCGACAGCTTCCTTCACCAAAATGTCAACAATTGATAACCCGAGAAACAGTGAAGATTTGATACCGTGACCCCGTTTGGTTGCGGAGTTACGCGGCACAGACAAAGTGAGAATGTCTGACGCACATCCTCAGCAAGTCGCGGGATTTCCCTAGAGCTGTTTTGGCCCCTTTGGTTTTTGCCGGCAAAACTTTGGAATGACTCACAATCCCAAATTTTCGGTGCTACTCCTTGAACAACTCAGCCACTATCTGTCAAAAGTTGGCCAAGTCAATGTAGTCCCGTTTGCAAACTGACCTACGAGGCACATGTCGTTGCCTTGACTGGCACATTCTGCCTAACGGCGTTCGTGAACCAAGCTGCGACGTCACCCAGGTTACCTCGATAGGCACACCAAGTTACCTCTCAGGTATCTCGCCAGGGCCCAAGGTAGGTCTCTGGTAAGGTGGCGATCTCCATGCGATAATAATAAATGGTAAATGGTCGACCCTGATAACCTTGTAATCCGCAAGTCTTCCATCAAACCTTGTGGCGGTGCGACGTTTTCAAAACAGCCGCGGCAAACAACATTTTAGTCATTTATTTCCGTCCATCGCCATTGGGATAACGCTAAATTTTCCTCAGTCAGAGGTGAGTGGGGGGCTGTTGCTCCCAATGCCTTCCCCCCGAGAAGCCGCCACTGATTACAACAATCCAACCATGCAATCTATTTTCAATGCATCGTGCTTTCAGCGGCGAAGAGAGCGATTCGTTTAAGCCGCACATCATATGCCGAGGTTCGCGTGGGCGTTCACGAACCAGCCTTGTGACATTGCCCCAGAGCTCATGTGTTGGCGACTCACGAAAAAGGCTCGCGAACTGAGCGCTTAGGCCAGGTCATATGACGTCAAAAGCTGAATCACAGACGCGGTTCTCAGGTATTGCTGGGACTCCGGCAGCTGTCCTTGCATTTCCATTTGGCTTGCAAGAAGCTCATCAGGTATGACACAAAGACCAAGAGTCAGGTCAACGCGAGTCATAAGTGGCCTCAGGCTAAGTCAGGGGCGCAGCCAGGATTTTCTTAAGGGGGAAGGGCGGAGCCCAGTGTGAACTGAAATCATATCAAAACCATCTGCTGGGAAGACAATGTGCAATGGTTTTCACAAAGAATTTGGGCCCGGGGACGGGCCCCCAGGCCCCCCTTTGGCTGCGCCTGTGGACAGACTTGTGCTCGATTCCAGTGGAAACGGAGCCGAATCCGGATTTGCTTCCAATTGGCCCGGAATGGTATCCGGAATCGATTCACTTGGGAGATGTGTTGAGTCGGATTCAGAATTGATTCAGTCCCCCCATGGAAACATTGGAATCGGAAGCGAATCAAAAGGCAAAATGGCTGATTTCACTTTTATCAGTTTAACTTACCACTGCTTTGGTGTCTAAAAAATGTATTATATATAACGAATGACAGTTCTGCATGTATATGCAATAAATTCTTCATTTTGAGAGCAGTTTTGGGCAGCTTCATGTATTTATTTAGGGTGGCATGAATATTGCCAGTCAGGTAGGTTGGCAGGTACCTAATTGGAAATGAGGACGTGCTCCAAAATATAAAACAATTCACATGAGATCAAAGGATTTTTGCCTCAAGGCAAGACAAAAAAGCAAGAAAAGGATACACAGACATCACTGGCACACCACTTTCCTGGGTGACAGTAAGAAGGTGCTAGGAAGGCCTGCTATAGGAGGTATGGTCACCAAGCGATTTGTTTACAATCTGCGTAAGCCGCTGTGTGACGTCACTGGGAATGACTCCGTCGGCGCCCGCCAAGGGCATTGAATAAGCGGCCCAGATCTCGGCCACCGGACGCCTGTGCTTCGCTCCGATTTGAACGGAAGCAGTAGTATGTGGTATGCCGTATTTTCATGAAATCAAGGTAATAATCCATGGGAAAGGCGCATGTTTTTATGTAAATGACATGGCCGTGGCTCAGTTGCTAGAGCATCTGTTGCCGCTGCCCATTCTGGTTATGTGGGTTCGGGTTGTTTCGGCCCTCACCATTTCCCACGGAGGTCACTTGGCAGTCCAAGCGACCCATGGAAGGAGAAACTGGCTACCGCGCGGTCGTGAGGGTCATGTCTGCACGTTAAACTCTCGCCTCCGAATTACGCAGTCAGACTAGAATTACGTGATCCGGTGCAGAGCAATTTCTATACGCACTGCTCAGCACAGGCTCTGACTTCAAAGCACCCCAGCGACCCATTCGTATCATTTTTTAAAATAATGATAATAAATCGGGGTCATAGGCGGGAAGCACGGTGATTTACTCCAACATTTCTCAACATGGCCATGACGTTTCTTCGAGTGGCGCGGCAGGCAGGGACATTTCTCCGAGCACCGCGGCGGACCGGAACACCTCCCAAAGCTGAGCTCCCTCTCTCTCTCCCTCTCTCTCTCTCTCTCTCTCTCTCTCTCTCTCTCTCTCTCTCTCGCCACTCGATTTAGTTCCTTTCGACAAGCGCACATGTCAGGAGGGGCAGTACAACCACCGCCCCAGGCCACATACGGCCACCCGGTCGACCGTGAAGGCCCGCCGGGTCAGCGGGCCGTAGACGCCGGCGCCCGAGACTAGCGCAGTCATGACTACACAGCACCTCCCCTAAGACGTGGAGGAAACCAACCCACACTTCCGATCATACACACCACCGCAAACAGAACAAAGCAACAGCCAATAACAATGCAGCCACCCCCATGAAACCGATCACCACTGCTCGGCCTGGCTACCACTGTGCTGCCGTACCTTTTACACGTAACGATACACTGGTTCGGACCAGTTGACCGACAGCCTCTGCGGCCACTGGCGTCCTCGCAGCCCGAGTCCAGTCCGCAGCCCGCCTCCCGGGCAGTAGTGCCGGAGCTCTAACGCCCATGCGGTCGCTGCCACACACCGCCGTTAACGCGACCGCCGCCACAGTCGCCATATCCAACGTCGTCACGGCCGTCGTCGCGGCTGCCATCGCCCTTAATGCCGCCGTCGCAGCCGTGGCGGCCGCTGGAGTTGAAGCAGCTGCGGTCGCCGTTGTCGCGACTGCTGCCGCCACCTTGCGAGACTGTCACCACCGATCGTAAGGGCCGGAGATGCCGGCTGTTGCGTCAGTATATGCGCCCGCTGGGCATGCGTACCGGGTGGTTTCGTCGTCCACCGACGCCCATGACGCTCCCCGACTGGACCCACCGACCCTCCTTAGAGTCCTCATAAGGACGTGCTGTCCGGTACGGAGAGGCTGGAGCGGGCAGGCGCACATGCAGTTACAAATGTAGTTACGTACGCCCGAAACGAGGTACATGTAGTTACATGTACAAAACTACATGTAGCCACTACATAAGTAAAACATATGAAAACACAAAACACGAGTAAAAAAGGGGCCAGTAAAAGAACAGTATGCACAAAACACCCAACAAAAAATAACCCAGGCAGACATGCCTCATTACCTGGTGACATAAACACTCAGCAAGCACTGGTAGAAATATATGTGGCTGTGAGGCTGTGAAAAACAAATGCTGTCAAGACCACAGACTGAATGCCTGACTGACCGACCTGAGTGAATGAAAACTATTGTTTGCAGACTTGAAAGATGCCCACAACTCAGAGGCTTATCAAATTCAAATGCATTCTGACCAGCATCACTGGAGCATTATCTTGACCAATTTTGAATTTTGGGATAGACCACATAAATATCTATGCAATCAATTATTATTCTTAGTATGCTGTATCCACTGGGATTGCTACATGATGTCTACTTGCAAATTAACACCAAAAGATTGTCATACAAAGAGAAGAGCAAACCATTCCCAATATAGCGATAAATTAACAGAGAAATTTGCACTAGCACATCCAAACAAATATGTCAACTGCTACCCAAGTGGTGCCACAAACAATAATGCATCCAGGAGTGCCAAAAGGGCCATGCTCCCCCCCCCAATAACCAAAAATGGGCACAACTTTTATGCAGAAAAGTTTCTTTTAAAACAATCCTTGAGGTAAAAGGAGGCAAAATCAAATGAGTTTTTTTTCTTAATCAGCACGCCTTTTCGGAATCTGCCTCTCCCGACCCATGAAAACCGGCACTCTAGATCTGCCTTTGGCTACAAATTTAATACCTTGGCATCCATGATGGAAGATGTTTGGATGGCACTGTACTCAGGGCCTATTTTAAGGAAAAATGACTGCGGGGGCAATTCTGCGAACGAGACGCATTGGTTGAGACCACCCCCCCGGCATTTGTGTTCTCCTTATTGAATTTTGTCCACTTCATATATTCATATATATATATATATATATATATATATATTCCTAAGGAAAGGACATATATATATATATATATATAGATGCTTTCCTAAGGAATGCATATATATATATATATATATATATATATATATAAAGGCGAATTACGATGAACACTTCCACAGCACTCTGTCATTAACTGATATGTCTTTTGGAGGAAACCATGTGTGCAAAATATGGCCTTGGTCCAGCACTCTTAAGCACTTTCACACGAAGACTGTATGCCGTTTGTGCTGGATTTTATTTTATTTCGATGAAATTCGCGCTGGCTTTTGTGCATTCCGAGCCCATTAAATTCAAAGGACACCATTTCATTTATCCCGAGCAAGAACTCATTCTCCCTGGACTTGTGATCCCTGGGAGATTCGCTCAGGGATGTCTGAAATGCCCCCAAACGTGTTTTGTGCTTCAGTTTTTTAAAAGAAGCGCACGATATGCATAAAATGCACATCATAGTACTCCTTTTGACACACTGGATCGAAAGACACTTCGCATGCTTTCTCAGGTCATTGGTCACTGGCCCTGTCGGCAGCAGTGTGGCTTAGGTGGGAATGATACTTCAGTCCTCTTAGTGGTCTCGGGGTTCTGGCGACGATGCTATTCGACGACTTACTGCAGGTACTGCTTTTGCCCTTCATCCTTCGTCAGTACCTTGTTGTATACTTGGATAAGAGTCACAGCTCGTTCGGCGAAGTCGCTAACTACCGCGATCTCGCACAGGACTTCCTTAGTGTTCGTGAAGCCAGGTGCTGTCTCCCAATCAGCGGGATCGGCGGCAAGGAAGTCCATGTTGATGCCGTAGGCTTTCAGGTTTCCCACCGACTTTGCGGTAATGAAGTCGACGATGATCTTCGTGGGACGAGAACCTCCTTTTCTGCGAGATCCACCTGCGCTCGCTGGGAGGACTCTCCGATCCCTGTTCCTGGAGTGCCGCGATCATCCTCGTCTTCATCTCACACGGCACGTCCTCGTCGAAGAACGACACACCAGCCAGTTCTTCGCTGGGGCACCATAGTAGGTGATTGTTATAATAAATCATATGTCGACTATAATGTCATAATAGATAATAGGTGATCGGCAAACTCCTTGGAGATCCCCTTCGAAATTTCAGCATTCACATCAGGCTTGGCAGAACGGCCAGGTCGTGCACGGAAGCGCTGACCGCCGATGAAGAGCAGAACCATACACTGACGTACAAAACAACCATGAAAGAGACGAAGCGCTTGAGTGCTCCCAATTCACTGAGAGTCACGGAGAACTGATGGCAAAGCCAGAAGATCTTGATCCCGCAGATTATGCGCCCCATCCATCTGGCGCGATGGAACCATCTATCTGGCACGTTGGAGAGCACCCGGCTGGGGAACTTGATTCGCCGTGGAGGCTCTTGACCAAAGGGGATAATCGAGACCTCAAAGAACCAACGATGATCATCGCTAGGCTGGATTTCGGCGAGCTTCTCACGGCAGAAGGCGACGAAACGATCATTGGAAGAGAAAAACTCATACAACATAGTCTCGGCCACTGCTGGCTCCAGGTCTTCATACACCATAGGTTCAAACTTGTTCCAATCAATGAGTCTCCATCTCTTCTTGAAGCTCTTGAACTAGGAGATCGCGGTCCCGAGGACGGACCGAAGCGTGTGGAGAAAGCCGCCTCTGCCACCAGTTCGACGATATGATGACGACAAGCAAAGTGAAAAGGCCGTCACTCAAGCTTCTGCTGAAGAAGCGTGTTTGCTCCCACAGTTTGTCCAGTATTGCTGGAGGTGGTGTCGAAGCTCATGCCGACGACGTTGTCCGAAACCTCCCAGTCTTCCAGACAAAGCGCGACAACGTCGGCTGGCGTTGCTCCGGCTCTACTTGCAACTTCCAAACACCGAAGAGTTTGGCGGCACTTCTTGGACCGGCTACAATGACAGAGTTGATCCACCTTTTCCTTTCCATCGTCAGTAACAGTTTGCCGTCCAAGTGGACCACCAGGTTGGGTGACGCGGAGAAAGAATGCTAGATTTCGTCCGCAATGGCTTTCCTCTGCGATCTACGTGCGCGCCTGCCCGAGTTTCTGTGATCGCCAGTTCAGAGGAGTCGTGGCCGAGGACCGAAGCCGTCGCCGATAGGAAGTGAATTGCAGAGCGATCATTGAGCTTGGTCCGATCGAGGGCTGCTGCCTGACCAGGAGTGGCGATGTTCTTGGCTCTCCTGCAGGGCCGCTTCGAAGGCATGGCCAAGGGCTGCGGGTCATCCTGATCTGTCAGTTATGTGTTGTCGGTAGGCGAGTATTCCAGCTGGGCAGTTGCCTCATGCTCGGTCTGCTGTTTAATCTAACGGCGGGCCCTTTAAAGCTTCGGCATACTGTTGTCGGTGAAGAGCTCGCTCCTCCTTCTCAGAAGGGAACTTATCGAATACCACCATGACGCCTCGGCGACCTGGATCCCTTTGGGCCTAGAGAATGTCTTTATCCTCTTGGTTTTGATGATCTTAATGGTGCCGACAAGGGCAAGGTCAAAAACATTATTAAGGTTGTCCCTAAGTCCATTCTTCTTGTCAATTTCCGGGCTGAACCTCCAGAATTTGCCTTTGGTACTGGTCAAGCTTCCTGTTGAGCTTCTTTATCACGTTCCGCTCCGGTGCAGTGAGAATACGGGCTTTGTTCCACACCTTCTTCATTTCGCGGACGATCTGTGTTTTGACCTACCTCTGGGTAAGCCTATGCACACGGTGGGACTAAAAATATTGCTGCAGCACTTCTCCCCGCGAAGGCAGTTCTGAGCACCGGTCAACCAAAATTCGGCTTTTTTTCTCGTGGTGCAGCCATAGTGGCACAAACTTCCGTTATAAAAGGTACTTTCTGCATTGACGCAGGTGGTCCTTAAATATCCTGACGTCTAAGAACGCGCGGGAAATTGCCAGACCGGCACCGTGGGTTGCCGTGGCATGACAAGGCGTGGTACTTCAAATATATAAGTCACAGTCTGCAAACGATGGGCAGAATATTGGCGAGATGTTGCGGCAGTTTCGATTCTTCCCTAAATGAGACAGTAGGTTGCCTGTCCGGGATAGTTTCTGTTAATCTAATCTATCCCCAAAATACATTTTCTCACCGAATTTTAGCCATATGTTTTTCAACACTACGCAGAAGTGTAAAAGCTGTCCTAACACAGGCAGAACAAACTTCTTCATTTCCAGGTTATCGGGCCCAAAATAAAAAAGCCACCTCAGATTGAAATATTCGCCTTAGGCCCGCCTCAATGAGATATCATCAACATTCGTCATTATCTGCAGTCTGGGCCATGCCATGTTCGTTAAGCAGATGAAGCATGCTCATGAGATGCTCAAACCCATGCACTAGGAGCAGCAAGATTGACGGTTTTAATATATGACTGATTAATTTTCTGTTTTCCTCGCGTAAAACTCGGGTTTAACCGCCTAGTTCAATGAAGTTCTACCAATCAGGTACTGGGATTTTAGCAGGGTTTTCGGATCAGGATGATTGGTGATGACTACAGCACTGCTGGACTGTTACCGCATTCATATAAACCTTATCTCACCATAGCGAAACCGCCCTGCGCACCAGCTCGCCCTTCAGTTTTCTTGCTCTTGAACACATCAAAGATGGTTATCATCATTTTTAACGTGCTTACAATGCAATGAAACGCCTTGGTTGCCCACCAGACAATCGCGGCATCGGGTGCCGGCGTACTAATTACGAAACACGCTCGCCAGCGGTCACTAGGTGTGCCTGCAATACGTATTATAAAGTGATGCTTCTAAGTGTGCTCCCACATTACTCAGTGGTTCAACACATCCTTCGTTGATAAGATGCTGCTTTGCGAGCGCAGCGCTTTATGGAATACCTTCCTGGGTACGCTAGTGCACCTGGCTGTTTTTTGCCTTGCATGGGCAAAGGATCTTGACGGGGGGGGCAAAGTGCCCGACTGGGGGGCATTTACCCCCCCCAGTTAACATGTTAAAATAGGCCCTGACTGCACTACTTCTCAGGACTAGTTTGATATTGGCCACCAGTCACTTTCACAAGATATAATGGATCACAACCTGCTTCAACAAAGCATACTCTAAAGTGTTCCCAGTCTATGTTAAACTTGTCTCCTTTTAACACACTAGTGCACCCATGATACCCTAGTGCCGTTTTCTTTTGGAAACCGGAACAAGGACAAGGTAAACTCTTGGCATTTACATTTACTACAAACCCACAATTGACGGGTGGACAGCACAATCAGTCTGCATCTTTGCTTGTCAGCTCAAATGTGAAATGATGGATACAACAATGCATAGGTCACCAACAGTTAGATGCATTAGGTATGACCATAATCACAATCATAATCTACAGTTGCTATACAGAAACATGAAAACAATGACAGCTAATGGTAAGTGAAAGGGCACGACTCAAATTATGCCTCCCCTGTGCAATCCCAATTTTAGTCCATTACCACAGCCAGGTCTCAGCCACAAACCAGTAACAGTGGAAATACCTCGGTAAGTAGGGTATTACAAACATCAAAATGAGGGTGCCATCATTGCAAAATTGAATCCTTTCACATGGGTATTTGGTTTTACGAGCATCCCAAACTCCCTCGCCAGTTACTGTGGTCAGTCATTTTCTGGCGAGGTGTGATAACGAAGTTGGCCTAAATAACTCCTGTCATTTGTGGCAACCACTTTCTACAAGACGCAGGTAAATAGCATTTTCAAGAACGCAGAAACCACGATGCAACCCCATCCGTCGCTTCACAGCACAAGCAACCGCTACCAGTGGCTACTGGTTGATTTACATTCGACTCCCAGCGACTCATTCCCAGTGACGTCACTGCGGGGTCGTTGCTAGCAAAAAAAGGCGTCCCTATGGTCAATAACACTGGTGACACGCCCCTGGGTAGTATGTAGTGTTCTCTTACCTCCACGTTTACCGCCTCATAGGTATTCGCCTGGTGACGAATGTCGATTGTTATTGACTTGAGGCATGTCGCAAGAACGCCAAAATTGCACGTCGTAAATAGTGTGTAAATATGGCGTAAATACTTCCTCTTACTGCCTGAAGCCATAATCATTTGATTAGTTACGAATGTTGTTACTGACTTCAGGCATATCGCAAGAGCGTCAAAACTGTATATCATAAATGGTGCGGAAACGCCGTACCTATATTCAGATACCACGTGATGCTTATTTTCTTACCTCAATTTTCAACAAGTTTAATATTATGTAAACGATGGAAATTTCCCTTTTTCTGTGACAACAATTTGTATTCAAATATTTACCGTTGCGAGTGCTAGATACCATACCCAATACTACTTACGCAAACAGCCTCGCGCCGACTCGAACCACGCTGTGCCGCTGCGTGAGGTGTCTGTGTTGAGAACGCCCTTTCCCCTTCTTCGATCCTAATCCTTCTCCTCTTTCCTTGTATCAATCTGTCCCAGAAAGCTCTCTGGCCGTTTGAAGTTTTAGTTCCGCCTGAAAAAGGTGATCATTCAGAGCACCACCAAAGACGGTGCTCGGAATAATCACCTCAGGGGTGGTAAGTGTTAAACATTAACGAAAAGCAGGCGTTGTCCCCCGCCGGCATCGTTTCTGCAACTAGGATCAGGACAGGCACTGTTCGACAAACAGTTAGCCTAGCTGCTGCACAGCTGTGAACTTTCGCTTCAGGTAGTATTTGCCTTAGTGACGCAAGGCAATGGTTGATAATGTGGCGCATGAGCACGACTCGCGAGAGACTGGCAGAGCTGTTGAGTGTAGGTTAATTAGCCAGAACTGAATACTGTTGGGTACATGCCAAGTGTGATAATGTTTATCCGTGATTAGTCCATCCTGCGTAAGGTGAGACAAGTAACAGACAAAGAGCATGACACAACTGAGAAGCTAGAATGGTCGTGATGAAAATTTATGGTTTAGGTAACTGCAGTCAGGGGCAAAGTTTTGTTTAATTATTTGGGGGGGGGGGGCATGGGAGAAAGAGCAAGAGCCTAACTACCAAATGTTCTCCCGAATGAGTTTGTCAACGGATTTAGCCGTTTAAGTTTGATCGGCATCAATTTTCATTTTTAATATTTGGTTATCATTTACCATCTTAAAAGCTTTCTTCCCTTCTTAAAAAAATGACAGAATATATTGGGGGAGGGGACCTGCCTAATTCACCGAGAGGGGGGCAGATCCACATTGGGAGGCCATGGCTGCACCCAAAGAGTTGAAATTAACCTCTGGAAGCAGTAAGTTTACCTACCTGATTATTAATATCTTATTGATACATGTGCATGTGTATGTGATGTATGGATGTATATATATATGTATACAGATATATATATATAATATAATATACATATATCATATACATATATAATTTGTTGTTGATTACACTGATCTGTTATATTATGGTTATATTGTATTTGCATTGTCTGCCTGAGTCGGATTCAGATTCGGAATCAGACAGTTTAAGCAACATTGGAATTGGATTCGGAATCGGTTCCATTTGTAATTGGTTGCTCGGAACTGGATTCGGATTCGGAGTCATTTGCCTTGTTATTGAGTCGGAGTCGATTCCAGTCAAGCGGAATCAAGCCAGGTCTGCCGTGGACTAAGTCAAATACGGTCTGCTGCAAGACACACGTGCCTAGGTTGCCTTCAGAATGCTGCATTTCGGACGAGAACTACTCGACCTTAAACTCGTTGCGTTAAACCCTTTGCTGAGTTTAAGGGCTACTGTCCGGGACTGAACTGCTGTATTCACAATGTGCGCCGACCTCGGCCGGCGCGGTCACGTGGGGCGGGCCCCGGGACAGCACCAGCGGCGGCGTCAGGAGGCTGGTGGCTGGGGCAACGGCGCTCACAGAACAAAGGGCACAACACTGCATTGAGCATTTTTTGCTAGCGCGGCCAACCTGACCCCTGGCCCTTCGAAAGCTCAGTGAGACAGGGCGTTCGTGTAAACGTCACGCTGTAGCGTGTTCTTTTCTGTACTATACCTAAAAAGTAATTTTGTGCAAGTCTTACGGCTATTCCTATTCTCCGTTTCAAACTACGCCAGCAAGGGCAAAATTCCTATTTTTTGTTTCTTTTATGAATGGGACACATTGGATTCCATTTATGTATAAAAGTGCTGTGATGATTTTATCGTGCGCTCGCATGCCAGCGTTTTTTGGATGGCGATTTTTCATAGACAATGGCGACTCTATGTCAGATCAATAACACGTCATGCTAGGCTTTCAAACGATGTTTGAATGGCTGGCAGATCCGTAATAGTCCATGATAAATGTAATCGGACTGATGTAGCCTCACATATGATTTCTTCGTGATCTCCAGGGGCGGCAGTAGTGTGATGGTTACCGTACTCGCCTTGTGACCAAAAGGTTCCCGGTTCGAGTCCGGGTAATAGCGACATTTCGCCGTCCCTCGCTACAATCGGCCTGAGAGGTTGCGACGCGAAATGACCCTGGCAGTCGAGAGCGTCGTTAACCCTATTCCCGGAGGGCTAGACGGTATGGCCGATTCCCGGCAGGGGGGGGGGGCGGATTCGGCCCCCCCTGAGATCTCGAGAACTACTTATTCGATTTCATCGCAACAAACGGCAATCGATTTGCCGTGACGTGAACTACATTTTTATAAAAAGAAATTTTCCAAATTTTGAAATTTGTGGATACAGGGGGGCAAAAATGTCAAAATGAGGGGTACTTTTTGACTTCTTATAACTCCGTTGTTTATGGACCGATTTCGATGAAACTGGCATCAATCGAGAGATTATGAATAGGGCTTTCACCATGGGTATGCAAATTTGAAATTTTGAGAAAATTCATGGGCGTTCACAGGGTTTCAAAAATAGGAGGATTAGTTTTCCAATAACGGAATGAACAAAAGACGCCAAAACACTTTTTTAGCTTCTGCTAGTCATGTTATGCTAAAGAAGTACAAATCGCATTACAATGTTTGTATAATGTTAGCATAGGCGGTGCCAGGGACATAAAAAAGGGGGAACTGTCATGGTCACACGTTTCTCAGATCAACTTGTGACCTTTGACCTTAAATGACCTCCAGTGACCTTGGGGTCACCTGGAATGATGTCGTGTGCATTCAATATTATCTGTAAACGTTTTTAATCGATTAAATTCACTCTATTCCAAAAAATTCATTTTTTGGCTTTTGCGATATAGGGTACGTGCACTGACATTTTAGGTCATAGCTCCGTGACCTGACCTGATATCAAGCTGAAACTTGGTACACAAGTAGAAGGCATCTTTCTACGTCATATATATTCCGGGTTTGGCATTTGAAAAAACGGCGCCGAAATTATTGCGAAAAAAACAAATTTTGACTTTTGACCTTGACCTGACCTTGTAAAGTGACCTCAGATAAACAAAATTGCATATGCACATTGCCCAACTATTTAGCTATATATTCATATAAAGTTTGAAGTTCTATCTTAAAAACTCTGTTTTTGGCAGACATTTTCCTTTTACCCTCAACATGGCCAAAAATGACCTGAGGTGCCTCCCAAAAACGTTGCCTGGCTCCGCCCCTGAGCAAAATAGAATTTCGAAATTTTGTCACGGCGCGTAGAAGGAATAGCTAGGAAAAGTCACCAAGTTTCGTGAAGCTGCGTCAAAAAGCCCGGAATTGGCAAGCAAAAAACCCGAGGGGGGGGGGCGGATTCCGCCCCCCCCCTGCCGGGAATAGGGTTAAATAACCCCATAACCAACCAACTCTTCGTGATCTGCAAGGCTGGAACAGGGGGTCTCTGTCGTTTATACCTTTTCCATGATGTTTTAAATGTTTATAATCCCTTCGGAGTTCAAACCTTTCGCCTGACCTTTTTAGGCCACAGGAGGCCTGAAACATTCTCCAGAAGCATCTTGCTTAGGTTGGGGGAGAAGCTTTGTCTTTTGTTACGCTTGCAAGGCAATATTTTGATGTAGAGAATTGTGGAATCACTGAACATGTCTTTGAAAACGATGTTGTATGTCCGTGGCCTGGCATTACCAAAGACTGATGCATATCTCAAAATATGCGAAATCGACTGCGACTCAGCTACCCAATGTTTTACGAAGCTGCTCCATGTTGTTCTAGAACTAGAGAAAGAAATGACATAGTCGGGACGCATCGTCTCTCACAGGTGAATGACATGCAGCATGTACTGCAACGAACTTCTGTTAGGAGTACACATATAATTCAAATGTATTAGGTTTTGACGAAAGCCGGTTTCATTTGGAGGGAAAGAACCATCTGAAGAATATCGTATCTGTGGTGCAAAAATGCTGCAGGTTGTGACAAACCTTATGGCTAAAGAGCGGAATTAGGCGATGTTATGTGCAGTACAGGTATCGACTGTTGTAGCAGCGCTGCTATTCAAGCCATTGCAGATTCGTATTTCACTGTAGCTCAGCCTGGTCGAGATATGCTGGACTGCCTAGAAAGTCTAGCGTTCCATTTTCCTGACTTTGAAGTCTTTGCCGTCAAAATTAAATTAAGCGCTGTTTGTGCGAGGCCACTGAGATTGGGACTGGAACATGTCGGAGATCAATACCGCTTTGAATACCGCGCTGCGAAAAAAGCAGCTTTTCACTCTTTTGTTCTTTCATAAAGACTTAAAACGTTCATTATAAGGATAATCTTGCAAAAAGAAACAAACTGGTCATATCACAATACCATAGGTGGGCACTGGTCCGTTACTCCGTTACTCCGTTACTAACGAAGTTACTTTTTTGAGTAACGGAGTAACGGACCCGTTACTTTTATTTTACTGTAACGGACTGAGTAACGGAAGTTACTTTTGTGGTCCGTTACTCCGTTACTTTTTGGTCCGTTACTCCGTTACTCCGTTACTCCGTTACTTTTTAAACTCCTTACAGACACCGCCCGGCGTTATTTGCATCGGCACACGCCATTGGCTACTTGAATAGCCAACACCCAATAGCGTGTGGCGATACAAGCGCGGCTGGGCGCACACTCAGCTGACAATCGCGGAGTCGACTTGTTGACAATATTAGTCAGCTGATAAACGTTGACGGCAAGCTGGCGGCAATGGTTCAGTATAAAGGCCAGCTGACTTTGGTCTCTTTTGGGACAAAAGTATTGAATTATGCGTAAGTTTGATATGACTTAAAATGATAAATTAACCAGTCGTCATTTTTCAAGCTAAGAGATACCAACGTTATTGTCATTTATACTGGAACAGCCAGCTGACGGCAGTTTTCAATGTTGTCTCAAGTTAGTCACGGATTATTACCACCGCCACACGGTTCCCCGCCAAGATCACTCAAGGCTGTTGAGCACATGATTACTGCCGCCATGGCCTTGGATCTGTGATGGCCATGGGGTGATGGAGTGGTGATTGATTCTTGACTGGCCTGAAATTTTAACTACCTGACACTAAAATGTCCCATGAAGGCGTCTTTACGCCGCCACTGGAGGTCGAAAAACTTGACTCCGAGTCCGACGGTGCCTCAGCTTCGGAGGCAGAGGACGAGCCCGGTCTGGGTCACCCATGGCCACATCTAGAAACGTACTTTGAGTTTAAGGAGGAGGGGAGAAACGTCATTTTTACGTATGTCCTGTGCCGACCGAAAGAGGTTATAATCAAGGGTCACAAGAGTAGCCTTTCAAACCTAAAGGCACATATCAAGAGGAAGCATTATTTACGGTATTTCCAGGTGAGAACAGAATGTGCACAATAAGTTGTCAGTAGTGAAGCATAATTATGAAGCTTGTCGACTATTGCTTGGACTATTTGCCTTAACCATATTCTCTGCAAGCAATGAGATTCACATTACCCTGGGGGGGGGGGGCAGATCTGCGGTAATCTACCTTTCGGCCGACGCTTACGCGTAATTTTTGGAGGCGCGGAAGTGGCAACACAAGCTGTGTTAACAATTTAGCCCATTCAGGTATTTTTCTAAGCACTGGCCCCTACTGGATGTGTAAACTGACTTGGTTAGATAACTCTTGAATTTTGATTCAGTTGACACATGTTTGTCTTCAGCCTATACGAGCTAACCAAACCAAAAAACAGGCAAATTGAACCTAACAACCTAACAACACACAACTAACAAAAAATTAGTTTTACATGCCCATCTAGGGCAATCCCTGCAACCATACAGTAGGTTTTAGGTTAGGTTAGGTTAAATCATTTTTAACTTGGAGGACAGGGTACATTGTCCATGCGATTCGAGTTACCACTCCTGCGTTCCCGAAAAAAATATCAACTGGCCGAAACACCTTTCGGCTGACACATGATTTTTTGTAGACGCAGAAGTGAGGACCCAAACTCAAACATGATATGAGCCGTTGCCACTTTTGCACCTTCGAAAAATATGCATTGGCCGAAAGGTGAAGATTACCAATTCTGCCCCCTCCCCTCCCCGCCCTTCCAGAGATCTCGAGATGCATTCGTCCAATGTTGATGGGATGAATGCCATTTAATATGTTTCAACGAGATCTCCAATTCCGGACCCCAAAAATTAAAAAAATTGCGAAAATAGGGCGTGGGGGCAAACAAACCCCAAAATTTCGGGATTTTTGAAAGGTCACTGCGGCCGTGTTTACCAACCAATTTTCATGGGAATAACACGGTTCAGCTTGGAATGTCCAAGTCTTTTATCGAAAGCTGAAATTTAAAATAGAAAACCATAGGCAGTTCCAGGGAGGGCAAGAAGGGTGATTTTTGAAATAAGAAATTTCCTTTGTTTTTGTTTGTTTTGGGTGATATAAACATCAGATGTACAACTAGCAAGCCAGTTTAAGTTTATATGTAGCGCAGAGGTGGGTCCAGGTAAACAAAATTGGGAGGGCACCATAAGCACAATAGTGTGCTCCCCCATTTTTTCAGTACCTGGGTGTGCGTTCGCCTGAAAATGAGTGTGCATACGCATTGTTTAGGATGTGTATGACTATATAAATGAGTCAGTGATCTTTATTTCTACTCAGAATGTCACGATAGTGAACCGCACAACTTTGCAGCTTCACGCACAGCACATTACCGCCGAAAACGGGGGCTTGGAACCGCCTCTGCGGGACCGATTTTTTTTTAAATGTTGACAAAACACGTGTGTATCAATTCCATGAAATGCCAGAAAATCTTGTGGCGCTGCGGCAAACAGTGTGGGAGCGACAAGCAAAAAGACACGGGTAGCAGAATCTGCCCCCCCCCACAGGGAATAGGGTTAAATGAAGTGTTTTTAACCCGTCTCCGGCCGGGCTCAGAATGCCCTTTGCCCGGCCGGAGGGGGAACGCGGATTTCCGCACCTCCCAGGATCTCGGCTCCCATATATCGCACGGAAAAAAGGAAAACACCGGCGGAGAGGTTTTGTCAAACCGAGACGAAAACATTCAAGAGTTTTGACCTCAGGTCAATTTTGAGGCCACCAGACGCCATGAAAGGTCAAAACACGTCCTTGGAATTAGGTAAATAGACACAATACCTTGTCCCTGAAAAGCTGAACTTAAGCGACATATACTGAACCGTAAGACAATAGCGAGTTCATTGATATCAATTTTGGCCTTTCACAGGGGTCAGGTCAGGTCTCGTCATCGTTCCAAAATGTTCCACTTGTGAACGGCTAACATCCTCCGTTGCATCTTACTTATGAGCATGTTTTTATAGCTAATTTGTCTTTTCAAGGGTGCTGAAGAGGTACTAAAGCACCTTTTTTTAGTCTTTTATTTCACAATAATAAAATCCATATCAGTCATGTTTTTTTGAGTCCTTCGTCGTTTTGTATTAAAAAAACGTCAGGGGTATCAGGAATCTTACCTGCACGCACGCGCTCGTACACAAACTAATGCACACAATTTCAAAACAAAACAAGAAGTTCGCGAGACTGAAACGAGCTCTGAACGGAGACCATTATGTTCAGGGCGAATACTTCGAAAGGCATTGTTGATCAAACCCAGTCGATAGATGTCCGCTGTTCGTCGCATTTTGCATGCGTCCGCTCCAGCGCCGGTTGTTCCCGCTCCGTCGGCGCCGCGGGCAGTGAACAGGAATTCGTTGGTTTGAACATTGTGGTTAACACAGTGGTAGAATACCCGCCGCGGCTGTTGTCCCGGCGCCGCCGACTCCACAACGGCTGGTGAGGGCAGTGGGCAGCTAGCGGAGTGTTTTGGGTAAGCGCTTTTTGTTTCTTCCCTTTGTATATGGAATGCGTTTTACAACCACAAAGCAGCATAAAAGACTTAAAACCCGCGTTCGCTTGGTTTTCACTGCATTTAAAAAAGTAACGGAATAACGGAGTAACGGTAACTTCCGTTACTTTTTAAGGCAGAGTAACGGAGTAACGAGTAACGGACTGTTTTTTTAGTAACGGAGTAACGAGTAACGAAGTTACATTTTTTAGTAACGATGCCCACCTATGCACAATACTATGAATATTATATCTTAGATACACAGAGAGAAATTGTTCATAGGGGCTTCAGACGTTCATTCGAAGGATGAACTTTCAAAAAGAAGCAGAATATCTACTTTAAACCTTGATTCGCGCTTGAAAATTGCTTCAGATTGCTTCCTCGGCGCCCTCGCAACTAACCTATTGTTAACATTGTTTGAACAGGTATGAATTAAACTCAAGGCATCTTACTGATTTCGATATTCAATGCATTTCAGCAGCAACAGAAGGCCTATTACTGGCTCATCCTTGCTATGTCCTCGAGCTTCGCGGTCTGACGCACGATTCAGTACACTCCGATATTCATTGCGTAACGAGGATAAGCCGGTAAAAGGCCTGCTATTTCTGCTGATACGCAATGAATAGAACATGGCAAAACAAAACGCAGGGAAAACAGTGAGAAGTCACTTTTAACCTCCGGTAGTGTAGTTTTCGTGTGCTGCAGATTGGCTTCTAGAGCTGCTGGTCACAACTTGACCGTCTGAGTTCGAGCACGCGTTGGAGGTGCAACTTTCCCGTTCTGTTCTGCCAGACGTCTCTTCGAACACGGTTTGAACCTTCCAGCATTCATCCCACAATGCAACTTGTGGCCGGATAAACGCTTGTCAATTTTTCCACCATTCCATCCAATGAGTATTCTTGTGCTGGGACTTGCTGCCGTGGGAACTTGCCGTCAGAAATGTACGAGCGTACAGCGCTGTGTGAATGGACCCGTGTTAGTGTTAGCCTCAGGGGATCACATAACACTTGACAGGAAATCATTGGATCTCGGACGTCATAGGCCTTGCAAAATGCAGGATAAAAGGCGACCTTCATTATAAAGGAATCGATGATTGCTGCGTGGCGCGGGTAATCATCGTCGACGCTTCGATTGTGGATTGACACCATAATTTTACAATCAAAAGAGGGAAGCGGCCGTGAAAGGTAGGCGAAGGTCGAGCGTTTTGGTTAGAACGTTCGGAAACAGTCTAATTCGGCGGACAAACCAACAAAAATGCACGATGCAGACGGCAGACGAAAACGGACGGCAATGCGAGAACGATGAGAATCAAGGCTGCCAAAATATCAGTCAACATTGGCCTTAGACTCATCCGGAGAGCCTTTTTGATTTAAACTGCGTTCAGGCTTTCAAGTGCTTTGACTTTATAGCCCGGAAGATTGCCATTTGATGAAAGACCATCGGAGTGATTTGGCAGACGGATTTGTAGTTTCTGCGACTGTAACTGTCGGCGCCAATTTCGACTGAACTCGCCGGGATAATGGACGCCGAACTATGAGGCCTCCGACATCATGGTTCGCGTTGAAGCCTGCTGCGGCGGGCGTCGTGTCCCGTGACGGCCACTATCGATCTTCCGAGACTGCAAGTCGCACCTCGTTCAAACAACTAATGTCTCAGCCAGCCAAAGTATTCTGAAGTTTTACCGGATCCGGGCTGGCGTCATGTGTAGAAGGAATGCATGGCAAAATGCCGTTGTCAACCGGGTCCAAAGATGGCCTGAGATGGCAAAGTTCATCTGCAAATGATGAAGCGCAACCACTCTTGTGAGATACCGTACCATGCCGTCCTTTAACTTTCGTGGACAATGAAATTATCTTTGTAAAGGATTGTCGTCAAGTTGAATCGCATTTGTGCGTGAAGGTAAAAGTAAATTCAGGACGGCTGCATGTTGTTTATTATTGCGCATTGCTACCTTAGGGGCTAGACGGCAACGAGCGGGCACGAACAGCGCGCACGAGCGAACGTGTAAGAAGCAACACTCCGGAGTTTCAGTAACAACGGATTAAAAAAGCACGTCAGGCCACCAAATGCTCAGCGATTGTTACTCCGTCAGTTTGATATCAAATGGTACGAAATGTGTCAAAACATGTTTGAACGAGTGCAAATTACGCTCGAAAAAGTCCAGTGGTAACCAATGTTCCGAGCGCTCACAAATCCCAGCCTGCTGGTCATGCTGCATGTTCTGACTGGCCGGCACTTGCAGCAAATTGGAACGGTTTTTTCATGGTCATGTGTTTGTTTTTGAAAGGTAGGGATTCATTCATTGCAAATGTTATTGTGACTGGAATCACTTGAGGATTATATTGTTATCTGTCAAGTCGTGCCACATCTGGCATGGCTTGTCAGTTTCAAAACGTCAGTGTTTTTCCTGTCCGTCCCTCTATTTGCGAGCCCATCGTTACAATTCCATCGCCATCCATTAAATAAAACATTACCCACGGTATGGTCAATCTTAAGGCTGTCAGCTCACATGGTCTGTTCTGAAGGTGCTGTACGTGCCACCTAACGTTAATTTGCCTCAAGACTTGCACGCCCCGGACAAATAATTCGTGTTCGCAGAGACGTCGCAAAGCCCTGTTCACACATCCACCGGACAAGAACGTTTTAGAACGGACCAGCCGCCGTGGCCGACGCGGTCGGTTGACTTTTGTCCGTGTTTGGTAACCCGGCACCCGGTAACACAGCACCCGGTCAATTCGTCCGGTCCGCTCCGCTGGATGACTGGACCGGGAAGTTCGGGACCGGCGAGCGGCCGGTGTCGTCCGTTCCGGTCGCCGGCCAGAAGTTGAACGGCGTTTAACTTTTAAACCGTTTTGTCGTTCGCTCTGCGTTGGTGCACGACTACTGAAGCCATATTTTGCACTGCTTAGGATAGTGCGGGTGATGGTCTGGACTCCATGTGTTGGAACTGTGTGGAAAAATATGATTGACTTCATCCACATTGTCGCTGAAGACTTTAAATTGCTAGTATTTGATTAGAGCACCCGTCCCGTATGAGGCTTATTCAGGACTATGATCAGCAGGTTTCGAATATTTGGAGACTTGCAAACGGGAATTCTGCAGCAATGCTGATGAACGATATCTGCAGTGGCCCTGGTTGCATTCGTGGACATAGATCCTTATTGTTGTTTGTCCAGCTATTCTCGTAATGAAACTAATTTTCGTCGACTCTTGCATCCGCCCAAAACGCTTTGGTGCTCCTCAGTTACTGTTTCCTGTACTGTTTCCTCAGTACGCAAAACAACAATAAAAGCAGGGCCACTTCCTCAACACCGAAGATTTTCTACATTTTCTGAGGATTTTAGGTGCGACTAACAATTTTCCTTAAGATTTTATTTCTGGAAAAGTAACTGGGGATTTTTCGGAAAATTTGGCCCTCGATAAGAAACTGAATTTAGTTGACTCGCGGTATTTCTTGCCCAAGGTTGACGAGTTATCGCTATAATAATAATGCACAACCAGTTTTACGACATTTTCGGATTTAGTGGCTTTTTTAAGACTTTTAAGGCAGACTTTTTTAATTGTTCATGGTTTGTTTCATATGGCAGCTCTGCTGCTGACCTTGTCCGGGCGACTCTAGAACAGGTCTTGCACGGCTTGTGCCGCCGCACGAATTCTACGAAATTTGGATTAGCAAAGCTTCCTTGCACTTGCTCCTAGGACTGCATGCAAAAGTCGCCGGTTGGTGCTGAAATTTGGAGTTGCAACCGTTATAAACAAGCATTTAGGCAGATAGCATGCCAGACCGAAATGATCAAGGTAAGACGGTGAAAATGTCTACCTCGGAGTACCATGTCAGGAACCGTCAGAAATGTCAAACGACGCCAAAATACAAAACGTGGATTGGTCTTGACGCCGGCTATCCATCAAAGGCATTTTGCAAGATTTGCCATGCGACGATGGTCACCAAGAAAACGTCTGGATGACCACGTAATTCGGAAGCGTTCACAGAACAGCAAAACTTCAGGGGTGAAGGCTAAACCATGATCGACAGTTCTGGTAAACCATCTGCGCTGGACAGGACGAGGGTAGCAGAGCTGACAATCGTCCATATTGCGGAGCTTTGTGCAATTAGAAAAACGGGCCATCTTGGAGAGCTTGTCAGCGGGCTCAGTCAAGCAGGAACGTCAGAACACCCGGAAAAGTGGGGAGGGGTAGAGATGCTTTTCCCCTTAGGACCAGTATTAGATTTCCCAAAAGTGTGAGGCATGGTCCCTGTCCCCTTCCATGTTCCTACGCCCGTGCATTGAAGAGCAACACATCGCCAATCTGAAGCTGCATCCAAGTGTTCTGCAATGATCACAGATTTGCGCGCACCTAAAATGATGGGGGGTTTAAAGCAGGACATAAGTCAGTTGTGCTATTGACTGCTGGCTGACGAGTCAAATGACGCATCGGATGTGAAGCATCTTTGGACAACCATCAGGCACATAAGCGCATCCACTGGCCGCCTAGTTGAAACGTAGTTGGGGCTGGTGGGTCCAACAGAGTTGCCCGTCAGATGCAGTTGTTGAAGCGCTTCTGGAAAAGATGCGAACTGATTGGCTAGATGTGAAGCACACGGTCGGGATGGGTACAGGGCTTATTCTAAGGAAAATGACTGGGCAAAGGGGCAATTCCGCCAGCGAAGGGCATAGGTGGAGGCTACGACTCCCCGTCATTTGCGTTCTTGTTGAATTTCACCCACTTCATCAGGTGCCCTCTTAAAAAATGCCCTGCACAGCACACACACACTCACAGACACGCATATGTGTACATATACATATATATATATATATATATATATATATATATATATATATATATATATGTGCGTGTTTGCGTATATTCACTAGGGTGGTTCCCAAAACTATGGAAGAATTACGATGAAGGCTTCCAGAGTTCTTCCTCATTAACTGACGCGTCTTTGGGAGGAAATGATGCGTGTAAACTGCGGCCTTGATCCAACACTTTTAACCTTTGTCGCATGAGGGAGGAATGCCACTTGCTCATATAGAGTGGTGCCTTAGACCATTTGTTAGATTATATTTCAGTTTGATGAAATTTGCGCAGGGGTTTATACATTCCGGGTCCATTAAAGTCAAAGAACACCATTCCAACTATTTCCCGCAAAAACTCAAATTTTATAGACTTGTGATCCCTGGAAAATTCGGTCATGGTGACGTCAATCTGAAATGCCCACGTGTTTTGTTGCCCAGTTATTTTTTAAACCGTGCACACCGTATGAATAAACTGCGCATCATTTTATTCCTGTTGATAGCACTGGATCGAGGCTATCCCTCACATGACCGTTTGACTCAATGACCAGTGACCGTTTCAGATCACTGGTCATTGACTCTGTCGGCAGCAGCATAACTTAGGTGGGAATGACACTGTAGCCTCCTTTGTGGCCCCAGGGTGCTGGCAAAAGTAACATTCGAAGAATTACAGCAGGTACTGCTTTTGCCATTCATGTTTCATGAGTGCCTTGCTGTTCACTTGGATAAGAGCCACATCTCGCTCGATGAAGTCACTCACCATCACGATTCCGCGCAGGACTTCCTTGGCGTCCTTGAAGCCAGGTGTTTTCCGCCAATCAGCGGGATCGGCGGCAGGGAGGTCCGTGTTGACGCCGTAGTCCTTCAGCATTCCTACCAATTTTGCCGTGATAAAGTTGCCAGGTGAAGCTTGTTCCTGATGAAATGGTGAGATCCCCTCTTCTGGGAGTGCCGCGACCGTCCACTTCATCTTATTCAGCACGTCCTCGTCGAAGAACGACAGACCAACTTGTTCTTCGTTGAGGTACTATACAATTCGGGCGATAGGTGGCAAACGCACCATAAGAAAATCAGGAGATAGGTGACTAGCGAGCCTCTCGGGGGTCGCCTTCAAAATTTCGGCGTTCAGATCAAGCTTTGCAGGCAGGCCAGGCCGTGCACGGGAGCTTTGACCAGCGATGGGTCGCAGAACCATGCCCTGACGTACAGAACAACAATGAAGGAGACGAAGCGCACGAGTGCTCCAAATACGCTGAGAGTCACGGAAAACTGACCGCGAAGCAAGGTCTTGATCCCATAAATCATGCGTCCCATCCATCTGGCATGATGGAGAGCACCTGGTTAGAGAAAACTGACTCGCCGCGGAGGCTGTTCGCCAAAGATAATGATCGTGAACTTCAACAACTCACGGTAATAATCTCGTGGGTGGATTTCGGCGAGCTTCTCACGGCAGAAGGCGACGATGCGATCCTTGGAGGCGGGAATGCGTCGGCTACCGCCGGCTCCAGGTCTCCGCGCATTATAGAGCTTCGAGCTTCCTCCGACCAATGTGCGTTTATTTTCTCTTGACGCGCTTGAACAAAGAGATCCCCGGTCCTGAAGACGGACCGACGCACGTGGAGAAGGTCTCCTCTGCCACCAGTTCGAAGGTATGATGACGACAAGCGAGGTGAAGGAGCTGTCGTCCAAGCTTCTGTTGGAGAAACGGCGTCTGTCCGGTATTGCTGGAAATGGTGATGATGCTCATATCGACCCCAGTCTTCCCGACAGGACGCGATAACGTCGGCTCTCGCTGCCTCAGTAGCGTCTGCGAGTTTCGGAACAGCGAGTAGCTTGGCGACTTCTTGGACCGGTTGCAATGACAGGGTGTCTGTTCACCTTCTCCTTTCCGTTGTCGGGTAACAGTTCGTCGCCCCAGTGGTTCGCTAGCTTGGGTAGCGCGGAGAAAGAAGACCAGATTTCCTTCGCTATGGCTCTCCTCTGCGATCTACGCGACCACCTGATCGAGGTACTATTGATCGCCAGTTCAGGGGAACCATGGCCAAGGGTTGAATCCATCACCGATAGGACTACAAAGCGATCGATTGCTAGGCTTGGTCCGATCGAGGGCTGCTGCCAGACCAGGAGAGACGATGTTCTTGGCTATCCTGCAGGGCCACTTTAAAGGAGAAGGCATGGTGAAGCGCTGTGGGTCATCCTCATCAGTCAGTTGTATGCTGTCGCATTCTGACTGAGCACTTACCTCCTGCTCGGTTTGCTTGTCAGTCGAACGGATGGTCTTTTCTGTGGTCTGCTGTCAATGAAGAGCCCGCTCCACCTTCCCAGGAAGGAACGTAACGACTCCCATCATGAAGCATCGGTGGCCTGGCCCTGTGAGGCTTGAGGGAAGGCTTTGTTCTCTTGGATTCTGGTGATCGTAATGGCCTGTTATAGGCAATTTCAAAGAGGTATTTGAGGCTGCCCCTAAATTTCCTTCTCCATTTGCAGGGTGGTACAGCTCGATACTAGGCAAACGTCCTGTTGAGCTTCGTCATCTCGTTCCTCTCCGAGTGCAGTGCAGTGGGAATTCAGGCTTTGTTCCACACCCTCATTACTTCGCGGACGGTCTGTGTTCCGACCTCCTTCTTGATGAGTTTATCCGCACGATGAGGCTGCAAATAACGCTGTAGCATTTTAGCATTTTCCCCAAAGTAGGCAGCTTGTTTCCTTGTACTGATTCGACCGGAGCACCTATCAACCAAATCTAGACGTTTTATCTCGTCGGGCATGCCATAGTGGTGCAGACTTCCCCATAAAAAGTACTTCCTGCGCTGACGCTAGTCGCCGCGGGTGGTCCTTAAATATCCCGCCGTCTTAGAGCGCGCGGGTATTAACTAGACCGGCAGCATAGGTTACCGTGGGTTAGGCACGGCTAGACGTGGTGTTTCAAAATCGTTATATCTGTGCCACAGTCTGAAAACAATTCAAAACAGTTTCTTGACTTCTGCTAGTCATGTCATGCTAAAGAAGTACAGCTCGCATTACAATGTTTGTATAATGTTAGCATAGGCGGTGCTAGGGCCATGAAAAAGGGGGAGCTGTCGTGGTCATATGCTCCTCGGATCAACTCGTGACTTTTGGCCTTAAATGACCTCTAGTGACCTTGGGTCACTTGGAATGATCTCGTGTGCATTTAATGTTATCTGTAAACGTTTTCAGTAATCTGAATTCATTCCATTTCAAAAAATTCATTTTATGGTTATTGCGATATAGGGTACGCGCACTGACATGTTAGGTCATAGCTCCGTGATCCGACCTGATATCAAGCTGAAACCTTATACACAAGTAGAGGGCACCTTTCTATGTCATATATATTCCGGGTTTGGCACTTGAAACAACGCCGAAATTATTGCAAGAAAACCAAATCTTGACTTTTGACCTTGACCTGACCTTGTGAAGTGACCTCAGATAAACAAAATTGTATCTGCATATTGCCCAACTATTTAGCTATACATCCATACAAAGTTTCAAGTTCTATCTTAAAAGCGCTGTTTTTAGCAGACATTTTCCTTTTGCCCTCAACATCGCCAAAATGGCTTGAGGTGCCTTCCAAAAACGTTGCCTGGCTCCGCTCCTGAGTACAACAGAATTTCGAAATTTTGGCACGGCACGTAGAAAGAATAGCTAGGAAAAGTCACCAAGTTTTGCGAGGCTGCGCTAAAAAGCCTGGAATTGGCAAACAAAAAACTCGATGGGGGGGGGGGGGGATTCAGCTCCTCCCTGCCGAGAATAGGGTTAAACAATCTTAGGGGCGTCCTCGAACAATCAGAAGGGGATTTCTAAATCAGCGAGGAAATGGTTGAGGGGTCATGAAAAAATGTTTAAGTGGCCATATGAAAATACCAAGAGCTCTCTCAAAAACTCGAGGGGTCTAAAAAAAACCTTCCTGGCTCCTTTGGACGAACTGAAGGGATGAATGACCCTCTCCCAAGTCTGAGAGTTTCGTTTTGAAGTCATCTCGAGGATGTGCTGATTTTTTTTGCGACGCCCAAATTTTTCAGATGCTCCCAACATTCAGAAAGGGAGTTTCGAGCCGGACAAGGCATTGTTCGAGAGACCCTCTGAGAATATCAAGGGGCCTGTCCAAGTGCTTGAGGGCCCACAGAATTCCAAAGGGCATTTGAAACTGGTTCAAGGATGGGCCCCTCCTTAAGGCCTAAAGAATTCCTTTGAAATAAAATTCCTTCAGGCTCCTTGAAACGAAATCCCTGAATTCATTTGCAGGGCATTGATATTTTCAGAGGGTACCTCAAGCATAGAAAGGATACACCGGATGAGAAAATGTTTGAGTCCTGTTTGAAAATATCAAGGACTCCCTGACAAGATCGACAGCCCCACACAAAAACTCCAAGGATCCTTGAGGTGAATCTAGGGAGTGGTCCCCTAAAATCCAATGGACCCTCAATGAATTCCTCTCGAGGGCTTATTGGAGTTTTTATGCGGCCGTCAAACATTTCAGAGACCCATTGGTATTTCGAAAGGCCGGTGGAACGTCCAGGATAGTTTTTAATCGGATGAGGAAATGTCTGAGACGCTCTCCGAAAACATTAAGGGCTTCTCAAAAGACTTGAGATTCCACACAACCTCGATGAATCCCTAAAGAAAGGAAAGAGTCTCCGTGGCATTCGAGGCGTTCTGAAACCCATACAAAATGCCCTTGACATTTTCAAAGACACCGTATATTCTGGAAAGGATGAACTGGACGAGTAAATGTTCCATGGGCCCCTGAAAATATCAAGGGCACCTCTGAAACCTTTAGAGACCCACAAAAAATATTTGATGGACCCTTTAAATAAATTTAAAGAGAGGCGCTCCTGAAAGTTTATTTGAATTATGATGAAAATCTAATCTAATGAATATGAATTCGTCTAGAGGGCCTATTGAATTGTTTGCGAACCCCTTACACTTTTGAGAGGGCCTTCAATACCCCAGGGAACCCGCATTCAGAAACCTAGTTTTAAGCCGGACAAGAAAATGTCTGTTGGCCCCCTAATGATACCAAAGGGCTCGAGGGTTCAAAAAGCTTGAGGGTTTCACGAATAACTCCAATAAGTCCTCGAGATAAATTCAACGAAGAACCTTAAGACCATGGGGAAGGCCCGTCTTGAATTGATCTAGAGGGTCCATTAGAGCTTTTGCCGGTCTTTAGCTGTCTAAATGGGCCCTTGATCATCGTATTTACAGAGCAATTCTTTACAATGCACTAGCGTCGTTTAACAATTTTTCCTTAATGTTTTAGGGGTTTTCTGGAAACATCAAGGGTCATCTCCTTGATGGCACCACAAC
Organism: Capitulum mitella; assembly: GCA_030062745.1. Taxonomy (NCBI): domain Eukaryota; kingdom Metazoa; phylum Arthropoda; class Thecostraca; order Pollicipedomorpha; family Pollicipedidae; genus Capitulum; species Capitulum mitella. Next base: position 25,439,226 of record CP099846.1, read on the forward strand.
AATTCTAATGACGCTTTGGATAAATGTGATGTATATATAATATATATATATATATATATATATATATATATATATACACATGCATAGTGCCACACAACCATGAACACTTGACTCGTCGCACCATCACCTCGAAGATAAAGATCCTGGCAAACGCAACATATAAACGGGACGTAGCGGCCCTCGAAGCCATATTCATTCGGGATATGGGCCCAATAATTAACCGCCAGGTTCACGCGCGTGGTACCCTGCAGTTGTTTGAAGGGCCGCCACTAGAGCCAAGACTATGAATATGTGAATAGGTGCTGTAATGATCTTTCGTGTATCGTTTCCGCGCTGCTTGTCCATGTTTAATTATGTGTGCGGACCAGGAGATCGATATCTTTAGTAATCGTACGCTTTGTTTTTCAAATTTGAACCAAGTGTGGTTGACCCCATACTTGTGTCTGAAGATGTCTCATGTGTAGACGAAACGTTAAATCGATAACAAAATGTGATTTTTTGCTTGTTCTTTATATTATAATGAACATTTGCAACATTCTTAGCGAACATTTATTGGAAACGAAACGACTCATGCGAACAATCGAAGCGACATCAAAGAACATGAACAATGCCAAATCTGCTGTAGTTTTTAACAAACAAGGTGTACGTAACGATGCTTCTTATGCTTCCTAGTTTTACTAATATATGTGCATAAATATACATATGTATATATACACGAAAAAACAAAATTTTCTATAAATCTTCTTTTTTTAATCAACTTCAGTCAGTCAAAATGAAGTGACCTAAATCCGTTGAGAAACTCACACAGCCTAGGTTGTGAGGCACCTCGATCAGCCCCCTCCCCAAATCATTTATACAAAACGACATCCCTGTAGTGCTCAAGGGGCCACCTCAGAGTTGGGAACCCCCTCATCCTCTAGAATCCTCGAAAAAGTCCTGGCTACGCCTCTGGCTAAGACTATCATCATCATGATTTTTACCTTCGTTGGGCAGGCAATGCATTACTACTTAAAAAACTGGTCCCAAATCACACAATCTTTGAAAATGATGTGATACCTCTGCAGCCTTCTATTACCCATGAGTCAGGACTGAAATAAATGCCAAAATGTCCGGAACTAAATAGCACTCAGTTACCCACAGCATGCTCCCATCCAACTGCGTCGTGCCATTCCGCAACTGCAGAAAAATGAGATGTGAGGTTATGTATGCCGACTGCGTCCCACATCTTCGCCTGAATCTTCCGGAGAGTGATACTGAAGTGTCGGCTGCTATTCGTTAGGCTGTCCTCGTCCCTGTGTGGGTGATAACAGATGCGCTCAACGGGAATCCAATCGGCGACCACGTATATGTTCCCCAGAAGAAGACGTTCTTAGCTATTTTGAACGTCCTTGTAAATCGGGCTAGTCTGCTGGAAAACAGCACAATCATCCAGAGACCCAACGAGCGTCAAAAACACATCCGTGAGGTTATTGCAGTGGTCACACACTAGCGTCAGGTGTAGTGGGTGCCAACTCTTGCAAGTGTTGTGTGATTCAAAACATGACATTCTGGGCCAAGAAAGTGTGCATCCTAGCACACACATCACTGCTGCCTAAAACTACGGTTGGAAATTTACAAAAATCATTGGAGCTGTCAGACAGGATGGCAGATTTTTACTTTCCTGTCATTGTCATAGAATAATGTTAAAACCTCTGAAAGATGAAGGTCAAGACTTTTTGGTTCTCTGGCCATGCCTATGAGATAAAGAACAGCCACGATCAGAACACAAAAAATAGAACATTCATGAAGGTAGAAAAATTATCCTTTCAAAACATCGTAGATTATCGCACCATGAGAATACATCCAACCAATTTGAACCTTTGTCAGGCGTTCAAATTTTTCATTTGCAGTTTGTAAGAAACGTAGCTTACCCCCCAAAAAAGCGTACTTCGAGAGCAAAGGAAAAAAACCAAGGGTGATATAAAATGCAACACTTCTGCACATCAGGGTTGCATTTACAAAGTCATAAATGACTTATATGAATTACACTGTGACGGCCAATAGCAAAGGCGAGGGGAGAGGGGTGGGGGGAAGGCAGGGCGCTACAGCCCCCAACTCTTTTGCAGTTTAACGCATTGGCCCTATGAGCGTTGAGTGGAAAGTACTGACCTAAAATGATTCTTTCCCCTCAGCTTTGGAGTTCTCGCATCCCTGGCCAATAGTCAGCACTCTTCCATTCTCAGTTTTCTTGTATGCCAGGTGCACGTCTATCAGCTACTTTATTTATAGCCCTCGGTCATAAGTTGTCATGATAGAGGCACATTATGCACTTAAATAAAATTTATATAGTATCAATTCAACAACGATGAATTGTAACTTTATTATAATTGTCATTACATTGGATTATCACCATTCAGTAACTTTAGTAGTGACACAAACTCCCCATTTTACATCATATTAATGAGTACATATTTGAAAACATGTTGCTGATCATTTAGAATTTTGCATGAAACCCATCTAGGGTTCTTGCAACAATACACAAAGTACACTACACCTGCAAAATCATAAGCACACTCACCAGCAATGGTTGTAAATTGTTTCTCTACAGCCATGAGTGTAGATAAACTACCTAGCTAACCGGCCGCAAATATGCTTATGAACGGGGTTCTGGTGTTACCAGATATCAGCTGGCGAGAAAAACGTTGTTGCCAGTCTAGTGACTGTTCAACTTTAACCCGCGCATGACCGTGGGTCGGCGGCGATCACGCCCGACTGAGGGGAGGGGGCGGCGGTTGACCGACCCCCTCGAACTCACGAACGTTGGTCGGACGATAAAAATAAGCACGCCATTGGAAAGTTTGTGACGGGTAGAGTTCGAAACCGGTCTCATTTTTAGTTTTAGATAATACGTAAGCAATTTACGTCCTATATATGTTTTCTCATAGCCGACTGCATGAGACCGAGAAACGGCCTGAATTCAGGGACGTAGCCAAGGGGGGTCATGGGGGCCATGGCCCCCCTGAACCAAACGGTCTACACTAGATGTATGGCGATTTCGCAGTAATAGTGATCATATTGTAGAGGGGCTGCGCAACTCGAACGTGCTGCCCATTCCCCTTTGAATGCGGCATCGGCCGCCCTGGCCGGTGCCGGTTTGTGCCGGTCCGTCCCTGCGTGTTCCGTCCGTCCCGGGCCGATCCGTGCCGGCACCCGACGGGTGTAGGGCACCTGGGCCGGCGTGGCGCCGGTCCGGACGTGTGCGGATTGGTCAAGGCGTCGCTGGTCACGTGGTGTGCAGTCGAGGTCGGATCGCCGGGTCGCAAGAAACGGGGAGTTTGGAGACTGGGTTCGGGCGACGCGGATGTAATGAAGTCGTACCAAGCAGGGTTGAAATAGAGCTGCAGGTGAGAAGTCTTTGTGTTTGGTACAAAAGACCACGCTTACAATACACATTTTGCAAAAGCAAGCATCATATGTTTTCCTATGCGTTAACTATGAGGTAAATTATATAAAATTGCTGCTTTTTCCTTGCAAATTTCGTCATATGTCAGTAGCATATGACAAAACTTAATATTTCGCCCCCACTGAGGAGAACCCTGGCTACCTGCCTGCCTGAATTTCAAGGGCTGTGATTAATAAGGCATAGGTAAAGGCAACAACGCACAAGTTAACCCTATTCCCGGAGGGCTAGACGGCATGGTCGATTCCCGGCGGGGGGGATTCGGCCCCCCCATGAGATCTCGAGAACTACACATCCGATTTCATCGCAACAAACGGCAGTCGATTGGCCATGACGTGAACTGCATTTTTATAAAGAAGAAATTTTCAAAATTTTGAGAACTGTGGATACAGGGGGGCAAAAATGTCAAAATCAGGGGTATTTTTGGACTTCTTATAACTCCGTTGTTTATGGACCGATTTCGATGAAACTGGCATGAATCGAGAGGGTATGAATACGACTTTTACCATTGATACAAGCATCTGAAATTTTGGGAAAATTCATGGGCGTTCACAGGGTTTCAAAAATAGGAGGATTAGTTTTCTAACAACTGAATGAACAAAAGAGGCAAACACCCTTTTTTGGCTTTTGCTAGCCATGTTATGTTAAAAAAGTACAAATCGCATTATAATGTTTGTATAATGTTAGCATAGGTGGTGCCAGGGACATGAAAAAGGGGGAACTGTCATGGTCACACGTTTCTCAGATCAACTTGTGACCTTTGACCTTAAATGACCTCCAGTGACCTTGGGGTCACTTGGAATGATCTCGTGTACATTTAATGTTATCTGTAAACGTTTCAATCATTTGAATTCACTCTATTTCAAAAATTTCGTTTTATGGCTATTGCGATATAGGGTACGCGCACTGACATTTTAGGTCATAGCTCCGTGACCCGACCTGATATCAAGCTGAAACCTTATACACAAGTAGAGGGCACCTTTCTATGTCATATATATTCCGGGTTTGGCACTTGAAGCAACGCCGAAATTATTGCAAGAAAACCAAATTTTGACTTTTGACCTTAACCTGACCTTGTAAAGCGATCTCAGGCACACGAAATTATCTGCACATTGCCCGACTATTTAGCTATTCATTCTTATAAAGTTTTAAGTTTTATCTTAAAAACGCTGTTTTTGGCAGACATTTTCCTTTCCCCTCAACATGGCCAAAATGACATGAGGTGCCTCCCAAAAACGTTACCTGGCTCCGTCCCTGAGGAAAAAAAGAATTTGGAAATTTGTCACGGCACGCAGAAAGAATAAGGTAGGAAAAGTCACCAAGTTTCGTGAAGCTGCGTCAAAAAACCTGGAATTGGCAAACAAAAACCCGATGACCCGAGCGACCCGGGTCATCGGGGACCCGGAAAACAAAGACCCGGGCGAATTCAAGCCCCTCTTGCCGGGAATAGGGTTAAGGTCAGCAGATGCCGATACGCGTCTCATTTCTCAGATTTCTTCAATATATACGCCGAAACGTTGAGTTAAAGATAAGGCAGTTTTCACGTCGGTTGTCGGCGGGCGCCGCAGCCGTACGCAGTAAGAAATTAACGGGAACTAATTTTAGCGTTCCTTTATTTTCGCGACACTAGCCCATCCATGTAAATTTTATTGATCTTAGTGGTTCTTGTGATGGTTTCTCATGCTTCAGTTTTGTAAAAGTTCATTAGTTACCAGTCTACATCATTGGCGAAGTTTTATCTGCGAGAGCCTGTTTGTTCCCAAAATATGCAATTTTTAAAACTTTTTGAGGTTTTTGGTATTACTTACGTCTGTGCAAGCCAGTTCTACCATTTTCTACCCATTCTGAATAATTCATCGCTGATTTTGATGGCGGTACATTTTGGCTCACAACAGTTATTTGTGACCTGACCTCAGGCCAATGGCTGGAAGTCATTGATACTTTGCCCATTGATGGTAACTAGATGTCTGGTTCACTCCACACTAAAAATGTCATTAAAAACTCCGTCGATTTCCGAAAAAAACTACATGTCTTAAAAATGGGCTTTACCTTAGGTCAGTGACCCAAGAATCCCGAAAAATCTGAGATAGCGGATTTGTTGCATCTATCAAGACCACTAATCCCTGAGAGTATTATTGTGATATCTTGTTTTCAAAAAAAGTAGGGTGCGCTTAACGTTTTTGGACATAGGTCCGTTTGACCCGACCTAGGTCAGGTATCTGACGTCACTTGAGGTCAAAACTTTGTCACAAGGTGTAAACATGATCAAGCGAAAGGTACACGAGGTTTCGTGACGCTGTGTTTGTTTGTGCTCTCGCAGTCCTCGAAAAACCTCATGGGGGACGGTCAATTGCCTCTCAGTCGTGGGCGGCTTAAAAAAAGAAACCAAAGCCGGCCAGTCTGTTCTGGTCCGTTTTTGTCCGGTGGATGTATAAATCGGCTGTAAGCCCTTTGACCATTGGCATCTTGAAGGGGTCCCCAGAAACTCGAAGACAATAAGCATTTAGTAAACAGAAAGCCAGCCAAGTTCAGCCCCTCCATCAACGTTTCCAAAGTGGCTGGTCCTAATCTATTGCCACCCCCACCAACTCACGTTCCCGCGTCGCCGCAGTCGCCGCCCCCGCACCTGCACGCTCGCCCCCGCTCGCGCGCCGTTTTCGACCAATAGGCAGGCGTCGCGCGGCGGCTGCCGGCGCTCATTGGCTGCGCCGCCGGGTCGCCGCCGCGGCCGCCGCGGGCGTCACTTCTCTCGGGGAGGCGCGGCGGTGTGGTATTGGAGCAGACGGCCGTGTCTCAAGCGCACGAGGCTATGCTCCGCTCCTGACGGTCCCGTTTCCCGTGAGTACCGCGCAGCAGCGCGGCCGCTCGCTGTGGGCTTTATGGTGGTGGTGGTGGTCGCCGGGTAGCGCTCCGGGCAGAGAAGAAATTTGAGTTTTTTTATGGGTAGGTAGCAGTTATGCATGATTTCTTTTCGTCCTCGGTACGGTGAAACTTTTTTTCTGTTGCTTAAAATTTGTGGCGTCCTTGACACGGTTGACTGTGGTATGACGGCTATTTCCTGGGGTAGGGGTTGGTACTGGATCGTAGACAAGAAGGTGAGTGCGAATATGTTTGAGCCGAGTGCGCTCGATGAGCCGAGTGCGCTCATCGAGCTTCGGGGGAAATGCTATTTTTTTAAACTCAACGTAGGTAACGCTCTAATAAAAATGCTGTTACTTATTGATGCAGATATTGTCATGAAGCCAAGGTCCACACTACTTCCTGTTTCCTGAATTTATCGTGTGTTTTTTACGTCCCTTCTTATCTCACGTTACGTTAATTACCCGCTCGAGAACCAAAACTAAATTGCCTTACTTCTTTTGGGTATGGTAAAGCGCCAGCAGCGTTTATTAAATGCCCCAAGCATTTTGTACTTAAACCTTTTAATTCCATTGATTTAAACGCAAACTCCATGGAATGCAGACTGAGTACGCTTTCTGCTTCAAATCTGCCGGGCAATGAATGAGTGCAGTGGTGGGGCTGGACGAGACACTTGAAGAGTAAGCTGGTGCGCTCCTCGTAACTCGGGAGAATTTAGCCACGACCCTGTCGCAGAACATAAAAAGAAAGCGTTCGAAAATGCGAATTTCCCCCTGGCTTCGCTGCTGCTTCTCCTACTCTGAATGTAGGGCGCCGTCGCCCCTGACGTCCCCAATGCGGGTAGCTTGACTCCGGGCATAACCTGTCCAAAAACACAAAAACATCGTCAAAATTTGCCGCCATTCTGAAGCGGCTCCACTGCCGGCTTGAATGGGCTGCGACATACGGCGATGCCTTAAAAGTGGAATGAAGTGGTAGGCGTATGACAGACGTTGCAAGAGTCATCCAGTTTATTAGCATATGATAGACAATGTAAGTCAGCCGCGTGGTCGAACTGGGTGCAGCTGGATGTCAAGTTTAACATGCAGAGACCCTCCAGTTTGTTTGCTGTGAGCGAAGTTTACTTATTACTGCATGCGTTTTTGAATGGGACCTTCAACTAGGAATAACAACGAAGTATCTTTAGATCTCTAAATGAGAACTTTTGATGAATGCATTCTTAGTTTATAAATGTTCCAACTGGGAGTGACTTCGTTAATATTACAAACGTTTCCACTGCTTCTGAATAATTTATTTTCTGGGGATGGGCCGAAAGCAACCCAGTCGGTGCTACTGGGCAATATTGCGAATTTCTGGGCAGTGAACGTGATCTGGAAACCCTCCGTTACGATAACTGCGGCACACCCATCATAAAGACGTAACAAAGACGAAAACAGGTACTTTGTTTCTGAAGAAAAACTATTTCATTATTCCGGACGTGATTAGCGTTGGCAGATCCAGACCTGTTTTATACAAATATGAAACGAGTCTTGTCCATATAATGTTGTAAACTTAATACTCTAGTGCGAAATGATGAAGCTTTTGAAGCTTAATTCATTCTGCTTTTTTGTTCACCAAACACGCAATGGTATAAACACATGAAAATTTGTATTGCACCACGCTGTTATTCTTTTCTGATCCCTGTTCCTGTCCATGTGTTAATCTAATCCTAACTGCTAATTTTAGACTTGTCTCTACCGTCCTGTGACGTCATTTAACTCCCATTGTACCCGGGTGTAACCAGTCCAGCGTCCTAAAAACGTTAAACTAAAAACTAAACGGCGTATGGTTTTTTTTCTGCACACGATGCCTGAGTAGTAATAATTAAGATCATGGCTGGAGTGCTGGGATATAAAGTACATGGGATCATTCCAAAAGAAACTATCGAAATTGTTATCTAGCACCATGGTCACTGTCGCAAAACCTCTAAACTATAACTATATACAGAAAGGTGTATAGAAGACTTTTTCTGTATACAGAAGGTACACAGAAAAAGTCGTAACTGACAACACATGCATATCGTGAAGGTACACAGAAAAAGTCGTAACTGACAAAACATGCATATCGTACTTTACAATAAATGTCACTGCAAAAATATTTTCGCTTTGTTCCGCAAATAACTACGTACGTATACAAAAACTCGGAATCCACATACCATGCATATCCTACCTTCCAATAAATGACATTGCTGTAATATTTCCGTTCAGTTCGTCAGATAGATGGGATATATTTGCTGATCGTTGGCTTGAGTTAAACAATATATGTCAATGATATGGTGCTACTATCGCGTCCCGAAATGTGATCAGAATATTGGCAAACATTCCAAAAATAGACACGAAACCGTATCCAGATCTTCAAACAGCACATGTGGAAATAAGCTCCATGTTTTGGTTAGTCATATGCATTCTCCCATTTTGCTGAATAAAAATAGTGGAGTTTGACCTTTGTGGAAAGCACTATACCAAACGAAACATCGGTAAACAGATGGCAAATGGGCTGCTTAATAGTGAATGATGAAGAAAAAAAGGTTTTGTTTTGGGTGAGACATGGGTCATGTTGCCTGTACGACAGCAAGTAAGTCCCAATAAAAAAAATAATTTGTCACTTTTTCAACGACAGGGTTCGCGGACTTCAGTCTTCTCTGTAAGTCAAATTACATTTCGACTAGTAAGGGCATGCATGCAACGAAGTTGGTACCGTAAAACAAGGTGTGGATTATTCCCTAAAATATAACTAATCAACCAACTCGAACCAATGGTAACTTAGATATGATCTTTGCTCAAAAACGGAAATGAAACAACCTTTTCCGTAAGTATGCTTTCGTTTGTTATCAGTTTCCCTCTGTCAGGCAGCTGCAAGCTTGTCGGACAATGTCCACCCGCCATAAAAGCACCAGGTTAAAACAAGACCATATTTTCATCTTGCATTTTTTGTTAAGCTGGCATTTGCATTTGTTCCGCCAACCAAATGTGTGTATGTTTTACGTTTTAAAACATGCAATGTTTTTTAGTTCCCTGTAAAGGGATTATATTGGATCTTTTGCTTGTCATGTGCGGTTTGCTGTCCCAAGGTTATTAAATGTTTTTCATAAATACCCTTTGAAATAATTTATGGGCAACTCCGAGGTTTTAAATATATCCTGAGCATCCAGATTGTTATCCATTGAAGCGGAATTTAATAGAAAGCGAGTCTCACGTTTGAGTTCATTAGCAAGTTTCAAGCAGGCGCGCTGGTATTGATCTATGGTATTACTGTATTTTCGCGGTACACTACTTCATTACTGAAAAAATTGTGAAAATTGCGAATATGATTTTCATGTGGCATTTATGTATAACGAACACATATATTAAAAGCAAAATAATGGTATGATAACGTTCCACATGGGAGTACGCGCTGGCCGAGGCACTAAATGTAGCAAAAACACGACATTGTTGGGAACTTAAAACTGTTACGCTGAGACCAGGTGTTGTCAGGCAAACAGTGCTATTAAGTGAATTATGCTGTTTAGATTGAGTATGATGTCATGATATGCAAATGCCTGTCGTGTGCTGCCTGCCAAGCTCATTCTCAAGTGGCGTTTTTTTTTTCGAACCTTTTTATTGCATTTGGCCACTGGATGTTGCAGAGACGACGCGAAGTTGACGCATCCCCATTTTTATATTTTTGTAATGGTAATTTCACAAAATTTAACCCGGGCTGCCGAGGAAATGTCTGACAGCTCCCTGTTCTGAAACGTTTTGATCTTACAGAGTTTCAGTACAAGAATGAGTTACAGGTGGCGCAAAGCCGGAAAACGTACTCTTAAAGCGACAAATGCTCTCTGATTTCGTCCAAGTCATTGACCATTATGTTCGGGACCAGAGCTCACGTGAGTGTCTCTTGAGCCTTTCACTCTCCGCGAAATTTGGCTCCGCGTCTTGCATCCCAATGGAGCGACAGCGTCGTCGTTAATCGTCTGCACCGTTCAAAAAACAGACCGCCTCACCCCACACCGAGAGCGCTCCGGAGCTGGAAACGGCTCGAACCACCGCCACGCCGCCGGTCGGTCGACGGCAAGCAAGTCCGGTTCTGCACTCGAGCCGACTGAGCTGGTCTTGACAGCAGCCTCCGCGAACGAGGCAGTATTTAGCATCGTTGGCAGTCCGGAGGCGGTGATTGGGGTCCGAGACCTCCCATGGGCAAGCTCCGCCCAAGCCTTCACGAAAGGCGAGCGCAATGCTTGGAAGCGCCTGATCTTACCGTCGAGCCGAGTTGTGGGAACTCAGCCACTGCCGGAACAACAGCTGAGTCATCTTTGGGCTAGGCGGCCCCAAAAGTAAAAGCCCCAAAAGCTAGGTGGCCCCAAAATGAAAGGTTTCGCGTTGAAAAGCATGGTGTAAATCAGCGATTACGCTTTTGCTGTAAACATGCGGCCGTTCTTGCTTTACGACATCACGGCACAGACATTGCTTTAGCACCAAACCGTTTAAATTTGATTGTTTAGGAAGATGCAAGTGTAGCTGTTGTGATGAATGTCTACAGAAAACACAGTTTTGTCCAATATCGGAACGAAATGTCATGAGAAGCTTAGATTACGACTTAGATATGACTCGAGTTAAAGGGAAGGAAGTTGAAGCAAAAATGGAAATATGAGGTGTAATAAGAATGAATGCTGGGAAATATGTAACATTGTGGATAAGATCAAAAAAGGTTTGAGTTGTTTCGTTTTCGTGTCGGCACACGCCGAACCCTTTTTAAAATATCATTGGATACGTGCACCGTATGATCAAGGGTGACAAGCACGGGAAGAACAACCACGGCCACTACCCGTGACTGGCTAACGCATTGATATAAAAACGACTTGTTTTGAATATTTACTATTATGACGCTTTCATAACCTCGGCATAAGTGTCCTGAAATGGGTACAGCTCTGATAAAAACCTCACATAACGGTTTTCGCAATGCCAGTATCCTAACTCTGCTACCGAAGGGTGTTCAAATTTAAAGTGATACCGACTACGAGCCAGACGTATCTATAGTAGGGAATCTGACAGTGCGTCCCAATGTAAGGGACAATGGCCCCAAGAACCGGATGGCCTCATTGTCTCCGACGAAAAATTACACCCCGTTTTGAGACTATAATTCATTACCCATCACTTAATGGCCAGGTCCTAGTTCCTTCGCCTACGGTACTAGGGAATTTTAGAAAGTTCAGAACATCGTCGTTTTACTGCATTTCGACGATTTTACTCAAAGATATTTTCCCTTTTTATTCAGCTTAGGATGGGATAACGGGGAAAGTTAGCTGATCGTCGTGATAAAAAGTTTTCACGCAAGCAAACTTGTGTTGTTAGCTCGGTAAAACTGGCCTGACCGTAACGTTTGCAACTGCTAAGGCGAAACAGGGATATCAGTCATTTCTCAGAAACCGATATCTTTTCCAATAGCGCTTAGCCATTCCCATTTGTCCAATACGTTGCATCACTTGTTGTTGCCTTTTACACTTTTGTCAGCACGTACAAACGAGGCCATCCACGTTCCACGCGGTCATCGCGTTTCCAGGAACGGCATCCCAGCTCCACCATGAATCCATTAAGTGACGTTCCAATTAATTCGCTGACAAACAGGCCGTCTCGGAAAGCTCCAGCGGCGCGGACGCCGAGCCCCGGGCCGTTGGTTTACCTCCGGCCGGCGGGGCGGCGTCCGGTGGGCGGCCGTCGGCGGCCCACCGGACGCCGTGGGTCGGTCAGGCGAGTCCGCCGTAAGTCCGTCCCGGCCCGAAAGCCCATTACGCGACTGTCCAGCTGCGGGCTGCGACCCGGACCACGTCCCGCCGGCCGCGTTCGCCTGGAAATGTGGCTCCGGCGCTCGTGACGCCGGGCTGGCCGAGCGCGAGTTCTGAGCGGCTCGCTGCCCTGGCCGTGGGTAGCGAAATGCGGTCCCGAAATTTGCCTGCTTGCAGCTAGGCTTTGGGAAACTTGGCGCGGCTGAACATATGCATGCACCGCAACGGGCGGTAATTTGCGTGCGTTTTAAAATAAGCTCCATCCTATCAGCTTTCCCGTTGCTTCCCTGGTGCAATAAGTTCTCACAGCGACTGTTAAGGCATAGTGAGGTTATGGGTATAAAATACACAAATAGATTCTTTAGAGAAAATATGCATATGCCGTTCTTAAATGCGTAAGTATGTGCATGCGTTTTTGCGCAATGAGGCCATGGGTGCATTCCACGGCAAAACAACCAAAAATATTAAATTCACATCCTTATGTTTAACAAAACGCAGAACAAAAACTGAAGAATGGTGCATAGGGTAGTATTAGACCGTAAAGACATCTGCGTAATTTTTAGACCTCTCCGAGCAACGGTCACCGAGTTATAGTCTCGGGCATTTTGGAGAGGCCACGCTGTAAGCCTTTCATTGGTGGTCTGTAAGTTGTAGCCAGATGATCCGAGTAGATAAAATTTACATATCAGTGAGCTCGTCATGATGCAAGGAAACTTTTGGCGGTTTCTAGTTTTCTGCTTTTTTATCTATTGACCTCGTGGCTTCGTGACATTTCTTACATGACTTATCGTGACAGGTGGCATGCCGAAGGTTGTGCTTTTAATTTAAGCTTAATTATAGGACGACTTATGGGATTTATAGGACAACAGAAAAATAAAAAAAGCGGGTTTTAAGGTGCCCTGACATGCTCTTTTTAAGCTCTGCGAAAACGTGGTTAGGTGGCGCTGACAAAGATACTTCCGTATATCTCCGGATTGGATAAAGATATCGAGATACGGTCAGCGACCTTGGATTAGAATGGCAATCTTGGTTTAGAGTGTTTGATAATGTCTGGAATCTGAGGCAAAGTGAGGGTCATATTAAAGGCCAAATGCAGACAAACTTATAATCTTTGTAGTCTCCACCCGTAATCACCATTTTAGTACTGTATACACAATGAAGCCGACTAGTAACTTGATAATTAACCAACATTTGAGTTTTTAAGTTTGAGTTTGAGATAATTAACCCACATACACAGCTGAGTCAAACATTTTCCTCTCTCTTTTCTGTTGACATTAAAAAAGGTCAGGCTGGGTCACGCGCAATGTAATTCGGAACTTGGCGCATTTGCCCCCTAGTTACTGCTGTATCTCTGGTGGTACGGAGCAAGGGCACCATGTCGCAAGCATTCCTGAACCGGCTCATGCCTGAACTACGGATAGCAGAACCTCATTTCAATGAATATTTCATTTCACACATGGCGGTGCAGCTCATTATGAAACTAATTCGGCTATACCAGTGCGATGTTTGTGTCCAAGCACTATGTAAAAGCTCGGTTCTGTCGTGGAATCTTCAGTTTCACTTTGATGAAACTTTGACCTCTTGTCCCTGGTCTGTGGACATCTCATGGACGAGTATGGCTGTTAAGGCCACGGGCCACAATATGTGGACCTGCTTTGTACCCTTTAATGCAACAGCCCTGGTGAGCCGACTACTGAGCTCAGTTTCTGCCTCCGTCATATTTTCCTGTGGAACATAAGAGAGCTTTGTAACGCTGACAGTTTTTCTGGAAGGAACTGAAACATCGCCTCGGCCGTCAGGATTTCGTCGGAGAGCGGCCGCTTGAAACTCTCCTGGTTTATGTAATACCTGGTACGTGGTGCGCTCTGCTCTGTTACCGATGCCATCACACGCACCTTTCCCATGCCATGTGGCGAAGAAATTCCACTTGCACGATACACCCCGAAAATCCGTTTTGCGATAACATACGTTCGTAGAATTATGCTTGTTTTTATTCCGTGCCGATCGCCCATCCGCGGAAAAATGTATTTTCTTCAGGCCAGGTACTCTGACCCGAATCTCTCGCGTCAGTCGCCGGAGAAAAGCGCACACCATAGCGGTGTTGTGCTCTGTGCCATCAGCGACACAGCAGTAGCTATGATGGCACAGCACGCCCGATTCCCCTTCCCCTCCCGCCAGCACACAACAAACGGGTGCACGGTTCACTGCGACGCGCCCAATGAAACCTCTGCGTGGCGTCGTGGACTACAAACGAATTGTTTTACGCGATGTCATCATGGACAATAACTTCTCCAGCTACCATAGCCTCCTTCAACCGCGCATAATACGCGGACTGCACCTGGACTCGATGGTGGTGCTCGCTTAGCTCCGTTGTCTGCTGGTTCAGTGACCTGAGGCAGTCATTTTGACGCTCTGCAACGTACTTCAGCGTGCGTCTGTCAGTGCTAGCACACTGTTTGTAGTGGATCTCGTCGTCGCTGTCATCCTAGTTATCGTCATCTTCCGCATCGTCAGCCACCACCAGTCTCAGGAAAGATATGACGTCCTCCTCCTGGATAGTCATCACAGCCATGCATCATGCAATCTCGCAGGTGAACATCACACTCGGCATGATCGAACAGGTCGCGATAGGTCAGGCCGGGAAGATGTAGAGCTGAGATCAGCAGCAGGGTATTCTGATAACAGATGCAGACACACCCGGGATGTGTGCCGCCGCTGCCGGCTAACACACAGTTCTTAGGTTGGAGAGCGGCGAAGGGAAAGAAGTCTAGTTTTGGTTTGTTTCCGTCCTGTGGATGCAAATTATACATTTCTCTCAGGTTCCCTAGTACGAGCCTTTTCCGTGCCTATACTTTTAACCTCTTCATATCACGAACAGCCACACTGTGTTCTTGCCTCGGACACGTCCTGCTCACGTTGTCAGACTCATAGGAAGCCTTCACCTTCGCTTTGTCCTCTCGATGGGTCCACCGGCATCTGCTGGTTGCCTGCACATAGGGCCAGATGCCGCGGGTCGGCCTGGGTTACCTGCTCTTCTTCGCCACGTGCGCATTCCCCCCAAAGACCTCTGCAGTCCTGTTCTTCTGGAAGGGCGACAGCGTCAGAATAAGCAATCGCCGCTGGAAGTCGGTGCTGGTGTGGAACGCCATCTGCAGGTCATCTGTCAGCTCTTCGTTCTTCGTTATTGTGTTATTCAACGATGCTTTCGACTGCCAGAGTCATAAAAATAACTGAATAACTAAATTAGATGACGCCGGGCGAGTCATGGTTTCAGCCGGAGCCAGCGATGCAATATTGTAAATATGCAAAAAGAAACGGCAAATTTCAATAAATAGATTTCAAATTACGGTGCTAAGCTTGCCCGGGATGTATTAAAATGCAGTGCTAGTAGTAGTTAACGATAGCATAGACACACAGAACGTCATACAGCAATGCGGACGATGCTGGTGTTGTGTGTGTGTTTTTTGTTTTTTTTTGGGGGGGATATGCATATCATCCATATATGTTTACGCACAAAATCTTGATGGTCGCAAGTCCAACATTCAATGTTTGCTCCAGGTCCTTATTTTTACGGAAACTGTCGCCTTCTTCAGCTTTCTGACTTCTGCAGCATGTTTGTATTCCTTATTCGGCCCTTCCAAGAATATAATTTAGTAATGATGGGACTGGCTAGCAATAATGAAACATTTGTTCCTTAACTCACTTAATCAATGCTTAATTACTGATGACAAATTAGCCTTACATGATTGAATGACGAACGTTATGCTGTCACTGTATTCGCGGAATTCTGTATTAACTCAGAACTGCTCCGGGTAGATTATGTTGAAGGCTGCAGACCAAAAATATTTAAAGGTGTGCATGATTGTGCATACGTGATGTTATTCTAAGTTATCTGCATAACCGTCACGCAGCATATGCTGATTAATCATTAACCCTATTCCCGGAGGGCCAGACGGTATGGCCGATTCCCGGCAGGGGGGGGCGGATTCGGCCCCCCCTGAGATCTCGAGAACTACTTGTCCGATTTTATCGCAACAAACTGCAGTCGATTTGCCGTGACGTGAACTACATTTTTATAAAAGGAAATTTTCAAAATTTTGAAATTTGTGGATACAGGGGGGAAAAATGTCAAAATGGGGGGTACGTTTGGACTTCTTATAACTCCGTTGTTTATTGACCGATTTCGATGAAACTGGCATGAATCGACAGAATATGAATAGGGCTTTTACCATGGGTCCACAAATCTGATATTTTGAGAAAATTCATGGGCGTTCACGGGGTTTCAAAAATAGGAGGATTAGTTTTCTAACAACTGAATGAACAAAAGAGGTAAACACCCTTTTTTGGCTTCTGCTAGTCATGTTGTACTAAATAAGTACAAATCGCATCACAATGTTTGTATAATGTTAGCATAGGCGGTGCCAGGGACATGAAAAAGGGGGAACTGTCATGGTCACACGTTTCTCAGATCAACTTGTGACCTTTGACCTTAAATGACCTCCAGTGACCTTGGGGTCACTTGGAATGATCTCGTGTACATTTAATGTTATCTGTAAACGTTTCAATCATTTGAATTCACTCTATTTCAAAAATTTCGTTTTATGGCTATTGCGATATAGGGTACGCGCACTGACATTTTAGGTCATAGCTCCGTGACCCGACCTGATATCAAGCTGAAACCTTATACACAAGTAGAGGGCACCTTTCTATGTCATATATATTCAGGGTTTGGCACTTGAAACAACGCCGAAATTATTGCAAGAAAGCCAAATTTTGACTTTTGACCTTGACCTGACCTTGTAAAGTGATCTCAGGCAAACAAAATTATCTGCACATTGCCCAACTATGTAGCTACACATCCATATAAAGTTTTAAGTTTTATCTTAAAAACTCTGTTTTTGGCAGACATTTTCCTTTTACCCTTAACATGGCCAAAAATGGCATGAGGTGCCTCCCAAAAACGTTGCCTGGCTCCGCCCCTGAGCAAAATAGAAATTTGAAATTTTGTCACGACACGTAGAAAGAATAGCTAGGAAAAGTCAGCAAGTTTCGTGAAGCTGCATTAAAAAGCCTAGAATTGGCAAGCAAAAAACCCGAGGGGGGCGGATTCCGCCCCCCCCCCCTGCCGGGAATAGGGTTAATATAATCGTTGCCACATAGTATGCATCTAGCTAACGCCATCCTACCATATTTAGACAATGCGATGATTTCGTATTGAAACGAAATACTGATACATGAACCGCATTATGACACTTGCTCTGGAGTCCGTTGACATGCCGAGAATAGGCATCAGCTTCTCGGAATCCAGCCGGCTGATCGCCGTTTCCGACGAAGACGATGTGCCTGATCGAATTGATTCGGCAGCGCCTTGGCTGAATCAATTCCTTGGACCGTGCTAGAACTTGAGCTGCTTTATGGCGTGGGCAGGCTGGTCGGATCCTTTCTCAGCCTGACCTGGCAATGCGTGCATGGCACGTCACCGATCTGAATGCGGCCGCCGAATAGTTCATCGGACGCTTTTCGGAAGTTGCGCTTTATTCACTTCTCATGCCTTTTGTACGGGTCACAGCAAAAATATGGCCAACGCGTCGTCGTGCAAACTCCAAGAACTCTTCCCCACTCCCAGTTCCTCACACCTCGCAACTTGGGCGTCAGCTGACCACTGCTGCACTCCTCGTTTGGTTCGCAGAGGACGGCGTTGACTTCCCTGTACCTGGGGTCCCCCACTGACACCCTTTCATCGCCGCGCGGTCGGCCCCTTCTCGTCCCCTATTTGGCGTGGCGACACGAAGGGGAGGTTTCTACTGGCATAAGTAGCCCTGCATGGGCTGTGAGCAATTTGGAATGAGACTAGTTGGAGGAACAATTTGCCCTGACTCCACGCAATGTCGTGTAAAGGCTGACATTCCCGCTATAGTGATGCAAAGTACCAATAACGAAATGTCTATATAATGTTAATATTTGAACTGAATTATGACCTGGACATTGACCTCGGATCCCAAAGGATTATCGGTTTTCTTGCTCGGGATATTGCAATCAAATCGAGTATCGTTAACCGCATCTCGATATCCCCACCCAGTCCGGAGATATACATAGGTACCTCCCCAGCGCACACTACACGTGCTTTTACGGAGCTCAAAAGGATATTTGTTGGGAAAACCTTTCTTTTTCCATTTTTTCCATCGTCAGATAAATCGCAACACTTAAATGAGCCTCATTTAAAAACGTAACTTTCAATATGCCTCATGTCAAGCCATGTCATGTAAGAAAAGGTTACGAGGTCACGATGTCAGAAACCCAAAAATGAAAAGTCTCAAATTGCCAAGATTCCTTGCATCGTGAGGAGTTCACCGATACGTAAATTCTGCCGATTCTGATCATTTGGCAACAAGTCATGGACCGCCAAAGATAAGCCTGCAGAGTGAGCTCTAGAAATTGCCCGAGCCTATAACTCGGTGACCGTTGCTCGGAGAGGTCTACGATTTGTACAGGCGTCTTTGGGGTCTAAGGCCATCTTAAAACTCCTTTTACGATTTTTAGAGATAGGGTGTAATGGGTTGGTTGAGTTGCGACATGCTGCCAAGGCCAAAAAGTCGTAAATTAGGTATCATGGCTTCGAACACTTTTTCCGTTTCTTTTCTCCCACCGGGTCCTTTTTTTACACCACCGGCCACTCCTCCCGTCCAAACATATCATTCGCGGTATCATGGCTCCTTATATTAATCAGGCAGCGGGGACGTGTTTTCATGTCCGTCACGTGGCCATCCGTTCTCACACAATGGACAGTAATTAACGTGTCCAGATGCGCTCCCGGACGCACTCACGTGTTCATCCTCCTCTCGCAGCAGACAGTACACGACGTCAGCATCCCGGAAGCAGAGCTGAGCCAGATTCCAAATCTACTCAGACTCGAGCCCAAACTCCAGGTATTTTGGTTCCGTATTCACCTGAAGAAAGACAAATACAAAGACACAGATAAAGATAAAGACAAAGACAAAGACAAAGACAAAGAAAGAAAGTAGACAGGCGACATGGCATGCTGATATATGTCAGAGCTCATGTCATTCCTAATAATGATAATGGGCTTCTGGGGACATCTATAACTTGAAAGGAGTTCATATCCAAGGAAGAAAAATAAATCACCTTTACTTACATTTTTTTGCTATAAAGTAACAAAAAAGCAGTGGGCATTCTTTAACATACTTGTTTGCTAATTCACTTTTGCTGGTGCGACAGTTGAATTCCATAAAACATGAGTAGACCAGAAGAGACAAAATATGCTAGGGAGAAGTCATTCCTATTCACGCTCATTATTTTACCCCCAAAATGCATTACTGCTGCTTACAAATTATTACAGCAATGCAAATAATTCCCTTCCATGTTCACAATTAAATCGGCTACAACAAGCTCTGAACAAGGTGCCTGATATGGGACATCTCTCATACAACTCGTTTAAAATGAAAATGAAACTATAGTAATGGAAGACCATTAATGAAAAGGGACGGATCCCTGATTGTTTTTGCCTTTGTACGATATCGCTGGATTTTTAGGCGTGACTTAGAATCAGAATCAGACTCAGGCCATCTCGGACTCAGATTCATAACGAACTGTTTTAAGCATGATTTGAATTCGATCTCT
Organism: Capitulum mitella; assembly: GCA_030062745.1. Taxonomy (NCBI): domain Eukaryota; kingdom Metazoa; phylum Arthropoda; class Thecostraca; order Pollicipedomorpha; family Pollicipedidae; genus Capitulum; species Capitulum mitella. The sequence goes on from CP099846.1 coordinate 25,458,965, forward strand.
GCCTTAGTGTTTATGTCCCGGATTCAGTTAAAGTTATGTTTTAGACATAAATTGGACTCGGAATCGCCTGATCCCTGACATGTCAAACCGTATTCATACTCGGACACAGACTCGGAATTGGACTCAGCGTTTTGGACTCAATCCAGTTCTACCCGGAAGTGCCACGCTTCCGGGGACGACCTGCCGATGAATGAAGACCGTCGCCAGCGCGCGTTCTTGATCTAAAGGGCCCCCGCCGATCACTAGCCGGCTTTCAGAAGGCATTGGGCGGGGACAATCGTTGAACTTGTGCTGTTCGGCAGTTTTGAAATGGCGGAAGTGTGTTTTAATCCTTCCTGGTACGTTTAGTTACGAGCACAGCTTACCAATGAATAATGATGAAACTTCCTCGTCTTTATTCAGCCTTAAGCACTTCAAATTATACCATTAGTAGTCATAATGACAATTACAGTCAGCGTAATGCCTGCGTGAACAAAGTTAACCGGGGTGCTTTAATGTGCTTTCTTCGGCTCAAAGTGCTACAGATTTAACGGGCAAATGAACTGTGCACTAAGGGAAGCTAGGAAGGGTAGTTAATATTGTGAGGATTTTCGAGGATGCAACATCACAAGATGGCTACACAACGTCAATGGTGAAACCGCAGACTTCGAAAATTCTACACAGAACAAACAGCCTCTAAACGTTACATCGTCTGTAAGGCTTTGAAATGATAATGATTAAGGCACCTGCATGCCGAGCAATGCATTATCTCCTTGTTAGAGAGCGCCTTGCATGCCGACAGCGACCATAAAGCTCTGACATGACAATTAGATTTGTTCAGAAATAATCATGTTAGAGGTTTCCGAGATCCTGATTCCAAGCATGGTGTTCATTGGCACTTCCATTCAGGGATGGCTACTTAAAGTTTGACTAAAATTCATGGATTTGGATAATGCATTAGCCCTCGCCCGGCGGGAGGGGTTCGTTTTTGCACCCCTGTGGTTTTTATTCAAAAACTTTTTAGTGGCGGGAATATAGCTCCGATTTTTTCTGCAACTGAGTTCGTGACATTTATACACGTTGGAAAAAATTTTCAGATTTGTTCATGCAACAGGTTGTGATGTGCGACCTTTTTGTCAAGATCGGGTCAATCGTATTTTTAACTAAATCGGGCAATACATTTAATTTATGGTAAACTGGGTACTGCAATGTTGTGTTACATGATTATTCCATAACTGCATTCAGTTCAGGTGTCACATGCATAATTTTAGTGTGTCGGAAGGGTGAGCTCATCAGAGTCCAAGCCAGGTCAAACGTATATATTTAACACTGACAGGATTTGACTGTCGACTAGAACGAAAGGGAGAGTTGTATGCTCAAATAGCCATTGTATTTATGATCGACTTTCCGCACATCAGGTTCAGTGGCTGTAGTTTCTACCGTCCTCAGTTTAACCCACTTCACCTAGCGGTAACCTTGGAAACTATCGCGGCCTCTACAATATGCTAAGATAGAACGTGTGCCCGCCTACCTGCACAGCAAATTTTGTGGGTCTAACACCTGTGGTTTTCGACTGAGAGCGATTTCCGTAAAATGACATGGGCGCCCCCTGGCGGTGGGTAAGGAACTAAGGCGGCTGCAATCCAAAAATCGGCGACCCCCTCCCAGCACGATGAGAACTGGCGTGCCCAGTTTGGTATGCGTGTCGTCGCTCGTTTGACCTGTGGCCCGACAAAAGTGTGGAAATATCTTGCCTCCTGTTGCAAATTCCAACCATGATGACAATTTCAGAGGCATGAGAGGTTAACCATTGGCCTGGACCAAAAAACCCATGCATTTTACGATAGCTAAGACAGCGACCAATACGCTGCTGCTACAACAATGGAATTATTTCCCTAAGTTTGGGAATTATACTGCTAAGAAAACTTTGAGATGTTTTGGCATGGCCTCTTCGAGGGCATTACTGTGACCTGGAAGGTCACCTGTTGACTTGAAACCAGAAACGTGGATATCTTCAGGTAGCTCACGCAACGAGCAACGCACTGGTTTTTGCCAAGTTGCTCTGTCTCTTTGTTCAACAGTAAGTGGGGGAGGCGTTTTGGGACCCCTCGGCGCCGGACGAGGGTTATAGCGGCTTACTTCTGCACATACTTCTTTTTCGGGTATTTTACACCACATGTTGGAAGAGTGTGTACAAAATAGCACAAGTTACGCGGTTCATTTGTTTGCACTGTTTTGCTGGCTACTTTAACCAAGAGACTTTTTGTCGCACCTTCGCAAACGTTTTAGCCAGGTTTTACAAACCGTTGGTGGCAGTCCGTCGCACAGTTATCGTAGCGCAAAACGATTTTTGCAACCAAGTCACTCATACGTAAGAGCACAAAGTGCGCATTTTCGTTGGGGCTCCTCCACAGCCACTACGCACATGTGACGCTACCTTTGAATTTCGCCTGAGACGGCGTTTTTCCGAGTTTAATCTTCAAGACGACATGGAACAAAGAAGATGAAACCGGACACAAAAATAAAAACAAAATAGTAAATCTGAGATTAAGAAAACGTCCTCTTTTGGAATCAAGACATTGCCCAATTCACATTAGAAGTCCATTGAAGCTCCCACAGCCATTCAGCGAGATTACCAGGATTGTTGAAGTGGCGATGAAAAGGTTTATCTTTTTTCAAAAGGAGGCAGCATGAGGAACCTGCTTTGCACATTCTGGGAAAGAGACTTAAGGGGCGGCCTTTGCATGCCCTGGATGTTTATCGGCGTCTAGGCGATCAGGAAATATTTGGTCTTTCCACTGCAGCCGATATTTCCTTTTTTTATAACAATCCCCATTCACAGCTGGAAAAGTACTGATGAATTCCCGCGTTGCTGTTAGTTGACGCCAGGACCTAGCAACGACTCAGTCTCCGCCGTAAAAATGCCGCGATTCATATTGAGAATGCACGTCATTCTCCCTCCCCTCCATTCGCGCATTCATTAGCGCCCTGCATGTGGCCGTTTGCATACGTCCAGGCTGGGACGACACACGCGGACACCTGACCGGACGGTCGGACGCCGCCGCTGATTGGATTGCCTGCGCCCACTCCACCGCCTGTCCAATACGTCCGGCGCCGGATCGGCGTCGACGGCCCGACCTCGTCGCTTGCCGCGCGTCGCGGCCGTTACACGGCAGGCCCCGGCTCCCGCGCGCCACGCCCGCCACACGGCAAACCCCGGTCCACGCGCGTCACGACCGTCACGCGGCAAACCCCGGTCCACGCGCGTCACGACCGTCACGCGGCAGATGCTTGCCTCCGTGCGCCATGCCCGTCGCACGACGGGTTCCGGCCACCTCACCTTACACTCCTCCACTACCTCTCACACACACATTTCGCCATCACACGGCCGACCCGACCTCCGCGCGCCGCGTCACGCCGCACTTCCGGCGGCGCCGACGCCAGTCGAGGGCGGCGTTTCGCCACCTCGTCGCGGTTAATCTCGCCCGGCTGTGCTCTGTGTACGCTGCGGTCGTGAAAATAACCACCGTACGGCCGCCGGCCGGCGGCGGCGCGTCACGGGGGCTCCCCGGCTGGCCGGCGGCGTATTCCCGTCACCGGCCGGCTATCGGCCGCCTGTGCAGCCCGCCTCCGCCCGGTCCACACGGCGGCACCTGTCGCGCTGATTGGGCCTGTCGGCCGCCTATAACGGCGGCCCGGCCGCGGCGGCCATTAGTGGGAAGCCGGCTGAGCAGCCGTCGACAGGCTGCGGAGCGGCCCGTCGCGTGCGTGTCGCGCCGTCTGCTGGCCAGCGCTTCCACGGGTCGGTGTCCGCTCGATCCGCCGCCGTCGGCCGCCGGCGCCGGCTCTTCGCGTGCCGTGCCGCTGTTGTGGCGTTTCGGGCCGAGCCGGTTCGGCTGGTCGCGCTTGGCGTTCGGTGTCACCGCCGACGTGCGGGCCCCGTTGCGTTTCGTGACGTTTGGTCTACGAGCGGTACGGCCGGAACTGCGGTAAAGGACGGGTCGACGTGTGAGCTGAATCCGGTTGGCTGTTCAAACGGCGAGGTCGCAGGGGCCGACGAAGAACTGAGGCGCGTTTCATCAAAATGGCTGGCTTCAGGAGCAACCACACGTAAGTGGGATTCGTCCATTAATTGGCATCTAATTAAGAAAAACATACTGAACAGGATGTTTTTCCTGATGCGAGATAAAGCATGTGGGTAGCTGAAAGGAAAAACGCCATTTGCCCAAGGAGAGAGCCCTTGCTTGCGTGCACGCTGAGTGGGGAATGAATAATACCATTCTTCAGCCTCTGAACATCTACACAAGCGCAATGACACCACGTACAAAGCGACCCACAAACACAATGGCTTGTCTCAAAGCGCAGGAAAGCACGGAATGTGTTGTCTGTACTTACTGAGCTATAAGCACAACTTCTTTGTTGTTCTCGTCCTTTCAACTGTTCTAATATGTTTTAAACGTTTCCAAAATTTGTCTGAATTTAAACGTGAGAGGAGCGGAGCCCTGGCCATAAAGCGGGTTATGCGGAGGCCGCAGTTCAACATCGCGAAATCAAAGGCTATTGTGCATATATCGACAGGCACATACAAGTCGTTTTCACCCAAGACGTCAATAAAGTTCCTGTGTACCAAAAGGTAGCGAACAATGAATCTTTCTCTGCGTCATGAATCGTAGAGAACGGATCCTTCCTTGCCTCTATTATAGAAAGGCCGCATTTAAACATGACTTTGGTCCGTCTATCTTGTCCACGGGCACGATCTGCGTGCAAGGAGCTATGCTAATGAGTTGGGGAATATGTTAACCCGGCATAGAAAGCAGCCCTGTTGCATGTCATAACCCCATACGCAGTGCTTACAAAATGTTGTCTGTGCTCTGAGCCATTTCATATTCTCATCGTAAGGCAGATTGACTAGACCAGGTCCCACTTGTCTAGCTGCGATCGGAACGAATTAGTTCAGACAACTACAGAAGCCCCATCCTGTTCATTTGATCTCGGCTCGCTTCTGCTTCTGCAACCTTGGACATACTGTGTTCATGGGCTTTGTGCATCAGTTGGAATGTACTGGTACCCTGTTCCGTGTGCATTTTATCCTCATATTTAGACCAATTCACAACGTAGCTTTTTTGAACGAGTGGTTACTATCTTTTTTATTCTCAGACCAAGCAGAATGCTTGGTGCATTGTGATAGTTTCTGTGCTGTGTCATTATCCTACTGTGCACATCTCTCAACGCAAAATTGGCGCCTTCCAGCTCTATGGATACATACGTCAGTGATTTTGCTCGGGCATGATCCTATTGTTCTCTTGCTGCACCGATGCAGTCAGGTCTGATCTCATTATTTCCACATTGCCACAGCGCAATCAGTTATAATCTAATTCCTGTCACGTTGCCTCGGTGCAGTCAAATGCACCACCTCTTCCCAGGGGCTACAGACGGACAAATCGCTATCTATCACCACCGCGCGATCTTATCCCGTGTGTTCTGTCGTAATGGAATCAAAGCATTCATCCATCCAGGACGTCGCTAATGAAAAGATCGCCATCTTCACTCTGCACCATCTTTAATTCATCAGACATGTGCTGATATGCAGCGATAAGCTGCGCCGTTCTATTTCGACTGGCATAATTCCTATGGTAGTTAACAAATGCCCAACTGCAGTCTGTCTCGTTCTCCGTCTCTCAAGCAGCTCGTTGTTCGGTGTGTTTCAGCAGTCGAAACCATCGTGGGAAGAGGCACCTGCAGCCCCTTGATAGAGTTAAAGCCATTTTGGACTACACGACCAATGTTACGTGAGAGAAGGTCGGGATGCGTTGACGACGGGCTTTGAAATTGCCTTTTTTTACGTTTGATGTCAGGGAACAATCATTAGCAGGCTGCTTAAATTCTAAGAGCCTAAACGTCGAAAATGAAAAGAGAAGGCCAAGGAAAAAGAAAACTTGAAACAAGACAGGTTTCGGTTGTTCAACTACAACTCGAGCGTGCTCGGCCACCAAGAACGAAAAAGCCCTTGCCACACGAGTGCTTCACGTGTCCGGGGTCGCAGTTGCAGTGTGCTCATCGTTACCACGATCGCCAGGCTGTGCCGCACAACATTTTAGATAGGTATTCTGTGCCGGAAAACGTAACAGTCCCTGCGTTGTAGGCCGTGCCGCAGAACTCCTTGCAGGTAGACTGTGCCGGAGGACAATGGAGTGTTGCGGGACAGAGCCGGTTCAGGACATGACGCATACACTTGGTGGCAGCACGGAATCCAACGCTTAGTTTTTTGTTTCATGTTTTCATTACAGTTCGATTGTAATCTAGCTTTGTCCCTCAGACCTGGCGATTAGAATGGACTGCGAGTGGAATTAGAAATGGATCCCCAATGTAATTACGTCTTGCATCGTGCATCAGCTTAAGCACGCTGTTATGTTGACTGTTTAATTAACTAAAGAAGTGATGGTAATGATCGTGATAACTTTTATGGGTAGCATCAACTTGTTTGAATATTTTAGGAAAACTGATACTGAGCCCGCTACTTCCTGAAATGCTTAGATAGGATCCTCCCTCAAAATAAGAGCACGCAATTATGAAGTCAATTCTTGCCATAGTTAAACAAATCATTACGAATGAAACCGACTCTTCGAGTTCTTGGAGCCTTTTTAGTACGTTGCGGAGGTTCCAAAAGTGGGACGCACTAAATAACGGGAGTGCAAAGTTTGCTTGTAGACATTAAAACGGAATGAAATGAGCTCAATACTGGACAGCGGGCTGGTTTCATTTGATTTTTCTGCAAGAGGACGGCTGCCACTGACATCGCAAATAGTGCTCCGAACGCTCACAGACTATACTCCGTTGCATTCAGTGTTTTATCATCACAGCCCTGAGCGGTGGCTAATTGTTCTGCCAGCCGAAGAACCTGGACTGTTAACACAGAATGAAACGGCTCGAAAAGGTCTACGGCTTCATCCGTTGCTCAGACGCACGGCTCATATTTTCGTTTCTCCGTCTGCTGTCATTCTCGGCTGTCTCAATTCCGGAGAGCGGCGGTTTGTGGCTTCAGATGCGCTTCGCTTTTAGACTGGCGAACTAGCCGTGCCGGCAGCATTCCTTCTTGCGCGTTCTGACGTCCAATCGAGCGAAACTGAATTGCGTCTGAGCAGTGCTTTCAGAGTCGGCGGGCGGGCCGTTTTATGTCTTGCCACGTGTCATGCAATGTCATATTGCTAATGGCACAATCTCCCAACTCCGGGGTCATGAAAGGGAACAGCTCGTACCGTCCCGCCTCCCTCCCCCCCCAGGTTGCGCGCGTCGCAGGTGAGATCCAACCAAATTCAGCCAGCTGGGTGTCAAGGATGTAGATATTAATTCATGCACCTGGGTCCCTCTGTTGTTAGGCTTCCTTGCAAATGTATTGCTCCTCCCCTTATCTGAGACTACCTAACCAGCATTGAGCAAAGTACATTGCCGATCTTGTGTCTAATTGCCCCAGGCAGTACTTATGGGACGGGCAGGTCTGGATGTTCGTGGGGTGCAAAGGTCAATGGAGAGGAAGCAAATAACCAGAGGAGGCGATTCAGAGCCATGACAGGAACAAAGCTGATAGCATGAATTTCATCCACATACCTGACACCTAAGTGGCTGAATTTGGCCACACTGGATCCAACCACCAAAAACGGTCCGTAGCGTAACGCAACGAACCGCCGAATCACCGCCCTCCGCCGACGCCGCCTCGGCAGCCGTCTGCCGTCGGCACCGGCGGCGCGTCGCCCGCCGTTACGCCTGGTTCGGTCCGGCGGGCCGTAGCGGGCCCGGGGGACGCGTCCGGGGCCGGCCGGTCGTCGCGCGTCCGCCGTCCTCGGGCAGACGCTCGTCACGTCGGTGTGTCTGGATTAGCTCGCCCCGGGGCCGGCGGCGCGTTGAGGGCGTGCCGTCGATTGGCTCGGCGCTGAAAGGACGGTCGTGATTGGCGCGGGCGAGGAAAAAACGCTGCGATCGAACTGGGTAATGAGAGGACTGCTATTACCAACGCACGTGACCGAGGAGCCCAATCTGATCTATTTGTGATGCAAAAAAGAGATGACGCGGACGCGAATAAACTGGGCGAGGGAACAGAGAAGCCAAATAAGTACTCGTTTGGAGTTTGGAAGGGCCTTCAAATCAGCTCCACACTGTGGCGTTCTGCTGAAAGGCACGAGAACCTGGTTATTTGTGATGGTCTTTCTCAGTTGAAGAATAATGCATAAGGAGCCACAGCGCAAGAAATATCCAAAAGCGATGGATGTTTTTGTAGAACTAGTTATCCGTTGCGTCATCCGCAGAATTTCTTATCGTTGCGTCGCTGCAATGACGTTGCCCGGCCACCCGTCCAAGTGGTTTGACGGCTAAAACTCTGTGTCTATAGGACATACTTTTTCAATAAGCCAACAGCATGTTGGAGTGTATTTTTTAAGCTGCATGTTTGTGAGAAAACATTTAGACATAACTGTAAAACTGAAAGAAATGAGAAGAGGCCTGCAAAACTTCGAACATGGACTAAAATATATGCATGCTAAACGCTGATAAGACTCCATTGACACGTGTATAGATGGAACTAACGCTCTATAATACTAGATAATATTTTTTGAGCTTGTTTACTGCAAATAACAGTGTGTCGACGATAATTTGGAAGGTTTCCAAGAGCACTTAAGAGATGCACGTCGTGTATAAACAAAAAAAAACAGATGTACACAAAAAAGCACTTACTGTATGTACGTCGTTTTTTGCGAAATGTGTCTGCGGCTGTTTAACAAGTTGATGACTCGAAAGTAATGGAAGAACTCTCCCACCTTTTTAGAAAAAAGGCATTTGGCGCTGTTACGAAGACGGCCAAATAACTGTGGTAGATAAAACGTCGAGTATAGTAAAGTAAAAAGGAGAACATTGGTTCGATCCGTGGGACAGTTGCTGCGAATTATATGTATCATTAGCACATTAGCTTTAGCATGACTACGTGCATGATAATCCAGATTTTGGTACCGCTCTTGTGTTGCCTACTTACCTCCTTTAATGGATTTTAAGAACGTTGGAGAATCGAAAGGACAATATAGGAATCGTCCGAGCGGTGGACGTTTCAACTCGCCCTCTCGAATCCTGTTGGATTGGTTGGGATGCATGGTGATCTGCTTTTGCCTTGAACATTCATATGTAGAACCGAAAATATGTGCATTTTGTCGTCTTAAACGTGCCTTTCCGTTTGTTTCAGTGGCACAGTCCGCTGGAATAAGATGCTCCAGGTGGTTTCACATGTGACCGCACTTATCATTATATGCCTATCTTCTACCGGAGGTGAGTCGTCGGCCATCGGAGGCAGGTCATTGCCTGAGGGAAAATAATCAATGTAGTTGTAATTGCAGGTGTCATTCACCGATAATGCGGTAGGCCGTGCGATGCTTGTCATTCCACAATGCGTCACGCGACGATGCTAGTTGCTGTTCTGCACGCCAGCAAAAACGTGGAGTTCGAACGCAGTCCTGGCACTGGAGTTCAGTTTTAGCAAGTGTCGGCGCGGAGAGTTCCTAACGCACTTAGCGTTTCGGAAGTACCTGGCTTTATCCTGCCGTTGCCAAGTTACAGTAGGCGTTTTGATCATCGTTTGACGTCTAACTTCGTTGCAGACTCCGTGAAAGATCGATTGAGTGCTGGGCAGCTCGACGGCTTAGCTCCGAGACCTTTGCCTGTGCGATTATCGCTGGCCTGTGTTCGACGTGCCGAATATTATAAAAATATCCAATACCCTCTCGGCTTTTGCTCCGTGGATCACACAGTGTCCACGCCGGTTGCGCTGGTCCCCTTACGTGATCCGGCCATTCCTCAGAGACGCAGACTGCATGGAGAAGTTTTCCTGGAATTTCCCACCTCACATCACGCTCAGGGGTGGCGCCACGGATTTCGAGTTGGGGAGGGCAAGATTTTCCAGGGGGCCTCGTAGACAAAATGGGGCCTCCTCACAGGGGGCCTCCTGATCCATACAGGGGGCTTCCTGGTCCAGCAAAGGAACTCCTTGTCCCAAAGTAGGGCCTCCTGTTCCAGAACAGGGCCTCCTGGTACATGCGATCTCTTAATCCAGAACATGGGTCTCCTGATTCATAAAGGGGTCTCCTAGCCAAGCAAAGTACTTCCTTATCCCAAAACAAGGCTTCCTGATCCGGGACAGAACCTCCTGATACATATAAGGGCCATACTTTTTTTTAGAAGAGGGGCCTTCTGTTACACACAGTGGCCTCTAGACATATAGGGGGTGCCTCCTTATTCAGAACTGGAGACTCCTGATTCATAAAGGGGACCTCCCGAGCCAGCAAAGGGGCCTCTTCAACACAAAATGAAGCCTCTTGATTCCGAACATAGGTTACCTAATTCATAAACGGGGCCTCCTAATCAAGGAAAGGGACCTCTTGATGGAGAAAAGAACCTCCTGAACACGATTCAAGACCACCTAGCGCAGTTGTAGGATCTCCTTGGTCTGAATTTTGCTATGCGTAACTATAAACCTTTTAGTTTGGGAAAAAGGGCCTGCCAGTTTTTTTTGGAGGGGAAACATACTCTTGCCACCCTGCCTGCCGCCAGGGGGCAACCACCTCCTCTGCCCCCCCCCTCCCCCTGCTGCGCCTCTGATCGTGCTCCGGCGGCCTGCAGATGCGTCAGCACCGGTCGAGGCCAGCCGCGCTTCGCGACGCTGCGCTGACCTTTCCGTTCGTTCCAGAGCCGCTTCTGCTCGGCGGCCGGGCGGCGGCCGACTTGGCCGCACGGGGCCAGCTGGTGGCCGGCGCCACGCTCAGCCCAGGTAACCGTCCGATGGCGTGGTGTTGTGGGGGGGGGGGACGCCCGCCGATGCGGCGTCGCCGCGCCGGGGAGGGAAGACGAGCGCTCCGTTTTCGCCGCCGCCGTGCGGGGAATCACAAAACACGGAATTCGGTCAGCGGATCGTCGTGCAGACGCAGATGGTGACGCGGCACGCTGTTCGCGCACATCGTTTTAATATAGCAAATGCGATGTTTCGAAAATAGAATGGTAGACTGCTAGGTATATCACATGGCATTGTTGTAAAAAGCGTTGGTGCACGCCGTGACCGCAAAATCCCGTGATGCAAAATGGAGCTCCGATCTCTTGAGGTCATCTGTCCAATGCGTTAATCGGTTTCTGGATCATTTCATTCCTTAGTGGAGACGTAATACATGACGCTCGATAAAACTGTCTCTGCTGTCACATCAGGAAAATTTGCGAGAAAACAAAGTTTTGTGATTAGTTATTTAGATTAGTTTAGATTAGTTTCAGCAAGACTTTACATCCTGATCGATGGGCACCATCCAATCTCTTCATCGAACGATTGGATGGCGTGAAGCACCACTTGATCTGGTGCTGGTGAAGAGTTAGGTTGTGCAAGGATGTGTAAGAGTAAATGCTGCTGGAAACGAACATGTAAACAGGTTTCATCGCTTTATCTCAATGCGTTTCAGTCAAAATGAACAACATTGTTTATTTCATGAATGCATGCTCATGATGTAGGACAAATGGAGATGTTGCTTATTTTTAAACTGTTATACTGTATTTTGGCAATGACGTTTTTCAACGTGTGGCGTGTGGCGTGTTGGCGCTATGTGCTGACTCGAGCGAGACGAGCTCATAAATCCGGCAGCTCTGTTCCACATCTCCTCTCCAATGCCGTACCAGATCAGTGCCGCCAGGGCCAATGGCCGAGTCACGGCGCCAATGTCCGGCTAATCGCGGCAGTCATGCGGCTCGGTCCCTCCTTTCAGCCGGTCTAATTAACCCGCCCTCCGCAAAAACAGCCGCACACCGAGACGGCCGCCGCCTTTCGCATCCGGTCAGGCGGTACCGATTTCGGAGCGTGCGCATCGCCGGTTCTTGGAAACCCAGCGACGCGTCGCCTCCAACCGGCAACGGCGCGAGAGCAATATCCTGCGCCTACCGGTGGCCGGGCCGGCTTCTTGCGCTCGCCGGGTGCTTATTGCCAGGACGCCGATGACGGCGTGGACATGGTTCAGTAACAGCCTTGCTACTACGTTGGAAATAAGTCTCGTCAAGCCGTCGCATTGGTTTGGGAAGAACAGGACGAAAGTAACGCACAGAAAGCGTAGCCCATTACACTTGCAGTCGTTAAAACCTCCATAGTTTCCGGGCTGTCACTGCCACGTTCATGGGCTCTACGGTTACCAAGTCGCTCAGCGTGAAAAACCTCGGCGTTACGTTTGACCGACGTACGACATTTGCCGCTCATAATGACATCAGTTTCAGCACATCAGCGGCGTCCTGCCCCAGTTGGGGTGGCTCGGTGTTAGCATGCATATGTACGGCACCCTGACTTTGTTGAAAAGGGTCTCAGGGTCTTCCACGTTTAGCAGTTTTTAAACGTGGAACGTCACCTATCTGAGTCGAGAGTAGGCACGACTTTCACCAACGAACAACCACAAACGCACACAGCTCATATACCTCGACCTTCCGCAGTGAGGCTGGCAGGCGCAGATTTTTGTATTCAGCCGTGTCAACATTGAACTCGTTGCCGCCCGAGGCGCGAAAATTTCCAGTGCCGCATTTTAGGCGCGCTCTTAAAAACCGTCTACTACTGATCCAGCGGGCACCAAATTGACTGTTTCATGTTGTCATGGCCCACCTGCACGTGCCATTTTAGATTTTCGTATAATGCATGTGATTGACTACATGCGTGGTTGTGAGAGCATATGTTTTTACCTTTCTTCCTGTTCCATATTGACTTGAGGCTCGGAATGGCGATGTTGTGGACGGATCAGCCTAACGACGTGCAACAAACACACAAATGAATTAACTGCCGGCCGTCGGGCTTGTTTCAGGCGGCAGGCGTCGCGGCTCGCAACGTCAGCACGCCCAGTGGCGGCCCATCTACCCGGCGCTGGCTGACGGCGACGTTCCCTCCGAGTGGTAAGCCGGCGCTGCGTGCGGGACGTCCAGGCAGAGCGGGCGCCTCCAGAGGGGGAGAGGTTTGCCTGAGAAGGGCGGAATCAGGTGGCCGCTCCCGGCGCTGGGAAGCACCCTCTGCGGAGACGTCTGGTTCGATCGGGTGGCACCAATTTCAGGAACGATTGTGGGCTGGTTTAACACATTCGCAGTCGCAATTCTGGAAGCGTAGAGGAGGTGGAGCTACTCTGAAGTCACACGGGAAAGAAGCTACCTGTACGCGGAATTTTAACGGCTTCCGAAACACGCGGCTTCTTTGTAGAATTTTTTAAAGTCTTCGCACGCACTGAGCTGGGAACTTCGATTGCCTTTCGCCGGGATCCTGCAACTTCTCCGCTTTTGGAAACTCACGGAAGCTCTGGAGGCTCGCGGATAGCCATTTTCTGGAGAGCTTCTGCTTCCCAGTAGCAATTTCTAAACGCAATACGAATCGATGTCGTCCACTAGGAAAAAGAAAACACGCCGACATAACGGCGTTTTATATACCTAGTTTACTCATGCGTTCACTCAGTTTATTCGAATAGAGCAGAATCGCATGAACCTTCCTCCAAGAAGCATCATGCGATCAAACGTCGAATTTGGGAAGGGATGACGATGCTAAATATAAAACGTCGACCAGTAAAGGAAATGCTGCAACGTTTTCTCGTCATGAAAAAATAAGTATATCCATGCAATCTCGCATATAGCAAAAAAGTTACACCTAGGTAAAGAATAGTGGGGCGAAAGTTTTTGCCAGTTTGATTACCAGCAAAAAATTTCTGTCAGCAGTTCGGAAGTGCGGAATCCTTGATTCAAAATTGTGAGCGTTCTGAGTCGTACTAGGAACGTAGGGAAGGGGGAATAAGGGTGCTGAGTTTGCTCGTGCGACTATGAAAGGGACAGGTGACAGAAGAGAAAAGAAGAAAGACTGGTCTGAAGAGAAAGTTGGCGCAATATACGCTTGTGTATACACTCGACCTCTCGCGTCAAAATTTGTCGCTGTAGCGCCATATGTGCACTGAATGCTATTACCATTCGACATTTGGCTAGGGCTGTCTTTCGAATTATGGGTCACATTAGCCAAGGACTTTGGTCGCATTTTTCAAGCCCTTTCACATTCGAATTTCCTTCTTGTGTATATGTAAAGCAAATGGTTGTTGCTAATTGAAAGAAAATATACGTGCCCTTACCGTATCCTATATCCTGTATGTCGCATCAGCAGATCACTGGGCTGCAGAAATTGCCGTATTGAATTGTAAGGTGTGCGTGTGGTGATGCTTAAAGGTACGACCAAATAGAGAGCAAGTAGCGTTGGCAAAATTCCTGACGACTTTTTCTGTCTTACAGACATTGGATTTAACTCCAGTTCATAAAAAGTTTCTAGCTGTACCTTGAGACAATCCAAAGGCTAAAGCTCGAGAGGAGCCAACATGTAAACATGAGCACTATAAGTCATTTTATGAAAATACGATTTTGGCCCCTATTTCTCCGGAATATGTCGCTTACTTTTTCTAAAATATTCATCACATGAGAAGTCATTTCAGACCGGGAGAGACCAGGAGAGGAGAGGCACTATTTAGAATCTTAGTTCGCCAAATTTAGTGGCCGCAAAAAATTCTGGCACCAAACATGTTTTGTCCACCTCACAGATGGCATATTTTCATGTATGTTTAATTTAAGCGACTCGTCGTCCTGATGATACATCGGACAGCTTTGTACAACTCATGTTTTAAGCGGCCTGAATCACAAACCATGAGTCCGGCTCGGATGGTATCGTGTCACCATCAAGGTATCGAGCGCCCTACGCTTGTTGCCAAAGCTATCTTACTGTGTCAGCGGTGGGCAATCTATTGGCCACTTTTATCTGGCAAACAGCTCGCTATCTTATGCACGTGCGACGGGGGCTTATTGGTTCGTTCATAAATATAGCGCGGTTTCCGCACGTGGAACCCTGGTGGAGTAATAAGCGCAGTTGATGATATCCCAGTTATGCTACTTACATACCATTCGTAGCCAAAATGTTGGGCTTCTTGTATTTGCGTTGTTGCGTTTTTATTTGACATTTTACTTGTCGTGAATGACATTAAATGGTATATGCATATATATTCGTATAGTGCGGCAGTATGTTTTGTTTGATACATGTTTCGTTAAAAACGACTGCATGTACCGCGTGTGCTAGTTTCCTGATGCATCGTTCAAGTGCTCGGGCCTTTCTTGTAGCAAGGTCGTCGAGACTGCATATCAGATGCACAAAAGTAATCATTTACTCATATACCAACGTTTCCAGACACTCATCTCATCTTCCGAATGGTGAAAAGCTGGCACAGGCCAGGGTACTAGACAAAAGCACAAGCAACTATCCGAAAACTATTTGCGGTGCACCAGGTTTACATGTAGCCTGTATCGCCAGTCGGAAAATAACTAAGTGGGTAAAAAGATTAATCGAAGCGCTGGATCCCAGGGCTAACGCCCTGCTCCCAGTAGCTGTAAGGTGATACAATAATTTAATTCTTTGTTTGGGGCTGGCGAGTTTTCATGAATATATACACTTTCCCATATTTGAAGCCGTCTCACGTCATAAGATGTTCGTCATATGGTCGTAATGTCCGTCAGTTGTTGTCGCGTTATCGTCTCGTCGTGTTCTTGACTCACGTGCTGTAGTGTTGCGCCGTGATGTACGTGCATAGTGAGCCGTCTGGAGAACGTCATTGTAACACCAATATAATACACTGGGCAAAGTTTGCAGCATTCGTAGTCAGAAGTAAATTCGTACATTACATTGGTGTTCTGAAGTTCGTCTGGTCGCTTATGGTTGTTTTTGACAAGGAAATCTTAGGTCTTCCTGTTTTTGTAGTAATTAATTGCACTTTTCCGTCATGCTTTGGCTTAACATATTTGGGCATGATTTCCCTTATCTCTTTTCCGTCTTGTTTTTATGACGTTGTGATTTTGTTTCGATAGAAGAGTGTAATCTGGGTGGATTGGTCATGCTGTCGTACTGACGCACACGGATAAAACTTTAAGACAACTGTTCACCGAGAGATGGCAGACAACAGACGGTAGTTAAATGGAGTCAGCGGATGTTCCAAGCGTTATAAGACCAACGTCATTCGTGTTTTTGTAAGCCGTGCATTCAACCGCTGTTAGGACTGGACAAACTTGCAGTCTGAATTAATACAAGTTAGGGAAATTCTAGTGAACAACATCTTCTCTAATACACTGAAACAGTAAAACAAGTACACATGGACAACTACTTTCCTGAACTAACGTAGCATGACCAGTCGACCCAGATTACACCCTTCTATCGAAACCGAATGACAACCTCCTACAAACTAGACGAAAAAGCCATAAGAAAAATGATGTCCAGACATATTCAGCCAAAACAGGACGGAAAACTGCAATTAAGCATTATTACAAAGACAGGCAGACTTCAGGTTTCCTTGTCAAAAACAGCCATAAACGACCAGACAAACTTAAAAACACCCATAAAGTGTACCAATTTACTCCTCAATACGAGGGCTGAGAACTTCGCCCAGTACACTATATTGGTGTTACAACAAAGACGCTCTCGAGACGACTCACTGCGCACCTACGTCATGGCGCGACGCTACAACACGAGACAAGAACACGATAAGACCATAACATGACAACAACTGACAGACAATACGACCACAGTATGAGCATGTTACGACGTGAGACGGCTTCATGGAAAAACGGAAAAAAATAAAAAATAAAAAATATGGAAAAATGCATACATTCATGAAAACTCGCCAGTCCCAAACAGACAGCTACATCTCTGTATCACCTTAGGGCCGCTAGGAGAAGGGCGTTAGCCCTTGAATCCCACGCTTCGATTAGTGTTCTTATCCGCTTAGTTATTCCCTATAGACGGAATATGTTACATGTAAACCTGGTGCACCGCAGATAATTTTCATATAGCTACCTGTGGCAGCTTTTTACCTCTCTGAAGATGAGATGAATGTCTTGAAACGCTATTATATAAATAAATGGATAATTTTGCGCATCTCGACATGCAGTCTCGACGAATTTGCTAACAGAAAGGCCCGAGAACTTGAACGACTCATGAAGAAATTAGCAAATGTGGAACATGCGGTTGCTTTTAACAAAACACACATACACAAACAAGCACACACATATCTATGTGTGTGTGTGCGTAGGTGTGTCGTTTTCAGGACATAGTTAACGAAATAATATTTAAGTTACTTCGAGGAATTAAAAACCAAACTCAGAGAGGCAGAGTTACATTTCCCAGAATTCCAATCCAACCAGCGAAACGATTTTCATCCTGATGATCCTACACTTTCAATTTACGTGGTATTCTCCAACTGGTGTTGTTCAAACATCACTGCGATGCGTTTGCGGACATACACCATGTCCGCAAACGCACAGACGCACAAAAACGCATCTCTCCACGATGCGCAACCTCTGCCGAAGGTCCAGGTCACGATCGCGCAGCACACAAGCATGCCCGCACATCCAGGCCATGACACAGACCACCGGGGACCTGGATGGACCCGCTTCCCATCGGCTGCCGCCCACGGCCGCCTGCCAGCCGCCGGAGACTCGCGCGCGACGCCGGCGGACCGCGCGGGTCGCCCCAGGTCGGAAGGCGCCGATCTGGGTCAGGCGGCGGCCAGCCGGGCCTCCGTTTGGCCGCGGCGGGGCTGTTTGTTTGTCGGCGCCGACGCCGCCCGTAACGTAACGAGGTGGCCGCACGACAAGGGCGTCGAGGCCACGCGAGCCGACCGCCGCCGCCGGCGGGCCGACCGCGTGTGCGTAACGCGTCCCGGCTGCGCCACTGTTGCCGCTTGCACGGCTTACTGTACTGTTGCCCGCGGGCGCTGGTAAACTCTCTTCGGAGGAAACGTGAATTCATCGTGTGAAGCTCAGGGCGCGATTTTCTGCGTACTGTGCGTGACGTAGTTCGTGCGTTCGTCTTTGAATATCTGGACATGAAACGTAAGACACGTTTTGCCGTAGGAAATTATTCCTTTCCTTTGATTTTCCTTACTGTCTTGTTAAAGAACACGATTAAAACGTGTCACCAGACCTACTCATGTGCCGGACTTGGCTGTTAGCAGAAACTTGTTCAACTCTGATAAGTACACGTTTGTGGATGCTTTGTAGAAACTTTTTAGTTGTCCATTTTCATTGCCTTCAGCATCTCTTTCTCGTTTCCGACGAGGCCTCTTGTCATGACAAGCAGCTGAACCTGCTGTTGACAGCACAACAGTTGTCAACAGGAACGACGAGAGTTTCCATCTTTACCGGGGATAAAAACAAACTTCTGGATGAAAAGCGTGTCGTGGTTGTCAGGGAACGCAGCGTTCAACAAATTAACCCCTGTCTCGGACCGCGCTGCAAAGCCTCGCGCTTCTACCGCAATTTCCAAGCTCGACACGCTGCCGCGCCTGGCAGGTCGGCCGGCCAGGAGCGACGACCATGGCCGCGTCAGAACGCGGCGGCGGCCTGCGGCGGAGCGCTCGACTGCCTGCTGCGCTCCCTGGTGCGGCGACCCGAGCCTGAGCGCGCCCAGCAGCAGCAGCAGCAGCAGCAGCCGGCGCCGCGCGCAGTGCTGAGCGCCCTGCTGGCGCCCCGGCCCGGCACGGGGGCGCCGCTGCGCCCAACCGCCCGGCGCGCCGTCCGACCAGACCCGGCCGTCGAATTCGGTGACATCAGTGAGTGTGGCCGCGGGCCGGTCTCTGATGTTCCGGCTCAGGGTCAGCCGGACCTCCGGCGATCCTGGCAATGATTGGATGGTAGGAATTGGTCACGTGGTGAAAAGCGCTTCTCGCGTTCAGTCTTTGCCGTAATAAGTAGCTACAATCCACCCTTCTGAAGGTGAGGCATTGTGATTATTGGGTTCGCGTTTCCTAAGAAATGGAAATCATCGAGCGGCAAGGGTAACAAAGAGAGAAAACATGATTTGCATTACATGAAAGCTAATGTTGAGAAATTTGACATCCGTGCCCCTTTTCAAAACAAACTGCAATTTCGAATATGATTTACTTATGCAGTACCAGTTACAAGATAATCAGGCACGGAGCGGCCTTTATATTTTGTCGATTTGCTTCCGGCCGCCACTGACTTGCTTGCATCGTCTGTCTCTGCGGGGTCTTTGATTTCCCCGGATCTAGACTCCCGGAGGGATCAGACAGGGCGTCTAAAACCTCCCAGACCATGAGTGTAGAAGGCGCTCCAATCAAAATGCATGCGGGAAACACAAAATGTATTTTCTCTAAATGGGCAAATGAAGAAAAGACCAGGTAATTTCATTGCCGACGTTCTTATTACTTCCTGCAAAGCCCATTCATTGCTGGATGGACTGAAAAGCGCCGTGAGTGGTTCCCGTTTTTCGATCATGCGAGGTCTTCCAGATGACGGTCACCACTCTCGACTACGTTGCAGTGGATTCCCGCGCCAAGAAGAAAAGCCCGAGCTGTATGCGTCGCTGTATGATGCAAGGGCTGCTGCACCCTGCTCAGTGCCACTCGTTGTGCTGAGCGCTGGTAGATGATGTCACGAGACACATCGTGGCAGCCGTGACGACTAGGTGAGTTCATTGCGGCTTCTTTGCCTCTCTTCCCATGCGGGCTGGGCTTTGTTGTAAAAGCCACGTTGATTTCTACAGCAAATCCTATGTACTCTACAAACAAATCCTCGCTGGACGTAAGGATTTTCGTCCACCCTCTGACGAGGGGATTGACTCTTTGTAACCCATTTTCTTCCCAATCAAAATAAAGGAAAGAAATGAAAACGGCCATGTAAGTTGTTGCTTTTGAATTGAAATAATGTTTGATTTTGCCCCTCCAGGTAACTTGTGACCGAGCTGATTTTACCTCTTCGGGTAACCTGGTGACCGCCGAGGTCACAGAGAAAGAGAGTACTCAATCGTTTTCCATCTCCGCTGCCAACGTAGTAGTAGTCCGGTTTTCCGGCTGGGTAACCAAGTTTTCAATTTGATGAGTTGTTGAAGCCATTGACGGTTTTTTTCTTAAGGACAGAGTCAAGTCAACGAAAATAAAATGCCATTGCCAACCTATGTTGTTCTGCTAGTGGTGTTTGAATTGGTGACATAACAATGAAACACCATAGAAAATGGTGTTTGATTATGACAGACTAGAGTTTTGATCATTGCAAAGCATAGAAATCATTGCCATCGGCAAAACCGCCGGCAACAATTACCCTTAAACCGGTTCAAAGTCATTTTGAGGACATATAAGCCCAGTGACTTCACGGGCATTGGGAAAGGCCATTGAATTTTCCAACCCCGATGTGTTGTCAAGCGTATGTTTAAACAATCCTGTATCGAAAACTGACCCCATCGATCAAATAATGGCAGTGGCCTCGCATGACATTGGAAAGGCTATTGATCTTTGGGACCTTGATATGTTGCCAAAAGCAAATCGGCCTCATATTTCGTCAGAACGCCGAGGAAGACGTCAAAATAAAGATGCGAGAAGGATGCAAAGTTAACTATTGAAATTATCTGGTATAGATGCCGGCTGTTACCGGCAGTCTGAGGAAACCTTACGGGATGTATTACCTTACGGGACTGCGAGGATTGCTTGTAGTGCATTGAAAAAAACGTTCCATTTTCCTTAATGTTTCGCCTTTGGGCGAACACTGTGTTAGTCACAATAAAATCGGTCTTAATGGCTTTAACTTAAATCCCTTTTTTGATCCGAAATAGTCCAGCAGAAATTGTGTGATCTCGTCGAATTGGGATTTGTGGCTGGAAACTTCGATTGCACCAGGAGAAGCTTTAATAAGTAAGGTCTCGCCAGCAAAGACTGACAGTATCCCATACGTAAGGTAGCATGAAACGTCGTTGGCAAGGACCTAGAGGACCGCGGAGCCTTGGGAACGTCGTTTGTAGATGAGAGGTTTGTGATGTTCGAGTATTATATACCACTCCAGCTTATCGAGTCCCTTGGGATGGTCGACAACACTGAGCGCCTTATTAAGATCGATAGTCGTGAACGAGGCAACCTGGCCATCATCAAAGACCTTGGCGCCCTAACTGGTTTAATCAGCAAATTGACCGGGATGGAGTGGCACAGGCTTTAGCTGGTGTTGGGACAAGGTTGACGACGATGTAGGATCTCAGCTGGTAGCAGATGAGTTTGCCAGTGATTTAGGATCGAGGAGATGGGAAGGAAACAGGCCGGAAATAATTAGGTCTGAATCAACGGCACTATGGACAGGCGACTGCGGGAGCTCTGGCTCCTACCGTTGTTTGGTATCCGATATCGTGAAGTGTTTGAGTTTCAGACACAAAAATGATCTAAAAAATGGAGACGTTGCTAATGGGAGTTGTAACATGGTAAGCGAAGTCCAAAATATGACTGGCCAAACAAGGCACAATATGCTGGAACAAGCGACCACGACAATCTTTTCTCATCCCAATCTCCCAAATGTACACGGGCCCTGGCGACGAAACGCTTTCAGGTATCAGCCCTGCAGTCCCCTTGTGAATGGGGTGTTCGCGGAAGGGCGGATGTCGCTTCGCGTCTGCCGCTCTCGGCCTGCCCTAGTTCTGTCAGGGTGGCAGGCTGTATCTGACACAACGCACAGCAGAAGCGTCTCAAGCGGGAAAAGGCTCGCGCTGAGAAAAGCGAGACCGGTCGAACCGACGCAGCCCTGCAGTCTGTCCTTTTTTGCCAGTATATGTTATTTGGTAAGTGCGAATTATGGGTTAAACTTAGATAGCCAATAGTCATGTACTGGGAAATGGAACGTATTTGAGAGACATGATAAAGGACTCTCCAAAGGAATCATTTCGGCACCGTCAACACTGCCGTCATTTTAACCACCTGAACCTGTTCGGCCAGCGCTAGTATTAAAAGCACATCTCATCGGGCAGCTAGGCATCATATATTGTTTGGCGGAACTATGTGTGTGTGTACGTAAATTGCAGTTCGCCTTTTGGATAAACAATGCTTAAGTACGAGCCGAAAGGCTCGCGCTTTTTAAAGCCTTTCAGGCGGGTTCAAAGCCTGAGGCACTCGCAGATTGCAATCCACTTGGACGAAATTCTGAAGCGTGCCTTTGTTATGAATGACTATGGCTCGATGTACAGATAGCACTGGCGTGTTCTGCAAGAGAAGGAATTAGACACCACCATGCACGCTTGCGGCGTGTGCAGCGGCTGCGGCGTCAGCTCCACATCAGAGTCTGCTTCCAGCTTCTTAACCGCGACAGACTATTGGCACCTGACTTGTTGGCCTGAATGCTGGACGCCTGGAAGGCAGGATTCCCACGTCGAAGGCTCCCACCTGCGTCTGCGGCATTTGATAAACCATGACAACGCTGAAATTCGTAGATGTTGAAGGAACCGTCAGTCTTTTGCGGTTGCTGATACTTCGAAGCTGTCTTTGGCTTTGAAATGCTGACCATTCAGGTCCTCTGTAGACCCTGTCGGGGTCCTGAACGGCGTCACAAGCTGTCAAAACACGTCCTGAACCAACCAGTCACGGGTAGAAGCTAGGTCCCCTGTAATCTCTGTCGGGAACCCCTACCAGGACCGTGTGCCGCCCGACAAGCTTACACAAATCGGCGGACAGCCTGACCAACGGAATGTTGCAGGAACCACTGGGCCCTGGGCTGAATTTTTCGTACAAAGATTGAATGGGGAACAGTTACTGAAACTTTATGGCTTAAAAGATAGTTATTCATTTCTACGCAATATTTTTACTTGGCAGTAATGACGCAGTGTACAAATGATTATGGAGTGGATGGATCATGTTGTTCACATTTATTTATAAGTCTTCAAACGTAGCCACGCCGCTTCATTAAGACGCGGCGGACCATCAGTTCCGGAAGAGCGTCGGAAGGCACATCAAGGCCGCATTAACACCGTGGGCGTGCAGATAAAGGTCTGGATGTTCAGCGCAGTCGTCTAATGCAGTCCTGCCATCCGTTACGGAAATGGTGAGGGTTTCATGGCCGTTGGGCGCACGCTCAGTCAGTGTCGTGACATGCACTCGTGAGCCGCATGTCTACTAACTTAATGAAAAGTTCGTCTAATTACGGAAATATCTGTCGGTCGCCTCGAAAACACGGTTTCAACGAGAACGGCGCATATTGTGGCGGTGTATCGCTGCGGAAGGATTGATTTAGTGGTGTCACGCACGCGGATCGTTTGCCACAAAGGAAATCCCCTGCTGAATATGTGAATGGAACCGCCGTATGGGCGGAGAACGGCATGAACCACGTTGTGGGGTTTTCGAAAACCTTCATGGATGGCGTTTTAAATGATGCTGACACTTGCATTTAACTTTTGTTCGTCCGGAACGCAGTGAAAATTGAATATCTTCGGTGCATAAAAGGGCGTTATGCAGCCAGATGATCAAAAAGTCGCGAAAACATCCCTTAAAATGCAAAGTAAAACATGAGATCTGAACCTTGCCGTCTTGACGCCTTTTGGAAGTTCCATGAGTCATTCGCTGTTGATTCCAAAAACCGAAGCAAGAGGCATGAGCTCCAGCAATTTTTGGGATTATTGACGACCCTTTTATAATACTAAAGGCCGCAGCGCTGACAATTTACTCTACTTAGCAGCGGAAAGCACCTCAAATGCCACATTTTATACTCATTAGGACATCCAAGGTTTTTCTGCGAGTGGAGGCAAAATAGAGGATGCGGAAGCAGAAATTGTGGAAAACATTTTTTCACCGCTATTTGTTTTTCTTCTCCTTGGGGGGCCGAACCTGCACTCTTTTGGACGCGTCATTATTTATGCTTCCCTCCGATGTCGCCTTTAATTTCCTTGACGAAACGATTCACTACGAATCATACAGAAAACGGCAGCATTCGTAATTAACCTCAGTTCTCACCCGTTACCGTGACGCGGCCCGATCCGCCCAATCAGCTACGCAAACACGCGCGAGGCCGTCACGAACGGTGCCGCGAGGCCTTTGTCCGGCCGGCCGATCGGGGCGGCGTGTCCGCGCGCGGCCGACCTTTCGGGCCGGCCGGGCGTCGCCGGGCGGCCCGTGCTCACCAGGGCCAGTCACGACGGCCGATCGGCGCCTCGCGTGACGCTGCCCGCTCGGCCGGCGCTCCGCGCCGCCGGCGATCGGTCTCGCCGGCAATCATGGTGACGGCGCGCCGCTGGCCGGCCGGCGCCGGGGCCGGCCACGCCGGCGCGCGGACGCCGGCTCGCGGCCCGCTCCCAGCCCGGTTTCCGGTTCCGGCTCCAGCCCCGGTTTTGGCTTCGGGCGAGTCCTGGTCTGGTCTCGGGTCCGACTGATCTCTCTCCCTCCTCTCTCTCTCTCTCTCTCTCTCTCATCCTTTCTTTCTCTTCCCCTCTCTCTTGATCAGGTGCTATTGCTGCTGATCAAGCATCATGATACGATTGCTATGATGAGAGATATTTTCTATCCCTTTCTCTATCGATAGGTGCTCCGGTTCTCGAATCATCTTCCCCCGCCTCAGCGATATTAATTTTTGCGTCTTCAGTTCGTGAATATTTTAGCTGCCTTCTGCAGATCCTGTTGGCAGCAACGGTATCAGCGGCCCCATTCAATAAACCCTCCATTTGCAAGTTCTGGGGTTTCATCAGCCTCAGGTCAGCCAGGTGCTTGAGGTCATCTTTGTCGAAAATTTCCTGTAAGTAATGTGCACTGTTACCCCTTCCGTGTTGAAAAGTTTGCCCAGTCGAGGAAACGTTGGCTGAAAACTGTTGTAGCGGAAAAACAACGTCGAGTATCTTACGGGACGCAGTTTTTGGAACCCGGAAAAGCACCATGTTATGTCTGCCGCAGCAGCAATAGCATCTGATCAACTCAAAACTCTCCGGCAAGATCCAGATTAAGCGTGGGGAGGGGTTACGAAATCGTATAATGTTTTGATCCACGGAAAGGCATAGCTGTAATGTTGCATCCATGAAATATTAGTGAGGACATGTTCTCCTTCCCTTTTCGGTGCAGCCTGTGCCTGAGTTTGCTTTCCTTCTTTGAAACCCAAAGCCTCATACCTCATGCCCCGCCTGAGGCCCAAAACGAACGCCTCAGTTACCCGAAATTTCCGAAATCTCCAGACTGAAGCCCGAGACCTCAGACGCCTACCCACGGCCAACATAAAGTTCCGTTGTTAATGGGGAGCAGAAGGTGAAACAAAATCGGCCGGAGTCTGAGACGGCCACGTCAGCCACCCCCGACGTCGGCGCAGGCTCCCAGACCAGCGTCGTCGTTTTCGTCATCCGTCCCACCTCCCGTCCTCTCCACATCGGGCAGCGGCGCGGCGTCTTCGTCACCAGTTGATTACGTCCGCCGAGGCATTTCCAGAGCGCAGGGGCTATGCCCGGAGGCGGGATGGATCCGGGTATGTTCTGCGCCTCGGAAACTAGATCCATTGCTGCCAGTGTCCGCGCGAATCGCTGCGTCCGCGACTGATCGGCTTACCGCGTCTGGCCGGGATGCCAAAGTCGACGCCATGAATGAGAAAAGGACGACGCGTGGTTTGGGATCCAGGGGAAGCCACATTTGCGTTTATGCGTTTTCCTCCGCCTGAAAGGCAGTCTGCTGGCTCAGCAGACTGCGCCACTGACCATATGACAAAAAAAAAACGAAAGAAGACTTACTCCTGTCTGCGCCCCATAATGTTCTGTCGAAGTCCGCTGACCAATCAGTAAGAAAAAACAAAACAATACAAAATGAGTACGGTACAAATCACCGTCTTAAGGAATTAAATACATTCGAGACGAAAGCCTGTCACAGATAATTGTTTAAAGGGGAATGAAACCACAGACGACAGAAAAGATGGGCTGCGAAGACAGTTCCCTCATCTGGATGTTTAACGTCACGCCCGCAACGTTTCGTGGTAAGAAAAGGCTCATAACTCGCGTCTGCCCTCGCGAATCCAAAACCTGGCGCCTGCTACTGACCGAAACTGTGCTGATTCTGAGGCGTCGACCATCACTCACATCAGTACAACCAGCAGGAGCATGAGACAATTGAGTTAACCTTCCGGATCGCATCTGGGCATGTAAGTGAACTGTTCCTCTCCGAATCGGCAAAGTTTGTCTTTCATTTGGTCCATGTTTCATGCATGAGTCCCGTTCTAATCGAGGGAAGCCGAAGCGCTCGTGAGGTACGGTCGGCGTCACAGGGTATCGATTAGACGTCACGCATTGCAAAACAGAAGTCGGCGGCCCCCAAGGCGGCCGGCATAGCGATTGAATGTTTGTATCCCAAAACGTCATTGCGCGTCATACTGCGTGCTAAAACATAGCGACATGGAACACGTATGTGAAGCGCGTGAACGTGTATGAAACTCGTGCGCTTGGTAGGGCACACCCTAGCACATGACGGAGTAGCTGTATTTGGGTCAGCTGGAGGCGATAAGAAATCACGTTATCTCCGGCGGCGCCTGAGATATCGGGGCTCAGTATGCACTGGTGCAGTCCATGTGTGCGCAACAGGTAGCTGGGCTTGTGGCAGTGCTGTTTGCGGAGCGCTATGCGCGTAGTCCACTTCGTTGTGTGCACTGCACTCTGGCTAACAGCATCGGGCAGTATCGGGCTATTTCGCCGTGTCCGGGAGTGTCGAGAGCCTTTCCGTCTGCTGAACCCCCCGAGTGATATCTCATTACGCCGCGTGCTCTGGCGCACGCGGCGGACTTAGCCAGAGGGGGCGTGTCACCAGCTCTTGTGTGGTATTCCACATTAAGCGTCTGGAAAGCCTTGCTTGTCGCTGGACTTCGGCCGACCTGCGTCATTGCCCGATGTGGTGTCTGAAGTGAATTGCTGTCAGCGACACCAACATTTTAAATTCCTTACATCAAATGGATTTTCCGCTCGTGTGCGGCCCCACGTAAACTTCTGATCTGTTGCAGCGTTTTAGGTGTGATGCCATTAAACAATACACACGTAATAATAACGCAATTTTCATTCAGTCAACATTAAACTGCTCATGAACGTTCGCATAGCCATCATGATCAGCACGTGTACCGCACGACAGAACAGTAGCTGGTTCGTGTTTGGAATTAATACTATCGGGAGGTTTTGTATTAAACAAGCTTAAAAAACTCCCTTACGTTGCTTAGCGCTTTTATATTATA
This sequence comes from Capitulum mitella, assembly GCA_030062745.1. Lineage (NCBI taxonomy): Eukaryota > Metazoa > Arthropoda > Thecostraca > Pollicipedomorpha > Pollicipedidae > Capitulum > Capitulum mitella. Next base: position 25,485,977 of record CP099846.1, read on the forward strand.
GGCATCGTTTAACTCGTGAAAAGTATTTTTAACCAGTGTTATTTCAAGTGCCGCACTAGCAGTTCAAGGCATTTAAAATCCAGGCATATTAAGGAGGTCACATACACATTCAGAAGTAATTCATAAAATGGTGTCTCGCTGTGGTACGCCAGATGATCTTTTCACCAATCTCGTCAGTTGCTTCTGCCATCACCACTGGGTCTTCTCATTTGTGCGCGCAGACAGTCGTTGATCTGGTCTTATTTCCATTTTTTATGCATATAGGTACACCAACATTGGATTCAACCGCTTTCAGCTCATTTAACCTATCTTTACCGTCGCACGGATGAAAAATAGATAAACAAGCCAATGGTGAGCTTTTACAGGGTTGATTTTTGCATGCCTTGGTGCCACAATACTGTGCGTACCTCACACAAGGACGCATTCATATTTGCAAACAAAAACACCTTGATCCAGTCAAGTTAATAATGCGCTTGACATCGACTTCACCGCAGGAGCCGAACCAACGGGCGAAAGGGTTGTACAACCGACTTGTTGTTGGCTACCGTCCAACGCATGCGGGTGATTAGTCAAGCTAATGGATACTGTATATTAGGACGTACCTGTTTATGAGGAGGCCGCGCCGGCCCCGTCCGCGTAAATGGCGTAAATAATACAGACGGTCGGCGCAAACTACGATCGATGTCGGAGCGTGTACCGCCGCCGCGTCCGCGGCGGCCCCGTCGACATTGGGACCCGGGGACCCAGTTTCTCCGTAGGTCCCGTTCACCGCTTCCTGTCGTCGTTTCTGTCGTTTGTGCGGTTATGATGGGTATTCATGGTCGTAACCCACCACACTGACTTGCGTTGCACTAGATTTGTAGAAACCGAAACCGCTGTTTATGGCCGTAACCCACTACGTTAAGCGGCGCACCTCGAGGTTCCTCGAAACCAAACACCCAAAACGCCGTAGGCCTGGCATTACGGTACTACAACTGATGACATTCACGCATTCCGCCAAACATCGGCACGTGCAAATCGTCCGGCGGCCGCCATCGCTACAAAGCAAGTCCCGTTTAGCTAGTTCCGTGGGTGCTGTGTCTGAGCCACTGGGTCCCTGAGAAACCTCCACAGGACCTCGAACAGAGAAGTGGGTAAGGTGTGGCCCCTGACAGACAAAGAAGCCTATCGAACTGAAGCAGTCAAAAGAGTAGGCAGCTCCGTTCTGGAGCGTGGTTACGGGACCAATGTCGACCAAGAATCGCTGGGAGGCGGTCAGAAACAGGATAAAGCGGGTTAAAACCAGTGTCCTGCCCCCCCCCCCCTCCTCCCATGAATACCGACAACCATACCATCGCAGTGGGCGGCAATCTGTTCGGCCTCCCAAAGGTGCCTCCAGTCAAAACGAGCGACCAACACGAGGACCATTTCGAGGAGCGTCATGGACGGGCTTTGTCCCCAATGGCGCCTTCCAGCCACGTAACCCCTCCCCCCGCCATGGACCTCCACGACACCATTATGAACGGCCAGCCCGGCCGACCCCTCCGCGTCGGCGCAGCCCAGCCCAGCCCGGCCGCCAGCTGACTCTCGCCTCGGCTGTTTCATAATCTTCCATAGCGTGAGTTCCGCTGCGTGACGCAGCACATTGGGATGCCACTGTGATTTTAAGCCTCGCCCGGCGGAGCCATTTTTGCATCCTCTTCAGGCGGGGAGATGTTCCGAAACGACCCCCTTAGTAACTTTTGAACAAAGAAAGTTAGAACAGCGAGGCCAAAAACGGTGTATTGCTCGTTACATGAGCTTCTCTGAAATATCCAGTTTTTGTGGTTTGAGGTCGACAGGTGACCTCTCAGTTCGCCATAATGATCCCAAAAGAGCCAAGTCAAAATATTTCGAAGTATTCCCAACAATATATTTTCCGAACTTATCAAAATAAATGGATTTCGTAAGAATCTGAGTCTTAGCTATCGGATAATGTATGTTTTTTGGTTCTTGGTCAATGGGTGACCTTTCAGGTCACGAAAATGTCATCACGGTTGACATTTGCAATGGCAGGCATGATAGTCCCGCCACACTTTTGGCGGGTTAGTGGTCAAACGAGCGACGACAAGCGTGACAAATTTGGCCCACCGATTCTTCTCGGGCTGGAAAAGGTCGTTTATTTGGGTTTGCGGCCATTTTAGTTCCCGGGGTTACCGCCAGGGACGCTCAGGTCGTTTTACGGAAATCGCTCTGTTGAAAACCACTCAGGTTAGAGCCACCAAATTTGGTGTGCAGGTAGGTGGGCATATAGCCTATCTGAACACGTCATTGCGGAGGTCACGATCTTCTCTTAATATCACCGCTAGTGGCGCGCATGCTTTTGTACGGGCATTGTTTTGAGTTGAAAACCGTACGAACTAGAGCCACTAAATTTATTGGGCGGGCAGTCGGACACAAATAAAATAGTCATCTGAGCGTGGAACTCTCCCATTTGTCCTAGTCGATGGCCATATCCCGTCAATGTTTGATGAACACGTTTGACGTAGCTTGACGCCTGATGACCTCACCCTCCCGATACACTAAAATCAGGTCAGTTATGAAAGAACCACGTAGCACAACATTGTGATATCCAGTTCCTAGCAAATGAAATGGATTGTGCGATTTGTTAAAAACACGACTGACTTGGCCTTGACATAAAAGTTGCAGGGCAGGACGCGCTGCTTGGAAAATTCTAAAAAATTGCTCAAAATGCATGAATGTTACAAACTCAGCTACGAAAAATTAGCGTTCCATATTCCGTCACCAAAAAGTTATTGAAGAAAAACCGCAAGGGGGTCCTAAAACGACCTTTCCCCTTTTGGCTATGGTTAAGCTTATTTTTCCGTGCAACGCATGTGTAATGCATCGGTACTACCATTTTTTTTGTCATTTGTTCCACGCATGCATCATCATCAGCTGCGTGCTCAAAAGAGGCGAAGATGGCTTTCCGACGTGGTTTCGGTGCCGGTGGTGCAGTTCAGTTTATATCATGCCGCGATTTTCTGGAAGTCAGATGAGGAACATCGGTCAGGGTGTTTTCATTTGCCACTGGGAATGGTTTGATAATGGGGCTTTCGGTTTCTCTGGTGCGCCACTGAGCACCGTAAATCTTCCGACATGATAAAGCAAGGTTTCCTACGCACTTTTAACTTCAATCTGGCTATGTTAAGGATGGTTTGAAGTCACTGTGTCATATTGCGGGTTACTGTGTCATTCTAGATTTAGGCTGTGTTTAGAACTTCGCCCTTGCAGGACGGGGAATGGGTGGTTGTTTCTTCTCCCCACTGATGTTTTTCTTAGATTATCGTAGAATGGTCCGCGTTAAAAGCCTAAAATTTTTCGTAGATGTCCTTGCATCCTTTCCGCATTTTCGAAGAAATTATTACCAAGACATGGCAGGTTATCAAATTATGTCGTCATTTTTGAGGCCTTTTTTGTGTTTCTGTAGATCTGGGCCATATTTTGCCTTTTCCTCAGGGGTATGACGAGATATGGAGCATTGTTCCCATACAGGACAGTTTAAATATATGTGTGTCAACCTACCAGGGTTTCAAAGATCAGTGACCTTACCAAGGTCAGGTGAACTCACTAGCAATATATATCAAAATGGCTTTAAACCTGTTGAAAGGTAATTCTTGTAGGTGACTTCAGAATGGGTTCAGTAAATGGGACTGTTTTCACATTTCTCAGAAATGATAAATAATTTTTGATAAATAACCTTTCAAACCCCAGTCCATTACAACGAATCGTTACTTTCGCCACTAGCAGCATAACGAAGCCTGAGAATGATATCTGATTTCCTCTTGGTTTGACCTGGACCTAGAAAGACAATCACTAATGACAACAAATGACCACTTTTAAAGCCAGGCCACCACGAAAGCATGGTTTGCCGGGTAAAATGCTCCATACCTACTATCATAACAGCGGAGGAGGAAAATAACAGAGTGATCTCCTTCCCTGCGGCCTGAGAGGCCGCGAGATGACCTAAAGGGGTCGAATCAATCACCAGTGGAGTACATTTTCATTTGTCACTCTCTTGGCTGAGAGTGAATGCCCTTCTGTCCGGCAAGGCTTTAAATACCTAATTTTCGCCACTGGTGAACCTGACCAAGAGCACATGAAGGCAATGTGACTGCCTCGCACGTCGATAAAGCTGCCGTACGTTGGGCGGTGTCATGCTGGACCGATTAACCCGTCAGCCGTGGTCGTCTTTTGACCGAAAGCGTTTTCGGTCGCGATGTCCCCATCTCTTCCACCCCGGCCATCGACAATCGCACAGCCGCAGTTTCGCGAAGACCCCAGTCAAACCAATTATACCTTCGTGGCCCGGGAAGGTGGCTGCTCAGTGGCGTGGCGCAGAGTGCCAGCCGCCTCGCCAGTGTACCGTTCAATCACGCCGTCCGTCTAAATCGGTGCGTCGGCCGGGCGCCGGCCGCCGGCGCTCGAGGCGGGCAGTTGACCGCCGTGTGGCCGCTGACAGTCGTGTCCCCCGTTTCAGCGCGGCGGCTTCCGGCCGGACGCAGCGCCGCGGGCGCGGGCGGCAGCTCGGCCGAGGCCGCCCCCGGCGCCCCGCCGCGCCGCGGGCGCCCGTCGCCAGCGCCCCGAGGCTGGGGGGAGCTGGCGGCGGCGGCCGCCCGCCGCGGCTGGTCGTCACGGCGCCACGGGGCCTGTCGCCTCCCGACCAGGTGACGGCCGGCGTCCGGTTGGCGGTGCCCCCGCCGGAGGCTGTACCGTCTGGGGAGGGGGATTTCTGCTGGACGAAGAAGGACTTGGAACGAACCGACGTGCGTGTGGTGAACCCTCGCCACGCGGTCGTGCTTGGAGCTGCATCTGTTCAAACGACTCTTGATTACACCACGGCATTCTGACATTGCGATGCTTGTCCTGAAAATAGACTGGATTCCTCCATAATCGGTGATAAAGTGCATTTTCTAAATCGATATCCTTTCCCGGAAGAATGCAACAAATTTTATTCTTTGTGACAGCGCGGTTAAGAAGCAGCATTTCCGTAAAAGGCAATGCATTTCTTTTGTTAAACAAGCAAATGCCCAAGTATTGCCTTGTTTGGACTAAAACGCAAATCATGATTGTTACGATGCCTGCCGACGATAGCCCCGGCAAAGGCACAGCTCCGCTAGATTCTTATACTTCGAGAGCCGGGACTGTCACGAGACCTTTGTATTCCGAACTGATGCTAGGTTTCGTGAACAGAATGCAGAAGCAGATATCGGTATTTGCTCTCGATAACACAACTCACAAAACATATCGCTGAAAAGATTATGCCAACTACTGCGACTACGATAATCGTGTCCGTAATGTAGCTGTCACTGAACGTTGAAAACGAAGCACGGCTGAAACTTTAGAGCAAGCTGGATAACGTCGTGTTCATTCATTATACGCGGCATGACCTGCGAAACACATTTTTCTCAGACGGTGAACGTGTGGGCTTTGCCTGGTCGATGACGTAAGCATCCCCTGCACCAAACAAGGGCTTCTAAATCGTCCCTAGGTTCAGTTTCTCTAATAGTAGGGAGCGGGCCGGAATCCTCGTATTTTTGGTAGAAGAAACTGGTAAGTGTGCAGGAAATATGACGGTAGGAACTGTCCTGTTAACGAAAACATTAGTCTCCTTTTCCCTCTCCTGCCACAGCCGATTTGAGGGGTCACGATGCGACGCGAAGCTATCCTGACAGCTGAAAACATCGATAAATAGTGCGATCACGTAAAAGTCTTTAGACGACCTTCCTTCAGTTTCGTTGAGCCATCTCCATCATAGGCAGCTTTCCAGAACGCAGCCAGTTTTCTCGATTATCTCGAGTCCTAGTGCAAGCCCACTTGACCGATGTTGGAGACTCGCGGCGCTGCAGCTACTGCGTACATTCCCCACGATGTCAGTTCTTTATTGCCCCAACAGCAGCGCTGGGTCATTAAGGGGCAGTCAGCCGGGCCGCGGACGCCTGACCGTGTCATTTCTTTATGAGCCGATGATCAATGCGTCTCGTAATTACCGATGCCTCGGGCGTGGGGCGAATCACTCACTGCAGTTCTGTCCCGCGCTGACGCAACCCTGCTCGAAGCCGTGGCGACCGTCGCGTCTGCGACGCTCTTCTCCGGCCGCCTGGACTATCACGCCGTCTCTCCGTTTCCGGACGCGGCTGCGCTGTCAGCGGCGCGCTCCGCGCGCCCGCTTCGCTCCGTCGCGCCGTGCCGCGCCGCCGACCGCGCGGCGGGGTCAGGTCGCTGCGCGAGGTCAGGTCAGGCCGCGGCGGCGGCGGGCCTGGGGCCGCCTGCCAGAGTGTCCGCCATGAGGCTGGTGGCGGACGCCTTGGCAGCTCAGCAGCGGCGCCGACGCGCGACGTGGCGGTGTTTTTGACTGTGCGTCCGTGCGATGCCGTTGTACCGCGATTCCGCGTGAATGTTTGAAGAATAAACGAACTGGTCGGAGATGGCGTGTCAGTCTTTTCGTGCTCGCTGGCCGCTGGGGCGTTTCAGAACGAGGCGCGACCTGTAGTTCCTCCACCATGAACAGCTTGAGCTTTGGGGTAATGTAGCAAAACATTCAGATGTTTGACCGTCCAAAACCTTCACTACGACTGTCACTTTTGCACGTGGGCATGAAGCCAGGCATTCTACTGTAACCATGGTATCCCCACATTACGTCCATGTGCTGAAATAATTACGTGACATTCCCCAGTTGGCCTGGACGTTTATCAAAAGAACCGCGCAAAATTACGTAATTAATTACGTAACATTGTTCCAGTGTAATGTTAAAGATGTCTTAGAACGATGGATCAATGAATACACAACACAGCCGCATGACGATAACGTGCACGACGCTGCCAATAACCTTATAAGTCTTCGAACAAACGTGAGTAAGCAGGATCTGTGGTGATGGACTTCGATTTTGACAAAACTGAAGGACACCTCGAGAAGATTGCTCCCCAGATACAAAAGCCTGACGTCATGAAAAGAGCACATGAACCGCGCATGACCTAGACCAAGGTCATTGCAGAGGTCTCGTTGCTTCTCCCTACAGGAGCGCCACGGACTCCATCAATGGGCACAGACACGCGACCGGCTCTTATCATCCACTCAACAGGGCTCATGCATCTTCTTGAATGAGGCCGCCTCAGATAATTAATTTGAAGATAGTCGGGCGAATTGTGCTCTCAGCCAGACACGGGCGGCATGTCTCGCAGCGTCCGGCCAGACTGAGAGCGGGCACGAGACGACCGGCTGCCCTGGGGAGCGATCAGCTGAATCCAGCTCCATTCAGAGCCGGTCTTATCATCACATCCGGCCCGAGAGCGGTTTCCCGTCCGCCCGACAGGTGGCAGCCGGGTCGGTCGGCTGCCACTCGGAGACGGTGCATGGAAATACCTCGTCTGTGGAAACAATAGCAACACCAGTAACAGGAAAGAAAACATGGAGACTGGGACTGGTGGGAACCATCTCAGCGCAATGAGACTCAAAATCTTGCTGAACGTAACGAGACGAGAACCACGTAACGAGAACCACGCGTCCAAATTCGTGCAGCACTGAACTTTGCACCCGTCAAAGTTTCATTCGACGCAGAAGTTGGCTAGATTTGTTGGTAAGGAATGCAAATGCAAACTCCTTCCTTACCTGCAGCGCATGGGCAGGTCGATGTATTTTTTACTTCATTTCTTTATCGCTGGGCGAGATATACTTTTGAGAAAATAAACCAGGCCCTAATTATACTTGTATATATGTATATATATATATATATATATATATATATACATATATACGTATATATACATATGGTCATGCGCAAGTGTTACCGGCGCCGGACAGTATCAGCAATAAAATAAACCTTACAAAAAAACGTGAAGCACAAGAACAAGCAAGATATGCCAGGAAGACGATGCCAAAAAATGAAAATATGATGATAGTAGCATTTACGATGAAATAAATGCGTCTGAAAATAGCTGAAAAAAATGCGGCGAAGGGAAAAACAAATAAAGAAACAGGAATAAATAAATATAAAGTAATAAAGTAATAAACAAATAAATAAAGTAAAGGGCAAAAAAGTAAACTAAGGGCAAATTTCAAAGTGGATGAGCCAAATCAGGAAAAGAGCCAAAGAACAGGGGAAAGAAAAGCTAACACAAAACAACAAACAGTGAAATTTTAATCAGTTGTAATGACCGTCACTGTTATAATACAAAAATGGCATACTTTATGACACTACGTTTACTGCTACTGAGGGACTCGAAGAGGCGTGGCTGAACCTGAAGTTTTTATGAGACAGCCGGGCCGTTTCCAGTTTTTTAGATGCGGCCCGATCTGAAAGCGTTCAAAAAAGGGGCGTTACCGCCATGGACGACGGAGCCCTTAAGGCGACGGCTCGCTGCGCCCCCCCCCCCCCACCACCTTGAATGCTAGGATTTAACATGAACTCTATATGGCGCTGATTTTAAAGGAATGTCTAAAAAATATCCTACGGCTCCTTTTAAGCCAGGACGTAACGTAGGCAATGGCTTCCGCCCAAAATCAGAGGCTATTAGTATTTGTCGTTAACCAAAAATGCACGCAAAAAAAAACGAAAATTGGCAAACGAATACGAAGACTACGCGTAGCAGTCAAACAACTACGGCGACCAAATACTTCCCGTGTTGAACTGAGATTAAGTGCAAAGGAGAAATGGAAAATAAGGTGGCGGAGACGGTTTCATACTCCTTTCAAACTTGAAGATCGTACATTCCTGATTTTCATTTCAAGGGCGCTATACGTCCTGAAACAGATAGTAAGAGAAATCGCAAACAAATTATAAAAATCTGGGAAATGGGAATCAGGCATGAGGAGGAGAAAAGGTGGAAACAAAGACTGAAAAAAAACTTTAGCCTTTTTCGAAAAAAATGACCACGGATCTTTAGTATGGCCACCAGCTGAAAACACACGGGAGAAGAAGAGTGAGAAGAATAGAAAGAGAATGAAGTCCTAAATTGGAAAGGGAATTTTATTTTTACCTTGCGTCCATCCGCGCTCACTGCGGTTGCCATAGTCCGATGAAACGACTCAGAGAGTGATCAGCAATGAGGGACGAAAGATATCGCTGACGAACGGAAGTAAACCGGCCGATTGCGCATTTTTTATGAACAGAACAAATGACCCGCAAAGTGGGTCGTGCATCAGAGCGTAAAGCGCGAGGATATAGCGGGGACAAGCCGGCCAAAGGCCGGCTCATCCTGCTTGAATATGCATAAAACTCAATTTGGGAATTGTCTGTGTGGCCGACAATGTTCGCGTTTGTCTCGAGAACGGCACAACGCAGCGGCCCGAGAATTTGCATGCGCTTGCAGCCACATTCGCAGATGCATCTTCGTCATGTTTTGAAGCGTCATACGCATTGTTCGCTGTATAGCATGTCCGATTATCTTGTGACGAAGAATTATCTTCCAGAAATGTGTTGTGATAAACGCAATATGACCATGCAAATGGGAACAAACTCCCTATAACTCAGAGAATACATATCGCCATTGTCTGCAGACACATTCTGGGACAAACACACACATGTTACAGTCAGTCGTGGTGTTGGCTGCCGTTACATCGTGACTATCATAACTTTCATTTGTACTGGTACATCTTTCATATCATTACTATGTCATTAACACCGACGACTTAAAAGAACAAGAAAATCTACGAAGTTGCGATGAGTGATGTACAACACGGAAAAACGACAACGCAAAACTGCATGTGGATTTCATACGTCATGACCGTGTAAGTTGATTTCATGTAACTTCATCTAAGTCAGCATAAAATCAGAGGCAAACCAACTCGTTACACAGTTTGTTCGGGGTTACAATTGAAGCTTCACACCGCACGCAGCCTTGTGAGCCCCTTAGTACCAGCATTACCGCTATGAAACAGCTCCTGCCTTCCCCGCCACGAAGGTAGAAATAAATCGTGCACCTTCCTGCAAACGGAGGATCCCAAGTCCAGCAAGCTGTACGCTCACATTGGTGGCATCTTGCCACTGATTCCCTAAATATTGCTTGTCCTGGATGACATTTGTGGCTTTGCAACCCGCCCCAAAATTTGGCGTCTCCAGCATCAATGGTTCCCAAACCAAAGGCTTGAATGGCAAACTGGTACACCTCAGTACAAACGTCCCGCACATATCACGCTGAAGCTATAGACATTCAAAAGAGCCGCATGTATCGAATTCCACACATAACATGTTCCTGTCCGTTAATTTTCAGCATGCAAGCGATAGTAGTTTCGCGGCAGTGAAGGAGGGGTGTTGATCGTTTAGGCACCTCACGTTTCACGTGCAAGCTGCGCCCCCATTTTGGTCTGAATCCATCGAAATTATTCGCCCAGATGCCCGTCCACTTTTCCAAGCCATCATCGCACGAAACTGCGCCGTTTGCGTCCCGGCCATTGACCTGTAAGAAACTCAGGGGTGTAAAAGAGGCGCACACGCGCTTCACGTGACCCGTCGCACCCTACCCATCATGTGGGGTGTCGTCAAATAGCCCTAGTGTTTTTTTTTTGACAAATTTCAGCCGCCTCGGTCACTGCTGACGACATTCGGAGGTACCCGAGTCCAAATCGAAACACGTGCCTGTGGATCGCCACGTGGATCGGACGCGGGTGCCGACCACAAAAGCAGTCACCCGCAAGAGGGGTCCATGTTACCACGAAGTCCTGAGTCAACAGCAACCACCGTTTGACTGTACTCGTAATGAATTAAATTCCGCAGAGGTGCGGCACGCGTCACGTGGCACGTGCCGCAGGCCACGAATCACTTCGAAACATGCACCACAGTCTGTCCGCCGAGTCGGCGCACCCGTTGGTGCCACTTGCGTCGAGATCGGCTGGCGCATTCGGGCGCTAAAGGACACTTGTCTTGGGAACAGTCATACACACCTCAATCTGAACTTTTCCGAGCGACCGCCAGGCATGCAATATGAATTCGCTAAAAGCGTGCAACATTTAACTTCGGTGAATAAAACAGCCAAAAGCACTTAAGTAATACATCCCAAAGCAGCTCACATAGCGTGGCACATGATGAACGGAAACTAAAATTGGGTACGATAACTGAATCACAATGTGAAAAGGCACTTTAAACAGCAAACAACGACGCACACACACACGCACGCACGCACACACGCACACACACACGCGCGCGCGCGCACGGACACACACGCATACGCACGCGCACGTGCACGCAGCGCACGCGCACACGCACACGTGTGCGCGTGCTTCCTAACTATCTAATCCGAAAGCAGAAATAAGATCAAAATCACCACTTCCGCGCTTGACAACAGGCAGCTTACTAGTTCCCCACATGCAGCTTTTAAGTTAAAATTAGCTAACCCGAACACAGAAACACAAGCAAAATATGAATAAAGAGCCGAAGCCGAGTGCTTCCCCTGGTTGTTTTCGTGACGTCCAGGGATTTCGCTCATACACCAGTATGAATAACCTGGATGTATCAGACCCAAAATTCGCCTTGTATACTGACGAAATCGTCTTGCTCGCCGGGCGCTACGCACTGTCGCACTGGCGCTGCGCACTGCCTGCGCGTGCGTGCGCACGTGCGCGCACGCACGCCCCCAAGAAATACATATATATCTAGGTATCTATGTATCTATGTATCTATGTATCTATGTATCTATGTATCTGTCTATCTATTTTTGTATCTATCCATCTTTGTACCTATCTATCTATCTATCTATCTATCTATCTATCTATCTATCTCTCTCTCTCTCTCTCTCTCTCTCTCTCTCTCTCTCTCTCTCTCTCTCTCTCTCTCTCTCTCTCTCTCTCTCTTTCTCTCTCTCTCTCTCTCTCTATATATATATATATATATATGCGGCTACAATACACCATAAGAAGGCACGACAACGACAGAAATATCTTAGATCGCTTGCTATCGCTTGTTAGATGACCAGATTGATGTAACATCACGGTAACTAAGTGCAAGACATGCTCTTTTTTTTGGTAAACAGTCACGACATTTGTTATGTAAATATATTCAGTCCAGTCGCTTACCTCCTGAGAGAGGTCTGATCTCAGCCCATGGTGGTCGCGTCGCATGCGCTGGAATCGTTCATACTAGTTGTTTTTGTGGACGTTAGCTAAAAACTAAAAAAAAGACGTTTCAATTTGAAGACGAAGTTTTTCTTGCACGCTCCAAGCAATAGTATACATCATACGGAATCAACGGTACTTTTATCGTAATAACTGTGAACGCGGATAGATTATCCACTTGCCACCGTGGGTGAACAGAAGGTAATCTTATCATCAGGTACGGTACAGAAGTTCTCTGAAAATCATTGGCTATCCTGGAGAACAACGCTGCGGTTTCCCGTTGGTTGGTTTGGTTTCCGTTTTTCGACGGGCACATGCGATGCCGTTTTTTAATGAGCCATTCGTTCAGCCGTGGGCATCTCTCTGGTACACAAGTGTATTAAAATTCAAGACAAATTATCCGAAAATGACTCTGCGTCGACTGCGGGGAGCCGGGTGGTTTTGGGTGAAATTGGGAGCTAGAACAACCAAGTACTTCACGTGCCGTTCTAATTTCGGCCAACCGACCTTCATCAAGGCTTATCTTGCATTTGTCTGGGTGGCAGATATTTGAAGAGACCGTTTATCTGCCACGCTAAGCGATGAAAACCTTCCAAACCAAGCCGAACCGAACCGAACTGAACGCAGAAAAGTATTCAGAATAGACTCAAGCGACTGCGATATAAACAAACATCAACAAGAACTGGAACAGGCTATGTTATCTTGAAATGACACCATATGTCAAGTTTCTGGCATGCTGCTTTCTATTCGATACACCAGAGCAAAGCAGGACGCACCGAGAGAACAACTGAACGAAGTCTAGTTGAAATAAGCTAGCCGAAGGCTGACGTTTAACACTATTACCCAATACAGTATACATATATGACGTTACCAGGAACCTCGAATTGGGGAAATGCGTCCTAATATCTCGAAAAATAGTTCTTAAATAGCCCTGGTTTTAGACATTTTATATATTCGACTAACAAGCCACCTTCAGTATACCAGGAGACCCTGCACCATTTTACAGATCAGGTAAAAACCGTTAGCATTTAAGAGCCGTTCTTCCAGATAATAAACGGTTTTACATCAGAAGCGATCTCACAGGAAAAATGGCTCATTTTCTGATTTTACATAGCAAGCCAGGGTGTGTCGAGGAGCGGACCATCTGGCTCATCAACTGCAGGAGAGAAGGGCTCTACACCAGGTTCAGTTTGATGGTGTATTCGTTGTTTCTGATCTCTCCCGAGTTAAATTAGACAGCGTATTAGTTGTTTTTGAGTATCTGCAGTGTCTAGGCAGCTTTCTGTGAGTCACACGCCCTTTTCACATGCGCATTTGAATTCTGACTTCGTGCTTTAGATTACTGCTAACGATGGCCTTCGGCTGAAATGTGTTTAATACACCCCCTGATTTGTAACTGGTTTACATAGCGATACAGTGTCCACTGGTATACTGAAGGTCGTTGATTAATTGCATGTATGTAATGTCGAAATGCCTATTGTGTTGTCTTGCTCCCTTTAGAAATGCTGAGGTCTAGACGCAGAAGCTAGCAAGAAACTTTGCGACTCAAATACGTCGTGAAGCGCAAGAACAAATACGACATGCCAGGAAGACGATGCCAAGAAAGTGAAAATATGGGGATTAGTTGAGAAAACGAAAAATAATGAAACTGTGATCTCACACAAAGGCATAAGATCGGAGATGTTGAAAATCCTGTGTAGGTACCCAAAAAGAAACCACCAGTCACGCGCTTGACAACGGGCAGCTTACTAGTTTTCCGCATACAGTTAAGTTAAAACTACCTAACCCGAACACAGAAACAAAAGCAAAATATGAATAAAGATCCGAAGCCGAGTGCCTCCTCTGGTTGTTTTCGTGACGTCCAGGAATTTCACTCATACACCAGTATGAATAACCTGGACGTATCATACCCAAAATGTGTCTCGTACACCGGCGAAATCATCTTCCGCGCCGGACGCTGCGCACTGTCGTCCCATCTCCCCTGCATCCGTTACTGTCTTGCCGTTTATGGCAGTGGCTCAGAAAAGAACCTGTCCGGGCTACAAAATAATAATAATAATAAACTTTGCAGCAAAAGTCATTTTCGGACGCAGAAAACTGACCACGTATCCGATCTGCTGAAGTGCCTTGGTTGGTTCTCCGCGGTTGACATGGTGACGCTCAAAACTCTCACACTAGCCCATCAGGTTCTCTCCAGGGGCGCGCCCCGGACTTGGCTTCGTTTTTCATCAGAAACAGAAAAGCCCGTGCTCGCCATACCCGGCAAGACGACCATTTCCGCCTCCCTCGCCCGCGTGCAGAGGCAGACAAGCGGTCATTTTCTTAACGCGCCTGCGCTTGTCTCAACCTGCTTCATCCCAATTTACTTTCTCCTTCTGCTTTTCAGTTCAAAATTTCTGCCGTTTCCCATTTCAGGTCCACTGTCTCATAACCAACGTTCGCTTTGTTTTTTCGTCTTCAATAACGTGATGAATGATTTAGTGCGTGCTTGAACTGTGTAAACTTTCCTGTTTTTGACTCGGGGAATTAATAGCCACATGTGTTTTATCACTGTGGACGTCCCTACAATGTATAATACAGTACGATACAATACAAACACAAAATACCTAACAATATCCACCCTTGCCTTGAATTATTTTGTATCCTACTTTTCCGAAACTCGAGTCCACTCAATTTCTCCAACTAACGGTAAAATCCCGCAACTTTGCCAAGAATAATGATATAATCAGTGAAACACCCATATACACCCTTGTGCATATTAATTGACTTAAACACTCAAAACAGTATGGTTAAATCATTATGGTTTTAATAATTATGGTTTAATAATTATGTTTTTTGTCAAAATAATCGTTTATTCAAATAATTTCTTTGCATTTTTCCACATTTTAATACGTAGTATGACCACCTTTATTGTCTATCACTTGTGAAACCCGCTTGGGCATGGAATCTATCAAGTTTTCGCAGTTTTCTTTTATCTGTTCGTCTTGGTACCAGACCTGAATTATGGCCTGTATCAGCTTGGTTTTGGTTGTACAATCCTTTTTGCGGAGACGAGTCTTTATGATAGACCATAAATTTTCTATAGGATTTAAATCCGGCGAGTTTCCCGGCCAGTCCAAAACATTTATCTTGTTTGTTTTGAAGAAATTGGTCACAATCTTCGACGTATGGCAAGGAGCCAGGTCGTGTTGAAAAACCCCTGGACCATCTGGAAACGCCTTCTGCATGTCTGGAATCGCCTTTCTCCGTATCACGTCGATGTATTGGGCAGATTTCATCATTCCTTCGACAGGATGAAGTGATCCCATGCCACGGAAACTGAAACAACCCCAAAACATTTTCTTTTCGGGGTGTTTCACGGCTTGGTTGATGTGACCTTCACGGACTTTCTCACCAGGAGAGCGTCGGACATGTTGACTCCTCTATCCCTGAACGAAAAAATGGCTTTCATCCGAAAACATGACCTTCCGCCAGTCTTCCTTTGTCCAGTGCCGGTACTTTTTTGCCCATAACAAACGTCTAGCCTTCATTTTCTCTGTAAGAAGTTGTTTTTTTAGTGGTCTGTGAACCCTCCGACCGGTCTCTAGAAGCCTCCTTCGAACAGTGCTCGAACTCACACTAACTCCAGATCCGGCTAGATCTTTTTGCAGACCATCACTAGTCTTTCGTGGTGCAACTTTGCTTTGACGTATCAAATACAGATCATCTCTCGGCGTCGTTTTTCGTTTTCTTCCACAATTCCCTTTTCGTTTTAGTGACAGCGATCCAGTAGTAACTCCTTGTTTTATAATCCGTGAGACTGAGCGCTGACTGACACCAACTATCTTAGCGATCTCTCTCTGACTTCTCAGAATGTTGGAATAAAGTAAAAATCCTCGTCCGCTTCCTAGGCGTGATGTCCATTGTGTTAGAGCTGTTGTGTGCGATGAATGCTCAGTGAATCAATGCCGCTGAAGCAATGACGTGTATTGCATCAGCCAACCGAAGTTCGCGCATGCGCAGTACATACTGGTTCCAAACTCACTTTGAAAAAACTCTTACAAAAGCCTACGAACAAACATTGTTAAAAAACATGACTATGATAGTGGAAATCATTGTGTGATTGTATAACAAAACAGTATCTTCGAAAAACATGGAAAAACTGTACTGAGTCAATTAATATGCACAAAGGTGTATATGGTTCCATGATGTGGACGACATCAACCTGAAGTTAAAGTCTCCAGAATTCCCAGAAACGACTCAATAAGACTAAGAAAGGGGATAATCATTTGTTTCAGCAGGTCAAAACAAGACTTGGAAGATACAGTTTCTGCGACACAGTCAGAAAGTGTTGTGGTGATAAATATGGAACTCGTTTTTTTCTGCTGGAACTCGTTTTTTTCAGCACATTTAACTGCTCCTCCAGTTGCATCTCGTCACATGTTTACGCGCAATGAACTTTACCTTCCTTTATATTCCAGATGTTCTGTCATTTTGTGGATTTAATCAAAGTGTCTCGCTGAGGTGATGTTTGGAATCGGACCCGGACTTCTCAGAGCTTGCTGTAAGATTCTGAACCCCACATTCGATCATGCAATCCCAGGCACACCGGCTGGATTTCTGGGAAAATTCAAACCTGCCGTTAAAAACATGACATTACCCTGTGGTTGTCAATAACATGTGGTGCTGTCTGCTTAGCTATCGCAAAGCCATTTAGGAAAACTAGAGATTTGTCTAATTCCGGAGACCTTCATTTATCCCAAGAGTCCCACAAAAGTCTCGTTAAGACTGACCGATCACCATCTTGGAGGAGCCTTGTGCCACTCTGCATACAGTGCGGTTCCGAAACTCGTACATAACTTGCCGCGTGATATGGAATTTAAAATGGCGTACAGGCTGGAACACAAAATGAAGTCAGTGATCCAGTTATGTTTATGAAGTCAAGGCATCGGCTGAACGATCCGATTCTCTGTCAGTAGAAACGAATTCAAACAGTCATGACGATGGTTATGGCGATGTTTACCGAAATCGTCCGATTTCCTAACATCCGCACTGTAGCAAGGAAGCATAGAGTTAAGCAAACCACTGCAAATTAAGACTGCCTCTTTTACCAGTTAGTAGTCACCGCAGTTACTCGATACAGCTATTTGTTACCACAGCACATGAACTGTGATACGTGCTCTCCACCAAAGAACATTACGCCGCGTGCATGTGAGAACTTCGCGATGAATGATTACTGCGGATGTGAAGTTAATTTGTTTCTCTGAAAGCTGTAGTCTAAATTTAGCCACGGACATAACCAACATCAGGCTCTTCGAAACGCTAAAAATGCGGCAAGGAACACGCTAAAAATGCATGAGCCAGCACTGGGGATCGTAGTAGTGCCGTATCGCCAAAACTGCGTCTGCTCTCAATGTCTTATATGTAGCTGTATGGCATTCTTTAACCTTCGCTTGAGTATGGGCCCCTACCGAACCTATTTTGGCTCGAGCTCCGATTAGGATCACGTAAATAAATAAGTTAATGGCATTCTTACTACATTCGTAATGACGTCTTAAGTGTATGCATTCTTATCTTGAAATCTCAAGGTTCTGAAGTCAGTTCCAGACGAATGTCTAACATACGTTATCTGCACCATGAATCGCAGGGCAGTCTGCAACGTGGAATAGTCCAGGAGTAAAACGCGTCATGGAACGACCCGAGGGGAGAAAATTTGCCGTTGGCTATGCCGCTAATTTACTGGTCGCCAGTGTTTCCTAGCTGTCTGGAATGACGTTCCAGTTCAACGCACTGCTTGTAGCAGATATACAGTCAGGAAGTGGGAACGTTTGAAAAAAAAAATTACGACGGCGAAGGAAAGACTTTTTATTAGAGGAAAAATGACACTGGCTGATTGTAGATCCACTCGCAGCTGAAATCAATAGCTGCCATTGATGATAATCCATCATACGTCAATCTTCATATCCGGTAGTGAAGATTCCTTATTCAGCCATGTCCTTCACAGGAGGTTTTCGATCGCCGAAGTCCATCAAACAGTGCGTGGTTAAGAGCGGACTGAGCAAATGACACCACTGAGCGGAATTCTTTACACACTTTTAGTTAGGTTAATTTTATTTTTTTATTTATATATATATATATATATATATATTATTTAAATAATTTAAAAAAAATTAAATAAAATTAAAAAAACTAGCTGAGGTTACGAACTCCAACAGACTGCCTGAAGGCACAATGTCCGAGCATCAGAGGGGTATCTCACGCAGTACTGCTGCGTCGTTGGGCCCAACTGTTCAAACTTTGAGGTTATGAGACTCATTAGTAGCCTGAAAAAGCAGGTAGCAGTCGTAATACCAACCAGTATCAAATAAACAGTACCAGACGGTATCAGACAACCGGTCACACAACCAATAACATACCAAGGCGCAAATGTTTGATGTTAGGTAAAGGACCGTCTTATGCGCGATTTTTTTTTTAGTCTGCAACTGCAAACGTCACGTTGTCAAAATACTCTTGCAGTGCTCTAAAGGTAAACTTCAGCTTCAAACAGGTGTTTAACCCACGCCCGACTGGCAGCCAGTGTCGATCACGCTCAGCTGGGGGTTGTCCGCCCCCTCTAACTCACAAACGGCCGGTCGTACAATACAAATAACCGCACCGTTGGAAGGCTTGTGACAAGTAGGGCTAGTCGAAACTGGTCTCATTGTCTTAATTTTGGATAATATATAAGCCATTTACGCCGTATATATGTTTTCTCACAGTCGGCTACATGAAACCGAGAAGCGGCCTGGATCTCAAGGGCTGTGATTAATTAAATGTAAGTGAAGGCACCAATGAACAGGTAAAAGTCAGCAGATGCCGATGCATGCTTGATTTCTCTGATTTCTTTAATATAAACGCTGAAACGTTGAGTTAAAGACAAGGCAATTTTCGCATCGACTGCCGGCGGACGTCGTAGTCGACCGCGGTATGAAATTAACGGGAACTAATTTTAACGTTTCTTTATTTTCGCAGCATAGGCCTTGCCATATAACGTTCTTTTATCCTAGTGGTTCTTGTGATGGTTTTTCATGCTTAAATTTCCGAACAATTCAGTAGTTATAAACTTACGCAACTGGCGGAGCTTTATTCGCGAGGGTCTGTTTATTTCCAAAATACTCCATTTTTTAAACTTTTGGACTTCCTGGTATTATTCTCACCTGTGTAAACCAGTTCTGCCATTTCTAACCCATTCTGCAAAATTCATCGCCGATTTTGACAACGGTGCATTTCGGCATTATTTGTGGCCTGACCTCAGGTCAATGGCAGGAAGACATTGATACCTTCTCCATTGACGGCAAATGAATGTCTGCACCATCCCACACTAAAACTGTTATAAAAAAATCTGTCAAAGCCCAAAGAAACGACATGCATTAAAAATAAGATTGACCTTAGGTAAATGACCCGAGAAATTTCGAGAAGTCAGATGGCGGATATGTTGCATCCATGAAGACCTGTAACCTCTGAAAGTTTTATTGTGATATGGTTTCCGAATAAATTGCAGGGCGCTACCTTTTTTGGACATTGACTTTTTTGGACATCAGGTATTTGACCTGACCTAGGTCAAATACCTGACTTGACCTGAGATGAAAACTTTGACACAAGGTGCAAAAACAACCATGCAAAGTTGCATAAAATGTGATGGCGCTGCGTTCTTTCGTTCTGTCGCAATCTTGGAAAAACGTCAGGAGAGGCTGTCAACCGCCAGTGGGGGGCGGGTTAAAAGGTTTTCAGTAAAAAAAAAACTACACAAAGATATAATGGTACGGAATAGGCCAAACCAGGGCTATGACTTTTATCTACCGTTTCACCTGATGGCCAAGCTCTTCACAGGTACCATTTGCCTAAGTTTTCATAGCCTTGTTCGTAATGAAATTTTCCGAATGCGGCAGATTTTTAAGTACTCACCAATTTTGAGATTGCATTGCTACTGCAAAATGAAAGGCGTGTGTTACTCTCCATTTGTATATAAACACTTATTGAACGTCGACTAACGGATCCAAAATAGCAAGCAAAAGGTTACTTGCAACGGCTGGCTTTCATTTTGCCAGACGAACGAGAACGACAGCTGTTCAGCCAGGTGGTGCTGAAATATGTTGCTGCCTGTCACTTGCCGCGGGGAAGGGGCACCACACCTAATAAGGCTTATCATACTGTTTACATCTTTTCAACCAATGTATCGATTTCGCTGGTTTCTAGGGTAATTGTTTGGCCCTGATGACGTAATCAGAGCCGGCCGCATAATTAGACCTCAAGACTATATTCCAGGTTACAGGTCACGGCAAAGGCCCTTCCCGATTAGACCGATGCGAGCAATGGTCTTCTGTGTGCAAATTGGAGAATACGTACATCTTAAGTCCAAACAAGTGTGAAGACATTCATACCGTACAACAATCCTCCAAACACTAGTGTTTGCGTGAGGAATTCTTCAAATGTCTGTTCCAACAAATTTTGCTGCGAACGTTGGCATTATGTTTAGGTAGCCTAAGCGGAACTCTTTTAGAGGTTACAACACAAACTGAACACCTATCAGCTATTTCGAAACACCACTGTATCGAGCTTCTTTTGATGTGTGTGAAGGCGCAGAGCCATTTGGGCTCCAGCATCCAGTCCGGCCCAGTCCAGTCCACAGGCACGAGTCAGTCGAATGTTTCCTTGAAATCAGATTACCGCAAAACGTCCCATCTACGCCACGCATGTTCTCCTCCACACCAGTCGGAAACGACCGTCGTGCAGATTTCGACGTTGACCGCCCCATTCTCAAGGCCGTATTGTAAGCGTGGTCTTCTGTATCAAACACATAGACTTCTCACCTGCAGCTCTATTTCAGCCCTGCTTGGTACGACTCCATTACGCCCGCGCCGCCCGAACCCAGTTTCCAGACTCCCCGTTTTCCGCGACCCGGCGACCCGACCTCGACTACACACCACGTGACCAGCGACGCCTTGACCAATCCTCACACGTCCGGACCGGCGCCACGCCGGCCCAGGTGCCCTACACCCGCCGGGCGCCGGCACGGATCGGCCCGGGACGGACGGAACACGCACGGGCGGGCCGGCACGAACCAGCGCCGGCCAGGGCGGCCGACTCCGCATTCAAAGGGGGATGGGCAGCACGTTCGAGTCGCGCAGCCCCCCCACTGTACTGCGACGATAAAACGGTGGCTGGGCGCAGCGTGCACCGGGCCGAGTCTCAGCAACACGTCATTGTCTCGTCCGTTTTTGTGCCTCGCAGCTGATGTCGGAACCGGCCACCCGCGGCGGCTGCAGTTATTCACTTTCCGACGAGGGCTGATCAGCTCCGAGAGATCAATTCATCGGCGTCTCGCCGCCGGCGGGCTGGCTGGTCGAAGCGAGGCGAGGCGTGACGTCGCCAGTCCGAACGTCCGCGCGCGGGTGCCGCCGGCCGGCCCGCCGGACGCCGAACGTCCCGCGGGACGCGTTGGTCCTCAGGGCCCGCGTCCGGCGCGGCTGCACCGGACATCGATCGCGTCCGTGGCCGCCGGTGGACGTGCGACGAGGCGGCCGCCGTCCGCCCGGTCTGCGTCGCCCGCACGAGAAAAACCGCGGACTGTCGCGCCGGACAGGCGATCGGTTTGAAATGATGCCGAGGGCACGGGGCCTGTCGCGGCCACCTGGCGTCATTCGCCGGAAAGGCTGTACTAAAAACGTAAGCAGAACGAATTAAACTGAACGGCCCCGCAAAGCTCGGCTCCGGACGCAGCGCATTTGCAGCCACTCGCACTAGGCACTTCACAGGCACTTACAATGGATCAACAAGATTTCGCCACGAGATCCTTCAGTTGTTCAAGGGTTTTGCATTTTTACCAACAGCACGAAAAACATGAATGTGTTTGGTCCACTAGTGTCCACATCATTATTCTGAGTGTCTTTCTTCTTGGACATTTTTTTCGACCATGCCGTTTAAGCGCTCCGTAATTATAGCGAGCAATACTATCGGATCACGGCATGTTTCCACCTGATAATCCTTTGAATACGAATAAAGTCAGTTTGTCAGTCAATGCATTTGGGCGACATGAGAGGACGGACATGTGGAGCACGTGGAACTCAGGGACAAGGTCGTGCTTACTTATAGGGAATGCTTCACCTTGCTCGATTTCTCATGAACAGAGTGGTTGGTGTGCAAATGTCGCTGGTAGAACTGTCCTACAATTTAAACTCATTTCGACAATGCTAAGTTTTTTAACCACGAGCCATTGTTAGAAATGCAGACAAGTGGGTTGTCAGCACACGAGCAACTAGTAACGAAACGACTCAAGTGCTTGCCATGATCGCCATTGCCTTGTTTTGTGTAAGTGAAATGAACAATGAATAAGGAGTCCATCGCAAAAATAACCAAGATCTTCATCGTAAATGTACAACGAGTTAGACCTTTGTTCACGCACAAGGGACGCCTGGGGCTCGTCATTAACCCACCCCGACTGGGGAGGGATGGTTGATCGACCACCCTGAGGTTTCTCCAAGATTAGAATAGAACGAACAAATGCAGCGCCACGAAACTCTGCGCACCTTTTGCTTGATCATATCTACATCTTGTATCTAATTTTTGACCTCAGGTCAAGTAAGGTGTCTGACCTAGGTCAGGTCAAGTGGACCTATGTCCAAAAAAGTCTGGAGCCCTGTAACTTTTTTGCAAAACAAGATATCACAATACAGATTTTAAGGGATAGAGATTTTGATAAATGCAACAAATCTACTATCTCAGATTTTTCGTAAATGTCCGGGTCATTCACCTAAGATCAAGCCCGTTTTCAATATATCGCCGTTTTTTTCGAGAATTGACGGATTTTTTTAAAACAGTTTGAGTGTGGGGAGATCCAGACATTCAGTTTCTGTCAATGGGCAAAATTTCAATGACCTCAGACTACTGACTTAAGGTCAAGTCACGAATAACTGTTATGAGTCAAAATGCACTGCCACCAAAATCGGCGATGAATGACTCTAATCGCGGTTGAAACTGGCAGAACTGGCTCGCAGAGCTGCGACTAATACCAAAAAGTTGAAAAAGTTAAAAAAATTGCGTATTTTGGGGATAAGCAGACTTTTGCGGTTAAGGCTCCACAAATTCTGTAGATTGATAATTACTGAGTTCTCTCCGAAATTTAAGCATGAGAAATCATCCCAAGAACCACTAGGATGTAGCGTATGACATAGTTTGCTGCAGATAATTCCGCTTGCATGGAATTTCTGCAGATAATTATGGTATGTTTGTGATGTAGCGTCTGACATATTTTGCTGCAGATAATTCCGCTTGTATGGAATTTCTTGGGACCAGCAATTTTTTTCATGCAGCCAAAATTTCATGTATCCAAACTTTTTGATACATACGTTGATTTCTCGGGACTAACAAATTTACTCCCATATGTCAAGAATTACATCTAATCGGACTCCATACATGAAAAGTTATCTCAATGATGTGTTTTTTTGTCAGCTGGGTTGCAGAATACAAAATGGACTGGATAAATTTAGTACATTGTGTGGTCCATCCCAATACCACGAATTTAACCTGGAATGATTGCGCATGACGAGTTTTGCATCTCTCAGGCGGTGCTCCAGCACCACCTTAAATAAAAAGCACCACCTGGCAAAAAATGTCATCACCTAGAAAAAGCACCAGGTGCCACATGCATGACACTTTGTAATAAGGTGAGGAAAGCAGTTTCCTTTTTTTGGCCACACGAATCATGTATTTGTCAACTCTTTTCAGCCAAAATGGTAAGAAATTTATGTCAACATCGAGTTTCAGGCATCTCAAAACCACTATTACGATTATTTTCCGACAATGCAAGCACCTGGCCAAAACCTTGCTGTTTCTGAAATTTGAGCTAGTTTTGGTTCTTTGAGGGTGGCTCCAAAGGCTTTGGGCATATTCTAGAACCTCTGGAAAGTTGTGTGAAGGTAAAGGTGCTGACTCCTGGGACTGAATATCTGCCAGAACCGGTGCTCCACAACTGGCCTACCTTAGTCAAGTTTTTAGAACGGATTCTGATTTGGTTGCTCCCAGGATGCCTGTCACACCTGGACTATTGTTTGCAGACTGGAATTAAGGTAAATTGTTACCCGGCAATATAGGTAGTGAATATCGCTAGGCAGCTAACATAGTAATAACCACGTCACATTAACCTTCTGTAGAACTTCCCATGCAGTGAAAGCAAAAAAGGAAGGAATCATTCTTATTCTAGTTCTTGTAGAATTAGGGCACACAGCCGCTCGGGCTCAAGCGTCTGCGTCGAATCTTGTCTGGAGAGCCTGATGGTATGAGAAGTTATTTAATAGAAGCCTGGGTTGCTAAACAGTGCATGTTTTTAACTAAAGAGTGGGGGAGAGAAATATGTGGGGAAATGTATCGTCAGAGTTGAAAGAACAGGTAAATTTGTTTCAGGAAGCACACCAGGGCTTTTACAACTGGTTCGTTGTTTCCTAATATACCGTGTAATGGGCATGGTAGGTTTAACCCTATTCCCGGCAGGGGGGGGGAATCCGCCCCCCCTCGGGTTTTTTGCTTGCCAATTCCAGGCTTTTTAACGCAGCTTCACGAAACTTGGTCACTTTTTCTAGCTATTCCTTCTGCGTGCCGTGACAAAATTTCAAAATTCTATTTTGCTCAGGGGCGGAGCCAGGCAACGTTTTTGGGAGGCACCTCATGCCATTTTTGGCCATGTTAAGGGTAAAAGGAAAATGTCTGCCCAAAAACAGAGTTTTTAAGATAGAACTTAAAACTTTATATGGACATTTAGCTAAATAGTTGGGCAATGTGCAAATAAAATTTTGTTTATCTGTGGTCACTTTACAAGGTCAGGTCAAGGTCAAAAGTCAAAATTTGTTTTTTTGCAATAATTTTGGCACCGTTTTTTCAAATGCCAAACCCGAAACACATACGACGTAGAAGGGTGTCCTCTACTTGTGTACCAAGTTTCAGCTTGATATCAGGTCGGGTCACGGAGCTATGATCTAAAATGTCAGTGCGCGTACCCTATATCGCAATAGCCATAAAATGAAATTTTTGAGATAGAGTAAATTCAAATGATTGAAAACGTTTACAGATGATATTAAATGCACACGAGATCATTCCAGGTGACCCCAAGGTCACTGGAGGTCATTCAAGGTCAAAGGTCACAAGTTGATCTGAAAAACGTGTGACCTTAGCAGTTCCCCCTTTTTCATGTCCCTGGCACCGCTTGCGCTAACATTATACAAACATTGTGGTGCGGTTTTTACTTCTTTAGCATAGCATGACTAGCAGAAGCCAAAAAAGCGTTTTTACCTTTTTTGTTCATTGAGTTGTACGAAAACTAATCCTCCTATTTTTGAAACCCTGTGAACGCCCATGAATTTTCTCAAAATTTCAGATTTGCGGACCCATGGTAAAAGTCCTATTCCATGATCTCTCGATTCATGCCAGTTTCATCGAAATCGGTCAATAAACAACGGCGTTATAAGAAGTCCAAAAGTACCCCCCATTTTGACATTTTTGCCCCCCCTGTATCCACAAATTTCAAAATTTTGAAAATTTCTTTTTATAAAAATATAGTTCATGTGGCGGCAAATCGATTGCCGTTTGTTGCGATAAAATCGGACGAGTAGTTTTCGAGATCTCGGGGGGGGGGGCCGAATCCGCCCCCCTGCCGGGAATCGGCCATACCGCCTAGCCCTCCGGGAATAGGGTTAAGCTTCGACATGTCGGCCGTAGTTTTTCTCTTTCTCTCTGGTACCTCTGGCAGTCAAAGAGAATGTGCCATACTGAAAGGCGTGAGTGTCATGGTACGCATGGAGGTCTGTCTGTGTGATTTATTATGTGTGAATGAGTCAGTCTTGTGTGTCCCAGTCGTGAGCGTGCCAAAACAGTTTCTTCCCGGCGGTTTTAGCGCAAGGTTGTGTCCTATTCAACAACCGAATTTTTGATATGTTTTAAAAGTGTTGGACAAGGGCGGCTACTGCAATTTGCATCAGAGTATTGATATATGGGTTTCCTTATTTCCGGCAAAAATTCTCTGTGACCAACTGGGACGGGGATGACTGTTGCTATCCGAAAGGCTTCCCTTGCTCGCATATCTACTTTTTCGTTTCCACGTATGCCTTGGTGACTGGGAATCCATAAAAATTTAATGGTCATGTCCTCTGTGATGTCGCAATACAAGTCGAATATAAGGACAGACCCCCTCGTTGTGCAAGCCGGACGAGGGGGTCCGGCTTGCGCAACGACTGTAGTGCCTGAGGAGCGACGAGCGAGTCAGAGCAGGTAACCGATTTCCGGATGTCATGAGCCTGAATAAATTTTTCTAGCTTCAGTTCATCCTAGCCTATCTCATAGGCTAGGATGAACTGCGCTAAGTTCCGCAGTGAAAACGGAAATTTTATCCGGTAATCTGTGTCGTCCGGTGATTTGTCTGTACACAGAAGCGCACCCTACTTTGTCGTGTTCTTTGTAGCCATCGGTAAAAATGAAGTGGTAGTCCGGATGATTTTGAACAAACTGCGAAAACATCTCCTGTACTTTATCATGGTCCAGGATGTTCTTATTTTGTGAGGTGAGTATTTGGAAACTGATGTGCGAGCTGGTCCACGGAAGGTGGCTGCTGTGAATTTTGCGCACCAAAGATTTTGCGGCACCAAGAAGCCTTTGTCTCTGCAGAGGTTGTGAAAACGTAGTCACAAAGGAAAACCACAGAGTCGATAAATTCTTTGTTCGTCCATGTGTATAAGATATTCCATAAAATGTTTCAAATGATAGCAAGGATGTTCTCGGTCGCTTAGAATCCATAGAAAATACCGTGTGGTCATCTCCCACCTTCTCAGCGACAGTGGTGGCACGTCAGCCTCAACTCCGAGACTTTCAACCTTGTCCAGTATTGTTCAGTTGTGTATTGTTCAATAAGCCATACAACAAGGATTGTTGTATGGCTCTGTGTTGTTTGAATTGAGGTCAAAGTCCGGTATGTTGTTTGTCATAAGACTGTCTAGGATACGAAAGCCTGGGTCAAGGTTTGTGGAGGACGACAGCTGGGAGTAAAATTGACCCAGGTGATTGGCCACCTCTTTTGGGTTATGTACCTGTATTCCTTGGATTTTCAGAACCGGAAAAGGACGCTGGAAGCTTCTATTGTGTATGAAACTTCCAATAGTATCCCATAATGTGTGCAAGGGTGTGGAGTTGGTGACTTTACTCAGGAGCTGTAGCCGCCTGCACCGCTTAGCTTCTCGAATAGTTCGTCTAGCTTTGGTTTTTTCCTTTCTGTAGTCAAGGAGAGTGGCGGGGTTGTATCTGTTTCGACGGGATCTCTTTAGTGCTCCTTTTTGCGCTGCTATTGCCTGTTTACAGGTGTCAGACCACCGAGTACACCTATATTTCCCTTTTGGCGCGGCCGTTGGGGTATGGGCTCGCGCAGCGGAAATAATCGACTATTATTTTTATGCAGGCAGAGTCAACAACTGTGAATTCTGTGACGATTTGACACTGGGCTCGGCAGGAGTCCCAGTCAGCTTGTTTAATGCTCCACCCTGCTGGACCATCGTATATGGAATGCTTTGTTTAGGTTGCACCGCCAACGTATTTAACTGTTATCGGAAAGTGGTCACTAGAAAGAGGGTCATTTTCAGTTTCCCATGAAAGGAAAGGAGCTAAGCCGCAAGAAGATAGCGAAATGTCAATGTGTGAGACCAGTCCAGAGAATTCATCCAGCCGTGTCTGGGAGCTGTTGTTCAAGACGTGTAAAGCGTTAGTTCTAATGAGTTCTTCAAGGAGTAGTCCTCCTCTGTCGCATCGGTCAGAACCCCATAAAAAAAAATGTTTGCTGTTGGCGTCCAAACACAATATAAATGGCGGTGGGAGTTGATCAGTGAGGTTTCGTAGGTTCTAAAGACAAATAGATACGCCTGGGGGAGATTTAGAGAGCACACATTGATACGGCGAAGAGCCGCGCAGGCAACCGTTTGTACATCTGTTTGGACCGATGGCTGTCCATGAGGTATTTTGTTTGAAATGCATATGACAACTCCACCATGGCGTCTGTGAACGCCATCACATTTTGTGAATATAAAGTACCCGGGTAGACGGGAGTCGTACGGGTCGTCTGTGAGGAAATACGTCTCCTGTAAACATATAACATTAGAGTAGCAAAACATCAGTAAAGGTTTGATTTCGGTCCATTTATTAAGTAAACCACGACCATTTCGCTGTAAATAGAGGTCATTATTACTGTTGCGTTGAACCTAAGGCAGAAACCCTGTCTCTGGGAAAGTAGTGGCATTGGGCGTGAGTTAGCTTAAGATGCTCTGAATCCTTGAAAGGGCCTGTGAACCCTGTTGCGTCCTATCATGACTGGATGAGCGGCCCCGGGGTCCACTGGGGCCGGGTCGGGGCAATAGAGGTTGATTGTCCGTACGCGGAGTCCGCGGTAGAGCCTCAACAACAGGGTGGTGCGCGAGTGGATGTGACCGGAGCGTAGGCTGCGGCGACCTCCTGGGGACAAAGTGCCCAGGAGTTGCGGGGGCAGTTGTCGATGTCCCTCTCGCAGGTTGCTTTGCACAAACCTCTTCTTGCGTTTCAGTCGCTGTGTGCGTCTGACTGGACTGAGAGCTGACAGAACTAGATTCGCGACATAGACGCTTTAAGAGCTGAAGTGGAGGAAGCTGTGGGATGTCATCAGTCAGAGCAGAAGAGATGGTGCTTTTTGATGTGACTTGAGCAAACGTCTTTTGAGTTTGTTTTTTCCCTGTACCTGACGCCGTGCTTCGAGGATAAGAAATATTCGTTTTTGCCTTAAGCTCACAAATGCGTTTTTCTGTCGGCCAGACGGGACATGTCTTCGAGTCTGTGGCATGACCGGAATAGTCGCAAGAGACGCACCTAGCGGGCTTGGAACAAAGGGAGCCCTCATTCGCATTGTCACCACAGCCAGCGCAACGAGCCGTTCGTCTGCAATTACGGGAGCCATGACCAAACCTCTGGCAGTTGAAACAGCACATAGGGTTGGGGATGAATGGGCGCACTTCGAAGCAGGGGTAGCCTGCGTGGAGCTTCGAAGGGAGATGGGGAGTTTCGAACGTGAGGACAAGAAGACTGGTGTTCTGATGCTGTCAGTCCCTGAAAATGGTCAGTCGACGGGCGTGGCTGACCAGCTCATCCCTTAGTTCTTGCTGAAACTCCGGCTCAGACATGAAGCGGAATTCAGGTGCGAACATAGTTCCCTCGCACGAGTTTCGAGTGGGGAGACCCTTTTTCGAGAGTTGCATGAGTTTTGAGAAGGGAGACCACCACTGCCTTGTTACAGAAGGTGGTCTGTTTGAGGAACATTTTTGTTTGGTGGTGGTTGTTTGTTTTTATGACGAGAGAGCCATCGCGAGGTGCTTGGATGTGAAGCCGAATGTTTGGATCACAGATTGCTTCTGACTGTTTTAGAGGTGCCCAGACGCTGATTTTCTGGAAGTCTGTGTTCGTGTCGGCAGATTTCACTATTATTACGTATGACCTGAGCGGGTCCAGGTAGGGCTCTCGAATCGGCCGTGGTGTTCCGTGCATCTGATCGCCTGTTGCCCCAACGGTATCCTCTGCTATAGAGGACATGTCGTTTGCCCTGGTTGCTTGCTCGGGTCGGGATAAGTCCTCCGACCCTTCCGGCCGGGCCGGTCCTGGCACGCTGCCAGGGCCGTGGGGCCCGGGCGCAGTCAGTGGCAGGTCAAGGTCACGTGAACGTGAGGAGTCAGTGTGTTCGAAAACGGTGCGGTCCTGAGCAGTGGCCAGGACCGTTCGTTGACCAGCACAAGTTCGTGCTAAGGTCAGTATCCGATGTCATGTCAGACGAAGTGTGTTCGAGTGTAGAGGTCTGTTCTGGGTTCAGGCCATTCGGGGTCACATTCTTTCTGTGTGTGAATCGTCCTGTCCTTGATGCCTCTGCAAACACCATTCTCGATGTCTGCAGAGGGGCTGAAGTCCGAGTCCGAGTTCGAGCCCATAGAGTCAGTTGTCGTTTTTCTTCCGTTTCCCTTGCTTGTCCATGACCGAACAGTCCGGGAACAGCTCGGAAAAGAAAACTTGAAGTAGAGAGTAGATCTACTCTAAAAGTTTGCGGGTCGCAGAAATAAACGTGAAAGTGTAGAAAAAAACTATCAGGAAGCGCAAAGTCAAAGTGTGGACAAGAGGCTAAGTGTTCGTGTCGACCCAATCGACCTAAGAGGCGGAGCGAAGTGCGTCCGACCTCTGCGAGGACTGCCGCCCGACTGAGGATGGAATCAGCAACAACAAAACAAGACACAGCATCACACAGCACTCAGTTTTGTCTCTTTTGCGCTGGTTTCAAGCGTCATGAAATTTATGAAGTTTAAACCACTGCAGTCCCCATATCACGACTGTTTAACTCAAACGTAGCAAAGCTTACTTCCAAAGACGCTTGGCTAGAAAACTTTTAATCGTCTTGCTATAAAAGTGAAAATCGCAAAGAGCAGACAAACGCAAACACACCACAATTTTTCCTTGTATATATTGCAAACAATTTCGAGACATACCAGAAGGCAGAACGATACGACTATCGACACACTTGTACTTTATTCAGGTACGAAATAACCGCCAGGATTTTCTCAGGTGAGGCCAATTTTTTCATATGCTACATCAGCCTATAGTTTTTTGAAAATTGCCAAATATATTGTTTATTGTACTACCAACATATATGTGTCAATTTTGAAGAATGGCCCGGACCGGGAACCAATCATCCCATGACGAAGTCCGGATCTGGGCTCAGTTTTTTGAAGGGCTGTCAATGGAAAATAAAGGAATGTGGGCAAATTTCCTACAGGCGGCCTGGTTTGGACACGGACGGACCCAAACTGGGCTTGTGGCTGGGCCTATCCGGCCCTGGTTTTGGCACCACTAGGGTAGACTGAAGACGACTTGACTCGAGATTGACTTGGTTGACTTGACGACTTGACTCAGGAGAGTGGTCACATTACGTGGTGGTCACTTGCGTTCCTTTCCTTTTTCTGTGTATGGATGACAGGTGGTGGTGTCAAAACCAGGGCCCGGCGGACCCAACCAAAGGCCCGGTTTGGGCCCAACCGGCCCCAAACCGGGCAGTTGGTAGGGATTTTGCCCATACCGCTTCATCTTCCCATTGGCGCCCCTCAAAAAGGTGGGCTTGGACTTGCCGTGGGATGGTTGGTTATCCGGTCCGCACTGGCCCCTGAAATTCTCTAGGACTAATACCTCTGTGGCAGGCTTCTACAGTTCAGTGGGCTCCCACCAAATGAGTACTTAGCGGAGACCAGATAGCCTGTGTGGCAGCGGTTTAACCGTATTTACAAGGGCTCAGTTCGGCGCAAATAATAGGAAACAACTAGAATGCGTCCTGAATGAAAGATATTTTGTCGGTGACGACAAGGTCCTGGATGAAGCAGAGCTATCACTGACCCTTGGTGACCTTGCTGCAACCGAACGAAATGTATGAGGGACCGTGAACCATGTAAGACGCTTAATTTCTGAAAAACCGCTCAGAGTGTTGGACATGAGGTGTTCGGGCAATCTTCGTTCGTGCTGCAGCCAAATATGTAAGGGACCGTGAGCTGTGTTGTAAAGATACGCGTAATTAAAAAAAGAGAATCGTTCATGGAGTGTTGGTGTTTGATGCCATGTCGGCTTTGCAGAATATACTTTTGGCCGTTTTGACCGTGTTTTTGAGCGCAGGAAACAGAAAACTGCCGAAAAGCACTACAGCTGTAAAAAGCTACGATAAAAAGAAGACCCCCGTAGCAATCATAGACGTTGTGCCTTGTAACCATTTACATGTATGGGATATGCCGCGTAAGCGGCCTTACGCTTACATGAGTGTTCCTTACTTTTCAGAAACGAACACAAAGAATCACGTAAGGAACATACAGGTGTCTGAATGTCACTGATAATGACATTACAATCACATGGTAGACTATCGTAGATATCACGATGGCGAGGCAGTCCTACATAGATCACTCGACCAATTACAAGCGATTGGGTGGTTGAAATACAAGACTCGTAATAACAACGACCCAAAAGGTCGCGGTCGAACGAGGCAAAGGGTAAACAGTTTTGCGGTAAACTCATATGGTCGTAAATCTTACAAGTGGATGTCAAAATTAGTCTACAGTGTAGGTCGTTTTTCTGAGTGATATTCAGAAGCTGCAGGAAATATGATTCAAACGGAGCAAGCGGATGATACGGAGGAGTGTAACCATTCAATCCATGCAAACTTGGAACCTGAACGCTTGGTTCGAAGTTATTCCCAGACATTCTTTGAATTACGTTTCCTTGGTCAGCCATCTTGGTACCTAGAGAAGTGCTTCTAACATTTTATCGCTTTGGCGTGTTTAATCCCATAAAGAATAGTAAAATGGCTCTGCTAAATGACTTGTTACTTAATGTAGGAATTTTAATCACCTCGAAAGACTCCGACGTATAATACCTGAGAAAATTTCTGAGATAGCTCCGCTACTGGCAACGGGAAACTGCGCGTATTTCAACTGAAATAACGGTATCGTTCTGGAAGCCTAATGAACTGTTCTAC
Source organism: Capitulum mitella (assembly GCA_030062745.1). Lineage (NCBI taxonomy): Eukaryota > Metazoa > Arthropoda > Thecostraca > Pollicipedomorpha > Pollicipedidae > Capitulum > Capitulum mitella. The sequence continues at coordinate 25,518,600 of CP099846.1, forward strand.
ATTCATGTAACGAGCTAATTCTTAAGCAGCCGGCCGGTTATGCGCGGCACTCTCTCATGAGGCGGCTGGGCTTTTAGAGACCCACCGATTGTAGACGAAAAGAAAACTCCCGGTAAAAGTGAAATAATGCTGTTAAAAATATCCACTAGTCTTGAGAAGTTCACTGATTCGAGTGAAGTAACCAGCTATATGTCGTGGATCCAGCAACAACTTGCTCACGTATAATCAGTTCTGCTCAGTTTAGCTTATTAAGGAATCCTTCCAGAGCTTAGGTAAGTGATTAATTCGAGTCGTCTTCACAGTGAAAATGTTACAGTGATGCAAACAAGCAGTGTGACATAAACGCAATGGCCATCTATGCGAAGCTAGACGCGTCAATGTACAGGAGATAGCTCGTCAGGAGATGGCTACAGGAGATAGCTAATAGATATAGAGATAGCTACAGGAGACAGCTCGTACAGGAGATAGCTAAGAGTTCTCCATGGGTTCGAGAGGCGCTGATACTCGGCGGCAGGCGGTTCCAGAACGAGGCTGCACGATACGGAAAAGCTCTGCGGGCCACAGACAGACGGAAAGTCGGCGGCTAAGGCGCCGGCCGCCGTCGCCTGCGTGGAACGCTGGGACGTAGCGGAACGTGGAATGAACAGGGACCGGACGGGCAACGGAGCACGCGAGTCGCTCAGGGCTCGTAAGTCATCGATGCTGTCGCATCTTGCAACTAGGTCACGTGCGGCGCGCCAGCCTAGCGCTCCCACGGTCGCCGACTCCGAATCCTGCTTACGAGCCCCGGAGACGATCCTGATCCCAAAGTTCACCACCTTCTGAACTCTGCTAAATTGGCACTACGCGGCCCCGCCCCAGACCGAAAGACATCAAAGTATATGGGGAAAACTTGTGACTGGATTATGGGTGCCCGGACCTCGGGTGTAAGGTGGTGACGTACCTTAACAGACAGAGCAGGATGGAACTGAACTTTCTGGTAACCTTGGATATGTGCTCCTCCCAGGACAGAGTTGTCGATAGTGACCCCTAGAATCTTCACGGGCGGAGAAGGGGTTAGTATACGGCCGGCGAAGTTAAGATGGAAGTATGTGGTCTTCGTGGGCTATGCTGACAATGACCAGGACAGTTTTAGATGGGTTCGATTTCAAGGAGTGCAAGGATCTAAAATAGGATTTGACGGCAAAAGGAGTCTCTTCTTGCCGGGATTTTAAGATGGATCAATGGTCAGGATGTGCTGAGTCCAGCTGCTGGGTATCATCGACATAAGACACTAGATGCTTCATATCATGCATCACCCATTTTGGTTACTTGTGTAGAAATCTGGCCACATAACGTAATACAGACCTGCGCTAAGCACGGCTGTGACGTAACGCAACAACTGTAAATAGGACAGCCGAATAGGACACTGGCGAAAATCGAGGAAAATCGTTTTAAGCCTGCGCCAGTGCAGACTTCTGAGGCACAGTGCACGTTACAGACTTACTTCTAAGACTACAGGCTACGACATGGCTGTCAAAAGTGTGAAAGGAGGGACACTGCCTTCAAAACAAGTTGCGGTAAAGGCGTGAAATAAAACCATGCCGCCGCCGCTGAGGTCGACGACAGGCCTCACCGGCGCTCTCACCAAGCGCTCTTACCGAGGCGGCTCGGTAAGAGCGTCGTTTCGCCTCCCGTCCCACGTGAAGACAAGAGGCGAAACGGCTCTTGAAAAGAAAGAGGCGGCGGCACAAGGGCGACCACGACCATGGAGTGGGTGCTCAGGAACATGCCTGCGGGCCGTTGAGCCCTGAAGACGACCAGGCTGTTGCGATGGGTAACAAGGTCACTGCGCACACTGCGCCTACCGAGAGGCTGCTACAGTCTGAGATATGTTCATCACAACCCCTAGGTCACAAGACGATCCTGGTCCCAAGGTTCATTGCCTTCTACCTTTCCTGGGGGAGTGGGTGGTCCCGACCAGCTAAAAACTAAAAATACTAACAAACTGAAGACTAAAAACCACCCGACCCGGGTGGTTTTTAGCATGGTTCGTCACTTGGGAATTGCATGACAGATATGATGATGACGAGGATGGCTACCTTCTGTCGATATGTGAGGACAAAAAGGTGATACGAAATCACAGAGTCTGGCGGCTGCCTGTCGTCAGTAAAGAACACTAGATGTCCTTGCGAGGGGGGGAGGGGAGGTCGTTCGTAAAAATGCTGATCAATAGGGGATCAGCAAGATGCTATTACACGACCCACAGTGTCGTAGATAGGTCGAGAAGTATCCTCCTGTAATGATCAAGTGCAACAAAGAAAAAAAAAATTGCCACATACTGTTTGAAAATATGTGCACTTCCAAACTGGGGAAAAGTATAACAGGAGTGATCGCGAGTCATCCGCCTAACAAGTCTTGTCCATGGTAACTGAAAATGCCAGCTGTGGGACTCATTCAGGGAAAAGCTGATCTGCTTTTCAGAACCCAATTAATGCCTCCTGAGTGAATCAAATGGACAGCGTGACTAACCGGCAGACCGCCCGACGCGAAATGCATCCACATTATCATGTACACTGATACAGTGCTGACAGCGGTTTTGCTGGTAAAACAATGCATTCATCTTGGCCGCTTTAGGTTGTTTCATGGGCCTTTGTTGAGGGACGTAGACATAAAGTAAACTGATGTCAATGACCTGTGTATTTCCTGCTCTAGTAGAATTTCTTGCTACAAGTCTGCTGATTTAGAGTCTTTGGCAGATAACCAATAAAAAAGCTCATCTGATGTGAAAGAGCTTTCACCGTACTCCGAAAAGACACAGGAGCTTGCAGCGTACGATCTCAACATGCCATACAACCTAGGTCACCTAATTATAGGTGGCGGGCGGAAAATATTGAATGGGGACGTCCGACGCCCCTTTACCCCACCAGTTACAAGGTGGCGAAATACCCCAGCAATTGTCTCGTTCGTAAGCCCCCCTGCCGTCCGGAATAGGGTCAACAATGTTCGTTGCTGCTGTAAGGTACGTGCGGTTCCGTTCGGGGGGGGGGGATTCTGCCTCCCCCGCGATCTCAAAGACTAGTAGTCCGATTTCCTAGCGGAAAACGGTGTTCCATAGCTGTAGCGAGGTTGACAGTTCTAGATATATAAATATCAATAATTCTGAGGACGGGATAGGGGGTCATAGGGTTTAAATAAGGGTTTACTTTCACGAGTTTTTTGACTATATTGTATGACCAATTTTGTTCTTCTTCATGTCCCTGTACCGACAATTGACAGATCTATCACGTATGTTAAGAAGTGGTCGATTTTCGAACTTCAGAGGCGTATCCAGGGCACATAAAAAGGGTACACGTTTTTGGAAAATGTTTATTTATTTCGCTGCATGTTTTGAATTTGGCCAGCTTATTTGTTCTCGGGGAACATGTCCATATGCGTCACATGCTATACTATATACATACAAATGCCCATCGGCGGACCCAATAACCAGAAAAAATGGGGCAACTCTCTATCTTGTAAACTGTTGGTGGTTCACATTCAAACATATTGTAAATATTATTTTATGCTGTGCTTAAAATTTACATTTAGAGATCACGAGCACATCCAGTTTTGAAATAACAGAACAAAAACGTAGCCAGGGCACGTGAAAGGGCACTTTGTCGGAAAGTGTGATGTTTTTTGTCATGTATTCTGAATCTGTTGACATTACGTGTGTCAAAAAAACATTTTCATATGTGTAACATACCATATTACGTACACATTGCAAATAATCATAGGCAGATCCAGGCACCAGAAAAGAAGGGTCAAAAACTACAAGGCAACTGTGTTTTTTTTTTGTAAGTCGTGACATAATTTCTCAGGAATAACAATGGATAAAATACCCCTTTACATTACCCTTGAACAACTTCACATCTTTATTTCCACCGAAATCTATGACATCTGATCGTAAGATATGTGGAGCTTACAAAACCAATCACACAGCTCCAGACGTCTGTTAGGCTATTGAACATGTTATTAGCCGAAATATGCATTCAAAAAAGTGCCTCAAGACGGCCCTGGCAGCATATAAAGGTGAGTTATATACGGAAGTTAGTATATAGGTGTCTATATCACACGCTAGCTTTTTTAAATCATACAGTTAGTCATAATTCTTAGGAGTGGGAAAACATAAACACAACCTGAAACCGCCCCTGGAAAAAGTATATTTTTTTAGATTTAGTCTAAACATGTCGAAAACATATTTAGGCAAAGTTACGATGTTTCGTAAAGCAGCTTCCAAAAGTCCGGGAATGGCGAGTGAAAAACAAGAGAGGGGGCAGAATCTGCCTGATTCCGAACTCACAGCACGGAATGGGGTTAAACTGTCGCTTACGACCATCTCGGAGCACTGAACAACTTGTCTAGCTCCGGGTAAGCAACCGCATCCCAGGACCATTTCCTAGAATAGAGTGCTTTGTCTCGCCCCCGACTTGCACAAATCTCACCGGAACTCGAAGATGCAACCGGCTCGCTCCACAGGACCTGAGCCTGACAGCAGCCTCTCGGGAGGCATCGGCGGCCGTGATGGAGAGGGGATGGTTGTCAACCCCGGATAAGGATCTTTTCAGGGCCTATGTCGGCGCGGCCCCGGAGCTGTTTGTGTGTGCCCGGAGGCCATACATTTCGTTCGGGCGCGCGTCTCACGGGACTTCTCGGTGTGTGCGCCGAATGTCGCTTTCAGAAATGACCCGCCCACTTTAGCTCGTTATCTTGGACCTGCAGATCTCGCTCCCGGATTTCCATCGTTGTTAGCTATTTCCGGTGGGGCATTTCGGCGCCGCTTTAATGATGTTCTAGATGTCATGCCAGTCTGCGCGAGATTTTTGAGAAGTAGTGCTTTGTTGGCTGAAACAGCTGTGTAGAGAAATGGAGGAATACGAATCACGTTTGGGTGTGGGTTTTGCATGGGCGTTTAAGATTGTAAACTGTCGCTGTCAGAGATCATAATGAAAGAGGCTGTCAAGCCAAGCTGGTTCACAACAAACAGCGACACAAAGTCGCGTCAAGTAACCCGGCCCAGGGAGCAGACATTGCCAGCCGCATTTCGCAGAATTTTGTCCCCACTGAAAGCAATTTACTCAATGGGATATCTACCGGAGACTTGTCTTGCCATCTATCTCTTCTCTCGTCTGTGCTGAAGCCACGGAACGCGTAGCGCAAAAACGAAACAACCTGTAACTGAAACTATAACGCTAAAAAATAACTCGGCGCGCCATTCCATCACAAAGCTGTAACACCCGCCAGACTGGCGCCAAAACCACCGGGTGCTGCCACGCACGGAAAGGCCGAAACTGACCGGCGAAACCATCTGTCCTCCGGGGACCGGCGCAGTTTTGATCGCTCCCGGTGCACTCTCGCCGGCGGCTGACTTGTGGGCGGCCCGACCGCCGGCACGCACCTATTACGGGCGCGCGGGCGGCTGCCGACGCCTGTCCGCCGCCGGCCGACAGGCGGTGATTTGGCGATTTACGCCGGGCCCCCGGGCGTCGCTTACGACCGGTGATGACGGGGAGTGCGGTGATGGATCGCGGCCTGTCCGAGCGGCGTGCCGGTCTCGGCGTCCATTACGCCCGCGGCTTTCCACCGCCGGGTCGGAGGTCAGGTCAAGGTCGCGCAACCGGCTCCGCACCGGCGGTCAACACGTCCTGTTTCGTGATTTTTATTTTTTTGGAGAGGGGGACTTAAAAGACGTTGAGAGTGTGGTTGTCGCGAAGAACTCCCCGACCTCGACTGCCATCGCCTGTGTGGAGCAGGAAATACAAGGTCGGTCGTGGTTGGCTGGTGATGAAACGAGGTATTTCATGCATCGGTGATCTCCTGGATTGGGAGTTGTCCGGGGCAGAACTGCATTTTCTGTCTGTGGAAAAACTTCAAGGCGTTGTTGGAAACAGCCCAGATAGCGTACTTTTTTCCCTGAGCGGAAGCCAGATGGACGTGGGATGTATTTGAAACGATACGCCGAATTCGAGGTATAAAACGGCACAAAGCTATCATGGAACTCTGCTGAATAGCACGTCATAAAGAATTGAGTGTGGCAGCCCATTGCGTATTTAAGGGGGCGGCGCCGACGACTTTTGGAACACTGGCTTTATGTACATAGTGCTGCAAAGTAAAAAAGAAATGTCTAAAAATGATTCTGGCCCCAGCAACATCGAAAACGCTCCTACACCGGCGTAAAAGGGTTAATCAGCCCAAAGATGCATTTGCGGTGACGAGGAAATTCTACTTCCGCATTGAAGAGTTTCTTTTGACTTTTAAAGATTGTGACAGTCCTTGAATTCCTATTCTACGACAAAATAATAGTTCAACGAGTTTCACTCCAATGCGATGCGAATTTCTACAACGGGTGGCGTTGAAATCATCCCACGTTAGGGAGCTAAAGCTTGCTCTGCGGACCCTGAGCCCGTCACCGCGGAGCCAAAGCTTGAGCAAATTTACCCCAGGCACCGAACCAGATGAACCTGAGACTGCTTCTATTCCGGCCCAAGTAGCGTTAATTTCTTGGGAGTGTTAACCTCGGTGCCTACAGAACATCGGACATGAACCGACAATGCCACTACAGGTCTTCGAGGAAGGCATTTCATACTGCAATGGCGTATCGCCTTGGCTCGAGCCTATTCCATAAATTGGCGGCTAGTGCCGCGTGTAGCACACAAATTGCCACATAAATTAGTGAAAGCGGTAATTATGAAAGCAAACACAGAGTAAGTACCCATCTGTCAGTAATAAGGTTGAAGGGACTTTCTGGCCGAAGTTCCAAAACAGTCATTTTGAAATGTGTACCTTCACAAAGCATCATTAAACAACAGGTATCGGTACCCAGTTTCCATTTCTATACAACTTACGCTATGTAAGAGTACATATAAGGGCCCATTTGAAAAAATGGAGTTTATAAAGATCGCCTATAATTAATATCCCTCATAAACTAGGCTTAACACTGGGCATGGGACGAGCAATAAAAACATGGGCTTAAGGAGTACTGATGATGTCTGGCTACATAGCCCGACGCAGTTTTTTATTATTTAGAACAGCTGGCAAAATTAAGCGTATAAAAATTAGCAAATTTAAAATCATCACACATGTTTAATAGTTCAGGACAATTTGTTCCCACCCAAGAACAACTTCCTGCGACCATTTAAGTTTTACTGCCCGGTCCTGTCATTAAAATCTAATTTATTTGCATTTTGGCTCTCGCCAGACGGAGGATGTGTTGCCAGTCCCAAGAGGTGGCAACCGCCTTCTTAGACTGCTGGCGCAGTAAATTATGCACCGTTCTGTTGTTAATGAAATGGTAAATTGAATTGTATACAGGTTCAATTGTTCCTTCCTATAGGCTACCGAGTGACGAGCATGTCATGCCAGTGCTGCATTTATCGTTGTCTGTAAAGCATAACAGTGTGTACATTACTGTGTCTAAACCGGAAAAGCAATACGAGGTGCTACCTGAAAGTTCTGGGACTTTGAACAGCGCTCGCGAAACGGATGCAGTACGGCCTTCCGCCGTTAGGTGAAGTGAGCAATACCCTTTGTGAATCAGCGTGCCAGCGGTTGTCACGCTGAGTGCATTTGTTGGTAAGTTACGCTTGCTCTAGTAACGTCTTGTTGAGGTCGTTCGGCAATTTCGCAGTGTCAGATCTTACAGAGGAAAGAACTTGCCCCAAGTTTTGCTCCAAGGCCAAAAAGACGGCTACAAAAACCAGTCGGATGCTTAAGGAGACTTTTGGTGATGATGCCATGTCCCAAAGTAGAGCTTTCTTCTGGTACAAGAAGTTCAGGAAAAGACGGACGTCCGTCGAAGATGATGAGCGTTCTGGATAACCATCGACGACTGCAACACCAGAAAACGTCGCATCCATGATGTCTGTGAGATCGTGGGACTGTCGGACGGGAAAATGCAATGCATTTTGTCGGACTCGTTGAACATGAGACGCATCTCTGCAGAATTGGCGCCGAGACTGCTGAGTGACGACCAGGAAGCACATCGAGTCGCTGTTTGCAGGGAACTCAGACATCAAACCAGAAATAACCCCAACTTAATCCCCAAAGTCATAACTGGTGACGGATCATGAGTTTGTGGCTATGACCCTGAGACAAAGCAGCAGTCGTCGCAGTGAAAATCTCCCATTTCGCCAAGCTCGTCAAGTTCGCAATAATGTCAAGTCCATGCTGATCGTGTTTTTTGACATCCATGGCAATGTCCACAAGGGATTCCTCCCCCTGGCCAAACTGTCAACGGGGAGTTTTACTGTGAAGTTTTGAAGCGGCTAAGGGAGAGCATCCGTCGCAAACGTCCACAAAAGTCGGAGAGCAACTGGTTTCTCCATCATGGCAACGCGCCCGCACACACATCACGTGTTGTCCCGCAGTTCCTGACCTCCAAAAATACGTCAGGCATTCCCTACCCACCCTGTTTGCCTGACCTTCCCCCCTGCGACATTTTTTTGGTCCCAGGACGGCATTCCGGCTGACCGGGCGTAGTTTTGACACGACTGAGGGCATCCAGGAAGAATCGCAGGACGTGCTCAACACGCTCGCACTTGAAGACTTCCAGGGATGCATGGGATCGTGGGAAAACGCTGGAACAGCTGCATATACGCTCAAGAGGACTATTTCGAAGGCGACAATGGCAACTAACAGCTAGCGTAAGTTATTTTCCTGCAATGGTCAAATTCCTGGAATTTTTGGGTAGCACCTCGCAATTTCTGTTCCATGAAAAATATTAACTACTTCATGACGCGTCTCATGGTGCCTAAATCAAAGCAACTAGGAAACGAATCAATTTTGTTTGAACTGACACGTTGCCCACGCACCCATGAACTCGACGCAGTTGCGCGGCGGCGCCCGCCAACCTGCTCATAGCTTTCGTTTCTGTATTCTGAAAACTACAAAGCTAGTTTGAATAAAATTAATTATATGCCAAACTACATGTCATTCACTTGCTAATGAATAACGATTCAGATGCCCTATAGACTGCAACAATGCATGCTATTTGCAGTGTTTTATACTAAATGTTCGTCATTAAAGGGCAAGCGTTACCAAAGGTAAAATTGTTCAGAGGTCCGGAACTCCTCTACAGCTGCGGGGGGGGGGGCGTAGGGAGGCAAAAAACATTCTGGGTCAGTTCTTTCCAGTCAACGCCCAACGGATCAATGCTAAACTTCAAAAACATATCGGGGACAGTGTCTCCCTGCTCCCCCCCTCCCATTTCCCGTGCCACTGGATATGTTCATCGTTGCCGGTAAAAGATGCGGTTCTTGACACCAAGGCGTGGGTGGAACTGAAATGCGAAAAAGACTCAGGTGCATCCTTTACTTCATAAAATTAACAATACGCTCACGGAGCCACATGGAAAGAGAAGAGCTCAAAGTAGCATATGCGTTCCCAACAATGCTGGAAAAGTTCCGCTCCTGCATCACCGTTCTTAAACTGGAGAAGCTATCACTATTTCCTGTTACGTGAGCAGCCGTAATTTCATTGCTCGTCCTATGGTGCCAAAATAAATGCAGTCGAGATACACAAGTTTTCTTTTTTTGTGAACTGGTACGTAGGTGCCGCCGCTCGGAAACGACGGCAGGCACGGCGGAGCCTGCCAGCGCGACCGCCACCCGGCCGTATGTCGTACGGGGACATCGAATACAGGAAAAGCAAACGTCGGGAACTCAAATTCCGTTCGAGGTGCCGTTTTCGAATTTTCAGGCTGATAAGTTATGATATTATGATAACATTAATGGTGTGTGTCAAAAGTATCATGCACCTCTGACCTGTTGATGACATGTGAGAGGGGAGGTTGTAGAAATGCCCCATCAACGGGGGGTGGAGATGGTTTGGGTGGCCACTAATGAGATACCTAATTGGCTAAAAACATATTTCGCACAGAGATTTTGTAACTTCGGCTTCGATCAACACGTAGCAAGGGCTTACATTAACAGGTTAGACCCTACATTGGCATTAGGTCGGATCAAAGTGCAGTTTTTTTCCATTCCATCCATCATGTTTTCTTGTGCGGACACTACAGGTATGAATATGAAAATGAAAACAATCGGGTCAATTCAACGAAGTCTTCATCCCGCGCACTGACTTTAAAGATTCCATATAAACATATTCACACACTATGATACGAGTTATACAGAAGTCGTATATTCGGATCTGCTAAGCTTATTTTGGTGGTAACGAACAAAACTTTAATCAATATGAATAAGTTTCCCTTCTAGGGCGGACGTCATCAGCGAACGTAGCGGGAGGAAGCGGGTAGCCGCCTTCCAGGGACATGTGCAACAGTACACAAACGGACCACAGAATTACCAATGACAGTCGTTTTGTGCGGATGAATAACGCCCTGCCCACTTGTTCAGTCCACAAAAATCCTGGTGCCCCTTCTCCATTTTCAAGGGCTTTTATCAAGGAAGACAATGAATTAAAGCAGACACCCAGAGACACGTCTTCACATTTGCGGAACGCTGTCGTACTCCTAAGACATCGATTTATTGATTCAGCGACTTAACCGTTCGCACCCTGTTCCAGGACTCCAACTCCATCCACTGGTTCAGCGTCTTCTTGCTGAAGTCCCTGTACTGTTTCATGCAGCTCAGCGCCGTGCACAAGCTTTCCTCGCAGGTTATCAGACGTCGTCAGGATGGACGCGTGGTGCGCGATGAGTTGATAGTGACGATATCGCTGTCTCATGTGAAGAAATGCATTTGGGATTCTGCTTCAGTGTGTTCTCTGTTCGGATGAAAAACCTTGAAAATGGGGGGGGGGCACGGGGAGGAGAGGATGCGACAACCAGAGGGGACGGGGATCCTTGGTTATGGAGGAGGGGTCACTGGAAAAGTGAGCAGGACGTTCAACTACAAATAACGACGTTCTGTACTAATTGCGTGGCCCGCCCGTGTACGTCTGTACACGTCCCTGGGGAGGGAGGGGCGGCTACCCTCCCCGTCCTGCTACAGCCACTACGCTACGCCCGTTCTAGAAATACTTGTTGAAGTTGATTAAATATTTGCTCATGGCTGCCAAAATAAGCCATGCAGATTCGAATAACCGAGTTCCGTGTAACTCGTAATGTATGTCTGTAACTCGTGTGAATATCTATTTATGGAATCTTTGAACTCAGTGCGCGGGACGAAGATCTCGCTGAACTCATCTGATTTTTGCATTTTTCATGTTCGTTCCTAGAGCATCTACATAGGAATAGGCAAAAGACGATCGTTGCTTTTGTTGTCTGTTTCCTTTTTTGCATTTTGGTGCACTCTACAGTGACATGCGCAAGATGCATGCATGACAGAGCCACAGAAATGCTTTGGTAATAAGGGATCCAGGAAAAAGAGAAGCGGGAAAATAGGAGTTTGGTCTGGTCTTCAGATCTCATGTTTGGAGCTTTCAGTAAGTTAAAATTGTCCTTGACTTCAGAGAGCCCGCTGGATGATGGTGCACGACAGTCTTGGGGATTTTCTTGGTGGTTGTTGGCCTGCATGCCATAAAGTGTGACTTGTGGCTCATAGAAGAGCCGGGGAGTTGGCCAACGTTCTGGCCATGGGCCCTCCCCATTGCTGTCTGCTATGACAGGGCAGATAACACCGACAAATAGGAAGAAAGGATCTACGGAACAAAAAAAAAACTGATCCTCTTTTGGTTTCTTCGACGTTCTATTGACGTCCAGAACATTGTAACTATCATCTCAGGTAATGGTATTGACATTGCCCAATACGCAAATCATAGTGATATATACGCAACACAGTGGTTTGTGGAAAACTGCTTCGTCGAGACACTGGATCTGTCACTGCTGCAAAGAATTACATTAAACCATACCTTGAGGCAAACGGCAGAAATTTTGGTACACTAGTCAAAGTAAGTGCATTTGGAGAACCGTATGTTAGAGGACAAAAATATGGCGTTTTTTTCACTGGTTTGCTGTCCTAAAAACACCAATGACTTTTTGCTTACTTCTGCGTGTACGGAGAACTCCCACAGATGACAGTCCTTCGACTAAGCACTGATTTGTCGAAATCGGCCCACATATTGGCAGATTTCAATAGTAAAGGGATGAATCGTTCCCGTATGAACATCAGTTTGAAACAAAATTCACGGTATGAAAATATATTTCGACTGAGTGTTTCTATCTGTAAGCTGGGAACAACAATAGGTAGGCAGACGTTGCAGGCATAAAGTTAGAAACCACAAATTTAGAGCCCGTAGCTAACAGTAACAACGCAGTCGGACTACTGGTGTAAACAAAACAATTGCGGGAAATTGGAGTTGGTCAAACTTTAAGGATTGGCTGCATAAATTACAGAGTCGGGAAATTATCTAGGGACTTCTGCGACACGGACACTGGAATAGTTGGAAAGACTTCGAAAAGTGGCATAATGATGTTTGGGTTATTTTCTGCATATGCAAGAGCGCGCTGAATTCGTATTAGCGCGTCCGTTGCATACCTTAAAGTACAATAAAAGTGCAGTTTTGCTGCAATCAGTAGTAGAAAATTGCAAACCCTCAGCGTTCGACAAGCTTTTGTTATTTTGGCGCTTGCCGAACGAGTGGGGGTGGGGGAGCAACCACTTGAGTTTTTTTAGACTGCCATCGGACTGTCCACGTGAAGAGCTTAAAACAAAAAGCCCAAAACAGCCTGAATTCTGCAATGGCCGCATTTTTTGCATGCCCGCAGATTTTCGTGAAAAACGCCAGATCGTATCGGAGTCACCGAGTCAAGACGTCATCTCGAAGGCTTCCCTGCCGCTCCTACTGATCTGAGGTGCATTTTAATGTCTTCCTCGGGGATTTAGCGAGATATAAGGTGTTTTGTTTCTTGTGCAAGACTGTTTCGACGTAAGTTTCGCAACAAATAAGAATTTTAAAGGTCAGTGAGTTTTGTGAGGCTAAGCGAGGTTACTGGCCTTATCGGACCTCAAAATCACTGAACCGTCACTAACATGATATGAGGTACTGATTTCAGTCATTACAAGTATTTGTACCTCTCACGACAATGGGAACGCTAGTCTGTGTTAACAGAGTATGGCTTTTGGAATTAGTAGCGCCATAAAATACCAAAATGATATTTGATATTTGATTGGACTGACTTTGACTCCAACAAAAAAAAAGAAAAAAACAATTACTGACCATAACGATTGCCACCTTCTAAAATCGAATCGCTAGAAAAGCAGGGTACGCAGGCTTTTTACTATAAAACTGCTACGGAGCCGACGGAAAACACAACGATGTGATAACGATTTCATTTACTGTTACCTGACAGGCCACCAGGTAACCCAAAAGAGTCAAATTAGGTAGCACGCAAATCAAAAATGGGCTACACTCGTTTCTGTTCCGTTGCTCTATCTCGGTTAGGAACAAAATGACAAGCGTGAGGGCAGGTCGCACCATCTCACCTTTTCCGGCGCGTTGGTAAAGATAATGGCGTCCGCCGAGGGTTGAAGGAAACCCATGCAGTAATAACGGACCCAAAGTGCATTTGATGCTCAGTACAAAGACACATCAAAAAACAGCGGTATTGGACTGGAATTCCTAAGTCTTAGGCACGCATGACCAGCGTGAAATGTGAGACTGCGTGATAATGTTCATGTTCGTGACATGTCTGCCGAAATGTTTACTTCGGTGAAACTGAACGGAGTCATTGTGATGAAAGTGACGTGCTACCTTTCAGCGGGTATCACGTCCCGGAACGTCTCACTCCGTGGCCCGCGGCCTTCCCTGTCGAACGTCCTCAACGCGTGCCGGTCAGCAACCAGTCAAGCGCTGTCTGCCGCGCAGCCCTCCCGCCGCCGCCACTAAATATCAGCGCCGAGCACTCGACCGAATTCGCTACCCGCGGGGAAGGCCCGAGGCAATGCGAGCGCCGGCGCCACCGCAGGGCGCCGCCCGCACGCACGCGGAGGACGGGTGTCGGCCCGGCACGCAGCCTCGCGCGCCAATCGGGTAATCAGCCAATCGGAGCGGGATCCGCGGGCCCCCGGTGGTGGCCGCTCGTTTCCTGACCCGTGTCCGCTCTCCCCTCTGGCTGGATCCGGATGCGCCCCGCCCGCAGCGCTCAGCTGGCGTCTGCGGCCGTGGCTCCGGCGGCACGGAAAGGGTGCGCTTCACTCAGATGGCGGGCACGCTCTTGTGCGGCTTTCGATATATTTATATGCAATGCATAGCCGCATGCTTGTAATGAAGCCATCCCAGGGCAACAATTTACCGCTTGACAGTTTGCGTGTGCTGAACCCCATAACTATTTGACTAATTTGACAGAGCAATAAACATGTTCCCTGGATCTCCAAAAACTAAAAAAAAAAAAAATTAAAAATTTTATTAAAAATTTTTTTACATAAATTATGTTAAGTAACAAGATAGGCGTGGAATTTTAATGGCAGATTAACGATTTTATTCATCTCGTGCATGAGCTGCATAAAGTTGAAACAACTTGGCTGTGCTCGAGTGTATAATGATTTCTTGTAAATAATAAGATATCGCTGGAGATAATATGTTTGGAAGCTCAGACTTTGTTAGAACAACGGTTTCCTTGTCATGACAATGCGAGTGCCAGCGCCTCGGCGCTGGATTTTTGGCCCGCGGTCAGCTGGCTGCTAGCCAATATGAGACCATGCTGACCACCCAGTGATCGTGAAGTAGTCGACATTGGCGGCACGTTGAACAGTCACGTCGAAATCAGCCATTAGCTAAGACACAGCTCACAGCCAATGGTCGCCAGGCTAACTTTACATTAAGAATGTTTTCTTTCTACATCAAGAACTTTTTACAACTGTCGCGTTTGCGCCACAGCAACGACAAATGGAAGCCAATCTTTGGAACAGTCCTTGGAATAATCAGGCGAGAAACTTTATTACATTGGGATTTGGAGCCATATATGAAATCTATCATTTGGGGAAAAAACTCATCGAAATCTGATATTTTTTGCGGAAATAGATAACCTTTTCTTGCGGCGAAAACCTAGGAGAAACCTAGGTTTACACGCAGTATATATTTACATATGTCTATTTTGTCAAAGACCAAGGAGCATTTCGCTTTCCCCAGTTTCTTGCAGCATTTTTCGAGTTTCTAGATGACCTTTTTACATGATCAGGTTAAGAGTAAATTAATCGGCCTAAAGACAAATAATAGCGTTTAACGTTTCGAATATCACAATCCATCTTTAGAATAAGAATGTCGCGTGTACAAGCAAACATTCACTGGGAAAAAGAATCTCACGCAATACACATATGTGGCTAGCATAGAGCTGTAATTTTTGGTATGAAGGATGAACAGGAAATGTAGCTAAGCAAAAAGTTCTAAAATGGTCACAGAATTTTGCTGGCGATTTAGATCTGAGTTTTGTTCTCTTATGAGCATAGCCTAAAAAATCACCAGCATTCTGGTTCCTGTAGTGTTTTACAAAATAATTAGTGTCCACTAGATGATGTAGCCGAAGTCTTAAACGATGAGCTTTTCGGTGTGAATTTTTGGTGTCCCTTCCCGAAGATGTATAGTGATATGGCGCGATAAGGTTGCTGTTGCATCACTTAAGCCCCATTGTTACGAAGCCCGCAGTCTTCGTTTTGACAATGAAGTTTGTAGATCATATTGGTGCTTCTGAATTTGTCACGTTGAGCAGATAGGTTATTTAAGAAAGGTACTAACTTTTGGTTTACTGTAATAAATAGTCTGGCGGATTTTGCTATCGTGACCTACACATTTAATGCTTCTTTTAATAATGGCGTTTAAAACACGCTCATCTATCCTGTAGCTAGGGGTCATTTGGTTTTTATTGAAATTTTGATGTCCCATGGTTACATTTGCGACCACTTCTCTGTGATGTTTCTCAGAGAAATGGATTATACAAATATCCGATTGCGTCATGCAATCGGGTATTTCTTTGTCAATAACTTGACTTGAGTAGCCGTTGTTGAAAAATATCTGTTTTATACGAGTCAGTCCCTCAGATAAGAGTTGCCAGGTTGAGCAGGTCTTAAAGGCTCTTCTGAGGGACGACCTAAAGGCGCTTAATCGATATCTGTCTGGACATTCACTCGCTGCATTAATGCAGATGCCTCCATCAATTGGCTTGCGATATGGAGAAGTTATGAACGAGCATCAACTAGCACCAACATCAAAATGTAGAAGTGGAAGCTTGCTGTTTGCGCTTTCTTCAGTTGTGAATGTTAGGACAGAACTTCCTTCTAGCTTTGATTCCAAGATATTTAATTGT
This sequence comes from Capitulum mitella, assembly GCA_030062745.1. Taxonomy (NCBI): domain Eukaryota; kingdom Metazoa; phylum Arthropoda; class Thecostraca; order Pollicipedomorpha; family Pollicipedidae; genus Capitulum; species Capitulum mitella. The sequence goes on from CP099846.1 coordinate 25,534,816, forward strand.
TCAGTACTGCTTAGATAAAAAATGTGTTATCCACGTAGCGGCGATGGATATTTAGTCTGGCATGAGATTCATCAATTGGACTTTGTTTTCTACAACGTTAATGTACATGTAAGCAAACACCGGCCCTAAAGGGAACCCATGGGTTCGTCATTAGGCTGTCGGTACATCAGTCCGTCATGGACACGAAAAGGAGCATCCAAGGTGCATGCACGAGGTAGTTTTTTCCAAAATAGGAGGTTAGAGGTTGAGTGGGGCTAAAGAAGTATGGTTGTACACGTTTTGAGTTATCATTTGGATAGTTTCATCTACCAGTATATAAGTGAATAAACCTTCCACGTCCAAGGACGCAAGTTTGCCTTTGGTTTCGTAAGGTTTCAAAATATCCAAGGACTCATTAGGGGATTTCAGACTGTAACCGAAGGGCACATATGAAGAAATCAAGTCGTGTTTGTATTTATAAGTGTCTGTAAGTATTTATAAGTATTTGGTCGCTTTGCAAGATGACATGGGGGCATGGGCGTTTGGAAAATAATGGGGCGGAGTGATTTCCGTCATTGTGTCTTAACATTACCATAAGCATAGCCGGAATGAAATTCACCGTTAATTCGTGAAAAGTGCACACCGCCAATCACAGCGTTAGCGCTATCAATGAGACGATTCACTTTGCCTTTCAAGACATTGGTTAGGTCTCTCGTCAGTCTTTCAAACTTTTCAACCAAGATCGACCAAGAACCAAGACCGTAGAGGAACTTCGCGAATCGACGGCAACCGAACGATCCACGAAGCAGAGAACCAAGAAAAAGTTACGTGACCTGTACGGCAGTTCTGTTGTTCTGTCTGAAGGAAAAGACGTGCTCATCAACTTCTCAAAGACACAACTTACGGGAAATCAAAAGACTCGTCTGAGCCTAGGTTTTAACTGTCGTGTTCAGAAGGGATTCGATTCCAATGACAAGGTCTTCCTAGAGGTTTTATATCAAGACATTCTTAAACTTCGAGATGAAAGGAATGTGACAGTCAGTCATAACCTCAAGGAAAGGCTCTTTGGAGACAGTACACCGGTGAGGAGCCACACGAAGAGCAGGGTCTTGACAAAAAATTAAAGTTAGCTGCAGGACAGCTTCGTGAAAATGAAAACATCGTCATTCGGCGAGCCGATAACGCTGCTGTTTTCGTAATACTTGACAAAGAAGAATACATGTCCATGATCGTCCTTTCATTATCTTACGAAGGCAAGTCTGAAAGAATGGGGAGAGACCTAACCAATGCTTTGAAAATCAAAATGAATGAACTCATTGACAGCGCTAACGCTGTAATCGGCGGCATACATTTTTTCACGAATTAGCGGTGAATTTCATTCCGGATAAGCTTACGGCAGTGTTAAGATACATAAGGACGGAAATCCATTCCGTCCAATCATTTCACAAATGCCTCTGCCTACATATCATCTTGCAAAGCGACTAAATAGTTTGATTTTCCCGCATGTCCCCTCCGGTTACAGTCTGAAATCCCCCAAAGAGTTCTTGAAAATTTGGAAGCTTACGAATCCAAAGGCAAACTTGCCTCCTTGGACGTGGAAAGCTGATTTACTAATGTACCGGTGGAGGACACCATTCAAGTGATAGTTCAGAACGTGCACAAACATCCTTCTTTAGTTACGTGTACAAACATCCTTTACCTCCTGTTTTGGAAAAAAAACTACTTCGTGCATGCACCTTGGATGCTCCCTTTCGTGCACATCGATTTCTTCACATAGCCCAGTGGACAGGGCATTAAACATAGCAGGTCCACGATAACTAAATCGCTTTTCCGCCTCAGTGCGCACCGCCGGAAGAAGCAGTTGGTCATCTCGGCGCGCTCTATGGTCACTGGCGTCTCGGTCAGTTTGGAACGTTGACAACCGAGGTAGGCAGATAATCACCAACGACCTTGTGTAGCAGTGTCAAGATGTGAAATTTGACGAGATCCTTCGCACCGAGCCAACGAAGTCCGTCTCTCGCGTCTGCTACGTGGCTGAGTTTCCGTCGACCTTCTATGACCCTGGCCGCAAAGTTGATGATTCTCTGGATCGTGTAAAGGTTTTGGTTCAGACAGTTTCCGTAGACCGACATACAATATTGGTCTACGGACATGTTACAGCACCAGGGCTGTGATAACGAATGGTGGGATGTGGGTGAGTAAGAAGTGACGAATGTGTGATAGATTGATCAGGATGGTGTGTACCTCCCATGATAAGTTGTTGTCAACCACAACTTATAGGTTTTTTTTTACCTCAGAGGTTTGCTGCACTTTTCGTTCGCAGAATTTTGCGCACTGTTTCGGAACTGTGCTTAGGTCTTGTCCTCTGCCAATGACCATAAGCTGCATATTATCGGGGTTGACTTTAAGCCCGCTGGCATGGAACCAAATGTCCAAGAGGAAGCCATCCCCATACCTCTCGTGAGACCACTTAGAACTCTGAATGCCACTCGTACGAGAATGCGTAAAGTGTACAAATGCCGCTGCCCAGCAAAGTCCAAAAACTTTTAAGTTTTGTGTTGGATTTGCAAAACGAACTTGCTTCCGAGCATTCCACACAAACTTTTCGTTCGTTCTGATCAACGAACACAAACTGCGTGCCACAGCCCCAGAGCAGCCTTACGTGCAACAGGGCTACCGAATAACGCGTGATTTCCATTATTCACCAAAACAACATGCACCTCGTCGTCAGTCGTTTGTAACCCTCCTCACGCTCATGTGGAAGCAGGACCCGCGCGGATCAAGGCCGAAGCGTCCAATATTCGATAATACAATCGGACGGTCGCATATTTACTGCTCTCATTTGTACGACAGACATGGCAGCCATCATCATAAAGACGCTATAAATCGGCAGGGGAACTCCCGCGGGGCGTCGCCGCCGGCGTTTGTTGACGTGGGGACCGACACAAAAGTTACGCCGCACGAGATCCGGTTCCATTTGTGGAGACGGCGCGGCCGTCACGCGCGCGCGTGACGTCATAATCAATCGGCCGCGTCACGACAGCGGCCGGCGCGGGCTGCGAGCTGGAAGCAGGCCTGGTCGGCTGCTGGGTCCGTGGCGGGGAGCGGCGTTTCACGTTTGCTTGTTCCACGGCGCTGGTTGGACCTGATGCGCCGCTGACGCCGGCCTGAGCGACCGAGCGCGAAGGCTGAAATAGTTTGGATGATGAAGCGTAGACGTAGTGGGGACACGGAAGAGAACAGTCGATTCCTACGCTGCTGTTGGTAATATGCTAACACTTAATGTATGACCTATCAGCGCAGCGCGGTAGCTACCGCGTGCTGTGCTCACGCAAACGTAGCAGGCTGGTCAGATACTGCACGGAGACTGTGTAATATTTTATTTGTCACGCCCTGGAGGTAAATGCACTCAGTTGCATTTGTATTGCTTCTGAATACCTATGGTTTGATGACACTGTTTTAGGCAGTAAGGAAAAGAACAGTGTTTTGTCTGCCTACAATGCTCATCAAAATCGATGAGGTGTCGACGTCCGTAAAGTCCCATTTTGATCGAATATTGTCGGGACACCACAGTATAAATCCTGCATCTCGTTTATTGAAGACGACGTATTCTGCGTCATTTCCGTTTTGTTGCAGGAAAAAGAGTCCCTGAAAATGGTTTATGACCAGCTGAGTCCTCAGTCGACCACATATCCTGGCACCCTACTTCAGCGAGACCATAAACACGCGGAACTTGATGTCTGTTTGATTCCCCAACAGGGAGCACCTGATCACTTTCCAGTATCGTGATTACTGCATCGAACTGTCCAGACAAAGACCATCGGGAAACATTTCCTCGCCGCCAGAGGGCCATAGCGGCGGCAAGGCCCATTACCAGCTTCATTCCTCGCCGATCCCGGCCTGCGAGGCCCCATTATTAGGCTCCGCACTCTTTCTCGCTCCCAGCATCACTGCCTCGATATTTTCTACTTATGTGAAAGGGTAGCCTCAAACGTGGTCTTTTTTCGAAATTTGTTTATAATCTCCCAAGCACGGCTTGGTTTAGGTTTTCTAACCTCCATATACCCATGGTCGTCGGGGTAAGAAGCTGTGCTCTAGTGTAATGATTCGTGTTAGACCAGATAATTTTCTCTGGGGGAAAAGCGCATCTCAACATAACTATATCAGTTTGTTTGTCGATAATTTCAGGTACAGAGCAACGCTTCTCAAGATGTCCGCTTAACGAAGTCGCCGTCGTTTTTTCGCGATATGAGTGGTGATGGGGAACGATAGGAAACTTACGACTACAAAACAGAGACCAAGTTATCAGCATGAGGCCTCACTATCGAATAAAAGCAATCGTGCGGCAAATACCAGTGTCGGGCAAATTATACCAACTTTCATAAACATTTTGAAACTAAAAAGTTGCAGCAATAAGCAAAAGAGATAGGCTTTCAAAATGTGTCCGAATGGCATCTGGTAAAATGCAAACTATTAGCAATGGTGTGGTTCGGCACCCTTGGTATTTCAGACTTATGACATTCTCGTAAAAAATGCATCACACTGTAAGACTGTCCCGTGAAGAAGCCCAATACCGTTGAAGTCACCACACTGGGACCAATACTACATGGGAATTGTGCCGGCTCCGTATTCTCCTCGCTTTTGATGTCGATCATCTGAACGCCAATGAATGAGTTTGCGACCAGCTACATGAAGTAAGATGCTGTTATTTTTAGCGGATTTTGTACAAGGGTCTGGCATTTCGTATTCCTGCATCTCTGCTCGTGGCGGAGCTATTACCAAAAACCGTGCATAGATATCGACGGTTTGCGTCACTGACGCACGAAAGCCATCAACCCGTCTCTGGTGAACTTCACACACGTGCGTTTTTTCCGGTGAAACAGATATATGTTTTAAATATCACACATTTTGATCAAACAAAACGCGATGTCACCTTACAACGTACTAGCGCATTCACTCTAAGAAATCACTGCCAGGTTTGCGGTTTTCAGGGGAGCCTCCATGGGCGTACGCGCCCACAGAAACGCCTTCAGCTCCAGCGCGAAGGTATTCCAGCTTACTGCCACCCGGAACAAACCGGCAGCCCGCTCACGGCGCAGTAACGTGGCGCCGACTGCCAACGCCCCTTCAAAAGCCGCCGGAACCGCGTGCGGGCATTTCATCCGGATCAGGTCCGAAATTTCCGCGACGACCTTAATCGCACGGTAAGCCGCCCGGCCGCACCGTTGAAATATGACGGCGCCGCGCAGCAATAACTGACAGGACGGCCGCGACGACACTAACAAACGACCGCTGAGAACGGCGCCGGACTCGTTGGCTACAGGGACTCGCGACACCGGGCGCTCTGACGCCTCAGGGCCATGATTATTGGGTGCCATTGCGTCGGCGGGCGTCCATGCACATGGCATACACATATCGAGGTCCGGTTCCGAGGTTGTATTTCAGTTCGTGTTCGTGAGACATCCGATTACACGGGGTCGACGTGACTCCATGAGGTGCTTTTAGACCATTCCGAAAGGGTCATCACAATAATGTGTTGCTATTTGTATGCATATGAGCACTGTTTGCTCATCATTGGCCTTATAAAGCTCAGCAACAGCAACCTAATCCCAAAAATCTTAGTCTCTACAATGAAACGAAAAATTTCTGATTACGTCTGAATACTATTAATTAATTAATTTATTTAATTAATTTAAACGTGCCTTTCCGTTTGAAGTCTGAACGCAAAAAAACTCCATTCATAATTGTTTCTTTTGTCCACAAATTTCGCCTGCAAATTACAGGCTCTTGACGAGAACTGTTTGCCGGCAGTGTAAGAAAACCTTATGGGACGGGATTGGCGGGGGAGAGGAATGCTGGCAACCGCTACCCTCGCGCACAGGACAGTGTACGATCTTCCTTCTGACAGAGCGCAGTTGTTTTGGCATGTCATGAGACATCTCTGTCAACGACTTTGTGTCCTCTAGATCTGATAGGTTGGACAAGGCCGATGTTTTTTTTATCTTCATCTCTAAATGAGTGAGTTTCAGGGCCTCCTCTGGGTAGTTGCGGACTCATTCATGTCGCCGTCCAACATGTCATGTACAGCAGATGCTGATAAATGCATTGACAGGAGTGTGTCCGGGAAGCGCAACGGAGAAAAAAAGAACTATGGTCTTCAGTTTTTAAATGCGTTACTGACGCTTTCAGTAGACTAGTCATTTCTGTCTTGGTATTCTGGACCACCCTTAACTAACATTTTGGAGAAAAAGCACACTTTCGATATCTTGAGTCCACCTCTGTCCCAGCAATATTTCCAGGAGTGTTTTGCGGTTAACTAACGGCTGCCAAGTACTTATATCCGAGTCAAAGTACTTTCTTTCACTCAAGCGGGACATGCATATTTCAACTTACTCGAAGTATTTCACGCTTTTCTTGAACTGTATTTTCTACACCAACGTATGTTTACAGAACATAAGTTTCTTCTTCCTTCCCAACGTTATTGTTGATTTTGAGACCTAAACGAAAACAAAACGAGAAAATATACAAAACTAACTGCATGATCGCGTGACTGGCAATTCCCTAGAACAAAAAAAGGAACACCATCGTTTCCCTGAAAAAATCGTGTTGTGAGTCGCAGATGACGATATTTGTACTTGCTTTTAAATATTCAAACATAATTTTTCCTTACAACGGTCAGAAAAATGGTTGTTTATTTCACGAGGCCATTGTTGACAATCAAACTTGACGTCCTCTGGTACCGTCTGCAAGGTCTAATTGGAATAGTTTGCCGCGTTCGCGCATTGTTCTGCACCGCCTTTCCTCTCGAGATGACCATCACTCTCGCGAAGAACCAAATCTTGTGATCGGATTATGCTGTAAGGCCATCGGTAAACTCGGAAAAGGCCTCGAGCTTGTTGACGAAGTAGCCCTGCGCAAATTACAGTCCTGCTCCTTCGCCAGTCTAGTAGGCGCAGTTAACGATTCCAGCCCTGCACTTACCGACGTTATGTTCATGTTCACGTTCATGTATTGAGGGAGCCTGTGCATGATGAGTATTCTGCCATGCGTTCCGTCGAGTGTGCAGGAAATGCCCAGCCAAGTCTTCCCCAATGAGCCGAGAAGTGAGAGCTACTTTCCCGCTTTCCCTTCGTCGTTTTCTTTCCCCTTTTCCTTCCTCCTTTCCTTCTTTACTTCCTCCCCGTCCTTCTTCCTATTTTCCTTCTTTCCTTCTTTGCAGCCTGAACCGCACAGATGTCAGTCTTTTCATGCCTGTTTTCTCATCATCTGCCATTGTGGAGAACCAGGGTTTATTTAGTAGAAAAAGAACAACTTAACACGGACACAAGCCGATAAAGAAGACTTGAGCTAGGTTTCAAGAGCCCGGTCACGGCAGTCAGGTCACCTAGGCACTCAAGCACTATGTCACGTAAATCACGATCCACTTGAAGCTTGTGCCATCTGCGAAGCGCGATTACGAGACTTATGAAGTACGAAGCCACTCAGGACCAGTTTATTGTCGAAAAAAACCATTTTTGAATCAAGCGCCTCAGTGCTGTTAAGCACAACATGACCTTGCTAATTCTTTAAGACTTCGATGTTTGGATACAGGCAGGGAGGTCAGAACCGTTGGGGGGGGGGAAGAGGGGGCAGCTGCACCGCCACCTTTGGCCAACATTTAGCATTAACCCTCTAAGGCGGTGCATGGGAAGAAGCAAGGTAAAAATCACGCCCCACCATCTCCACAGAGGTTCCGTCGTCACTGGTTACAGGCTACATTGACACATTGCTCCTGATGCCGCCAGCACATCTGAGGGCGGAAACACGCCGCAGTGTCAAACGTAACGCTACACGTGTTATGGGAGCACGACGAGGTTCGGCGAGGTAACGATTTTGTGCTGCCTTTATGCAAAATAGCTCACCGCGCCACGGGCAAACAGCTGACATGAAATTCTAAACTGCCCGGACCGAGAACCGTGATGAAACACTGGCATTGTGCGAAAACAGGTCATGTCTAATGCCTCCCGTCTGACACATCAGGAGGCCGTAAATCATTGAACGTTTATTGGCCGTTGTGTGCTGGAACATTTTGCTGTCGGGTTCAATGTACTCTAGGGCGTTTGCTGACGAGGAGAAATAGCTCGACGCCTCGTGGTGGCGCCAATTCTAAATTTCCCCAGCGACCAGACTGATAATAAACTAAAGGGGCCTGTGATCAAACGCCAGGGCGACTTGAAATCATGGCCTGGACTTGAGAGTTCCGCCAGAGGGATTCACATGACTCACTGGCCGTCGTATGTCATAATTTGAGGCGGATGTCAAGAGAAGAAAAGGGAAATTTCAAAATTTGGTGCTCTTGCTACACTTGCGCTCGAAGCGAACCGTACACAGCAGCGACAATGGCCCATGGAAATAAATCTCTCTGAGAGAGAAATGTTCTTGCTTTTTGAGAACGAAGCAACGTGTGGTTGCTGGACCGATCAAAGCAATGCCAGTAGTGAAAGCGTGAGTACTGAAAGTTCAATTTACATTCCTAGCAAAATAAACGCAGCGGTCAAAGCACAGAGTCACATCTTTGTGCAGAAAATAGTGATGTCCCTGTGGTTAACTGGTAACATGCTGGACTTTTAGCCGATGTTGAGCAGGCCCCGTGTGGTTTCGATAGTGTAGAGAGTCTGTTTATTCGACCCGCAACAGAAGCTGTCGCCCAGACTACGGGATCACCATGTCTTGTTGTGTGGCTTTAGGCGCGTGAAGCTTTACGGCACGTGAAACCTTCTAAGCATTATTTGATCCGGTGCCGTGGGTGAAATGGCTTCGTAATTGGGCACAACGAGTGATAAGGTCGCAGCGTGCATACAAGGCGCCGTTAGCTTAGACTGTGATCTCGATGCCGTCCACTTCGAAGGGTTTGTATCAAACTGCTCAGAAATATATGCATTTGGCAATGGTTCATTCTAGTAGAAATTTCTGCGTGCTCAAGTATAAGGCGTCAGTACCGTATCTTGACCATATAAACAGTAAGCAGCATTCGCAAGCCTTCCGACGCAAAATCCGACCCTTTCTTATCTCATGCCATCGGCCTTTGTCTAGAAGACATGCTCCCACGTGGCGATCGTAGGGCCGTAGGGTGTAGTACCACGGCATTTCCTGGAACAATAAAACGTGCGGCCCACTAACAGAACCCCAGAGCAAGCTGCAGTCTGCGCTGAAGGCAAAGATTGCTAAAACTTGTTCACGGATTGCACCCAAATTTAAAGCCAAATTTTAAGCACGGATGGACATGCCAAAATCAGTCCGACTTGCTGATATTAGTAATGTTCAGGTATTTTTACTGTTACGGGCTTGTGGCTGAGACCTACCTGGGAGAATGGCCTAAGAGTGGGATTGGCAGCACAGGGCAGGCATAATTTGAGTGGTGCCTTTTGACTTACCATTATCTGTCAATGTTATAACGTTTCTGTGGCATTTTATAACAACTTAAGAGGCTTGTGACTGTGGTCATACCTTTTGCATCTAAGTGTTGGTGACTTATGTGTTGTTGTATCCTTCATTTCACACTGGAGCTGACGAACAACCTGTCAGTTGTGGGTTGGTGGTATTTGTAAATGCTAAGAGTTTACCTTGTCCTTGTTTTGGTTTCAAAAAGAAAAAGGCACTAGGGTACCATCGGTGCACTAGCGTGTTAGATGAGATATATTTACCATAGATTTCGAACACGTAAGAGCACACTTTATTGAAGCAGACTGTGACCCATTACATCTTGTGAGGAAGAGTGGTTGCCAATATCAATCCAGTGCTGAGAAATGGTGTAGTGTCATCCAAAAATCTTCCAACATGAATGTCAAGGTATTAAATTTGCAACCAAGGGAGGATCAAAAGTGTTGGTTTGCACCGGTCTGGGGGCCAAATTCCAGAAAGGTATACTCGTTAAAAAACTCATTGGATTTTTGTTCTTTTACCTCAAGGTCTGTTTTAAAACTAACTTCCCTTCATGAAAACTGCTTAGGTTTTATTCAAATACCAGAAATGTGTCAACCTGCCCAATTTTGGCCATGGGGAGCACGGCCCTGCTGGCTCCCCGGATGCATTATTGTTTGTAGCACCATTTGGGTAGCAGATGACATATTTGTTTGGATGTGCTAGTGCTACCTTAGCTGCTATTGTATTACTGTATTGCTGTATTCTCTTGGTGTAACAAGCTCTTGGTGCTAATTTGCAAGTAGATAATACGTGCCAATGCCAGTAGATACAGCATACTAAGACTGATATTTAATTGCATAGGTTTTCATGTGGTCCATGCCAAGAGGCAAATTTGGTCAAGATAATGCACCAATGATACTAGTCAAAATGGATTTTAATCTCACAGCCATCCGAGCCGTCTGCGAACTTTTTGGTCTGCAAACAATAGTTTTCAGTCACTCAGA